>CM038141.1:231167862-232367862 GCA_021437245.1 Aegilops speltoides
GGAATCCATTCTTACGTCACACTTGAAAAAAAAAAGGATTGAGAATAACTCCGGGAGAATTAGAAGAGTCAGGTAAGATCCTGGGAAAAGACATGTGGGTTAGGGCCCACTAAAGAGAAAAACATCCTTGGAAAGGATTGTTGAACAGGTAGATGATGCACTGGAACAATTGAAATATTTGAATGAGGTGACAACCTCGACTTAATTCAAACACAGACGAATCTCCTGAAAACACTTCGGAAGGATTGAATGACGAGAGGCAAACGAGCAAGGGGAAAACACTTGAGCTGAGGAAAAGAATATAATCACCATCGAAAAACTTGAATTGAATCCACCGGAGAAGAAAAAGAGATGAAGAATGTCAAACAAAACGAGAATTCACCGGTTGAAATAAATGAGGGAAGACTGAAGAGGCTCAGAGCGAATGAAATAGAAGGTCGAAAGAGACTCAAACTACGGGAAGAAGAGGGTGGGAGGGCGGGAAAAACACATGCAACTGGAAGGGGAACCCGGCGAATAGCTTGAAGAGAAACACCGGTTGAAATCATTGAGGAAAGAAAGCAAAGACTTCGCACGAGTAGGAAGGATACTCGATTACGGACTCCGGTTCCAAGAAGAAGAAGGGAGGGCGGGTGGGAAAAGAAAACAACTGAGGATTGAACTCGCAAAAGACAAAGAGGTTCGAATCAGCTTGACGAGGAATGCGCCGTACAAAAGAGGATGGACAACGAACGGAAACTAACCACGTGATCCTAAAGAAAAATTTGAACGGGAAGAGGAGTAGTTCAAAACACCTATGTCACGATTCCTGACCAGAGCGACGAAGGGGCAGAGGAGTAAAAAGAATTCCTACTCTCCGATATAACTAGACTCCGAAAACAGTTTTCTTCTAGACTCAACAACGGCCAAACTACACGATCAATCAAGGGGGGCTCCTAAGGTCGGTCGAGGCTCTGATACCAACTTATCACGCCCAATATGCGACCCTATCCAAAAGGAACTCGAAGGTCCCACGAAGGATAGACCCGCATATTGGGACGCTTTTGCAAGGTGGATATCATTACATCAACATTACATAATAGATGGGGATACATACAAGAAGCATACAATGCCACACGAATACAACATCACATCATACATAAGATCAACATCCGGCTATGGATGAAACACAAACAGAAACTCAAACGACATGTTACAGGAACTTATCATGGCAAACAAAGGCATGGCATGATAGTACTAAATGCATAGAACAAGAGTCCCTTACCGACCATAAGCCAAAAAGGATCAGAAAATATGATGGCACCCATGTAAACATGGCAAGTTATATTACAGATTCAAACATGGCAGGAATAACAATAAGTAGGCATGTTGGTGAGCTTGAACCACTCACCACAGAGCAATACATGGCATGGCAAGGCAACCAACAGTAAGAAGACATGTTTGCGAAGCTAAGCATGGCAATAACAAGTTCATAGGGTGCATGGATCACTAGGAAACAATCATGGAAACATTGAACTTCATGTTAACAGGTTGACAGCAACATTTTCAAGCAACTTTGGAGCAAGATTATAACATGTTCCAGCAGGCCATAATTGCAACCAAGGGCATGAATGGATAGAGCAAGACATGTAGATCAAAACATGTTTATAGGACATCTCCAGATTATGCATAGAATGATTAGTAGAAGCATGTTAACATAGCAACAAAATATAACAGAATCTGTTAGGAAAACAGCAACAATAACTACCCTACTTAGCAAGCTTGATACACTCAGCACACAACTCACAAAAATACATGGTTGGCACCTCTGGAAATATGACATGGCATAGATCAAAACACATGTAGACATCAACCCCATAGGATGCACACATCAATCATGGCAAAAATGACAAATAAGCAAGTTATAACAGTTTCAGCAGATTAACATCAACATGCACTCTTCTAACAACATTTCGGGCATCAAGATGAGCTCAAATGAAAATGATGCAATGGAATGAAATGAAGTACTCGCTGAGACGAACAATTTAACATATTATACGCACGAAACGGAGCTACGGATGCAGAGATACGACATGATGAACATGGCATGATAATGTCAAGAACTTCGGGGACTTGGCAGAATAATCACCTCGCGGCTAGGGTTGACCGCGGCACGGTTTTTGAGGCGGCGGCGGATCTCTTCGGAGATCGACCGGAGTTGGCGCCGGAGGTGGCCGGGGAGGCGGATCCGGGCGGCTCCTGCCCGGATCTGACCGGAGGCGGGGTCCGACGACGTGGAGAAGGCCGGAGGAGGAAGGGGGCCGGAGCTAAAGCAGGAGCTCGCCGGCGGAACTCGGGTGGCCATGGCGGCGCCGGCGAGGTCGGTGGCGGAGCCGGCGACGAGGCTTGGCGGCAGAGGGCGCCATGGTGGAGGAGGCCGAGACGGAGACGGCGGGCGCGGAGAGGCTGAGCAAAGGCGGCCGCGACGCGCTTCAGCGGCGGCAGCAGGCGCGAAGCTTCGGAGGAGCGCTAGTGGTGGCGGGCGCCGCGAACGGAGGCGGTGGCTGCCCGGGCGGCGGGCGCGGAGGCGCGCGGCATGGGCGCGGCCGGGATCTGGGCGGGCCAGCCACGGGCCAGGCGGGCGGCGCGTGAGCAAGCGGCGCCACGTGAAGGCTGCGATTGGCGGAGGCGGGCAGAGCGGACATGTCCGGCGGGGTCCGGACGTGTCCGGCTGCGGGAGGAGGAAGAAGCTAGGGTTTGGACCCGAAATTTCGGAGGAGGGGCTAGTTTTATAGGTAGAGGGAGCTAGGAGAGTCCAAATGAGGAGCGGTTTTCGGCCACGCGATCGTGATCGAACGACCGAGAGCATGGAGGGGAGTTAGATGGGTTTTGGGCCACTTTGGAGGGGGTGCTGGGCTGCAACTCAAAGAGGGCTTTTGCGGTTACCTGGTTAACCGTTGGAGCATCAAACGAACTCCAAATGGCACGAAACTTGACAGGCGGTCTACCGGTGCTATACCAAGGCCGCTTGGCAAATCACGTTCCATTCCGAGAAAGTTTAACACCCGCTCACGAAGAGAGGCAAGAAGGGGACGCCGGAGGACATAGGAGTGTCGGATTGCAAAACGGACAACGGGGAAAAGGCTCGGATGCATGAGGCGAACATGTATGCAATGCAATGCACATGATGACATGATATGAAATGCATATGATGACATGGCAAAGTGCAACACGCAAGCAGATGACATGGCAACGACGGCGAATAACTGGCAGACACCTGGCGCATCGAAATCGGGGCGTTACAACTAATGTCCTGGCAGCCGAGGAATACGGCCTCGGGTGCCCAACCAAGAGTTACCCGAAGCGTAAGCTGCAACCTCAATTCGACGATGAAGTGATGGAGCCCGTACCATCAGCGCGTAACGCGGCCGACCGACCACCACGTGGCCGGGGCAAAATGACAACTCAAGCCGAACACCGGCCCGTACTACCTCGCCGTAAAAGTAGAGACACAATAGCTCGGGGATATACGTATGACCTACGACAAGACTTGGAAAATAGAGCAGGTCTGACCAGATTGATCTACGGATCGTAGGGGCGTGCCCCGACACGCAAGGATGGCTATCTAGCCGGGCGCAACAAGCATTACCACGTCCGGGCTGAAAACCACAGACGGGCTCCATCCGAGCTACGTTGCAACTTGGCCCGATATAGAGGCGCCGCACACCCCCTCTGCTTCACTGACGAAGTAATGGAGCACGAATTCCCAGAAGGGTTTAAACCCGTGAATATCGAATCATATGATGGAACAACAGATCCCGTAGTATGGATTGAGGAATTTCTTCTCCATATTCATATGGCTCGCGGTCATGATCTTCATGCCATCAAATACCTCCCGCTAAAGCTCAAAGGACCAGCTCGGCACTGGTTAAACAGCCTGCCAGAAAACTCCATTGGCAGCTGGGAGGACTTGGAAGACGCCTTCCGCGACAACTTCCAGGGTACATACGTCCGACCTCCGGACGCCGATGACTTAAGTCACATAGTTCAACAGCCCGGAGAGTCGGCCAGGAAATTCTGGACTAGGTTCCTAACTAAAAAGAACCAGATCGTCGACTGTCCGGATGCCGAAGCCCTAGCGGCCTTTAAGCATAACATTCACGATGAATGGCTTGCCCGACACCTCGGCCAAGAAAAGCCGAAGTCCATGGCAGCCCTCACGACACTTATGTCCCGCTTTTGCACGCAGGAAGATAGTTGGCTAGCCCGTAGAAGCAACAATGCAAGCGAACTTGGCACCTCTGAAGCCGGAAATAGCAACTGCAAGCTGCTATGTCTTGAGCTTACGTTGGTTTTCCTTGAAGAGGAAAGGGTGATGCAGCAATAGTAGCATAAGTATTTCCCTCAGTTTTTGAGAACCAAGGTATCAATCCAGTAGGAGGCTCCTCAAAAGCCCCACGCACCTACACAAACAAACAATTAACTCGCAACCAACGCAATAAAGGGGTTGTCAATCCCTTCACGGCCACTTGCGAAAGTGAGATCTGATAGAGATAGTATGATAAGATAAATATATTTTTGGTATTGTATAATATAGATAAGAAAAGTAAAGATGCAAATAAAAGTAGATTGAATGCTTATATGATAAAAGATAGACCCGGGGGGCAAAGGTTTCACTAGTGGCTTCTCTCAAGATAGCATAAGTATTACGGTGGGTGAACAAATTACTGTCGAGCAATTGATACAAAAACGAATAATTATGAGATTATCTAGCCATGATCATGTATATAGGCATCACGTCCGGGACAAGTAGACCGACTCCTGCCTGCATCTACTAATGTTAGTCCACACATCGACCGCTATCCAGCATGCATCTAGAGTATTAAGTTCATAAGAACAGAGTAACACATTAAGAAAGATGACATGATGTAGAGGGATAAACTCATGCAATATGATATAAACCCCATCTTTTTATCCTCGATGGCAACAATATAATACGTGCCTTGCAACCCTTTCTGTCACTGGGTAAGGACACCGCAAGATTGAACCCAAAGCTAAGCACTTCTCCCATGGCAAGAAAGATCAATCTAGTAGGCCAAACCAAACTGATAATTCAAAGAGACTTGCAAAGATAACTAAATCATACATAAAAGAATTCAGAGGAGATTCAAATATTTCGCATAGATAAACTTGATCATAAACCCACAATTCATTGGATCTCGACAAACACACCGCAAAAAGAGTTACATCGAATAGATCTCCACAAGAGAGGGGGAGAACATGGTATTGAGATCCAAAAAGAGAGAAGAAGCCATCTAGCTAATAACTATGGACCCGAAGGTTTGTGGTAAACTACTCACAGCTCATCGCAAGGGCTATGGTGTTGATGTAGAAGCCCTCCATGGTCGATTCCCCCTCCGGCGGACCACCGGCGAAGGCTCCAAGATGGGATCTTGCGGATACAGAAGGTTATGGCGGTGGAAATTGTTTTTCATTGGCTCACTGGATGTTTTCGGGGTACATGGGTATATATAGGAGGAAGAAGTATGTCGGTCGCCGCCCGAGGGGCCCACGAGATAGGGGTGCGCCCTCCACCCTCGTGGCCGCCTCGGCTGCTTCTTGGCTTGCACTCCAAGTCCTCTGGATCACGTTCGTTCCAAAAATCACGCTCCCGAAGGTTTCATTCTGTTTGGACTCCGTTTGATATTCCTTTTCTTCAAAATACTGAAATAGGAAAAAAAACAGCAATACGGGCTGGGCCTCCGGTTAGTAGGTTAGTCCCAAAAATGATATAAATGTGTAAGTTAAAGCCCATAAACATCCAAAAGGGGTAATATAATAGCATGGAACAATAAAAAATTATAGATTCGTTGGAGACGTATCAAGCATCCCCAAGCTTAATTCATGCTCGTCCTCGAGTAGGTAAATGATAAAAACAGAATTTTTGATGTGGAATGCTACCTAGCATAATTCTCAATGTAATTTTCTTTATTGTGGCATGAATACTTCAAGCATACTAATAAAAGCAATCATGTCTTCTCAAAATAACATGGCTAAAGAAAGTTCATCCCTACAAAATCATATAGTTAGGCTATGTTTCATTTTCATCACACAAAATACTCCCATCAAGAACAACCCCGGTTTCAGCCAAGCAATTGGTTCATACTTTTTAACGTGCTTCAGCCTTTTTCAACTCTCACGCAATACACGAGTGTGAGCCATGGATATAGCACTATGGGTGGAATAGAATATGATGATGGAGGTTGTGTGGAGAAGACAAAAAAAGATAAAGTCTCACATTGACGAGGATAATCAACGGGCTATGGAGATGCCAATCAATTGATGTCAACATGAGGAGTAGGGATTGCCATGCAACGGATGCACTAGAGCTATAAATGTATGAAAGCTCAACAAAAGAAACTAAGTGGGTGTGCATCCAACTTGCTTGCTCACGAAAACCTAGGGCATTTGAGGAAGCCCATCGTAGGAATATACAAGCCAAGTTCTATAATGAAAACTTCCCACTAGTATATGAAAGTGACAACATATGAGACTTGCTATATGAAAAACATGGTGCTACTTTGAAGCACAATATATGAGACACGCTATATGAAGGACATGGTGCTACTTTGAAACACAAGTGTGGAAAAAGAGATAGTAACATTGCCCCTTTATTTATTTACTTTTTTTTCTTTTTTTGGCCCTTTTTCTGGCCTTTCTTTTTTTCCTTTTTCTTTTTTTTCTTTGGGACAATGCTCTAATAATGATGATCATCACACTTTTATTGATTTACAACACATGAATTACAACTCGAAACTAGAACGAGATATGACTCTATATGAATGCCTCCGGCGGTGTACCAGGATGGTGCAATGAATCAAGAGTGACATGTATGAAAAATTATGCATGGTCGCTTTGCCACAAATACGATGTCAACTAAATGATCATGCAATGGCAATATGACAAAAGTAATGTGTGTCATGATGATAAACGGAACGGTGGAAAGTTGCATGGCAATATATCTCGAAATGGCTATGGAAATGCCATAATAGGTAGGTATGGTGGCTGTTTTGAGGAAGATATAAGGAGGTTTATGTGTGATAGAGCGTATCGTATCACGGGGTTTGGATGCACCGGCGAAGGTTGCACCAACTCTTAAGGTGAGAAAGGGCAATGCACGGTACCGAAGAGGCTAGCAATGATGGAAAGGTAAAAGTGTGTATAATCCATGGACTCAACATTAGTCAAAAGAACTAATATACTTATTGCAAAAGTTTTATTAGCCCTCGAAGCAAAGTAATACTATGCATGCTCCTAGGGGGGAGGTTGGTAGGAGGTACCATCGCGCACCCCCGACCTCCACTCAAGGGAAGGCAATCAAAAGAGCACCCTATGTAATAAATTTGTTACACAACTTTCACCATATGTGCATGCTACGGGACTTGCCAACTTCAACACAAGCATTCTTTAAATTCATAATCACCCAACTAGCATGACTTTAATATCACTACCTCCATATCTCAAAACAATTATCAAGTATCAAGTTGATCATAGCATCCAATTCACTTCCTATGATAGTTTTTATTATACCCAACTTGGATGCCTACCATTCTAGGAACAATTTTATAACCATAGAAATTACCATGATGGTCTAAGAGACTCTCAAAATAATATAAGTGAAGCATGAGAGACTAGCAATTTCTACAAAATTAAGCTACCGCCGTGCTCTGAAAGATATAAGTGAAGCACTAGAGCAAAAACTATCTAGCATAAAAGATATAAGTGAAGCACATAGAGTATTCTAATAAATTCTAATCAAGTGGGCTTCTCCCAAAAGGTGTGTACAGCAAGGATGATTGTGGAAAATTAAAAATCAAATACTAATATCATACACGGCGCTCCAAGCAAAACACATATCATGTGGCGAATAAAAATATAGCTCCAAGTAAAGTTACCAATGAACGAAGACGAAAGAGGGGATGCCTTCCAGGGGCATCCCCAAGCTTAGGCTTTTGGCTAATCTTAAATATCTTGGGGTGCCATGGGCATCCCCAAGCTTAGGCTCTTGCCACTCCTTGTTCCATAGTCCATCAAATCTTTACCCAAAACTTGAAAACTTCACAACACAAAACTCAACAGAAAATCTCATAAGCTCCGTTAGTGAAAGAAAACAAAACCACCACATAAGGTACTGTAATGAACTCATTATTTATTTACTTTGGTGTTAAACCTACTGTATTTCAAGTTCTCTATGGTTCATACCACTTAATACTAGCCATAGATGCATCAAAATAAGCAATAAACACACGAAAAACAGAATCTGTCAAAAACAGAACAGTCTGTAGTAATCTGTAACTAACGCAAACTTCTGGAACTTTAAAAATCCTACCAAAATAGGAAGTCCTGGGCAATTTGTCTATTGATCAGCAGCAAAACTAATCAACGCAAAATCACGTTTCTGTTATTTAACAAAAGTAATTTCGTGCGCGCAAAGTTTCTGTTTTTCAGCAGAATCAAATTAACTATCACCATAGGTTATCCTATAGGTTCTACTTGGCACAAACACTAATAAAAACACATCTAAACAGAAGGTAGACGCAAAATTTATTACTAAACAGAATCAAAATCAAAAAACACAAGTAAAATTGGGTTGCCTCCCAACTAGCGCTATTGTTTAACGCCCCTAGCTAGGCATAAAAGCGAAGATAGATCTAAGTAGTGCCATCTTTGGCACTCAATTCATAAGTAGCCCGCATGATAAATTCATAAGGTAATTTATTTTTCTTTCTTGGAAAGTGCTCCATGCCTTTCCTTAATGGAAATTGGAATCTCATATTCCCCTCCTTCATATCAATGATCGCACCAATCATTCTAAGGAAAAGTCTACCAAGAATAATAGGGCAAGAAAGATTGCAATCTATATCAAGAACGATAAAATCTACGGGCACCAAATTTCTATTTGCAACAATGAGAACATCATTGATCCTTCCCATTGGCTTTTTAATGGTGGAATCCGCAAGATGCAAATTTAAAGAGCAATCATCAAGATCACGAAAACCTAGAATATCACATAAAGTTTTCGGAATCGTGAAAATACTAGCACCCAAATCACATAAAGCAAAACACTCATGATCTTTAATTTTAATCTTTATAGTAGGTTTCCACTCATCATTAAGTTTTCTAGGTATAGAAACTTCCAAATTAAGTTCTTCATCATAATATTGCATCAAGGCATCAACAATATGTTTGGTAAAAGCTTTATTTTGACTATAAGCATGAGGAGAATTAACAACGGATTGCAACAAGGAAATACAACCTTCTAAAGAACAATTATCATAATCAAATTCCTTGAAATCCAAGATAGTGGGTTCAATGCTATTTAAAGTCATGACCTCTCCAATCCCACTTTTACCAAATTTAGCATCAAGATCTAAAAACTCCGAATTATTGGGACGCCTTCTAACTAAAGTTGACTCATCTCCAGTCCCATTATTATTAAGATTCATATTGCAAAACAAGGATCTAATAGGAGACACATCAATAACTTTAAGATCTTCATCATTATTTTCATTGAAACTAGAAGAACACACCTTTACAAAGCAATCTTTCTTAGCACGCAATCTTGCGGTTCTTCCCTTGCACTCATCAATGGAAATTATCATTGCTTTGAGAGACTCATTGATATCATGCTTAGGAGGAGTAGATCTAAGTTTAAGAGAATCAACATCAAGTGAAAGTCTATCAACGTTCCTAGCCAAATCATCAACTTTGAGCAATTTTTCTTCAAGCAAGGCATTAAAATTCTTTTGAGAAATCATAAATTCTTTCACATTATTCTCAAAATCAGAGGGCATCTTATTAAAATTACCATAATAATTATTGTAGGAATTTTCATAATTATTAGAGGAATTACTAGGGAATGGTCTAGGATTAAAGTTTCCTCTATAAGCATTGTTTCCAAAACTATTCCTACCAACAAAATTCACATCCAAAAATTCGCTATTATTCTCAATCAAAGTAGACAAAGGCATATCATTGGGATCAAGAGGAGTATTTTTAGTTGCAAACAACTTCATAAGTTCATCCATCTTTCCACTCAAAACATTAATTTCTTCTATAGCATGCACTTTTTTACTAGTAGATCTTTCGGTGTGCCATTGAGAATAATTAGCCATAATATTATCAAGAAGTTTTGTAGTATCCCCTAAAGTAATTTCCATAAACGTGCCTCCCACGGCCGAATCTAAAAGATAGAACCAAAGTTCAATCCGGCATAAAAAAATTGTATGATCATCCATAAATTGAAACCATGAGTAGGGCAATTGTGAATCATCAGTTTCATTCTTTCCCAAGATTGGGCAACATGATCATGATCAAGTTGTTTAAAATTCATAATATCGTTCCTAAGAGTGATGAACTTATCAGGAGGAAAATACTTAGAGATAAAAGCATCTTTGCACTTATTCCATGAATCAATACTATTCTTAGGCAAAGACGAAAACCAAACTTTAGCATGATCTCTAAGTGAAAACGGAAAAAACTTCAATTTAACAATATCATTATTCGTATCTTTCTTCTTTTGCATATCACACAAATCAACAAAGTTGTTTAGATGGGTAGCGGCATCTTCACTAGGAAGTCCGGCGAATTGATCTTTCATAACAAGATTCAGCAAAGCAGTATTGATTTCACAAGACTCAACATCATTAAGAGGAGCAGTCGGAGTACTAAGGAAATCATTATTATTGGTATTGGAGAAATCACACAATTTGGTATTATCTTGCGCCATGGCGACAAGCAATCCAACACACAAGCAAACAAAAAAAGGCAAGCAAAAAAGAGAGGAGAAGAAGATTGGGAAAGAGAGGGCAAATAAAACGGCAAGGATGAAGTGGGGGAGAGGAAAACGAGAGGCAAATGGAAAATAATGTAAATGCGAGGGAGATGAGTTTGTGATGGGTACTTGGTATGTCTTGACTTGAGCGAAGACCTCCCCGGCAACGGCGCCAGAAATCCTTCTTGCTACGTCTTGAGCTTGCGTTGGTTTTCCTTGAAGAGGAAAGGGAGATGCAGCAATAGTAGCATAAGTATTTCCCTCAGTTTTTGAGAACCAAGGTATCAATCCAGTAGGAGGCTCCTCAAAAGTCCCACGCACCTACACAAACAAACAAAGAACTCACAACCAACACAATAAAAGGGGTTGTCAATCCCTTCACGGCCACTTGCGAAAGTGAGATCTGATAGAGATAGCATGATAAGATTAATATATTTTTGGTGTTTTATAATATAGATAAGAAAAGTAAAGATGCAAATAAAAGTAGATTGAAAGCTTATATGATAAAAGATGGACCCAGGGGCCATAGGTTTCACTAGTGGCTTCTCTCAAGATAGCATAAGTATTACGGTGGGTGAACAAGTTACTGTCGAGCAATTGATAGAAAAGCGAATAATTATGAGATTATCTAGGCATGATAATGTATATAGGCATCACATCCGCGACAAGTAGACCGACTCCTGCCTGCATCTACTACTATTAGATCACACATCGACCGCTATCCAGCATGCATCTAGAGTATTAAGTTCATAAGAACAGAGTAACGCATTAAGAAAGATGACATGATGTAGAGGGATGAACTCATGCAATATGATATAAACCCCATCTTTTTATCCTCGATGGGAACAATACAATACGTGCCTTGCAACCCTTTATGTCACTAGGTAAGGACACCGCAAGATTGAACCCAAAGCTAAGCACTTCTCCCATGGCAAGAAAGATCAATCTAGTAGGCCAAACCAAACTGATAATTCGAAGAGACTTGCAAAGATAACTCAATCATACATAAAAGAATTTAGAGGAGATTCAAATATTTCTCATAGATAAACTTGATCATAAACCCACAATTCATCGGATCTCGACAAACACACCGCAAAAAGAGTTACATCGAATAGATCTTCACAAGAGAGGGGGAGAACATGGTATTGAGATCCAAAAAGAGAGAAGAAGCCATCTAGCTAATAACTATGGACCCGAAGGTCTGTGGTAAACTACTCACAACTCATCGGAAGGGCTATGGTGTTGATGTAGAAGCCCTCCGTGGTCGATTCCCCCTCCGGCGGAGCGCCGACGAAGGCTCCAAGATGGGATCTCGCGGATACAGAAGGTTACGGCGGTGGAAATTGTTTTTCGTTGGCTCACTAGATGTTTTCAGGGTACATGGGTATATATAGGAGGAAGAAGTACGTCGGTGGCCGCCCGAGGGGCCCACGAGACAGGGGGGCGCGCCCTCCATCCTCGTGGCCGCCTTGGCTGCTTCTTGGCTTGCACTCCAAGTCCTCTGGATCACGTTCGTTCCAAAAATCACACTCTCGAAGGTCTCATTCCGTTTGGACTCCGTTTGATATTCATTTTCTTTGAAATACTGAAATAGGCAAAAAAACAGCAATACAGGCTGGGCCTCCGGTTAGTAGGTTAGTCCCAAAAATGATATAAATGTGTAATATAAAGCCCATAAACATCCAAAAGGGGTAATATAATAGCATGGAACAATCAAAAATTATAGATACGTTGGAGACGTATCACAAGCCCTGACGCAACAGGCACAAGCGTCGGAACAACGGTGACAATACCGATGACACGGCGGTCACTGCTGGATTCAGTGGCTCCAAGTCCGGTCAGCGGAAGAAGCCATTTAAAAGAAGCAATCTGGGCTCATCCATCTTGGACCGAATCCTCGATTGACCAGTTCAGATCCACGGCACCCCCGATAAACCCGCCAATCATACAAACAGAACCTGTTGGGTCTTTAAACAGGCCGGTAAGTTAAATACCGAGAATAAGGAGAAGGGGTCGCCAAGTGAGGACGATGACGAGGAGCCCCGTCCACCGAACACAGGGGGACAGAAGAAATCCCCCCCTCCAAGTCAAAACGGTGAACATGATATACGTTACTCATATCCCCAAGAGGGAGTTCAAATGCGCGCTCAGGGACGTCTATGCGATAGAACCAGTCGCCCCAAAATTCAATCCACGGTCATCCTGCCCGATCACTTTTGATCGCAGGGACCATCCGACCAGTATCTGTCATGGCGGCTCAGCCGCACTGGTCCTCGACCCAATCATTGATGGATTCCACCTCACGCGAGTCCTCATGGACGGTGGCAGCCGCCTTAACTTGCTCTATCAGGACACAGTCCGCAAGATGGGCATCGATCCGTCAAGGATCAAGCCCACAAAACTACCTTTAAAGGAGTAATACCAGGTGTAGAGGCCCGTTGCATGGGCTCAATCACATTGGAAGTCGTCTTCGGATCGCCGGACAACTTCCGAAGCGAAGACTTGATCTTCAACATCGTCCCCTTCCGCGGTGGCTATCACACATTGCTCGGACGAACTGCATTTGCTCGCTTCAATGCGGTGCCACACTATGCCTATCTCAAACTCAAGATGCCCGGACCACGCGGTATCATAACAGTCAACGGAAACATGGAACGCTCCCTTCATACCAAGGAGCACACTGCGGCCCTAGCAGTGGAAGTACAGGGCGGCCTTATCAAGCAGAAAATCAATTCGGCGGCCAAGTCCCCAGACACTATTAAACGAGTCCGAACTACTCCGTAGCATGACAGTCCAGCTCATCAGGAGTTCGACTAGCAATTCGGCCTCCATCACAGTCCCGACCGAATTGCGGTGTATGTACCGCGCGTACATAACTACACACTAAAAATACCATGGGCAAATACGGAGGCATAACTCGATCATGGTCCACAGTACATCTCGACCTTATATGGGCGCTCATACTTTCCCTTTTCTTTCTATCCTTTTCAGGTTTCTTTTCCACAGGCCCCTCACGACGGCCTGATCGTCGATCCTTTCAAAGGATAAACGTACCAAGGAGGCAAGCGGCATAAACGTGTGGCAAAATATCTAGATGGTCTTCTTGACGATCACTTTACCTGTTTTCAGGACCCACACGTAGCTTCCTCTTGGTCTCGGCATGTTAAATAGCCCTGTTGCTTATCGCATTATCTGTACAAACACGCTTTGACATATCAATCAGACTATAATGAAAATAGTTTCCGGCCCAACATATGTGGCACTGGCTTACTCCTTCATTATATTTCACTATTTTTATCGATTTCACCCGTATACTTTTGGTACGACTTAACTCGCCAGGGGCTCTATTGCGCTCCATATGTTTACAACAAATCTGAACACTTTTTACATTATAATTCGGTGCCCCGAATATAGCATTATATGCATCGGCTCTGAATCATGTCTTTGGTCAATAGTTGGGTTGCACAGCTCCTGTGCTTGCTACCTTATGTTCCGTCTTATCGGCTAGGGTAGTAAAGGGAGGACTACTGCGATTGTGTTTTTGGTTTATCCGGATAAACACCTCAGTAGAGAAAGCCAAAAACTGACTGTCATGATGCGGCGAGAGCTGGTCAGCTATTCGGTAGCTAAACATAAATCTCTTGCAATTTTTTCCGCATTATGCGATGGATCGGCCTCCACCCGATCAGGTGTCTACAGCGCCCTAGTCCGGATAAACAAATACTAACTAGGGGTTGCACCTACACTCCTATTGTAAAACTTCTATGGCTAAGTGAGGGTGATAAAGCGACATAGTCTGATTGCCTGGTTCGATGCACTAAACACCTCCTTCCACTACAAAAAAATACACTTCCGTGATGATACGTGTTTGTCACAGTAGGTCGCGTTTTCTGTCATGCATGTACATTCACGATGATTTTATGACAGAATTGTAGGATCGAAAGTATGTCTAGAGGGGGGGGGTGATTAGACTACTTGACAATATAAAAATTCAGCCTTTAGATAAATACAAGTTTTTGGCAAGTTCACAATGATGATCAAGTCAAGTATCACCCTACACATGCAATTCTAGAGTATAGGCAGCGGAAAGTAAATTGCACATGTAGTAAAGAGAGGTGGAGAAGAGCAAACGCAATTTGGAGACACGGAGATTTTTTCTCGTGGTTCCGATAGGTGGTGCTATCGTCAATCCACGTTGATGGAGACTTCAACCCACGGAGGGTAACGGCTGCGAGAGTCCACGGAGGGCTCCACCCACGAAGGGTCCACGAAGAAGCAACCTCGTCTATGCCATCATGGCATACGCCCACGGAGGACTAGCCTTACTCGGGGTAGATCTTCACGAAGTAGGCGATCTCCTTGCCCTTACAAACTTCTTGGTTCAACTCCACATCTCGACGGAGGCTCCCAAGCGACACCTAACCAATCTAGGAGGCACCACCTCCAAAAGGTAATAGATGGTGTTGATGATGATGAACTCCTTGCTCTTGTGCTTCAAATGATAATCTCCCCAACACTCAACTCTCCTCACCGATTTGGCTGTGGTGGAAGAAAGGATTGAGTGGAAAGCAACTTGGGAAGGCTAGAAATCAAGCTTCATATGGTGGGAGTGGAGCAACTTGATCTCAACACAAGGGTAGGTAGTTTTCTTCTCGAAATGTAAGGTAGGAGTGGTAGTTCTTTCGATGGCTCTCTCGCTGAATGAAGAGGGGGTGGAGGGTATTTATAGCCTCCACACAAAATCCAACCGTTACACACATTTGACCAATCTCGGTCGGACGAAGTTGACAACTCGGTGAGACCGAAAGTTCAAAGCATGTGAGCGTTGGGATTTTCGTGGGACCGAAAATACAATCTCGGTGAGTCCGATTCTTCCAAAGACTAGGGTTTGCCAATCTCGGTGGGACCGACTTTATCATCTCGGTGACACCGATTTGATGATGAAGATTCTGAAGCTTGGCAACACTAGTTTCGGTGAGACCGAGTTCAGAATCGGAAAATCCGAAATTTCTAGGGTTTGGCTATATGGCTGAGGTGGTTCATCTCGGTGTGACTGAGTTTATGGAATCGGTGGGACCGAGATTACTTATGAGTGTGTTATGGAAGTGAAGGGTGCTGATAGTTTAGGAGATATATCACTAAGCACTTTGAGCAACCAGATCATTATCATAACCTCATCCCCTTTTAATAGTATTGGCTTTCCTATGGACTCAATGTGATCTTGGATCACTAAACCAAAAATGGAGTCTTGAGCTTTTGCCAATGCTTGCCTTAGCATTTTGAGGGGTCCACTTCTTCAGTCATTGCCATACCCATATCACTGAACTTTCTAAAATGATTCTCAAGAAACTATTAGTTCAATGATATATATGTTGTTATTAATTACCAAAACCACCCGGGGATTAGTTGCACTTTCAATCTCCCCCTTTTTGGTAATTGATGACAACATATAGATCAAAGCTTCGACAAAGGATATAATCAATGAATAATATCGTCGCTTTGAGAAGTATGTGATAAGCAAGAGCTCCCCCTAAATTTGTGCATTATTTAAGATTTGCGTTTGAATGCAAATGCACAATCGATTAGGATCATGGGTCACTCTTCCATGTCACATACATCTTGGTGGAGCGCACAAAATGATAAGAATGAATAACATGCACCCGATCACCAAGACATGAGTAAATGATCATACAAGATATGAATAGCATATGATAAGCATTAAGCACACATTAAGGCATAGTACGACCAAGCACTCATTAAAGTAGAGCAAACGTAGTATCAAACACACGGAATGTCTCGAAAAACTCAAAAGTATCTCAAAAAGAAACCGCAAATGAACGAAAGAGCAAAAGCACAAAGACAAAGCACTCTCTCTCTCGAAGTCCTATGACCTATACAATTTCTCCCCTTTTGGCAACAAGTTACCAAAAAGTTCGAAAAGTATAGAGCTAAGCGTCACTAGGGACTCTGCTGGCGGCTCCTGTCTGGGTTGATGGAGTTGAGATGGCTGCATCTGCAAAGGCTTGGTGATGTCGTGGAGCTGGAGGAGTGGTCACCGAGCTGGAGCTGGAACCGATGGAGCTGTGGGAGGTGCCGAGGCTGTAGTCCCGTGTCATCCATCGAATAGCAGTGATCGGGGTCTTGTGGGAACCGGAGCAGGCTGTTCATAATCATCCTGAACTAGGTCATCCTGCATCTCCTGCATGAGCTCTTCCTTCTCCCTCTTAGCTTCCTCGATATCTGCCTCAAGCTTGTTGACAGTGACTTGCACTTCAGTCAGCTTGACATCCAGAGCATGGATCTTATCTTCAACAATCCTCTCAAGACTCTCCCGAGATCGCACAATCTTGGCAGCCAGCGTTGTTCAATCCTCTGGGTAGCTTCAAGGAGCTGCTCTCCAACACTCTTGGGTTTAGCTGCTGCTGCTGCTGCTTCCTTCTCAGCTTTAGCTCTCTTGGCAGCTTCACTCTTTGCTTGACCTTCAACAGACGTTGGGTCCTCCTCATCCATCACAACTTCATTGTCCTCATGCTCAGGCTGCAGTGGCAAGTGTGGTCTATCCAACAAGTAGGTGCCCGTGCCAAACTTGGCATTGATAAGCATCTGAATGTGCGGGGCAAATCCACATGACCTCTTCTGGTCTGCTGCAGTCCTCTTGATAGTCTCAACTATCAGGTCCATCACCTTGAAAGGTGCCTTCTGATCAAGTATATGCAGCATGTTGATAGAATACCGTCTGATCATGCGATGATCTCTAGACTTGGGCATCAAGGTATGCCTCGAATTGTGTTTGTGGTAGGTAGACCTGCTCGAGATGATACATCGAGCCGAGCTTCCAGATTTCCACATCCTTAGCTGGTACCTCATTGTACATGTTCTTCATAGACTCATGGTTCTTCTTGGGAATTCCATAGACATCAACATCATCCTCTCTCTGCACTGGAGCATTCAGCAGTGCTGCCCATTCTTCAACAGTTGAAGAGAATCTTTGGCCTTCAGTCATCCATGTGATCTTTCCATCTGGATAGAAATGAGTTGTGGCATAGAATTGCATGATCATCTCATCATTCCAATCTGTCAGCTTCTGACCAACGAAATCTGCAACGCCACATGCAGTGAAGCTCTCATGCACATGTGGAAAGAAGTCTCTGTACTCTTCACTATCATGTATGCCCAGTCAACATATCTAGTGTCTGCAACAATGGGCTTCTTGTCCATTAGCACAGTCTCATAGAAGTCCTGCTGCTCTCTGGTGTGGAACCTTGGATCTACAGCAGTCCTTCTCCTCACAGCATATGGATCAGCTTGTCTCCATAGCCCGAGACCTCTATCCTTTCTTTCCATCATGTTCTCAGCTCGAGGATGAGCATCATTGTGAATTGGCAATTTCTGACGAAGTTTCAGCAATACAGGTGCCTCATCATCTGACTCAGCTGGTGGCACATTATCTTTCTTCTTCTCTGAAGCTGGAATGTTCCTGACAGTTTTCTTGGGCTTGGCAGCAGGCTTGGCTTGAGCTGCCTTTCTTTGGAGCAGATGGTTTGGACTTAGAAGGGCTCCCTTACGATGGCATCACCCATGAGCTTAGGCTTTTGAGGAGGCTGGGGTGCTTCCTCATCATCATCATCATCTCGCCGCTTCATCATGCACAATCCTCTTCCTCTTGGAAGTTTTCTTCACCTTGCTTGAAGTTTCCTCTTCCATACTCAGCTTCTTGGCAACAGTGGACTTCTTCACTTTGCTGGTGCCTTTCTTGGTTTGCTGCCCTTGATGCTCTTTGGCAACAACTTTCCTCTTTGGCTTGGATGAGATCTCTTCCTCAGCTATGAAATCAGAATCTTCTTCATCAGAATTCCTCTTCTTTCTGGCCCTGGTGGCTGCAGGAGGCAAACCACTTGGTGTGCTCCTCTCACCATCATCTGAAAAGCTCTTGGCCTCGGGACTAGTGCCCGCCTCGAATTTCAGCAAATGGTGACTCAGAGACTGTTCGGCTGTCACGGCATCGACATGGGTGACAACCCGTGAATAGATTAGGTATAGGCAGAGTAGAAGAGTTATCACAAACTGCAGAAGATTTTGCAAAAAAAATGAGTTCAAATTTCAGTTTTAGGTTTTCACAGAATGCATTTCGGTCAGACCGAGGCTAAAATTCGGTGAATCCGAAGTGTTCAAACAGTACCATTCACACCACTTTCAGTTGGACCGAGATGGGTTTCGGTCTTGCCGAGAACACTAGGGTTTCACTAAATCCTCATTTCGGTCACACCAATTTGCACAACTCGGTTGGACCGAAAAGTGTAGTGCAATGGCCAGAGGCTAAATCGGTCATACCGAGAATGTAGAATCGGTCTCACCGAGATGTGTTCGGCGGAAACCTAACCCTAAAACTCTTACTTGAATTTCGTTCTAACGAACTAATCTGGTGTTAAGGAAGATCTCAAACGTGGCAAGATGCTAGGCAAACCAATCGTGCATAGAATTGGAGATGGAAGCACGAGAGGGATCGAAACTCACCCTAACTTGGTGGAGTTTCTCTACGACGGCAACGGCGCGGAGAGAATGTCCGCTGACGGCGACGGAGACTGCGGCGAGGGCGACAAGGCATTTACGGAGACGATCCGGAGACCACGGCGACGGCAAAGAAGGGGTTTGGGGGAGGCGTTTTGAAGTAGGAATCAATGCGCGCGACCCACGGAGTATATATACCCCTCTGCTGTCGGTGGGACCAAGTTGTAAAACTTCGGTGGCACCGAGATGGATAATCTGCAGGCGATTACACATTTCGTCACGCCGAAATTTGTAACTCGGTTTCACCGAGGTGAAAACCTAGATCAATCCAAGTGCTTTCGGTCGACCGAGTTTGAGTGGGTTGGTCCGACCAAATCACTTAGAAGGTTTTGGAAGTTTAGCCTTTGACGGATCGGTGGCTCGAGTGCTCCTCACTCGGTGTGTCCGAAAATGACTTGTTCAAAGTTTGTGATATAAGCATGAATAGAATTTGAGACAAGAAAGCATAGATAGCTAGGGGAGGAACTTAGGCATTCTTGTCCATCCATTTGGTCAAAAAGAAAATCCAAAAGACCAAAGCAACAAATGGATGTCCTCGAATGGATAAAATCATGCATCCAACATGCTCACGCAATAAGATAGCAAATGAAATATGTGTCAAACATGCACAATCAAAACCCTAGCTACTATCACACAATTGTCGATGACTAGGTCATCTTTATATGAGTATATTGACTTAGGAGTCAAATGAGAACATTTGATCATAGGTCATACTCATCGTTTAAGCACAAGTGGGGTTACCACTTTTACATAAAGCATTGATGTGTTCACATCATTTGAAGATGCTTTAGCTCAATTCTTTAGAGCAAAGCTCCCCCTTGATGTGAGAATCCCTTTTAAAGGGTCAAACTAACCTTGGGTTGTCGTAGAAGACTTCATGTAGATGTTGAAGATGTGGATGCTCAATGTTGATGAAGATCATCAAGAGTTGGGAGCAATCCTTTGGATTCGGGCACTTTCAATACCTACATGGGTTAGTCCCACAAGGAACAAACAAGGATATCCATGGACATAGATTGAAGTTCACAATAGATGATGTCCATGAAAGCAATGATTACCTTGTCCCTTGACTTACCAACAAGAGGGTTTGTGACTCCATGAACTAGTGCACAATGTGGAAGTTGATTGCACAAGTTCTTGCCAAAATGAATGTGAGTGAAGTATGTTGGCGGAGTCACCCTCAAGAACTCTCTAGTTCTTCTTCTTCGGGATCCACATCATCTTGATGGGAATCCTTGGGGTTGTAGTTGAGCTTGACGAAGTAGAACTTGACGTTTCCTTGGGAACCCACTTGACCATGGCTTTAGGTGCTTCAATAAATGCATCAATCTCCTCTTGAAGCTTGTCCTTGCCTTTTAGCTTGTGGTCTTGTGGTGGAAGGTCATCTTGAGCTTGTTCCACATTGGAAGAAGTAGGATCATACTTCTCCTTTTGAGAAACAAACTTTGGAGTGGGATATTGACCTTCTTCCCATTCAACACCCTCGGCGTTGAACTTTCGCTCAAAACCAATTCCTTGATTCTTCCGGTGCCTTCCTTGCTTAAGTAACAATTTCCTCAAAGTTCTTGCTTCCGCAAGGCTCTTGTAGACACCTTTCTCTATAATCCCTTTCAATAGACTATTTTCTTGCTCAAGTGTAACTTGGCTTGAAACATTGTTAGTGGAATCAAGAGAATTACTAGAAGCAACAATATTGGATTTAGCATGGTTATTGTTACTACTAGATGAAGAATTTTTCTTATGCTTGTCATGCTTAGTTTTAATAGGTGGCAAGAAATTATACAAGAGAAGTCGTTTGGCAAGATATGAAGAACTCTTCTTTCGAAGATCGTCATTGATTGCTTTTAGAAACTCATGTTCTTGCTCTAGATTGAGCTTCTCGAAGCATAGCTTCTCATGAGATCTTAGGAGCTCTCTATGATCTTCTTGAGTTGTTTCATGAGCTAACTTAAGAGCGTTTAGTTCTTTAGTTAGACGCTCAATCTCCTTCATAGCATTGTCATTCGACTCTTCTCGACTATAAAGACTACTAGCATGTTCATCATTACTAGGCTCACTAGATTTATCATGTAAAGCTCATCTTCACCAAGCAAGTCATCCTCATCACTATCAAAGTCAATAAATTCAGGGTGTGATACCTTGGGGCCTTTTGCCATGAAGCATCTTCCAATTCCCTCATTTGGTGAATCAAATAAGTCATAGGAGTTGGAGTTGGAGGACACGAGAGCAAGACCGCAACACCTTCATCTTGATGTAGTCGAGTTGGAGTGATAGCTTCTTTCGGAGTGATTGCCGAGTCGGAGCCGGAGACCCATTCACCTACATGAGCTTGATGTTTTCTTCTTGTGTAGCTCCTTGATGACTTGTCTTTCCTCTCCGAATCCTTGCTTCTCCGAGAGGATCTTCGTTCATAACGATCATCTCTACTCCTTCTCTCTTCCGAGGTGACTCTTCTCTTGAGCTTCTTCTTCTTGGAGATTCTTCTCTTCTCTTGTGGGGAGCCGAACACTCATTTGAGTAGTGTCCGGTCTTCCACAATTGTAGCAGATTCGATCACGACTAGAAGATCTCTTTTCATCATATGATCTAGACTTTGAGCTTCTTTCCTTGCTTCTACTCTTGTAGAATTTGTTGAAGTTCTTCACCATTAGGCTTATCTCTTCATTGGAAACTAGCTTGTCACTTGAGGTTGTGGGAGCATCACTTGTAGCTTTGTAAGCACCACTTGACTTGTTGTGAAGCTCTTCCTTATCTTTAAGTGTCATCTCATGAGCAACAATTCTTCCAATGACTTGGTAGGCTTGAGATTCTTGTAGTTTGGCATCATTTGGATCAAAGTGCACACGGTGTCATACTTTCCATCCAAAGCTCGAGAATCTTCTTGATGATGAATCGGTCGGTCATTTCTTCGCTTCCTAAGCCGGCAATCTCATTTGTGATGAGAGCAAGCCTAGAGTACATTTCAGCGACTCCTTCACCTTCCTTCATCTTGAACTTGTCAAGTTGACCTTGAAGAACATCTAGCTTTGATTCCTTCACGGACTCGGTACCTTCGTGCATTTCGACCAAAGTATCCCAAATCTCTTTTGCATTCTCAAGACGGCTGATCTTGTTGAACTCCTCGGGACACAAAGCATTGAAGAGAATGTCACAAGCTTGAGCATTGTTTTGCAACATCCGCAATTCATCCATTGTAGCTTCACGATCCGAACTTTTCCTTCCTCAAGAACTCACCTTGCAAGCCAACACAAATAATGCCCCATGCGGCAGGGTTATGTCCAAGAATATGCATTTTCATTTTATGCTTCCAACTAGCAAAATTTGAACCATCAAAGTAAGGACCTCTACGAAAATTACCCTCACTAGACGCCATACTCTCCTAGGTTGTGAAACCAAGCTTATGGAGTCCAATGCAATGGAAACCAATACAATGGAGACCAAAGCTCTGATACCACTTGTAGGATCGAAAGTATGTCTAGAGGGGGGTGATTAGACTACTTGACAATATAAAAATTCAGCCTTTAGATAAAGACAAGTTTTTGGCAAGTTCACAATGATGATCAAGTCAAGTATCACCCTACACATGCAATTCTAGAGTATAGGCAGCGGAAAGTAAATTGCACATGTAGTAAAGAGAGGTGGAGAAGAGCAAACGCAATTTGGAGACACGGAGATTTTTTCTCGTGGTTCCGATAGGTGGTGCTATCGTCAATCCACGTTGATGGAGACTTCAACCCACGGAGGGTAACGGCTGCGAGAGTCCACGGAGGGCTCCACCCACGAAGGGTCCACGAAGAAGCAACCTTGTCTATGCCATCATGGCATACGCCCACGGAGGACTAGCCTTACTGGGGTAGATCTTCACGAAGTAGGCGATCTCCTTGCCCTTACAAACTTCTTGGTTCAACTCCACATCTCGACGGAGGCTCCCAAGCGACACCTAACCAATCTAGGAGGCACCACCCTCCAAAAGGTAATAGATGGTGTTGATGATGATGAACTCCTTGCTCTTGTGCTTCAAATGATAATCTCCCCAACACTCAACTCTCCTCACCGATTTGGCTGTGGTGGAAGAAATGATTGAGTGGAAAGCAACTTGGGAAGGCTAGAAATCAAGCTTCATATGGTGGGAGTGGAGCAACTTGATCTCAACACAAGGGTAGGTAGTTTTCTTCTCGAAATGTAAGGTAGGAGTGGTAGTTCTTTCTGATGGCTCTCTCCGCGAATGAAGAGGGGGTGGAGGGGTATTTATAGCCTCCACACAAAATCCAACCGTTACAGACATTTGACCAATCTCGGTCAGACCGAAGTTGACAACTCGGTGAGACCGAAAGTTCAAAGCATGTGAACGTTGGGATTTTCGGTGGGACCGAAAATACAATCTCGGTGAGTCCGATTCTTCCAAAGACTAGGGTTTGCCAATCTCGGTGGGACCGACTTTATCATCTCGGTGACACCGATTTGATGACGAAGGTTCTGAAGC
This sequence comes from Aegilops speltoides, assembly GCA_021437245.1. Classification (NCBI taxonomy): domain Eukaryota; kingdom Viridiplantae; phylum Streptophyta; class Magnoliopsida; order Poales; family Poaceae; genus Aegilops; species Aegilops speltoides. The sequence goes on from CM038141.1 coordinate 231,191,727, forward strand.
TTGGCAACACTAGTTTCGTGAGACCGAGTTCGAATCGGAAAATCCGAAATTTCTAGGGTTTGGCTATATGGTGAGGTGGTTCATCTCGGTGTGGTGAGTTTATGGAATCGGTGGGACCGAGATTACTTATGAGTGTGTTATGGAAGTGAAGGGTGCTGATAGTTTAGGAGATATATCACTAAGCACTTTGAGCAACCGGATCATTATCATAACCTCATCCCTTTTAATAGTATTGGCTTTCCTATGGACTCAATGTGATCTTGGATCACTAAACCAAAAATGGAGTCTTGAGCTTTTGCCAATGCTTGCCTTAGCATTTTGAGGGTCCACTTCTTCAATCATTGCCATACCCATATCATCGAACTTTCGAAATGATTCTCAAGAAACTATTAGTTCAATGATATATATGTTGTTATTAATTACCAAAACCACCCGGGGATTAGTTGCACTTTCAAGAATCAAGATAGTCATACCTGTGCTGTCGTAGAAGTGTTCCATAACATTACCAAAATTATCATCACGGAAGTGTCCACTTCCATGACAATAAATCGCGCGTCACAGAAGTGCTTTCGTCAAGGGTGACTGACACGTGGCATTCACCATAACGGAACGCCGTTAAGCTATCGGGTCGGGTTTTGGATCCGATAACCCGTTAACATCCCTAACCAATGGGGATTTTCCACGTGTAAAATCATCATTGGCTGGAGGAAACACGTGTCAGCTCATCGTTGGGACAAATGTCATCCACTCATTGGACGGAAGGCGCCTATGATACGTCGACACGTGGCACGGCCCAACAGAGGCTCATTCCTGTGAAAAGGCCGGCCCGTTTGACTTGGTCAAAAGGTGGCGGGCCGGCCCATGGAAAGCCTATTAACGGCCTGTTCGCATATAGCCCATTTACAGCCCGCTAACCCAAGGCCCGTTACGCCCAGTAGCATCATCTGGGCCATCCAATATGATTCCAGCCCATTTTCACTTCTGGCGCATGTATGGCCCATGACATCTTTCGGCCCATATGAGGGCCTATGTAACTCTTGGCCTATTAACAGCCCGTGGTGAAACTGGCTCGTAATGAACAGTGTATCACTTTACACCCATTAACGGCCCGTGGTGAAATTGGCCCGTAATGAATAGTGTATCACTTTATACCCATTAACGGCCCGTTATTCCGTTGGGCCGTTTCCAGCCCATGTTATCTTTCGGCTTTCTCAAAGCCCATTTATTCTTGGGCTCATTTCCAGCATTCGTTTACTTACGGCCCGTTACTGTCATTTTCTGCTTGTGGGCCAAATTCAGCCCGTGGTTACAGTCGGCCCGTTTGTGGTCCGTTAATACGTTGGGCCGTTTTCATAGCATCATCAAATACGGCCTATTAACGATGGCCCGTTATGGTCGTCCCATGAACGGATGATTCCAACTCTAGCCCGTTTATGGCCATAATGCGGTCTGTTTGGCCCATGTTTGGCCAATCGATCATACGGCCCATATAAGGCCCATGGATGATACGGCCCGCAGAAGGCCCATTGTTTCTACGGCCCGTAGGAGGCCCATTGTTTCTACGGCCCGTAGAAGGCCCACTGCTTTACTGCCAAGAGGAGGCCCAAATGTCACTACAAATAAATATTAGCCCATGGTTATTGTGGCCTAGTTTTAAAAAATAGGTTATTGCAACCACTAGCAAACCGCGGAAAAAGAACTGCAATGACTACAAGCAAACAAATAAACAAGACAACAAGGAAATAAATAAGCAAGCAACTAACGCTAGGCCATCACGGCTATTACACATATTACATCCACTGGGCATCAAAGTTTGCCACCAGTGCAAATATAGGGAACAAAGCAGCATATCATATACACTTGTTGTCAAAGTTGGCGACTAACGCAAATAAACGCCGCAGCAAAACAAATCCAGAACTAAACCCAGTTCAGAAGATCTCAAGAAACAATATCCTGGGTACCCATAATGCTGGCAAGATGCTTAGCAAGCTTATTAACTTTCTCTTGTTTGGCGCTTAAATCCTCCAGTAACTTGCATTGCACTAGAAAATATGCATCTGAATTCTGCAGGACTTCTCGGTCCTTGAATTTCTGTCGCAAAGACATCTCGATCGATGTCTTTCAACTTGAAGTTGAGACTCAAGAAGACGAACTGATTCAGCTGCGAGTTCAAGAGCTTGTGCCAGTTAGTTGTGGCGAGAACTCGAACACTACATCAAGACAGGACTTTTGGGTTCCCTCACCGTCGTCAAGATAGTTTTATCAGCTTTCTTGGAGACCAACAGGATGTCTCACTATCTTGAACCTTATCGCATTACTTCCTTTACCATTGGATAACGCGTCATCGTTCTCCAATATTTTGTCCGCATTCTAAAAGAGAAACAAGCGGACACATCACATGTTTACTATGTTGTATATGAAACTCATTTTGGTAAATGAGTTCAGTAGTAAAGTGGACAGGATAACAACATGAAACAAACATATATCTATGTACCATGGTCACTTTATGGTCTATATCATTCTAGTTTTGTTGCCAAATCAAGATAGAGACACAGTTCAAATAATATTTGTTCAAGACAAAGCGGAATAGATGTAATATAAGTGTGGGTAACTATAGAGCAATAACAACACTTGTAATGTGCATGACATGAGAACATAACTGATTATTCAATTGAAACTGAAATCAACATAGAGCAGGTTACAACAGCAAACCAGTTAAAGAAACAGGTTTAAAACATACTTGTTGCGCCATTGGAGTTTCAATTCCATCCTTCAAATTTGAAAATAGTTGGTATGAGTAAATACAATAATGCAAGAGCAAAGGAGTATGAACCATAGCTACAGAACCTGACCTGAGAACAAATCTTCTTCTCCTTTAAGCGTTGAGTTGGGATTCGGAGTGGTGGTCCTTGTGCTTTGGGCACTGCAGTTCCCTTACTAACTTCTCGTGTTTGGGAGCTCTTTGGTGGAGACGGTGTTGTGTCAACTGGAACTGGGTTACTATCTACCGGGGTTGGGGTTAGAAGGGGTGTAGTTGGTTCTCTGTCCAATTGGGTCGGGGTACAATCTGCGAGAGTCTGGGTTATGTGTGGTGGATCTGGTCCTTGGGCAAGTACAACCGTGGTTCTATCTGCATCAACTGGTAGCACTATCTTTTCTGAAGACTGTGTTGTTACTCCCTTAGATACTGCCATCACGCTCTCCAATTCAAATGGCTGATAAACAAGAAAAGTAATTGAAAGTATAGACATTGTATGATAGACAGGTGCAATGGATAGTGGGGAATAAAAGAGGGCATGAAATAATTCATATTTATGTTGTCTAACCAAACAGGATTGCATGACACAATTTCACATATATGATGGCTAACTAAATAGGATAGCATGACACAATTTCACATTACGATGGCTAACTAAAAAAGATGGAAAGACATAGTTCAAAATATGAGACTATGTAAACAGGATGACATGACATAACTATATAATGTGTTTATTAAATAGATTAGCATGCCATAATTCACATACATTCACGGATAGAATGCCATAATTCAAAACATGATGACTGTAAACACTAAACAGGATGAGATGATATAACTATATGATGTCTTTATTAAATGTCTTATCATGCCATAATTCAGATAGATGATGTGTATGTACTATGTAAACATGATGGCATGATATAATTCAAACATATGATTTATATAGTAAGCAAGTAAGCAAATGGCAATCCATATATGATGTAAAAAAACTAAGCAATGCAAGACAACATGCATGACATGGGTAATATAACCCTGCCAAGTTTGAGCATAGACCTCAGGGGGGAAATAGGACTGGTCATCAATCTCTGAATCCTCCTCTGAGGAGCTCTCTGTAACCAGCAAGATGTCTGCTTCAGCAGGTAGCATTGTCTGCTCTGAATACCTTGTTTTCACTCCAGATACTCCCATCACCGCTTCAAATGGCTGATGCGCAGGAAGAGTAGTTGAATATACAAACGTTGTCAACAAATGGAACACGTAATACAAAAAAAATGATAGCATGATATAATTCACATACATGATGATTGGATAAACAACATGGCATTGCATAATTCACATATATAATGCCTTTGCAACAAGATAGCATTGTATAATTCACATATATAATATCTTGCAACAATATGGCAATGCATAATTCACATATATGGTAATTAGACACTGAACAGGTGGCATTCACACAAAGCATGTCTAAACTAATCAAATGACATAGCAATGCGAGACACCATACGCACGATATGAGCAACATAACCCTGCCAAGTTAGAGCATACACCACGGGGGGGGGGGAATAGGACTGGTCATCTGTCTCTGAATCCTCCTCTAAGGAGCTATCCGTAACCAGCGAGATATGTGATGTCTACTACGCAACCTTCTTCTTGTAGACGTTGTTGGGCCTGCAAGTGCACAGGTTTGTTGGACAGTAGCAAATTTCCCTCAAGTGGATGACCTAAGGTTTATCAATCCGTGGGAGGCGTAGGATGAAGATGGTCTCTCTCAAACAACCTTGCAACCAAATAACAAAGAGTCTCTTGTGTCCCCAACACACCCAATACAATGGTAGATTGTATAGGTGCACTAGTTCGGCGAAGAGATGGTGATGCAAGTTCAATATGGATGGTAGATATAGGTTTTTGTAATATGAAAATATAAAAACAGCAAGGTAACTAATGATCAATAATAACATAGATAGATCATATAACAATCCCTCAACATGCAACAAAGAGTCACTCCAAAGCCACTAATAGCGGAGAACAAACGAAGAGATTATGGTAGGGTACGAAACCACCTCAAAGTTATTCTTTCGGATCAACCTATAAAAGCGTTCGTACCAGAATAACACCTTAAGACACAAATCAACCAAAATCCTAATGTCACCTAGATACTCCATTATCACCTCAAGTATCCGTGGGCATGATTATACGATATGCGTCACACAATCTCAAATTCATCCAACCAACACAAAGTACTTCAAAGAGTGCCCCAAAGTTTCTACCGGAGAGTCAAGAAAACATGTGCCAACCCCTATGCATAGGTTCATGGGCGGAACCCGCAAGTTGGTCACCAAAACATACATCAAGTGGCACGTGATATCCCATTGTCACCACAGATAAACACAGCAAGACATACATCAAGTGTTCTCAAAGTAAAGACTCAATCCGATAAGATAACTTCAAGAGGGAAACTCAATTCATCACAAGAGAGTAGAGGGGGAGAAATATCATAAGATCCAACTATAATAACAAAGCTCGCGATACATCAAGATCGTTCCATAGAGAGAACACGAGAGAGAGAGAGAGAGAGAGATCAAACACATAGCTACTGGTACATACCCTCAGCCCCGAGGGTGAACTACTCCCTCCTCGTCATGGAGAGCGCCGAGATGATGAAGATGGCCACCGGTGATGGGTTCCCCCTCCGGCAGGGTACCGGAACGGGCTCCCGAGAGGTTTTTGGTCGCTACAGAGGCTTGTGGCGGCGGAACTCCCGATCTATCTTGACATTCGATGGTTTTAGGGTACGTAGGCATATATAGGCGTAAGAAGTCGGTCGGGAGGTGCTTGAGGGGCCCACGAGACAGAGGGGCGCGCCCTACAGGGGACGCCCTCCTATCTTGTGGCTGCCTCGAGGATCTTCTGACGTGAACTCCAAGTCTCCAGGATCATATTCTTCTAAAAAATCACACTGCCGAAGGTTTCATTCCGTTTGGACTCCGTTTGATATTCCTTTTCTTCGAAATACCGAAACAGGCAATAAAACAGCAATATGGGCTGGGCCTCCGGTTAATAGGTTAGTCCCAAAAGTAATATAAAAGTGTATAATAAAGCCCGTAATCATTCAAAATAGATAATAAATAGCATGAATGCTTCATAAATTATAGATACGTTGGAGACATATCAGCATCCCCAAGCTTAATTCCTACTCGTCCTCGAGTAGGTAAATGATAAAGAAAGAATTTATGAAGTGTGAATGCTAGAAGGTGCACAAGTTTGATCAATGATAATTTCAATCACCTTTTCTAGCATGATAATATGTCATAACAGTAGTTCATCTCACAAAACTTCTCATGATAAAGTAACAAGCAATTCACATGTCAAAGCATAGACCATAAACTTTCTTGAAAACTAGCAAACTTCATTCTCAGTCATCAAACAATTGCAATTCATCTTATTTTCAGGAATAACAAACTCCACATACTCAACTATCATATAGTCTTCTACAATTGCTAACACTCACGCAATACTAATGGTTATGGAGTTTCAATCGGACACTGAGAAAGATAGGGGCTTATAGTGTTGCCTCCCAATGTATTCACCTTTGGGTGATGTCAAGAATAATAGTTCATGCTAACTTACATCCAATTGGATATATATATATCAGGATCACCCCAACACAAAGTGCTTGCCAAAGGATAAAATGAAAAAGGGAAAGGTGAAAATCCCCTTGACTCAAGCATAAAGTAAAAGACATAAAGTAAAAGATAGGCCCTTCGCAGAGGGAAGCAGAGGTTGTCATGCGCTTTTAGGGTTGGATGCACAAAATCTTAACGTGAATGAACGTCACTTTATATTGCCACTTGTATATGGACCTTAATTATGCAGTCCGTCGCTTTTATTGCTTCCATAACAAGAGATCGTATAAAGCTATTTTCTTCACACCAAAAGATCATACATATTTAGAGAGCAATTTTTATTTCTTGCACCGATGACAACTTACTTGAAGGATCTTACTCAATCCATAGGTAGGTATGGTGGACTCTCATGGCAAAACTGGGTTTAAGGATAATTGGAAGCGCAAGTAGTATCTCTACTTGGTGCAAGGAATTTTGGCTAGCATGAGGGGGAAAGGCAAGCACAACATGTTTAAATGATTCATGACAATATACTTTAACTGAGATGTCGGAAAACATAACCCATTACGTTGTCTTCCTTGTCCAACATCAACTCTTTAGCATGTCATACTTAATGAGTGCTCCCAACTATAAAAGAGGTCTAGAATAGTATATTTATATGTGAAATCTCTCTTCCTTCAATATTCTTTCATGAATTGTTCAAATGACCAATACAATGCTTGCTAACCTTCAATAAATTTACAACCTCTACTTCTTAGATGTGAAGTCATTACTCCCCATGGGATAAGCAAATGAGACATAAATAATTTCAGATTTATGACAATCAACTCATTCAACCATTTACTCATAGGATATAAGTGAAGCACACGAGTAAATGACAAACTACTCCAAAAAGATATAAGTGAAGATCAATGAGTAGCTAAATAATTATACAGCTAATGTGAAGACTCTCTCTCATTAAAGAATTTCAGATCTTGGTATTGTATTCAAATAGCAAGCAAAACAAAATGACATTGCAAGGATAGCGCAACTCATGTGAAGAAGCAAAAACTTAGGCTCAACCGATACTAACCGATCGTTGTTGAAGAAGAAAGGTGGGATGCCTACCAGGGCATCCCCAAGCTTAGACGCTTGAGACTTCTTGAAATATTATCTTGGGGTGCCTTGGGCATCCCCAAGCTTGAACTTTTGTGTCTCCTTAATTCCTCTCATATCATGGTTTCTCTTTTTATCAAAAAGCTTCATCCACACCAAACTCAACAAGAACTCGTGAGATAGGTTAGTATAAACCAATGGAAAACCTTATCATTTTCTACTGTAACAAATCACTAAAATTATTATTCAACATTGCATACTAAATGCCTCTGCATATTTAATACTCCTATCCTCAAATAGAATCATTAGACAAGCAAACATATGCAAACAATGCAAACATAACAGCAATCTGTCAAAACAGTACAGTCTGTAAAGAATGCAAGAGTATCAATACTTCCCTAACTCCAAAAATTATGAGCAAAAAATATATGCTGTAGAAGATTTATCAGAGCTCATTATGCAAAAAGTTTCAACATTATATCATGCTCTGACTTTTCTAGGGAATTTTTGCAACAGCGGTAAACTTTCTGTTTTCAAACAGCAACATGTATACTAGAAAAATAAGCATGGTAAAGGCTATCCTTGACATTTTGATCGAAAATAAAGATGCAAAACAATATTCTAAATAATATCAAGCTAATACTAACAAAAGAAAATGACGCTCCAAGCAAAACACATATCATGTGGCGAATAAAAATATAGCTCCAAGTAAGGTTACCGATGGACGAAGACGAAAGAGGGGATGCTATCCGGGACATCCCCAAGCTTAGGCTCTTGGTTGTTCTTTGAATATTACCTTGGGGTGCCTTGGGCATCCCCAAGCTTAGTCTCTTGCCAGTCCTTATTCCATAGTCCATCGAATCTTTACCCAAAACTTGAAAACTCAACAACACAAAACTCAACAGAAAACTCATAAGCTCCGTTAGTATAAGAAAATAAAACCACCACTTAGGTACTGTAATGAACTCATTATAAATTCCTATTGGTGTAATATCTACTTTACTCCAACTTGTCTATGGTTCATACCCTTACATACTACTCATAGATTCATCAAAATAAGCAAACAACACATAGAACACAGAATCTGTCAAAAACAGAACAGTCTGTAGTAATCTATATCAAACGTATACTTCTGGAACTACAAAAATCCTACCAAATTAGTAAGTCCTAAGAAATTTGTGTATAAATCCAGATAAAAAAGAATCAGATCATAATCGCGTTTCTGTGAATTAACAAAACTAATTTACTGGTGCATAAGTTTCTGATTTTCAGCAGGATCAACACAACTATCACCGTAAGCTATCCTAAAGGTCTTACTTGGCACTTTATTGAAACAAAAGCTATAAAACATGATTACTACATTAGCATAATCATGTGAACACACAAAAACAATAAGGATAAATATCGGGTTGTCTCCCAACAAGCGCTTTTCTTTAATGCCTTTTAGCTAGGCATGATGATGACAATGATGCTCACATAAAAGATAAGAATTGAAACATAACGGGAGCATCATGAAGCATATGACTAGCACATTTAAGTCTAACCCACTGCCTATGCATAGGGATTTTGTGAGAAAACAACTTATGGGAACAATAATCAACAAGCATAGGAAGGCAAAACAAGCATAGCTTCAAGATTTTCAACACATAGAGAGAAAACTTGACATTACTGCAATTCCTACAAGCATATGTTCCTCCTTCATAATAATTTTCAGTAGCATCATGATGAATTCAACAATATAACCAGCAACTAAAGCATTCCTTTCATGATCTACAAGCATAGAACTTTTACTACTCTCCACATAAGCAAAATCCTTCTCATTCGGAATAGTGGGAGTACCATAAGAGACTTGAACACTAAAAATTGTTTCCACATTAAAAGAGTAATGTTCAGAAAAAGGGTAATCATAATCATGACAAGTTTTATAAATATAATCATCACTACTCTTTATAGCATAAGTTTCATCACAATAATCATCATAAGTAGCAACTTCGTTCTCATCATAATCGATTGAAACCTCTCCCAAGATAGTGGAATCACTAAATAAAGTTGACGCTCTTCCAAATCCACTTTCGTATTCATCACAATAAAATTCAACATCCTCCAAAATAGTGGTATAACTACTTCCTAAAGTTGACACTCTTCCAAACCCACTTTCATCAATATAATCATCATAGGTAGGAGGCATGCTATCATCATAACAACTTTGCATATCAAAACTTGGGATGCTAAAAATATCATCTTCACTAAACATAGCATCCCAAAGCTTGGGACAAACATTAATTCCGGCAAATATATTCTCAAATATTTCATCCTCATCAAACATATCTTCCCCAAGCTTGGGCCTTTTCATATCATAAGCATAATCACTCTCATCATTAATAGTATGGATAGCACCAATAGTATAGCAATTATCATCATCACAATGAGTAGTAGGAGCAACATCATTTGGGAGGGATACCTTTTTACCTTTGTTGCCCCTTCTTTTCCTTTTATTTTTCACATTATGTGTGGGTTCAACCTTCCTCTTTGAGCTCCTTATTGACGAGATTGGTTGAATAGAAAGCTCCTCCTCGTTACCCGATTCATCATAAGAAATAATAGGAGGATATTGGGAAGTCTCTTCCCTTTCATTAGTATTCTCATCATCTTCTATTTGCTTTCTTTTCTTTATGTAATTGGCAATATAAGGATTTTCAATGCAATTCACCGCACAATACATATAAATCTTCTCTAGATCAAAATCAAGAAATCTATCAAGATTGAATTTTGGAATACCCTCAGTTATACGTTTTATTTCTTCATACCCCAAAACCAAACTAAGTTCATTATGATGCGCAAGGGAAATCAAGTTATCACAATTTTTGGACACGATTCGGTCATGAAACAATTTGCATTGGAGATTTAAATGACCACGTTCATTGTAAAGTTCACAAGGGGCATGAAAAATATTGAATCTTTCAGCACAATCATCAAGACTTTCTTGCAAACCTTTAGTTTTTAAATACTTATGCCTCTTGCAATATTTATTTTCTCTATTTGGTGTGTCCATGCAAACCAATTCTACTACACAAAAATCAACATGCTTATAAGAGACATTTTCATCATAACTAGTGCAATCATTATTAGTACTATGGATATTCAAAGAGTACATACTAACAACATTGCAATCATGCTCATCATTCAAAGATTTAGTACCAAGCATTTTAAGCATTCTTCTTCTAGCACTTGAGCACAATTTTCCATTCCATCATACTCATGAAAGATATTAAAAAGACGAAGCGTATGAGACAAGCTTAACTCCATTTTTTTGTAGTTTTTTTTTATAAACTAAACTAGTGATAAAACAAGAAACAAAAAGATTCGATTGCAAGATTAAAAGATATACCTTCAAGCACTCACCTCCCCGGCAATGGCGCCAGAAAAGAGCTTGATGTCTACTATGCAACCTTATTCTTGTAGACGTTGTTGGCCTGCAAGTGCACAGGTTTGTAGGACAGTAGCAAATTTCCCTCAAGTGGATGACCTAGGGTTTATCAATTAGTGGAAGGCGTAGGATGAAGATGGTCTCTCTCAAACAACCCTGCAACCAAATAACAAAGAGTCTCTTGTATCCCCAACACACCCAATACAATGGTAGATTGTATAGGTGCACTAGTTCGACGAAGAGATGGTGATACAAGTGCAATATGGATGGTAGATATAGGTTTTTGTAATCTGAAAATATAAAAACAGCAAGGTAACTAATGATAAAAGTGAGTGTAAACGGTATTGCAATGGTAGGAAACAAGGCCTAGGGTTCATACTTTCACTAGTGCAAGTTCTCTCAACAATAATAACATAGATAGATCATATAACAATCCCTCAACATGCAACAAAGATTCACTCCAAAGCCACTAATAGCGGAGAACAAACGAAGAGATTATGGTAGGGTACGAAACCACCTCAAAGTTATTCTTTCGGATCAATCTATAAAAGAGTTCGCACTAGAATAACACCTTAAGACACAAATCAACCAAAACCCTAATGTCACCTAGATACTCCATTGTCACCTCAAGTATCCGCGGGCACGATTATACAATATGCGTCACACAATCTCAAATTCATCCAACCAACACAAAGTACTTCAAAGAGTGCCCCAAAGTTTCTACCGGAGAGTCAAGAAAACGTGTGCCAACCCCTATGCATAGGTTCAAGGGCGGAACCCGCAAGTTGGTCACCAAAACATACATCAAGTGGCAGGTGATATCCCATTGTCACCACAGATAAACACGGCAGGACATACATCAAGTGTTCTCAAAGTAAAGACTCAATCCGATAAGATAACTTCAAGAGGGAAACTCAATTCATCACAAGAGAGTAGAGGGGGAGAAACATCATAAGATCCAACTATAATAACAAAGCTCGCGATACATCAAGATCGTGCCATAGAGAGAACACGAGAGAGAGAGAGAGAGAGAGAGAGAGAGATCAAACACATAGCTACTGGTACATACCCTCAGCCCCGAGGGTGAACTACTCTCTCCTCGTCATGGAGAGCGCCGGGATGATGAAGATGGCCACCGGTGATGGGTTCACCCTCCGCAGGTACCGGAATGGGCTCCGAGAGGTTTTGGTGGCTCTGAGGCTTATGCGGCGGAACTCCCGATCTATCTTGATATTCGATGGTTTTAGGGTACGTAGGCATATATAGGCGAAAGAAGTCGGTCGGGAGGTGCTCGGGGGGCCCACGAGACAGGGGGCGCGCCCTACAGGGGGGGCGCCCTCCTATCTCGTGGCTACCTCGAGGATCTTCTGACGTGAACTCCAAGTCTCCGGGATCATATTCTTCCAAAAAATCATGCTGCCGAAGGTTTCATTCCGTTTGGACTCCGTTTGATATTCCTTTTCTTCGAAATACTAAAACAGGCAATAAAACAGCAATATGGGCTGGGCCTCCGGTTAATAGGTTAGTCCCAAAAGTAATATAAAAGTGTATAATAAAGCCCGTAATCATTCAAAACAGATAATAAAATAGCATGAATGCTTCATAAATTATAGATACGTTGGAGACGTATCAATATGCGCTTCGTCAGATAGCATAGTTTGCTCTGAAGACCTTGTTTTCACTCCAAAATTTGCCATCACCGTGTCAAATGGCTGATGCACACGAAGAGCAGTTGAATGTGTTGGGGAACGTAGTAATTTCAAAATTTTCCTACGCACACGCAAGATCATGGTGATGGCATAGCAACGAGAGGGGAGAGTGTTGTCTACGTACCCTCGTAGACCGTTAAGCGGAAGCGTTATGACAACGCGGTTGATGTAGTCGTACGTCTTCACGAATCGACCGATCCAAGCACCGAACATACGGCACCTTCGTGTTCAGCACACGTCCAGCTCGATGACGTCCCCCGGACTCCAATCCAGCGAAGTGTCGGGGATGAGTTCCGTCAGCACGACGGCGTGGTGACGATGATGATGTTCTCTCGGCGCGCAGGCTTCGCCTAAACTCCGCGATGATATGACCGAGGTGGAATATGGTGGAGGGGCACCACACGGCTAAGGAACGATCCGTAGATCAACTTGTGTGTCTATGGGGTGCCCCCAGCCCCGTATATAAAGGAGCAAGGGGAGGCGGCCGCCCCTTGGGGCGCGCCAGGAGGAGAATCCTCCTCCTAGTAGGAGTAGGACTCCGCCTTTCCTACTCCTACTAGGAGGGGAAGGAAGGGGAGAGGGGAAGAAAGAGGGCGCCCCCTCCTAGTCAATCCGGACCAGGGGGGGGCGCGGCCCATGCTGGCCGCCCTCTCTCCCTTTCCCTAAGGCCCATAAGGCCCAATACTCTCCCGGGGTTCCGTAACCCCAGTACTCGGTTTTCTCCGAAATCACCCGGAACAATTCCGATGTCCGAATATAGTCATCCAATATATCAATCTTTATGTCTCGACCATTTCAAGACTCCTCGTCATGTCCGTGATCACATCCGGGACTCCGAACAAACTTTGATACATCAAAACTTATAAACTCGTAATAAAACTGTCATCGTAACGTTAAGCGTGCGGACCCTACGGGTTCGAGAACTATGTAGACATGACCTAGAACTATTCTCGGTCAATAACCAATAGTGGAACCTGGATGTTCATATTGGTTCCCACATATTCTACGAAGATCTTTATCGGTCAAACCGCATAACAACATATGTTGTTCCCTTTGTCATCGGTATGTTACTTGCCTGTGATTCGATCGTCGGTATCCAATACCTAGTTCAATCTCGTTACTGGCAAGTCTCTTTACTCGCTCCGTAATACATCATCTCATAACTAACTCATTAGTTACAATGCTTGCAAGGCTTAGGTGATGAGTATTACCGAGAGGGCCCAGAGATACCTCTCCGACAATCGGAGTGACAAAACCTAATCTCGAATTATGCGAACTCAACATGTACCTTTGGAGACACCTATAGAGCACCTTTATAATCACCCGATTCGTTGTGACATTTGGTAGCACACAAAGTGTTCCTCCGTAAGCGGAGTTGCATAATCTCATAGTTGAAGGAACTTTGTATAAGTCATGAAGAAAGCAATAGCAACATACTAAACGATCAAGTGCTAAGCTAACGGAATGAGTCAAGTCAATCACATCATTCTCCTAATGATGTGATCCCATTAATCAAATGACAACACATGCCTATGGTTAGGAAACATGACCATCTTTGATCAATGAGCTAGTTCAAGTAGAGGCATACTAGTGACACTATGTTTGTCTATGTATTCACACATGTATCATGTTTCCGGTTAATACAATTCTAGCATGAATAATAAACATTTATCATGAAATGAGGAAATAAATAATAACTTTATTATTGCCTCTAGGTCATATTTCCTTCAGTCTCCCACTTGCACTAGAGTCAATAATCTAGATTACATAGTAATGATTCTAACACCCATGGAGTCTTGGTGCTGATCATGTTTTGCTCGTGAGAGAGGTTTAGTCAACGGGTCTGCAACATTCAGATCCGTATGTATCTTGCAAATCTCTATGTCTCCCACTTGGACTTGGTCCCGAATGGAATTGAAGCGTCTCTTGATGTGCTTGGTCCTCTTGTGAAATCTGGATTCCTTTGCTAAGGCAATTGCACCAGTATTGTCACAGAAGATCTTCATCGGTCCCGATACACTAGGTACAACACCTAGATCGGAAATGAACTCCTTCATCCAGACTCCTTCATTTGCTGCTTCTGAAGCAGCTATGTACTCCGCTTCACATGTAGATCTCGCCACGACGCTTTGTTTAGAACTGCACCAACTTACAGCTCCACCGTTTAATAAAAATACGTATCCGGTTTGCGATTTAGAATCGTCCGGATCAGTGTCAAAGCTTGCATCGGCGTAACCATTTACGACTAGCTCTTTGTCACCTCCATATCGAGAAACATATCCTTAGTCCTTTTCGGTATTTCGGGATGTTCTTGACCGCTGTCCGATGACCCACTCTGGATTACTTTGGTACCTCCTGCCAAACTAATAGTAAGGCACACAATAGGTCTGGTACACAGCATTGCATACATGATAGAGCCTATGGCTGAAGCATAGGGAACTCCTTTCATTTTCTCTCCATCTTCTGCAGTGGTCGGGCATTGAGTCTGACTCAACTTTATAGCTTTGTCTGAGGCAAGAACCCTTTCTTCGCTTTGATCCATATTGAACCTTTTCAATACTTTATCAAGGTACGTGCTTTGTGAAAGTCCAATCAAGCGTCTTGATCTATCTCTATAGATCTTAATGCCCAATATGTAAGCAGCTTCACCGAGGTCTTTCATTGAAAAACTTTTATTCAAGTATCCTTTTATGCTATCCAGAAATTCTATATCATTTCCAATCAATAATATGTCATCCACATATAATATTAGAAATGCTCTGAGCTCCCACTCACTTTCTTGTAAATCTGAGCTTCTCCAAAAGTGCATATAAAACCATATGCTTTGATCACACTATCAAATCGTTTATTCCAACTCGAGAGGCTTGCACTGGACCATAGATTGATCATTTGGAGCTTGCACACTTTGTTAGCTCCTTTAGGATCGACAAAACCTTCTGGTTGCATCATATACAACTCTTCTTCCAAAAATCCATTCAAGAATGCAGTTTTGACATCCATCGCCAAATTTCATAATCATAAAATGCGCAATCGCTAACATGATTCGGACAGACTTAAGCATCGCCACGGGTGAGAAAGTCTCATCGTAGTCAACCCCTTGAACTTGTCGAAAACCTTTCGCAACAAGTCGAGCTTTATAGACGGTTACATTACCGTCGTCGTCGATCTTCTTCTTAAAGATCCATTTATTCTCAATGGCTTGCCGATCATCGAACAAGTCAACCAAAATCCATACTTTGTTCTCATACATGGATCCCATCTCGTTTTCATGGCCTCTAGCCATTTTGCGAATCTGGGCTCATCATCGCTTCCTCATAGTTCGTAGGTTCATCATGGTCAAGTAACATGACTTCGAACAGGATTACCGTACCACTCGGTGTGGATCTTACTCTGGAAGACCTCACGAGGTTCGATGAGACACTTGATCTGAAGTTTCATGATCAATATCATTAGCTTCCTCACTAATTGGTGTAGTTATCACAGGAACTGATTTCTGTGATGAACTACTTTCCAATGAGGGAGCAGGTATAGTTACCTCATCAAGTTCTACTTTCCTCCCACTCACTTCTTTCGAGAGAAATTCCTTCTCTAGAAAGGATCCATTCTTAGCAACGAATGTCTTGCCTTCGGATCTGTGATAGAAGGTGTACCCAACAGTCTCTTTTGGGTATCCTGTGAAGACACATTTGTCTGATTTGGGTTCGAGCATATCTGGTTGAAGTTTCTTCACATAAGCCTCGCAGCCCCAAACTTTAAGAAACGACAACTTTGGTTTCTTGCCAAACCACAGTTCATAAGGCGTCGTCTCCACGGATTTAGATGGTGCCCTATTTAATATGAATGCAGCCGTCTCTAAAGCATAACTACAAAACGATAGCGTTAAATCAGTAAGAGACATCATAGATCGCACCATATCTAGTAAAGTACGATTACGACGTTCGGACACACCATTTCTTTGTGGTGTTCCAGGTGGCGTGAGTTGCGAAACTATTCTACATTATTTCAAATGTAAACCAAACTCGTAACTCAAATATTCTCCTCCACGATCAGATCGTAGAAACTTTATTTTCTTGTTACGATGATTTTCCATTTCACTCTGAAATTCTTTGAACTTTTCAAATGTTTCAGACTTATGCTTCATTAAGTAGATATACCCATATCTGCTTAAATCATCTGTGAAGGTGAGAAAATAACGATACTTGCCACGAGCATCAACACTCATTGGATCGCATACATCGGTATGTATTATTTCCAATAAGTCAATAGCTCGTTCCATTGTTCCGGAGAACGGAGTTTTAGTCATCTTGCCCAAAAGGCACGGTTCGCAAGCATCAAATGATTCATAACTAAGTGATTCTGAAAATCCATCTTTATGGAGTTTCTTCATGCACTTTACACCGATATGACCCAAACGGCAGTGCCACAAATAAGTTGCACTATCATTATTAACTTTGCATCTTTTGGCATCAATATTATGAATATGTGTATCACTACGATCGAGATCCAACAAACTATTTTCATTGGGTGTATAACCATCGAAGGTTTTATTCATGTAGACAGAACAACAATTATTCTCTAACTTCAAATGAATAACCGTATCGCAATAAACATGATCAAATCATATTCATGCTCAATGCAAACGCCAAATAACATTTATTTAGGTTTAACACTAATCCCGAAAGTATAGGGAGTGTGTGATGACGATCATATCAATCTTGGAACTACTTCCAACACTCATCGTCACTTCCCTTCAACTAGTCTCTCTTTTATTCAGTAACTCCTGTTTGAGTTACTAATCTTAGCAACCGAACAAGTATCAAATACTCAGGGGCTACTATAAACACTAGTAAGGCACACATCAATAACCTGTATATCAAATATACCCTTGTTCACTTTGCCATCCTTCTTATTCACCAAATATTCAGGGCATTTCCGTTTCCAGTGACCATTTCCTTTGCAGTGTAAGCACTCAGTTTCAGGCTTTGGTTCAGCTTTGGGCTTCTTCGTGGGAGTGACAACTTGCTTGTCTTTCCACTTGAAGTTCCCTTTCTTTCTCTTTGCCCTTTTCTTGAAACTAGTGATCTTGTCAACCATCAACACTTGATGCTCTTTCTTGATTTCTACCTTCGTCGATTTCAACATCACGAAGAGCTCGGGAATCGTTTTTGTCATCCCTTGCATACTATAGTTCATCACAAAGTTCTACTAACTTGGTGATGGTGACTAGAGAACTCTGTCAATCACTATCTTATCTGGAAGATTAACTCCCACTTGATTCAACCGATTGTAGTACCCAGGCAATCTGAGCACATGCTCACTAGTTGAGCGATTCTCCTCCATCTTTTAGCCATAGAACTTGTTGGAGACTTCATATCTCTCAACTCGGGTATTTTCTTAAAATATTAACTTCGACTCCTGGAACATCTCATATGGTCCAGGACATTCAAAACGTCTTTGAAGTCCTGATTCTAAGATGTTAAGCATGGTGCACTGAACTATCAAGTAGTCATCATATTGAGCTAGCCAAACGTTCATAACGTCTGCATCTGCTCCTGCAATAGGTCTATCACCTAGCGGTGCATTAAGGACATAATTCTTCTGTGCAGCAATGAGGATAAACCTCAGATCACGGATCCAATCCGCATCATTGCTACTAACATTTTTCAACACAATTTTCTCTAGGAACATATCAAAATAAAAATATGAAAGCAACCACGCGAGCTATTGATCTACAACATAATTTGCAAAATACTACCAGGACTAAGTTCATGATAAATTTAAGTTCAATTAATCATATTACTTAAGAACTCCCACTTAGACAGACATCTCTCTAGTCATCTAAGTGATCACGTGATCCAAATCAACTAAACCATAACTGATCATCACGTGAGAGTAGTTTTCAATGGTGAACATCTTTATGTTGATCATATCTACTATATGATTCACGCTCGACCTTTCGGTCTCCGTGTTCCGAGGCCATATCTGCATATGCTACGCTCGTCAAGTTTAACCTGAGTATTCTGCGTGTGCAAAAACTGACTTGCACCCGTTGTAGATGGACGTAGAGCTTATCACACCCGATCATCACGTGGTGTCTGGGCATGACGAACTTTGGCAACGGTGCATACTCAGGGAGAACACTTCTTGATAATTTTTAGTGAGAGATCATCTTAAAATGCTACCGTCAATCAAAGCAAGATAAGATGCATAAAGGATAAACATCACATGCAATCAATATAAGTGATATGATATGGCCATCATCATCTTGTTCTTGTGATCTCCATCTCCGAAGCACCGTCGTGATCACCATCGTCACCGGCGCGACACCTTGATCTCCATCGTAGCATCGTTGTCGTTTACGCCATCTATTGCTTCTACGACTATCGCTACCGCTTAGTGATAAAGTAAAGCAATTACGTAGCGCTTGCATTTCATACAATAAGCGACAACCATATGGCTCCTGCCAGTTGCCGATAACTTCGGTTACAAAACATGATCATCTCATACAATATAGCATCACGTCTTGGCCATATCACATCACAACATGCCCTGCAAAAACAAGTTAGACGTCCTCTACTTTGTTGCAAGTTTTACGTGGCTGCTACGGGCTGAGCAAGAACCGTTCTTACCTACGCATCAAAAACCACAATGATAGTTCGTCAAGTTGGTGCTGTTTTAACCTTCACAAGGACCAGGTGTAGCCACACTCGGTTTAACTAAAGTTGGAGAAACTGACACCCGCTAGTCACCTGTGTGAAAGCACGGCGGTAAAATCAGTCTCGCGTAAGCGTACGCGTAATGTCGGTCCGGGCCGCTTCATCCAACAATACCGCCGAACCAAAGTATGACATGCTAGTAAGCAGTATGACTTGTATCGCCCACAACTCACTTGTGTTCTACTCGTCCATATAACATCAACGCATAAAACCTAGGCTCGGATGCCACTGTTGGGGAACGTAGTAATTTCAAAATTTTCCTACGCACACGCAAGATCATGGTGATGGCATAGCAACGAGAGGGGAGAGTGTTGTCTACGTACCCTCGTAGACCGTTAAGCGGAAGCGTTATGACAACACGGTTGATGTAGTCGTACGTCTTCACGAATCGACCGATCTAAGCACCGAACGTACGGCACCTCCATGTTCAGCACACGTCCAGCTCGATGACGTCCCCCGGAATCCAATCCAGCGAAGTGTCGGGGATGAGGTCCGTCAGCACGACGGCGTGGTGATGATTATGATGTTCTACCGACGCAGGGCTTCGCCTAAACTCCGCGACGATATGACCGAGGTGGAATATGGTGGAGGGGGGCACCGCACACGGCTAAGGAACGATCCGTAGATCAACTTGTGTGTCTATGGGGTGCCCCCGTATATAAAGGAGCAAGGGGGGAGGCCGGCCGGCCCCTTGGAGCACGCCAAGGAGGAGGAATCCTCCTCCTAGTAGGAGTAGGACTCCTCCTTTCCTACTCCTACTAGGAGGGGGAAGGAAAAGGGGGGGCGCCGCCCCCCCTCCTAGTCCAATTCGGACCAGAGGGGGGAGGGGGAGCGCGGCCCATGCTGGCCGCCCCTCTCTCCTTTCCCCTAAGGCCCATAAGGCCCAATACACTCCCGGGGGGTTCCGGTAACCCCCCCGGCACTCCGGTTTTCTCCGAAATCACCCGGAACAATTACGGTGTCCGAATATAGTCGTCCAATATATCAATCTTTATGTCTCGGCCATTTCGAGACTCCTCGTCATGTCCGTGATCACATCCAGGACTCCGAACAAACATCGGTACATCAAAACTTATAAACTCATAATAAAACTATCATCGTAACGTTAAGCGTGCGGACCCTACGGGTTCGAGAACTATGTAGACATGACCTAGAACTATTCTCGGTCAATAACCAATAGCGGAACCTGGATGTTCATATTGGTTCCCACATATTCTACGAAGATCTTTATCGGTCAAACCGCATAACAACATACGTTGTTCCCTTTGTCATCGGTATGTTACTTGCCCGTGATTCGATCGTCGGTATCCAATACCTAGTTCAATCTCGTTACTGGCAAGTCTCTTTACTCATTTCGTAATACATCATCTCATAACTAACTGATTAGTTACAATGCTTGCAATGCTTAGGTGATGAGTATTACCGAGAGGGCCCAGAGATACCTCTCCGACAATCGGAGTGACAAAACCTAATCTCGAATTATGCCAACTCAACATGTACCTTTGGAGACACCAGTAGAGCACCTTTATAATCACCCGATTCGTTGTGGACGTTTGGTAGCACACAAAGTGTTCCTCCGGTAAACAGGAGTTGCATAATCTCATAGTTGAAGGAACTTTGTATAAGTCATGAAGAAAGCAATAGCAACATACTAAACGATCAAGTGCTAAGCTAACGGAATGAGTCAAGTCAATCACATCATTCTCCTAATGATGTGATCCCATTATAAAATGACAACACATGCCTATGGTTAGGAAACATAACCATCTTTGATCAATGAGCTAGTTCAAGTAGAGGCATACTAGTGACACTATGTTTGTCTATGTATTCACACATGTATCATGTTTCCGGTTAATACAATTCTAGCATGAATAATAAACATTTATCATGAAATGAGGAAATAAATAATAACTTTATTATTACCTCTAGGGCATATTTCCTTCAGAATGTACTAACATTGTTGACAAATGTAATATGTAATGGAAAAAAAGGATGGCCTGATATAATTTACATATAAGATGGCTGGCTAAGCAGGATGGCATTGCAAAATTTACATATATGATGCCTGTCTAAACAAGATGGCGTTGCATAATTCACATAAACAATGAATAAACTAAATAGATGGCATTCGCACAAAGGATGTCTAAACTAAGCAGATGACATATTTGATGTATAAAGTAAGCAATGCAAGACACCATATGCATGATATAACCAACATCAACATGCCAAGTTAGAGCGAAGACCTCAGGGGGTAAATAGGAGTTGTCTTCTCCTTTTGAATCCCCCTCCGAACAGATATCTTCCTCTCGATTACAATCCGAAATGCATGGAGGGGGGCTGCCTTTGCGCCTACCATGGAGCGACGTCTGCATGAAATTTTATTGCCATGCAAGGCTCGTCTCTTTTGCTCTACATGTTCAGTTCCATTGTTTACAATAATTGTCATGCATAGGAATAAAACATAGTGAGATTATGTAAGGAGTGCATGCAGAAATCCGAGTGATGGTAGCAACTGTGGATAGACCCGAGAACCAATAATAGCGAGGAGATAATGGCTTGGTTAAAAATACAGATAATGGCTTCTTTCTTGTTTGTTTCCCACCCAACATGAAACTCATAGTAGACACAGAGATTAACGGATAGTAGATAGATACTATTGATAGCGTCCCCGATATGTACCCCACAACCATTTAAAAACTCAAGTTTGACCATTAGTTTGGAGCTGACTCAGAGTCTAATCGGTGAACAGGACGATAAAGTAGCATGTAATATTAAGCGATGCATAACATAAGTAGACACGAAAGAGTGCGACCTCTCTTGCGGACCCGTGTAGTCCTCGAGGTCATCTGCTCGATTGATGATGGTAATGCAGTTTTCATGGCTGCAACAAGGGGAAGAAGATCGAGGCGGTGAAAGCGATCTGGAGGCGAATCCTCTTTGTCTTTGGACCCTTCATCGTTGGAGCGGTTGATATGGGGTGGACGATAAGCTTGGCGAGAGTGGGACAAACCACGCAAGGTTTTATTTGACAACTATCTATAAGAGAAGTAATTTTGTAAGGGCTCGTTTGAATTGGAGGATTCCACAATGCAGGGATAGGAAATAGAGCAGAATATGATAGGAATGCACGTGCGAGCAGAGAATTTAAAACACAAGATTTACCTTAATCTGGGTGTTTGATTCACAACAATTGGAAGATCACAGGATGCAAAGAAGCATGGTGAGATTAAGTCAAACCACAAGAAAATGTACGGTTATAATGCTATTATGCTACTATCTCTTAGTCTTGTGCTTCATGAATAGGAATATGAATAGGAGGAGAAGTGGAAATTAGAATTCCTACGGTTTTCCTTTGCTCCATTCCTTTGCACCAAATTCATGAAAATAGTACCATAGGAAACTTTCCAATTCCTATGTTTTTCATTCACTTTTCCTTTCAAGCCTTTGGCGATTCTAGTAGGCAGGCTTGAGCAAGGAAAATCCTACACTAAAAAATGTTTTTGTGCTACTTCTATTACTTTGGACCCGAGCCTTTGCCATACTAGCTCAACTCCGGGCCCATCGACAAATGCACAGCTCAAAGCTACAGAGATAAATAATGATGGCATTCAAGAGAGTCCATCATGGATAGCTAAGTTGCCTAGTACCTCACTGCTTGTCATATAGTAGGATAAAATAATCGTATTTCCCGTTACTACGAGTGCTCAGTGGAAAATATATATAACATGTAGAGTAAAAAAGAGATCCAACAAGTGTACAACCTCTTTGGCGAAGCCATGTTGATCTCAACGTGATTGGGTTGGCCGGTGAGGATGCTCCGGCTGACTTGGCTGTCGGAGGAGGAAGAAGATATTAGGCGCCCGGAGATGGAGCCGAGTCTTGCTCATTGTGATGGAGGGTTTCATCGTTGGAGCAGCTCCGTGAGTTGTACGACGCCGAGGTGAAGCAGGACAAGAGAGACAATGAACAACGTTAACTGAGTGGAATTCTAATAGCATCTCAATACATGACATAAAATACATAACCACAAAGTGCTAGATGTAAAATACATCAGCCGCTCATCTCTGAACTTAAGCGTCAAACTGAACTTAAGCGTTAAACCGAACTTAAGCTGTCGAAACTGAATTTTCTTTGTCGAAACTGAATTTTCTTTGTAAACCGAACGCACTAGCAAGGTGAGGCTACGTCGGTCAGTGACTTTTTCATCTCTAGTCGATCGATTTTGCAGCCGTTGGATACGAAATCAAGGGCCTGCGGTTCATATTCATCCTCCACCCCCCTGAGCCGCCAGCCACCACCGACCAAACAGCGCCTCCCGCCGCCCGCGGCCGGCGGTGCGTCGCCCCGCCCTCCCCCGTGCCGAGATTTTTCTCCGGCGATCCCCATGCCACCGCCCGCCAACACCCCGCCACCGCCGGCGACCACCGCCCCCATCCTGAACCCTAAGATAGATAGTGGGGTACCTCTCCGGCGAGCCCCCCTCCCCACTGCGGCTGGTTCTTCCTTCACCCCGGCGAGCCCCCCCCCCCCCACTCCCTGAAAATCGACTGACCCAAAAGTCGATTCAGTCGACTGAAGTGTAGCTAAATCGGAGCAGCATCGCAAGCAAGAGCAAGAGCGAGAGCAGCAGCGCGAGCAAGAGCAGACCAGGCAGGGGACCGAGAGCAAGAGCAGAGCAGCAGCGCGAGCGAGAGCTAAAGCAGCAGCAACACCTACTGATGTGGACATCGCCGCCGAGGGAGCGACGCCGTGGAGGAAGTGGTCGGCGACGCCGCCATGGATGGAGTGTCGGCTCGGGACCGAGCGCCGGCAGCACCGTGAGATTGAATCAAGAAGAAAATGCGGCGATTAGTGTACAACCTCTTTGGTGGCGTCGATTAGGCTGCAGCTTCATCCGAGGAAACGGTGATGATGATGCTCTTCCGGTGGTGCAGGTGAAGATGGAGGTGTGGGAATGAAGGTGGAGCGAAAGACAAGGGGAACGTCGGGGCTGCTCCTTGGAGGTTGAGGACGGGGTGGCTGAACCGGCGGGACGATGAGATCGACAACGGATCCTCATCCGGTATGGTGGATGAGGGACGTCGAGGTGTTGTTGTGGACGACGTCGTCGGGGAAGAGGCTCCGGCTGGGTGGCGGACGGAGCAGGGTGTGGGGTTTCGTCGCGGGTTTTCGCGGCCTCGGTGTATGAATGGGTGGGCAAATGGGATGGCAGTGGGGAACCATGGCTTAGAGACGCGCTTGTCCGAAATGTGGGGTAAGTTACGAAAGTACCCCCCCACCGATTTGAGGTGGTTCTTTCGGTTCAGGGGTACCACGGGCATTTCGTGTGTCGGGATTTCACCAGAGATGGGAGTTTTCCCGCGCGTTGTAATTTCGGAATAGCAAGGCGCGGGTTGAGATGGAGGGAGTTGTCGGAGCACAACGAGACAAAGATATATCTTAAATTTTTTTGGGCTAACAAGGCGCGGGTTGAAATTTCCGGACAAGCCTAATGTGTACTGTACCAAATCAATGCGCACTACAAATGTCATTAAAAACTTTGTATTCATGTTATGTTCAATTAAAATATTTCGCTACGTGTATAATGCATGCAACCTACTACTCAAATGAACGTTTTAGTTTATTCCAAACATATATACTACCGCTTCAATATGAACTAAATTTGAATTCGTTTCTCTATTTGAATAAGATCTACAGTAATGATTGTTGTGAAGTCAAAGCATTTGAATTCGTTTCTCTGTTTTAATAAGATCTACAATCATCATTATTGTCAAGTTAAACCATCATTTGTGTATTATCTTCACAGCACACCACATGATTAGTCTCGACTTACATATGAACTATGTGTACTATATGAACTTGAACTAGATTTTTTTAATCCACTTTATTTTGATTTCAAATCACATTACATTTCTAGCTCTAGCTAGATCTTCATAATCTAAACCATGTCTCATATGTATAATGTGTTTATCACATTATGTATGGTGCCCCACCCCCTACGCCTACAAGTATTTAGATGTGAGTTGCAAACACCACACATTACCACAAATTCAAATAAAATGTGAGAATGTTCGATATATAGTATTGTTTAGATTGCTCGATATTTAGTTGTAAGTTGCAAACGCCACACATTATCACAAATTCAAATAAAATGTGAGATTGTTTGATGTATAGTATGGTTTAGATTGTTCGGCATTTAGCTGTGGGTTGCAAACTCCATGCATTATCACATTATGGTATAACATGTGCACATCACGTGTATCACCACTATATTCAT
Source organism: Aegilops speltoides (assembly GCA_021437245.1). Classification (NCBI taxonomy): domain Eukaryota; kingdom Viridiplantae; phylum Streptophyta; class Magnoliopsida; order Poales; family Poaceae; genus Aegilops; species Aegilops speltoides. The sequence goes on from CM038141.1 coordinate 231,217,335, forward strand.
GCATGCAATGTTTAAAACACTATGATCTCCTATTCAAATATATGAATCCGCTTTCATATCAAATTATGATCTTTGTTAGTCTCTTACACCCACACAATCCTCTAACCTTTGTAGCTACCACTAACTTTCTCTCGTGCATGCACATGCCCTCCTTGCCCTCCCCCTCCCTCGGCATTCTATCCACCGGGCACATTCATTTTTTTTCTTTAGGTCATTCTCCCAGAGTCTCCACAACTCCTTTTTGACACACATCGATCGATAAACCTCTCCAGCGATGCCTGCCTACAACATACACACACACCTTCAATCTCCTCCTTTATGTGTCCTTGCCTCGTGTCTCTCATACGGTCAGACACACGTGTAAACTCTCGCCCCTCTTTTCATCCATCTCACAACCGCACACTCCTCCCCCTATCTAGCTAGTAGTTGGGCCTCTCGCATCACCTCCTAGCTCCATTCTCTCTGTCTATCCATCTCACTGGGCCTTATTTGCCTCTAACAAATGGACGTACACCGACCGATTTCTCGCTATACATATAGCTAGCTAGGTCCTTATAACTCGTTTTTACCCACACGTTGATCGATCTACCTCATTAGTTGTGTCTCTCCCTTCCTCCGACAAACAACAATTAATCTACCGATCTAGTTAGGTTTGCTTACCAAACACATGGTTCCCCTTCATCATCCATGGATGCGTCTCAACAGATCTATCACGCACAGGCACACACAGAAACACATCCCCACTCTTATTGATAACATTGCAGTTCACCCTCAGTTTGTCTAGTAGGCCTCTCCCAACATCTCCGAGAAGCAACTCCATCACCCATCCAGCACTCTACCCCTCTCCCTCCCTCTCCCTTCCTCTCTCTCTCTCTCTCTCTCTCTCTCTCTCTCTCTCTCTCTCTCTCTCTGTCCCATCATATTTCCCGTCCTTCAGTTATGTATGGATGTCGACAGATCTCCCTCAAGACATAGTTGGGTCTCTCCTTCTCAACACATATACGAGTCGTTCTACCTCTATAGTTAGGCCTCTGCCTACCCCTCCCCTCCCCCCCCCTCCCCACACACACACCGATACATCGGCGCCCTAGTCATGTCTCCCTGCCACACACAAACTTGACATGTGCCCTCTAACGTTCCGGTAGGCCAGTCGCCCTATATCTTTGACTTGCACACACACACACAATTTCGATGGCTCTCTTCATCGATCTCGCACCCACCCACTTGATCCTCTCTTCGACTCTATTGATAGCTATGACCCCTCCCTCTCTTCTCGTGGATTGCCCGACCCTCTATGTATTATATGGATAGGCCTCCATTTCACACACATTGCATGCAAAATTTTGTTTGAGATGTCATTGACACATATTCCCACAAATAATTCATGAAATAAACCCCCCACCCCACCCCCACCCCCACCCCAAAACAAAGAACACTCACAAACACGGTTTGTATCTCTCACACACACCCATGTAGGTGGGGGACCTGCACGAAGAGAAGAGGTGCATGCACGGTGCACGTACTCCCGTCTCTTTCCCAACCACACCCGCGCGGGTACACGGTGGAGCTCATTTCTGTACGAAAAAGGCAGCCCATGTGGTAATTTGGCACGTGTACTGGTTGTCCACTTGGTGGAGGGAGGATCGTCTACCACGGGTGAACAAACAAATTGCGACTTGACGCGTTATGTTAAATTAAAAAAAGAGGCAAACCATGTGGGGCCTACCTTAGAGGCAAGGCTCTATACACTGGAGTACTTTTGATGTGTCCGTCAACTCACGTAAGCGAGGAGAAGCTTGCTTAGTATGCCGTCTCCCCATGCAGGCGCGGTGGCTCGCAGGATGAGGTGAAGCTTGCTCCGCCTTACGCCCGCTCCCTCGCCCGTGCGCGCGGTGGCTCGTAGGGACGAGGAGAAAATTTACTACTCCCTCCGTTTACTCCTCGTCCCTACTACCTTGGTTATAGAGATTATATCATATTGTTTGGAATATATATGTCCTTTAGTAGATTTCAATATGAACTACTAGTACATACTCCAAACACTGATGTATATAGACATATTTTAGAGTGTAGATTCACTCATTTTGCTCCATATGTAGCACTCTCCCTCGCCCCTCGACCCTCGCCCATGTGGTGGACATGCAGCAATTCATTCGGTCTCATATAGACAGAACGATATATACTGCACTACCATTATTGCTCGACTTCCTGAAGAGGCGAAGAGCCAATCGCAAGGTTAATATTTTGGAGATGCCAAGCGCAAGGTTATAGGAGAACGAGTAGTAGGTGCCGCGTCATTTATAAATAAAGTTTTTTTCTTCTTCAGTGGCACGTATGCAATATGATAGGTTCATATGGACAGAAAAGGAAACCGCTCCACTATATACATAGCCAGGACGGGCCAGCCTACACGGTTGCTTGCTGGGGTTGCTCTCTTCACACTCTCTCGCACAAAACGATTGTGGCCACATCTCTAACATCTCGGCGGATCACGTCTGCTTGGGGAAGGGGTGGATGCTTAGTGTAGATGCGCCGACGGCGAAAACCCACTGTCGGCATGTCCCAATCAGGGGTCCCCACCGTTCTCTCTCACAAAGCCGGTGAGGTTGCCTTCGTCCCTTGCTCACTGTTGCGACGTGGGCAGTTGCCGCCTCCTGCCGCCCTCCTCAAGGTTGAGCTACGTCCCTTAGGTACAACTCCCTTTACAACCGGCTTGCACCACTGCTCCAGCTGCCCACATCACTCCCTGTGAATATTTCTCTACTTCTTTGCCCCGCACATACCGATACCTCTCTTGGCTTCTCGTCATGCATTTGTGATGAGTTTATGTCTCCTCAACTAGTCGATAATCTTATTCTAATCACGCTTCTTCAATTTCTTTGCCACAGGGATGCTCATCTCGATTTTGGTGGCTGCACAAAATGATCGATGGTCAAAAGGTTGCAAACTTCATTTATTAGGAAGCTCGAGCGTTGCCGACAAATTGAAGCCCGGTGGGGTTCACGGTTCAAGGGCTAGGGACTGCATGGATCGCTTTTTTTTCTTTAGCTGCCTCTGTTCCAAAATAAGTGTCAACTTTAGTAGTAGTACAACTTTGTACTAAAGTTTGCACAAAGTTGAGACACTTATTTTGGAACGGAGGGAGTACATATTTGCTATGATCTGTCAATCATTGAGATGCAATAGCATGCATGTTAGTCTCCTTTGTATTAGATGAAATGTTGCAACTGGCAACCTTGGACGCAAGATACATGTAACAGAAGCTGGAAGGTTCATAGCATTGTACAAATTTATCTCACTGATAAATTACAGTACGTACTATACTAATACTTCCTCCGTTCCTAAATATAAGTCACCATGAACCACATGCGGATGTATATAGATGCATTTAAGTGTAGATTCATTCATTTTGTTCTGTATGTAGTTCACCTAGTGTAATCTCTACAAAGACTTATCTACTAGTAATAGCTAGCCCCCACTACTAGGAATTCTCTATCCTCTCCTTGAGCCACATCATCAAAATTGATGTAGCCGTTAGATGAAGTAAATCAATCCATAATAGCCGTCTGATCTAGACGTTGAGAGGCTCCGCACTAAGCCACATGCAAGCATGCAGAAATACCGTGGCACATGCATGTGAGTGGGTTTTAAACCACATCAACATGTCTGCATGCAAGCATGCACCGGTAGCATGCATGTAAGTGAGCTTTTAAGTCCCATTAACATGTCAAAAAGAAAAATATAATCCCGTTATGCAGTAGAAGTTGGCTGATCTTTTTTCCTTACGTGGGATGATCTAAATGATGATGGGAGTTTATTAAGTTTGGCTACCACATTTGTCATGCGGTTATAGTGTTTTTTTAGTTCTATGAAATTGATAATTTCTTGAGAGAGATATACGCTGTTCATGACAGCAACGCTGGGACTCATCTAGTAATATTTAGGAACGGAGGGAGTACTATGTAAAGAGTTAAGTGTCGCACGGTGATAGTGTGAGGTGGGCCATGTAATCACTGAGCCTGCGTGTTTTCACTTCTCTTGCACTCCTCCGCTGTAAGAATGGAGAAAATTGTAATCTAGTAGTAGTAGTACCTCCTTTCGCTGAAAGTGTGGGACATCTAGTAGTCCTACCACCTCAGTAATAAAGATCAATGAGCCGTCAAATCACATAGACCCAGCAGTAAGTTGGACGGACGAAGCAACCATCACTCTTGCGCCTGTGAGAGGTCGCGTCCGCTCTGCCCGGGCATGAATGCGGCACCGATTCTTTGGAGCGGCGCTGACCGTTTCGGGCGGGAAGCGAGCGCGGGCGATGGAGGGGCTTTGGGTGGGCCAGGCTGGTCAGGAGCGGGCGTGGCAGTGCTACGTCTTGAGCTTGCGTTGGTTTTCCTCGAAGAGGAGAGGGTGATGCAGCAAAGTGTGGCATAAGTATTTCCCTCAGTTTTGAGAACCAAGGTATCAATCTAGTAGGAGGCTCCTCAAAAGTCCCACGCACCTACACAAACAAACTGAGAAATCGCAACCAACGCAATAAAGGGGTGGTCAATCCCTTCACGGCCACTTGCGAAAGTGAGATCTAATAAAGATAGTATGACAAGATAAATATATTTTTGGTATTTTATGATATAGATGCAAAAAGTAAAGATGCAAATAAAGGTAGATTAAAAGCAAATATGATAAGAGATAGACCCGGGGGCCATAGGTTTCACTAGAGGCTTCTCTCAAGATAGCATAAGTATTACGGTGGGTGAACAAATTACTGTCGAGCAATTGATAGGAAAGCGCATAGTTATGAGATTATCTAGGCATGATCATGTATATAGGCATCACGTCCATAACAAGTAGACCGACTCCTGCCTGCATCTACTACTATTACTCCACACATCGACCGACTCCTGCCTGCATCTAGAGTAATAAGTTCATAAGAACAGAGTAACGCATTAAGCAAGATGACATCGTGTAGAGGGATAAACACATGCAATATGATATAAATCCCATCTTGTTATCCTCGATGGCAACAATACAATACGTGCCTTGCAACCCTTTCTATCACTGGGTAAGGACACCGCAAGATTGAACCCAAAGCTAAGCACTTCTCCCATGGCAAGAAAGACCAATCTAGTAGGCCAAACCAAACTGATAATTCGAAGAGACTTGCAAAGATAACTCAATCATACATAAAAGAATTCAAAGAAGATTCAAATATTATTCATAGATAAACTTGATCATAAACCCATAATTCATCGGATCTCGACAAACACACCGCAAAAAGAGTTTACATCGAATAGATCTCCACAAGAGAGGGGGAGAACATTGTATTGAGATCCAAAAAGAGAGAAGAAGCCATCTAGCTAATAACTATGGACCCGTAGGTCTGTGGTAAACTACTCACAACTCATCGGAGGGGCAAGGATGTTGATGTAGAGGCCCTCCATGGTTGATTCCCCCTCTGGCAGAGTGCCGGCGAAGGCTCCAAGATGGGATCTCGCGGATACAGAAGGTTACAGCGGTGGAAATTGTGTTTCGTGGTGCTCCTGGATGTTTTCGGGGTACGTAGGTATATATAGGAGGAAGAAGTGCGTTGGTGGCTGCCCGAGGGGCCCACGAGACAGGGGGCGCGCCCTACAGGGGGGCACGGCCCCCTATCTCATGGGGCCCTCAGAAGCTTCTTGACTTGCACTCCAAGCTCTCCGGATCATGTTCGTTCCAAAAATCACGCTCCGAAAGGTTTCATTCCGTTTGGACTCCGTTTGACATTCCTTTTCTTTGAAATACTAAAATAGGCACAAAAAAACAGCAATATGGGCTGGGCCTTCGATTAGTAGGTTAGTCCCAAAAATGATATAAGTGTGTAAAATAAAGCCCATAAACATCCAAAAGGGGTTATATAATAGCATGGAACAATCAAAAATTATAGATACGTTGGAGACGTATCAGGCAGCTGTCCGCATGTCCCTACCAGACACGCCGGGAAACGAGAGGATGCATCGACTCTCGAGGCTAAAATCGTACACTACACACCATCTCTCTGTAGGAGTAGGTCGATCTGTCGCACTCTCTAACACACACATGCTGTTAAACACACACACGCACACGCACACACCTTGGTCCCGTTGCACCTTCTAACGTGACTTATTACACCTAGACGGAGGGAGTAGTAAGTATACGAGATACGGTGGCACACTGACTTAAGTTCAATACAAGTGCCCAAAATTTGTGTGCATGTTATAATAAGGATTCACTTAAAATAGTACGTGAGCAAACAAAGGGATCAATTGGACAGTGTTGCCGAGCAGTAGCGAGATGTGTGAGGTAAGATACACCGCTGGCGCTTTTAATTTTTCTTATTAATTTGTTTGTTTCACCCTCTGACTGGTGGGACCCAACGTACTACGTGGAGAGAGGTAAGGTGACTAAGGCTGCATTATTTCTGCACCACTGTGGATAGTCTTACCACCAAAGCCACATGACACGATTATGATTGAAATCCCAATGACTCGCCCACACACAAAAAAAACACGGCATGCTTGTCACACGAATGCGGGAATGTATAAAAGGTTATTTTCCTCTCTTTGAATATAACGGGAGGGTTGTGTAGCTAGTTAGCCTGTTCGCTCATCAAACTTGAGGTCTCGGGTTCGATAACTACACTTGAGCATAATTTGTGCCAGGAGGATTCTTTGACTGGTCAAAATGTTTTCTAGGGTTTGCACGCTTCACACTCTCTCTCGAGTATATATATACACGCTGGAGCCTCAGCGCTTGTAGTTGCTCTCTTCACACTCTCTTGCCCTCTCCTGCCGGAGCCTCAGCGCTTGTAGTTGCTCTCTTCACACTCTCTCGCCCTCTCCACATCTAAACAAGACTTCATTGGCTTATCTCTCTCCTCACTGCTGCTCAAAGAGCCGGCAGGATCCGTCTGCCGGGAAGGGAAGGAGGCTTTACGCTGTCGATGTTGGCGAGGGAGGGAATCCACTACCGGCGCAGCTGTTCACTTTCCACCCAGCAGTAGCGCGGGAGGGCCTCCGACCCCTTCTTGTTCGTCGCCGTCCCGTCGCCCACCGAACCACGCCCCAAGAACCTTAAGGTATAATTTACTTACTCCACATGCATTGCTCTAGTTGCATGTATACCATGAATCTAGCACGTGGTTCAAAGAGGAAAGGAGTGGGGGAAAGTAGTGGGAAAAGTTGTATATAGCATGAATCTAGGATGTGGTTCAAAGAGGAAATGAAGGGGGAAAGTTGTATAGCATGAATCTAGGACGTGGTTCAAAGAGGAAAGGAATGGGGGAAAGTAGTGGGGAAAGTTGTATCGCATAAATCTAGGACTTGGTTCAAAGAGGAAAGGAAGGGGCGAAAGTACTACTTCAAAAAGGAAAGGAAGGGACAAGGCTGTAGAGTTTGAGAAGGACTAGATTTACTGCGCTCACATAGGGAAAGGTGTCTAAAGATAACAAAACTGGGACCAACACAAATATGCTCCTTGGTTGTTTGTTCTTTGTTGCAACAGACTATGCATGACCACAGTACATCGGTAGATGCACATGGTGCTGGTCGTCCCATCCGTCCTGCAACTCATTAGTCGTTGTTAATCTAAGGCCTGTTTGGTTAAAACTCCTAGTCCCTACCGCTTGGTTCGAGGACTAAACATGGATTAGAGGTTATTAAATGACATGCTAAAAGACCATGTTACCCCTAGTAATGAACTAATATAAACAAGGTGTGATGCGTGGCAGGGGCAACTATTGGAAAAAGTCCCAAAAAGACTCCCTCGGGGTCTTCTTTCTTTAGTCCCAAATGCCCGCTTTTAGTCCCTAAAAGTCCCTCCTGTTTGGTTTAGATGGGACTGACACGGAGTTTTTCTAGTCCCTACACCAAAATGTCCCTATAAACAAACACCCTCTAATAATGCCGTTGGAAAATTGATGCAATGCCACAGTTAAAAGCAAATTACATGTTTAATGAATTTTATTGTTAATATAATCTCTATGTTAATACTAATCAATGCCACCATTTGAGAAATGCTACTGTCTTGCTTTCTTTCCCATTTAGATAAGGTAGATGCTTCTTTTTGTTGGCTTCATGTCATCCACCGTTATTGACCACTAATTGTTTCCTTTGCACCTCTGTGTACATTGTGGTTATCTACTTCACCTCGTTGCCATTGTGACCTTTTTTTGCCTTTGCACAAAACACTTTTGTTTTAAGAGTGTTTTGTGCAGTTCAACCAAAATGTCACACCGACAACGTTGCTTGATTGCTTGATCTTAGTGGGCGCACAAGAGGAGATCTTACTTCCTATCCGTTAAGGCGAATTTGGTTCAGATCTTCTTCTTGTGAGTTGTTTGAATTCGCATCATGAGAGGTCAATTACTAGCCTTCTTTCACATGATTCTGCGGTGTGCTTTCATATGTTGTGCTACTTATGCGATAATGTTGCTTGATTTTAGTGAACTGCACAAATGGAGACAAGACTTCCAATCAGTATGTGCACCGTAATATCCCATTGAGGTAAGATAAGAATATTTCACAACTGGCTGGCCTGTATTTTGCCACTTTCATCGAAAATTAAGTTTAGTACTATACTTGTGCTCCCTAATTGACATGCCAAATCTTACATTGAAGGCGAAGCTTATGCATTATTGAACCAAGTGATGAAGGGGAAGAACAAGCGGAAGAAAAACAAAATCAACTCTGGTCTTTGTAATGAAACCTTCGAACTGTGATGACACAAGTAATGATATAGTTTTGCATCTTAATTTATTTCTATGGCTGGAATGAGTAATTGTTTTGCCACTGATTTGATGCCACTCTTAATGTAATACGTAATTATCTCTACTTGTGCAAACAGGGATCTTCTTTGAAGATACCATATATTTTAGTGGAACTGCACAAGAAGATGTTAGAAACATTAAACTAATCGAGGAGTATATAGTAAGCATGGCCACCACCGTCGATAGCAACAGATGGTTCCGGAAAAGTGCTTCATCTGTATGCTCTACACAATAAGCCTCCTGACAAAGATTGGTACTCGCCCACTGATTTCATCCATATGATTGAGCTTTGTCATCTCTATTGGTGTTGTGCTACTGTTTAGATACTGTCATGAAAAAGTGGTATTGTCCTTGAGAAGTGCTTCATCTGTGCTGTTTTAAATATTTCCTTTCCTTTTTTGATCAAACAGGGATGCTAGCATTTAGTAGTCCTCTTGTCTTTGCACAACAGGATCATCTTCCTCTAAAGAAGAATATGAAGTACGTGAAGTGACTAGTTCCGATTATGCCAGGATGAAGAAGCCATGTCTATCTTCTCATCAGAAAGAGCAGTTGAGGGATGGTTACATTACTCCCCACAAGACCAAACTAACTTCAGCTCAAAAGGACTGACAAATCTCCATTTTTTTGATGTGATGCGCGAGTACAACGTTGTTCTAGGATTCTTTCTGGTGAGTTCCATTTTTCTAAAAGTGTGCTCTACATGGACCATGTATGTGCCTGTTGAAACTGTCAATTCGTAGTACAGTTTGCTTTATACTAATCACTTTTTTGTATTTGTGCAAACAGGGTGCTCAGCTTGATTTCAATGGGAACTGCACAAAATGTTCATGAATACATTGAATCATTCATTTCCACCACAAGAAAGGAGGTGCTGATAAGTTCAAGGTGTTGCAACATATAAAGGCGAAATCATACAAGCTACGCGCGAATTTGGTTGATTTTGGTGGAACTGCACAAAAAGAACAGCTGGTTTATTTAGCACAAGGTGCCATGTCAATGTCCGAACTGATAGCAAACCCTGCCCATTCCACAATACGTAGGCATTTGATATTTTGGAATGGGACAACCTTGTCAAATTTTGCTCATTGATTTTAGCAAGACATGCGTTTGATATTTTTTAATGGGACGCCCTTTTTTTGTCCGCGTCGATCAATTTTTCATTATTCTTTAGTTGTGAAGTAAATATTGCCTCGACATGTGAGTCATTGAGATGCATAATCATCGATTGTTTTGAATGTTCTCTATGAATTGCCGGGCCTGTGTGTTTGATTCCAATGTATAGAAACGCTAAAAGCTGCTCAAACTCTTTGTACTCATACATTTCCTTTTACTTGCACATTGTGAAAGTGCATACTTTTTGTATAAGATTGGTCAAAGTAGAGATACTTTGATTTGGATAAAACTTGTATGCAAACTAAAAAGGACCGGGAGTACATGTGAAATCGCTGCAAGCGAGGTGATCACCCAGGAATAATGCAAGTACGTATTGTTTTGCATGTTCATCCAATGCCAGTGATACAGGAATTCGAACTAATCGAAATAAATTCATTCATACACGGTCGGATTTCATATAAACATGCCGGATTTCATTACACTTTATACATTCTTCAACTAAAAAGGGGTGCGCTGGAGGTATAATTAATTAACTAACGCTACCCACATGTGTCCCGCTGAGACAAAACAGAAGCTTCAGTGACTTAACTGCAAGTGCAGTTGCATAACTGACATGTGGCCTATTGGGCCCACGTTCAGTCAGCCAACTGCACCAGCGGTTAAGTAGAAGCAGCGTTCTTCTCCAGCGCAGCTCTCCGACTCCACGTCGCCGCCAAGAAGCTAACTGACCGTCAATGGTCAACCCGCCTAGCTTGGCTTCAACTGGAGGGTAGCAGCGGTGGCCTTACTTGGACCCGAGCGGCGGCGACCTAGCGTGTTCTACTCTTACTTGTTTTCTGTGTGGCGCAACCTCGTTGGCAGCGGGGCAGGGCCTCGACGGAGCCGGCGATGTCCTCTGTCTCATTGCCAGCGGGCGGCGCCTCAGTAGAGCGGTGGAAATCGTCCCCCACGTTGCCGGCAGGGTGGGGCCTCGGCTGAGCCGGCGATGTCCTCTGCCTCGTTGTTGGCGGGACGGAGCCGGCGGTGTCCTCTGCCTCATTGTTGGCGCCGCGAGGCCTCGGCGGAGCCGGCGGTGTCCTTTGCCTCGTTGTTGGCGCCACGGGGCCTCGGCGGAGTAGGGCCTCGTCGACGCCAGCGGAGCGGGGACTCGTCGGAGCCGGCATTGTCCTCTGCCTCGTCCTTGGTCTCGCCAAACAGCGCCTCTCCCGCTTCATCGCCCTCTTTGCTAGCCTCTTTGTAGGCGGCAGGAGCCTCCGCCACCCGCATGCGGTACCGCCAGCGCTCGAGGCAGCCCTTGCGGGCGGAGCGGTACAAGTCGAGCAGCGCCTCCTGCTCCGCCCGCTCCACGGCGATCTGCTCCTCCGCCTCCAAGTGCTCCTGGAGGAGATGGTGGTTGTAGGCGGCGTCGGCCTACGCCTCCCGAAACTGCTCCTCACGCATCTGCCTCACCCTGTCCATATATTGGGCACGGGCCTCGCCGATTGTCATGGTGCAATGCATCGGCAAGGATGGCGCGGAGGAGGGGGTTGGTGCTGGATCGTCGACTACCATGTTCTCCATTGGGACATCGTCGTCCTCCGGCTGCCTGCCGGCCAGCCGGTCGGCAGCAATGGCTGCCATCTCCTTGTGGTCCGTCGTCCGCCCGTCCCGAAGAGCGCTGGAGCACGAGGAAGCCATGGTGGGTAGTAGCAGTGTGGACAGGAGAAAGGGAACGGATGCGGATGACTGCGGATATGGCCGGCACAACAGTTTATATAGCAATGGTGGGCGAGCGGAGGGACGAACATGTGGCGCCGGAGTAGCTGCCTCGGCAACCGCGTATCATTAATGTGTGCGGCAGATGTATGGATGAATGGCACTTGTGTCGTTTGAAGGCGGAGCAATCGCCTGCACCGGGAAGCGGGGTGGGCGGCGCTGACTGTTTCGGGTGGAAAGCGCGTGCGGGCGAGAAGATGACTTTACTTGGAGAGGATGACAATGGGACCCACCAGGCCCATAGCCTCATGTAAGCAAGTGCCTCCTTATTATATATATATATAACTATAATTTATTTTGCTTCCTCCTGGTTTCCTGACATCACGGTCCCACACCATTGTCAACCTATGTACTCCCTCCTTTCCGGTTTATAGGGCTTATCTCAAAATTTTAGTTTTTCCATTTTATAAGGCTCAATTTGGTTGTTTTCCATCACATGTTCAGATTTTGAGGTGCATTAAATCATTGCATGCAAGTATTAAGAGAAAATTGACCAATGCATGTACTTTATGCATGCATGCATTTGCAATTAATGCATTGATAAACATAATTTTTTGAGGATAACAAGAGCATTAATTAGGTGCTTTTGCAAAACTACAAAAAGTATTCCACCACTCGCCATCTACCTTGATTGGTGAGATTTTTGAATTGAGCATTATAAACCAGAAAGGAGGGAGTATTCAATAAACTAGATAATTGCACAATAAGCGGCCGATAGCTGGGACCAAGCAGCTCGGGCAGTATTTGTGGTTTTGAGGTGTGAGCACTGCAGAGTTTTTTTATGTTTAGCCCAGATATTAATTTTTCTCCGCTGAACAACAACGAAAACATCGCTGCAGGTATTAACTGGGCGGGCTGCGGCCCGTCTAGGCCAGGCCAGATATCCAACCCAGATATTATTATTTTTCAAGCTGAAAATGGCTAGCCCAGCTATACTTTTTTTTAGGAATACCCAGGCAAGGTCAAGTTGTTATTCTCTGCCCCGCTCGGCTGCAAATCTTTCCTAGGAGGGATGCATTAGGCTTAACAAGAAAATGGGCTTTAAGAAATAATAAATGGGATGTAATTATAAAAACTGGGTAGTAACTATAAAAAAATGCACCAAACACGTGATTACTTTATAAAATATTATTTTTGGATATTGAAAATTTTAATTTCATTAATTGTTGCGAGCGCAATGTTTCGTTGGATTTTGACGTAATATAAATTTATATTGAAATTGTATTTATTCTGACTAGAAATTTTGGGATAAAAATATTCAGATCCCATCAAAATATGGGAAATTTTATTGAATTCTATTTTGAACGGTTGGTTGAAATGGGTTGTACTTTTAACAAACTGCAAATGGGCTGTAGTAAATTCCATTAGAATTCAAAAATGGGCTACACATTCTTACAAATCTCAAATGGGCTATAAGTTCTCTGCCACACACTTCTGGCCTTACTAAGTTGACGCGTCCCCTAAAAAACAGAGTTGTTGCGTATGCAAGGCTTTGTCAACTTATGGTCAACACACGGTTCTAGCAGCAGTGGCCGTTGGATGTCCATCCAACGGATGCCGTGCTCTTCTTCAATCTCGGATATTCTAGCTTCACCCGCCCAAAAATGATTCTCCCCGACATCCGGGCGCACGTTTGGAAGATGACTGTGGGCCTATGAAGTTGACGTACCAAGGGCTTTGTCAACTTAGTCAATATAAACGATTCTAGGCTGCAAAGGACCGTATGATGTCCATCCAACGGCCGTCGTGCTTCTTCAACCTCTAGTCTTCTTGCTCCGGCCGCCAAAGCGGCGCCGGTCGTGCCGCTGCTCCGCCTCTCGTGGTGGTCTGTCTTGCCGTGGAGGCCTCACGGTCCCCTACTACTCCCACCTTTGGTGGTCGCCATCCCTCCACTCACCCACACCCCTGTTATTCTGCGGCGACGCGGCAAGCGCCGCCGAACCAGTGAACCCTCGTACTCCTCTCGCGTGTGCATCCACTGCGCGTCTTCCCGCTCGCGTTGTCCCTTCCTAGGCCTCGCCGTCGCCCACCGCCGTGGTGCTCTCGGCGCGGCGTGGTCAGCGTGGTCGAGGCGACTTCCATCGGACGTGGATCAGACGTGGAGAGGTGACGGTGGGTCCACGGCAGCCGCAAGGAAGTGCCTCCTTATTACGCGCAAAATAATTATTCCTCCACCGACGGCGGGGACCCACCGGACGGGCCATCAGATTTCATGAAAAAATGATTAGCCCGATCTTTGGGACCCACGAGCTACATCTTCGCACGCAAGGAAGTGCGTCCAGAAAAAACGATTCGCCCCCCTGACTGTTGGGACCCACCAGCTACATCTTCGCACGCAAGGAAGTGCGTCCGAAAAAAAATGATTTGCTCCCCGACTGCTGGGACCCACCAGCTACTCCTTCGCACGCAGGGAAGTGCGTCTGGGCAAAAAAAAACGATTCGCCCCCCTGACTGCTGGGACCCAACAGCTACACCTTCGCACGCAAGGAAGTGCGTCCGCAAAAAAACAAAGCGACTTCGCCCCCGACTGCTGGGACCCACTAGCTACATCTTCGCAGTAAGGAAGTGCTCGATCGGGACCCACCGGTCGAAGCATCGTGGGGTTGTCATTCAGTCGTGAGCGATATGCATACATATATCGTCGATGTAGAGGCGCGCACGTGTTGTAGTAGAGGCGTGTACGTGTCGTAGTAGAGGCACGCATGTAGCATGTACACGTACGTATAGCGGCCAGGGTGCAAGAAAGAAAATACGGCCACGTATGTGTACATACGGGCGGGGTCTCAAACGCCTACTCGTGCATACGTACGGCAAGGGATCGTGTACATGGCTGGGTCGGAACGGAGAAATAGTGTCGTCGTCGTGTTCATGGGGAGGCAACGGAATGCGTCGTGTTCATGGGGAGGCAACGGAATGCGTCGTGTTCATCGGGAGGCAACGGAACACATGGGAGCCAACCGGCTGGGTCGAAACGGAATGTGTGGTCGTGTTCATCGGGAGGGCTTGGACGGAACATGCGATGGAAACGAGGCCTGGCGTACCGCAGAATGGAGGAAACAGACCTCCTACGTTCGGAATAGGGTCCTGTTGATCGGGAGGGGTGTGTACTGCAAAAGAGGAGAAGCGGACCTCCTACGGTCAAGCGGGGGTCTGTTGATTGGGAGGGTGTGGCGTCGCAAAAAGGATTTAAACGGACCTCCTACGGTCGAAATGGGGGTCCATTTGATCGGGAGGAGTGTGGCGTACTGCAAAACGGACGAAACGGGCTTGTGTTGGGCGCTTCGATCAAAGCGGGGTCTGTTCATCGGGAGGGTGTGGCGTGCCGCAAAAGCAGGACTCCACGGATCTGTTCATCTCCATCGTCGACCTCCTCCAGCCTCCACGGGCTACCGTCGACCTCCTCCAGCCTCCACGGGCTCCTGTTCATCCAGCCTCCACCGCGCGCTACTCCACCATCTACTGTTCATCCAGCCCTCCACACCACGGGGTCCTGTTCAACCAACCCTCCACGGGCACCCCTCCACCGTCTACTGTTCATCCAGCCCTCCACACCACGGGGTCCTGTTCATCCAGAGGCAAACGCCACCGCTCACTGTTCATCCAAACCCCCCGCGACACTCACTGTTCATCCTATCGAACGGCTTCAGTTAGCAGCAGTAGCGAAGGAATCGCTCGATCGGGTTCAGTTAACAGCCATCGATCGATTGCTCGGGTTCGATGAGCGTAACTGCGGTCGCAATCACTCGGGTTGATTAGAGCCCAACGCCGCACACTGCGCGTGTGCGTGTATGAGAAAGCAGCGCATCGCTCAGCCCCGACCTCCCACCGTGAATCGAGAACTCCCGAAATTCCCCCCTCGCTTCTACCATGGTTTTTCCGTCATGGACGGCCCAAAGAATGTCATGCATTGCGTCTCTCGCCCGCCAGACGAAAAGCCCATTTTCTGTCATGATTTTTTGTCATAGAAGTAGGAGCCCACCACATCTATGATGATACTGGGTTTTGTCACAATTATCGTCATAGAAGTGTCATATGTATGACAGAAAAAAAATCGTTCGGCCCAAAATGTCAGGGATGTGTCTTTTTTTTGTAGTGTTCAAGTACCAAACTCTTGGGTTAAGTGTGTTTAGGTTCCAACCCAAACACCCCCGTACTACCTACGTGGGGGCTGAAGTTGATGACTGGCCAACTCTCAGATTTAATAAACGGACGCACAGGAGGGAATATTTTCACACAACAACAAGCAATATATTACATATAGGCTTTGTTCCATAATACATGACTGGATAACATGAATACATTCATTCAAAGATAATGTCCTTCGCACACTAGCCCTCTACAATGCGGGATCCTTCCAGGACATCATCAAAATACCGCTCGGGAGTGCGGTGCTCTTTGCCCACAGGCGGTCCCTCGGTCGCAAGCTTGACGGTGTTCATCTTTGCCCACTGTTCCTTGACATGGGCGAAGGCCATCCACGCACCTTCGATGCAGACCAACCGCTTTATGGCATCAAGCCGAGGGCAGGCATCGACCAGCCGCTTCACGAGCCCGAAGTGGCAGCTTGGCATGGCTTTGGCAGGCCATAGATGGATTATCAAATCCTTCATGGCCAAACCGGCCACCCAATGCAGTTCGGTCACCTGCTTCAGCTGATCGCTGAGGGGCACCGGATGCTCTGGTGCAAGGTATTGCGACCAGAATAGCTTCTCCGTTGAGCTCCCCTCTTTGGCTCGGAAGAACTCCGCAGCATCAGCAACACTGCAAGGTAGATCCGCAAATGCTCCTGGAGAACTCCAAATCCCGGTCAGTAAGAGGTACCTTTCCTTCACAAATTTGCTCTGCATAATAAAGGCCTTACCCGCCGCAATTCGCTTGGCCTCTTGGATTTCCCGGAGGGCGCCCTGGGCTTCAACCTGGGCCTCTTGTGCGCTTTGGTGGGCCTTAGCAAGTTCGGACTCTTGGTTCGCAATCTTGCACTCCAAGGACTCGCAATTCTTTACAGTGTCCTCGAGCTCCTGCTGTACCTCCCCGACCCTTGACTCGTGTTTTTACGGGTGGCTTGTTCCTTCTCCGCTTTCTTCTGGGCCTCGGTCAGCGCGTTCTTGAGGGACTCCACCTCGGCCACAGCTCCTATGAAACATCATAATGGCACGATCAACACAAACAATTCATATCATTTTAGATCTGAATAGGCCATTGCATACCTTGCTTGTCCTCTAGTTGTTTTTTTACACGACCGAGCTCTTCATCGGCCTGCTCCAGCCTCTGCTTCAGTTTGGAGACTTCGACGGAATGGGAGGTCGCAGCCAGCATTGACGCGTGCTTACTCACATAGACGCATATGATTAGTCTCCTGCGAAAATTATTTGATCCTCTGTCCGGCCTTTCTTTTCGAACACCGGACAGAGTCTCAGGGGCTACTGTCTATACTACGGCATTCTTTTTTCATAATTACGTCACATACCTCAAAGCCTGTTAGAAGGCTAACGCAGGCTTCGGTCAGTCCGCACTTAGCAGACTGAACCCTCTCAACCATCGTACCCATAAGGATATGGTGTTCTTCCACAATGGAAGCACCTTGAAGCGCTTCCAGTAGATTATCCGGTGCCTCTGAATGGATAGAGGTCACCGTCGGAATAGGTGCACCTCCTTCTTTCGAAGGAGGCTACTTACCTGATTCCGGAGCCGTATGGGCCTCCGAAATAGTATTCAGCTCGGGGCCAAATTGGGTATGGCCCCCATCACCAGTTTCTAGGGGGTATGCTCCCCCATGTGTCCGGCGGCCGAGGTATCACCCTCTGGCGCCACCTCGACGGCCTCCTGTACCTCCCCCTGGCCTGGGAGGGTCCTTCGGGACAACACTTCAGCATCGTCCGTAGTCTTGGGGGAGGAGGCCAGCGGAGGCGACTCGCTATCCATAACATTTGGATCCAGCGAATTCCTCGAAGATGAGGATCGCTGGTGGTGGGCGTGAGCCAGATTGCAGCGCATGATTCAACATGTTAAAACCATGAAGTAAAGGATCTGGATATATGTGTGCATAAGTTCCTTTGAATACTGATTCGGCCAGGGTCTTCTTCCTGGGACGCCACTCATGGCTGCTATCGGTGTCCGATTCGGAATTGTCCACAAGGGAGACCCTCCCTTTCTTGGACGCCTCCGCCTCTGTGTCCATATCCGTGGAGGCCGCCCTTTTCTTCCTTCACCCCTCGGGGGGAGAATTGCTTTCCTCCTCCTCGTCGTCGTTCTCGGCGGGGGAGGAGTGGTTTTCAGCATCTTTGGACGCACTTTACGGCGGAGGCCGCTGTCGGTGTCAAAACCGGCGGATCTCGGGTAGGGGGTCCTGAACTGTGTATCTAAGGCTAATGGTAATAGGAGGCGGGGGACACAATGTTTACCCAGGTTCGGGCCCTCTCTATGGAGGTAATACCCTACTTCCTACTTGATTGATCTTGATGATATGGGTATTACAAGAGTTGATCTACCACGAGATCGTAGAGGCTAAACCCTAGAAGCTAGCCTATGATTATGATTGTTCTTGTCCAACGGACTAAACCCTCTGGTTTACATAGACATCGGAGGGGGCTAGGTCACAGAGTCGGTTACAGAGAAGGAAATCTACATATCTGAATTGCCAAGCTTGCCTTCCACGCGAAGGAGAGTCCCACCCGGACACGGGACGAAGTCTTCAATCTTGTATCTTCATAGTCCAACAGTCCGGCACAAGTATATAGTCCGGCTGTCCGAGGACCCCCTAATCTAGGACTCCCTCAGTAGCCCCTGGACTAGGCTTCAATGATGATGAGTCCGGCGCGCAGATTGTCTTTGGCATTGCAAGGCGGGTTCCTTCTCCGAATACTCCATAGAAGATCTTGAACACAAGGATCGTGTCCGCCTCTGCAAAACAAATTCCACATACCACCATAGAGAGCACAATATTCCACAAATCTAATCTGCCGACAACTTTTTCATAACGTGACATCACGCCATGGCCCGGTCATTATTCGAACCGTTTTTCTCAACCTGCTGCTGCACATCTTGCGAGGCGGTTTTATTGGCACATCTTGTCGAAGCAGAGATCGTGTCCCCTTATCACGGGATTCTCATCAATAAGGGTGTGGGTAACCCAACCGCGCCATTAATCACGGCACTTGGGGGATAAGCGAGTTTCTAGGGCAAGTGGGGAGGCGCAGGATTCCTGCCGCCTTTATAGGGAGATAAGGACTCCCCTTCTTCACCCATGCCTTCTTGTTCCTCTGCTCATCCGTTCTTTTTCGCTCGAGCTCCAGCGCCCAAGCGTTCGCCTTCTCCGCCCACCAAGGCCCTCCGAAAATGTTCGGATCCGAAGCAGGAGGCAAGTGGATGGCCTCTACCATCCGGGAGAAGGATATCAAGAAGCTTTGGGAGGCCAGGTATCTGGCCACGAAAATCAGCCATCGTCTCCCGACGGTGGGACAGATCGCCCCTACTCCGGAACCCCACGAGAGGGTTGTATTCCTCCCTCACTTTGTCCGCGGGCTAGGGTTTCCCCTCCACCCATTCGTTCGCGGCATTATGTATTACTATAGGATCGATTTTCATGATCTATCCCCAATTCCTTCCTCAACATCTCGACATTCATTGTCGTGTGCGAGGCCTTTCTCCGCACCTCGCCACACTTCGGCTTATGGCTGAAGATTTTCAACGTGAAGCCCAAGATAGTGAGCAGCGAGCACACTGAGTGCGGAGGTTCCATGGTGAGCAATATGGCCAACGTCACATGGCCATCAGGTACTTTTAGTGATTCCGTCAAAGGATGGCAACAGCAGTGGTTCTACGTCACCGAGCCACGGGGCATGAAATGGGTCGCAGCTCCCAAATTTTGATCCGGAGCTCCCCTGCGGCTTACGTCCTGGCCCAAGAAGGGCCTGAACTGGTCTTCGCTTGACGAGTTGTTGGTGCTCCAGACGCGCGTCAAGGATATGGAAGACAAGAATATCAAACTTGTAAATGTAGTCCAGGTGATGTTAGTTCGTCGGATTCTCCCTTGTCAACACAGGGCCTGCAATTTATGGGAATTCGACCCGGCCAAGCACCAGACCCTACTATAGTTCTTTGGCTCATTGCACAAAGACATCTGGAAAGTGCTCTTTAAGTCCGGAAAATCATGGCTGGACTCAGCCGAGGACCGCGAGAGTCAACTGTCCCGCCCTGCAAGTTCGGTAAGTCACTATACGTTGGCAAGTCATATGTTTTATTTGCATAATCCAAGGGAAATGCTTAATGTGTTTTCCACAACTCTCCTAGGGCTGGACGAAGAAGGCGGGGCGGATCTACTGTTCGGCCCCACTGCCAGAAGAACCAACCAGCCCTCTTCTGATGAAGATGCTGGTCTCGGCGCCTTACAAGGCACCGAAGAAGAAAGCCGAGAAGGAGGCCAAAGAGATCAGGGGCGGCCTTCATCGCCGCGGCACTTCGGACACGATATCTGAAGACTCCGATGCCCGCTCTTCCTCCGGAGAGGATGAGGAAGAGGAGGGAAACCAATCCCCCAGCGAGGGGAAGAAAGAAAAGGACGGCCTCCACACCCTTGGGGGACGAGTCGTCTAAGAAGGGAAAAACTCCCCTTCCGAAGGAGTCCACCGCCGCTACCGACAGCTGCCCGGAGTGGGATCCCAGGGCCCAGCCCCTCGTGAGATCATGAGTATATAAAACCTGGACACGTTACACATCCAGACTCACTATTGTATTGAGATCGCAAAAAGAAGATTACATCGAATAGATCTCCACAAGAGAGGGGGAGAACATTGTATTGAGATCCAAAAAGAGAGAAGAAGCCATCTAGCTACTAGCTATGGACCCAAAGGTCTAAAGTAAACTACTCACACTTCATCGGAGGGGCTATGGTGATAATGTAGAAGCCCTCCATGGTGGATGCCCCCTCCGGCGGAGCTCCGGAACAGGCCCCAAGATGGGATCTCGTGGATACAGAAGGTTGCAGCAGTGGAATTAGGTTTTTGGCTCTGTTACGATCATACGGGGATACGTAGGTATATATAGGAGGAGGG
Source organism: Aegilops speltoides (assembly GCA_021437245.1). Classification (NCBI taxonomy): domain Eukaryota; kingdom Viridiplantae; phylum Streptophyta; class Magnoliopsida; order Poales; family Poaceae; genus Aegilops; species Aegilops speltoides. Next base: position 231,238,032 of record CM038141.1, read on the forward strand.
AGTACGTCGGTGGAGCTCCGAGGGGCCCACGAGGTAGGGGGCGCGCCCAAGGGGGAGGGGCACGCCCTCCACCCTCGTGACCGCGTCGTGGCTTTCTTCATGGAGGGTCCAAGTCTCCTGTGTCTTATCTGATGAGAAAATCACGTTCCCGAAGGTTTCATTCCGATTGGACTCCGTCTGATATTCTGTTTCTTCGAAATTCCGAAAAAGGCAAAAAACAACAATTCTGGGCTGGGCCTCCAGTTAATAGGTTAGTCCCAAAAATAATATAAAAGTGTAAAATAAAGCCCATTATAGTCCAAACCAGTAGATAAAGTAGCATGGAGCAATCAAAAATTATAGATACGTTGGAGACGTATCAAGCATCCCCAAGCTTAATTCCTGCTCGTCCTCGAGTAGGTAAATGATAAAAAAGATATTTTGATGCGGAGTGATACTTTGGCATGATTTCAATGTAAATCTTCTTAATTGTGATATGAATATTCAGATCTGAAAGATTCAAGACAAAATTTCATATTGACACAAAAATAATAATACTTCAAGCATACTAATCAAAGCAATCATGTCTTCTCAAAATAACATGGCAAAAGAAAGTTCATCCCTACAAAACCATATAGTTAGGCTATGCTTCATTTTCGTCACACAAAGATGTTCCCAACTTCTATACCACCGATGACAAGCCAAGCAATTGTTTCATACTTAAATAATCTCAAGCTTTTGAAACCTTCACGCAATACATGAGCGTGAGCCATGGATATATCACTATGGGTGGAATAGAATATGATGATGGGGATTGTGTGGAGAAGACAAAAAAAAGGAGAAAGTCTCACATCAACTAGGTGTATCAATGGGCTATGGAGATGCCCATGAATAGATGTCGATGTGAGTGAGTAGAGATTTCCATGCAACGGATGCACTAGAGCTATGAATGCTCAACAAAAGAAAACTAGTGGGTGTGCATCCAACTTGCTTGCTCATGAAGACCTAGGGCATTTTGAGGAAGCCCATCGTAGGAATATACAAGCCAAGTTCTATAATGAAAAATTCCCACTAGTATGAACAAGACAACTTATGAGACTCACTATATGAAAAACATGGTGCTACTTTGAAGCACAATATATGAGACTCACTACATGAAGAACAAGGTGCTACTTTGAAGCACAAGTGTGGAAAAAGAGACAGTAGCATTGCCCTTTTCTTTTCTTTTCTTTTTTTTGGGCCTTTCTTTTTTTAATTTTGGCCTTTCTCCTTCTTTTTTTTTGGGCAATGCTCTAATAATGATGATCATCACACTTCTATTGATTACAACATAAGGATTACAACTCGAAGCTTAGAACAAGATATGACTCTATATGAATGCCTCCGACGGTGTACGGGGATGGTGCAATGAATGAAGAGTGACATGTATGGAAAATAATGCATGGTGGCTTTGCCACAAATACGATGTCAACTACAAGATCATGCAATGGCAATATGACAAAAGTAATGCATGTCACGATGATGATGGTGGAAGTTGCATGGCAATATATCTCGGAATGGCTATGGAAATGCCATGATAGGTAGGTATGGTGGCTGTTTTGAGGAAGATAATAGGAGGTTTATGTGTGATAGAGTGTATTGTATCACGGGGTTTGGATGCACCGGCGAAGTTTGTACCAACTCTCAAGGTGAGAAAGGGCAATGCATGGTACCGAAGAGGCTAGCAAAGGCGGAAAGATGAGAGTGCGTATAATCCATGGACTCAACATTAGTCAAAAGAACTCATATACTTATTGCAAAAATTTAGAAGTCATCAAAATTCAAATACTACGCGCATGCTCCTAGGGGGATAGATTGGTAGGAAAAGACCATCGCTTGTCCCCGACCTCCACTCATAAGGATGCACAAGCCAGGTACACTTCATATTTCAAATTTGTTACATAACTTTAACCGTACATGCATGCTACGGGACTTGCAAACTTCAACACAAGTATTTCTCAAATTCATAATCACCCAACTAGCACGACTTTGATATTATTACCTCCACATCTCAAAACAATTATCAAGCATCAAACTTATCTTAGTATTCAACGCACTCAAAAGAAAGTTTCACATATCTTGAATACCAAGTATATTATCATTAAGCAAATTACCATGCTATTAACGACTCTCAAAATAATCTAAGTGAAGCATGAGAGATCAAGTTTCTTTAAAAAAAATCCACCACCGTGCTCTAAAAGATCTAAGTGAAGCACTAGAGCAAAAATTATCAAGCTCAAAAGGATATAAGTGAAGCACTATGAGCAAAACTATCAAGCTCAAAAGATATAAGTGAAACACTATGAGCAAAACTATCAAGCTCAAAAGATATAAGTGAAGAACATAGAGTATTCTAACAAATTTCAATTCATGTATGGCTCTCTCAAAAGGTGTGTACAGCAAGGATGATTGTGGTAGACTAACAAGCAAAGACACAAATAATACAAGACGCTCCAAGCAAAACACATATCATGTTGGTGAATAAAAATATAGCTCCAAGTAAATTACCGATGGAAGTGGACGAAAGAGGGGATGCCTTCCGGGGCATCCCCAAGCTTTGACTTTTTGGTATCCTTGGATTATCTTGGGGGTGCCATGGGAATCACCAAGCTTAGGCTCTTGCCACTCCTTGTTCCATAATCCATCAAAATAATTCACCCAAAACTTGAAAACTTCACAACACAAAACTCAACAGAAATCTCGTGAGCTCTGTTAGAGAAAGAAAACAAAATACTACTTCAAGGTACTGTAATGAACTCATTCTTTATTTATATTGGTGTTAAACCTACTGTATTCCAACTTCTCTATGGTTTATAAACTAATTTACTAGCCATAGATTCATCAAAATAAGCAAACAACACACGAAAAACAGAATCTGTCAAAAACAGAACAGTCTGTAGTAATCTGTAACTAACGCAAACTTCTGGAACTCTAAAAATTCTACCAAAATAGGAAGTCCTTAAAAATTTGTTTATTGATCATCATCAAAAAGAATCAACGCAAAAGCACTCTCCAGTAAAAAATAGCAGCTAATCTCGTGAGCGCTAAAGTTTCTGTTTTTCAGCAGAATCAAATCAACTATCATCGTAGGTTATCCTATAGGTCCTACTTGGCACAAACACTAATTAAAACATAAAAACACATCCAAACAGAAGGTAGATGGATTATTTATTCCTAAACAGAAGCAAAAACAAAAAACACAAAATAAAATTGGGTTGCCTCCCAACAAGCGCTATCGTTTAAAGCCTTTTTAGCTAGGCATTGAGATTTCGATGATGCTCACATGAAAGACAAGAATTGAAGCACAAATAGAGCATCATATAGCATGTGACAAACACATCTAAGTATAACATACTTCCTATGCATAGGCATATTATAGGCAAACAAATTTGCAAGGCAAGCAAAAACTAGCATATGCAAGGAAGAAGAAGGTGACGATAGCAATCTCAACATGGAGAGAGGTAATTTAGTAACATGAAAAATTCTACAACCATATTTTCCTCTCTCATAATAATTACATGTGGGATCATAAGCAAATTCAACAAAATAGCTATCACATAAAATATTTTCAACACGATCCACATGCATGGAAAGTTGACACTCTTCCGAAATAGTGGGATTAACATTAACTAAAGTCATGACCTCTCCAAACCCACTTTTATCAAAAAATTCATAAGATTGAATATTCTCCAAATATGTGGGATCTAAAGTTGACACTCTTCCAAACCCACTTTCAATATTATTGCAAAAATTATTATCAATCTCATATTCATCATGGGACTTAAATAAATTTACAAGATCAAACGAAGAATCAGCCCAATCATGATCATTGCTACAAGTAGTAGACATAGCAAAACTAGCATCCCCAAGCTTAGGGTTTTGAATATTATTAGCACAATTGTCATCAAGAGAATATGTAGTAAAATCATTGCAATCATGCTTTTTATCAAAGGAACTAGCAAGTATGGGTGCAATAGCAACGATCTCATGTTTATCATACGGAACTATAGCAAATTCATCTTCATAAATATTGGCATCATGGCCACAAGAATAGCAAGCATCATGTTCATCAAGGGATATCTCAATCAAATCATCAGAATCATCATTATCTATAGATTCATGCATATCATTATTTTCTTCCAAAGCAATGGTCATTCTTTCAATAAACTCTTGGACATAGACATTATGAGCAAGGTTTTCATTGCAATACTTAAGTATGACAAAATTTTCAGATTTGTTGAGAGTAAAATCATACATTTCAATCAAAGAAGCAACTTCATGAGCACCCTTAAAAACGGCAAATTCTTCAATTTGTTCGATATCATAGTAACTCTAAACACCCTTTGCATAAGAAGATAAGATTTCATTATCATTGAACTCACATAGGTAGGGAAGGTGTTTTTAGGGTTCTTAGAGCAACAAGTAAAATCACACATTTCACAAAGATTCAAAGCATAGCATAGCAACCTATTTATATGATACCGTAAGAGTCTCCCCTTTTCAGACAAACGATAATGCACAAAATTAAAATGCTCATCTAAAGATTTCCCATCAACTAGGCTAGTTGGGGTTTCAGCACGAGCGCATAAGGATCGAAGATGATCCAAGTAGAACACTTTAAGTGGATCCATATCAATAGATTTTCAGCAAGCAAAGATGCAAGCATATAGAAGGCACAAGGAAACACAAACAAAGATACATACGGAAGAAGGCAAGCGGAAAGAGAGGAGGAGATTTGGAAAGAGAGGCAAATAAAAGGTAAGGGTGAAGTGGGGAGAGGAAAAGCGAGAGGCAAATGGCAAATAATGTAATGCGAGAGATAGGGATTGTGATGGGTACTTGGTATGTTGACTTTTGCATAAGCCTCCCCGGCAACGGCGCCAGAAATTCTTCTTGCTACGTCTCGAGCTTGCGTTGGTTTTCCCCGAAGAGGAGAGGATGATGCAGACAAGATGGCGTAAGTATTTCCCTCAGTTTTGAGAACCAAGGTATCAATCCAATAGGAGGTCATCGCAAGTCCTCGTACTGCACAACACGATAGCAACTCGCAACCAACGCTTAGGGGTTGTCAATCCCTTCACGGTCACTTACGAGTGAATTCGATAGAGATAATGTTTTTGGTATTTTTGATAGATAGATGCAAAGTAAAAAGTAAGTAAAGTAAAAACAAAGCAAGTAAATAAAGTGATATAGATTGATATGATGAGAATAGACCCGGGGCCATAGGTTTCACTAGTGGCTTCTCTCAAGAGCATAAGTATTCTCGATTGGGTGAACAAATTCTTGTTGAGCAATTGATGAATTGAGCATAGTTAAGAGTATATCTAGGCAATGATCATGTATATAGGCATCACGTCGTGGCAAGTAGATCAAACGCTTCGCATCTACTACTATTACTCCACTCATCGACCGCTATCCGGCATGCATCTAGAGTATTAAGTTAAAAAGCAGAGTAACGCTTTAAGCAAGATGACATGATGTAGAGGATAAATTCATGCAATATGATAAAAAAACCATCTTGTTATCCTCGATGGCAACAATACAATACGTGCCTTGCAACTCTTTACATCCTTGAGTAAGGACACGCAAGATTGAACCCAAAGCCATGCACTTCTCCCATTGCAAGAGCTACCAATCTAGTTGGCCAAACCAAGCAGATAATTCAAGAGACTTGCAAAGATAACTCAATCATACATAAAAGAATTCAGAGAAGAATCAAATATTTTCCATAGATAATACTAGATCATAAACCCACAATTCATCGGTCTCAACAAACACTGCGCAAAAAGAAGATTACATCGAATAGATCTCCACAAGAGATGGGAGAACATTGTATTGAGATCCAAAAGAGAGAAGAAGCCATCTAGCTACTAGTTATGGACCGAAGGTCTCAAGTAAACTACTCACACTTCATCGGAGGGCTATGGTGATGATGTAGAAGCCCTCCGTGGTGGATGCCCCCTCAATGAGCTCGGAACAGGCCCCAAGATGGGATCTCGTGGATCTGAAGGTTCGGCGGTGGAATTAGGTTTTGGCTCTGTTTTGATCATACGGGATCGAGGTATATATAGGAGGAAGGAATGCGTTGGTGGAGCTCGAGGGGCCCACGAGGTAGGGGAGCGCGCCGGGGAGGGCGCGCCCACCTCGTGACCGCCTCGTGGCTTTCTTGACGGAGGTCCAAGTCTCTGGGTCTTATCGATGAGAAAATCATGTTCTGAAGGTTTCATTCCGTTTGGACTCGTTTGATATTCATTTCTTGAAATCTTGAAAAGGAAAAAACACAATTACAAATTTGGGCCTCCGGTTAATAGGTTAGTCCCAAAAATAATATAAAAGTGGAAAATAAAGCCCATTATAGTCCAAAACAGTAGATAAAGTAGCATGGAGCAATCAAAAATTATAGATACGTTGGAGACGTATCACTCACCTTGTGGCATCTCTCCCTCTTTTTTATAAGCAGGCGTCTGTAGCGACTGCCGCCTCTCATACTGCGGTAGTCTCCGGACTGAAGTAGAGTCTGGAGCAGGCCGAAGAAGAACTTAGCCAATTGAAAAAGCAGTTGGAGGATAACCAAGGTATGTAAAAAACCTTGCTCGCATTCAGCGCGAATGAATAATTTAGTATGATAAAAATATGTTCATGGTGTGCTCTAGGGGTGATGACCGAAGTCGAGGCTCTTAAGAAGGCTGTGGCCGAGGCCGAGAAAAAGGCAGCCGCAGAGCAGACTCTTCGTGAGAAGCACGAGGCCTAGGTTATTGAAGTTGAGCAAGAGCTCCAAGAGGCTGTGAAGATATGCGAGACCTTGGAGCAGCGTTTAACGGAGAAAGAATCCGAACTCACCAATGCTCATCAAGCCGCACGCGATGCCCGGGGGGGAAGCCTAAGGCGCCCTGCAGGAAATCCAGGAGGCGAGGAAGATTGCGGCGGGTAAGGCTTTTCTATGCAAAGCTAGTATTTGAGGAGAATATCATGTTCCTAATGTGAATTCGGATTTCTCCAGGGGTATTTGCAGAGCTGCCATGCAGCATATCTGATGCCGCACAATTCTATCGAGCCGGAGAAAGGAGCACTGCGGAGAAGCTCTTCTGGTCGCAGTATCTGGCGCCGGAGTATCCAGTGCCCTTTGCCAATCAACTGAAGCAGCTAATCGAACTGCATAAGGCGGCCGAACTAGCCATGAAGGATTTAATTATCCGGCTATGGCCTGCTGAGCTGATTCCCAGCAGTTACTTCGGGCTCGTAAAGCGGCTTGTGAGTGCCCTCCCTCGACTTGAGTCATCAAGCGGTCGGTTTGTATGGAAGGTGCGTGAATGGCCTTCGCCCGTGCGAAGGTGCACTGGGCGAAGATGGATCAAAGGACCACCGGAGGGGAAGGAGCACCGCAAGCCTGAGTTATATTATGATAATGTCCTGAAAGGATCCCGCCTTGTGGTGGAGCAATGCGCCAAGGACATTATATTCCCATGAATACATTCATGTTGTCCTATGTAATGTTGAACAAGGTCATTTCTATTATTTATTGCCTGTTATTTGAAAGTTTTTCCTCCTGTGCGGCCGTTTTATATATTAATCGTGAGAGTTGGTCGGTCGTCGGCTTCTGCCCCCATGTAGGAAGTACGGGGGTGTTCGGGATAAACCTGAACACTCTTTACCCCAATTTTGGGTCCTTGAAGGAGGTGTTCCGGTAGCTCCTCCGGTAGCTCCTCGGTCTTGCTCAATGGAACCCCGAGGAAATAGTTTGATTGCCTTTGTGGGGTCCGGCAGGGAGATCCTTTGTCCCCTCTGATCTTTGTTCTTGCAGCGGACCTGCTTCAGTCAGCGATCAATGATGCCGCACGGAATGGACTGCTACAGCTACCTCTCCCCACTTCTGACAGCAATTACCCCGTTATTCAGTATGCAGACGACACAATCGTTGTGCTCCCGGCTTCTGTCTCGCAAGCGCAAGTTTTGAAGTCCATCCTAGTGGACTACGCGAAGTCGGTGGGCCAAAAATAAACTTCCACAAGTCGACTTTAGTGCCCATCAACTCTGATCCGGTGCTGGCAGGGGAAATTGCTGCAATCTTTGGTTGCTCCATTGGCAACATGCCGTTCACGTATTTGGGCCTGCCCATGGGCACCACGCGCCCGAGTTTGAATGATTTGATGCCAATGGTAGCCTCCGTTCAGCGTAAGATGCCTGCTGCAGTCTCGCTTCTGGACTATGGTTCCAAGCTTACGCTACTCAACTCTGTGGTCACTTCCTTGGTTGTTTATGCCATGTGTTCCATCAAGATAAACCCCAGGATCATTGAGCACATTGATAAGCTAAGGAGGTCGTGTCTTTGGGTGAGAAAGTCCGACGATGGGACCAAGGGTGGCTCCTTGCCAGCTTGGGATATGGTGTGCAAACCCAAGAGCAAAGGTGGCCTGGGGATCATTGACCTTAAAACCCAAAACCAAGGCGTACTGTTAAAGCAACTTCACAAGTTTTATAACAAACATGATGTTCCTTGGGTCAAACTGATTTGGGATTCATACTATGTGGATAAAATACCTCATGCCTCTGACCCGTGTGGGTCCTTCTGGTGGAGAGACCTCACGTCAATATCTGATATATACAGAGGAGTCACCAAATCAAAAGTGTTTTCTGGAGATACGATCCTGTTCTGGAAGGACAATTGGAGCACAGATACTCTTCAAGACAGATACCCGAGAGCATTTTCATTTGCTTGAAATCCGGATGTGTCTGTAAGACATCTCTTGTCTTCAGAAAGGCTGGGATAGGTGTTCCACCTGCCTCTATCGTTAGAGGCTAAGAATGAGGTAATTCAAATACAGTCGGAAACCCTTGAAATATCATTGGCTGAGGACAGGGATGTATGGTCTTGTGTTTGGGGTGGCAAAAACTTTCGATCCTCCAAATATTATGAACACTGCTTTAGTCAGGTTCAGACAGATGAGATCTTTGGTTTGATTTGGAAAATCAAGTGCACGATGCAATGGAAGGTGTTTCTGTGGCTGTTGTTGGCTGATAGGCTGAATACCAGGAATATGCTTCGACGAAGACACTTCAGAATCCATAATGATAACTATGCCTGTCTTCTCTGTAACCAGCCGCCCAAGGAAGACATTGCTCATCTCTTTTTTGCTTGCCCTTTTAGTCAGAGGTGTTGGGCTGCGCTGGGGATGCATTGGCTAAATGACCCTGACTGGATTAAAATGGTGCATGAAGGCAAGAACAGGTGGACAAGACCGATGTTTTTAGAAGTATTCACAATTGCTGCTTGGGGGATCTGGAAGGAGAGGAATGACAAACACTTCAGGGGGATTCAGCCTTCCTTTGATTCCTGGAGGAACATATTCAAGAAGGATTTTGCTATGCTGGTTCATAGAGCAAAGCAGGAGCTGGCCCCCAGCATCACTTCGATTATCAACTTGCTTTGATTTTCTGTTATGTTGAGTTGTATAGCTAACTCCCCCCCCCCACACCACCTCTCAGACAACATGTAATCTTGTATAGTCCTGGACACTCTAAACCCCCTAACCTTATTTATTTTTAATACAAAGGCAGTGAGAGTTGCTCACTGTCATCGGTTCTCAAAAAAAGGAGGTGTTCAGTGCAACGAACCAGGCAATCGGACTATAAGGCTTTATCACCCTCACTTAGCCATAGGAGTTTGACAAAAGAAAGGTAGGCACAGCCCTTGGTGTTCAGAAGACCACACTAGTGGCTCTATAAGCACCTGATCGGAAGAAAAGCCGATCCGTTGCACTCTGCATTAGTTATGCATAATGCGGAAGAAATCCTTAAAGATTTTGTAACCTTTCGAACAGCTGACCAGCTCTCACCGTATCATGACAGTCGGTTTTCGGCTTTCTCTACTGAGGTGCTCGTCCAGAAGAACCGGGACACAATCACAGTAGTTCTCCCTTTACTACCCTAGCCGATATAGCAGAACGTAGGGTAACAAGCACAGGAGCCGGGCAACCCAACTATTGACCCAAGACATGATTCGGAGCCGATGCATATAGTGCTATAAGTTTGGGGTATCGAACGACCGTGAAGGTGTTCGGACTTTATTGCCGTATTATGGGTACAACGAGGCCCCTGGCATATAAAGGCAAATCGCAGTGTACGGATGCCATTTGACAAAGAGCATCAATAAGAAACAACAGCAGATAAGCGCCATATAAAGCCACATGTTGTAATTGAATAACACGTCGATGCGTATGAGTACAGGTAATGCGATAAAAAGAAATATGACTTCGGAACCTGCTGAGACCAGGCGGGGGGGAGGCTGTGTGCGGATCCGGATTGTAATCGGATGGTCATCGAGAGGAATATCTAAGGATTCCCTTATGCGTTTGAGTTGTTTCCCTTCTTGGTATATTCGTCCGTTCATGGTTCTGGTCTCCATGTCGCCAGTCCTGGCCTACACAAAAGTGGACCTGCAAAGAAGATGCAAAAAACGTTTGTGTGCCACGGAGCGGTTAAGCCGCATCGTGTGGCCTATCCTAGCTTTGCCTCCGTTTACTGCTGGAGTATTAATTGAGCTCTTGACGAGCTGGGCTATCCTGTCGCGAAGTAGTTCGGACTCCTTTGATGGTGTCCAGAAGCTTGGCTGTCGACTCAAGGTTAGATTGAAAGATGCCACTCTATGCTTCTACTCTGAAGACGGTGGTGAATTCTTCGGCATGAAGGGAGCGTTCGGCCTTGCCATTAACTGTTATGACGCCGCGCGGACCGGGCATCTTGAGCTTATGGTAGGCATAATGTGGCACCGCGTTGAATTGAGCAAACACGGTTCGTCTGAGCAATGCATGATAGCTGCTGCGAAAAGGGACGATGTCAAAGATTAATTCTTTGTTGCGGTAGTTGCCCGGTGATCCGAAGACTACCTCCAGAGTGATGGAGCCTGTACAACGGGCCTCCACACTTGGTATAACACCTTTAAAGGTGGTTTTAGTGGGCTTGATCATTGAAGGATCAATACCCATCTTGCGCATTGTGTCCTGATACAACAGGTTTAGACTGCTGCCTCCGTCCATAAGGACTCGTGTGAGGTGGAATCTGTCAATTATTGGGTCAAGGACTAGTGCGGCTGAATTGTCCTTACTGGTATTGGCCGGACGATCCGTATGGTCAAAGGTGATCGACCATAGGTTATATTTTGGGGCGACTGGCTCCGTTGTTTCGACATCCCTATGAGTGCACATCCGTTCCAGCTTGGGAATGTGGGTGGCGTTTATCATGTTCACCGTTTTGATTTGCGGGGGAAATTTCTTTTGCCCTCCTGTGTTCGGTGGTCGGGGCTCCTCGTTGTCATCATCACTTCGAGACCCCTTCTCCTTGTTTTCGGCACCTAACCTGCCGGCTTGTTTGAAGACCCAACATTCTCTGTTGGTATGATTGGCTGGTGTTCCTGGGGTGCCATGAATTTGGCATGGACGGTCGAGTATGAGTTCCAGACTGGATGGGCCCAGATTGTTCCTTTTGAATGGCTTTTTCCGCTAATTGGACTTAGAGCCACTGAATCCGGCATTGATGGTCGTGTCTTTGGCATTATTTCCATTATTGTGACGCTTGTGTTTGTTGCATCGGGGCTTGCCGTTGATATCTCTGGCATCTGAGGTGCCAGGATTGCTTACTGTGTTGTTGCTATGAGTCAACCAGCTATCCTCGCCCGCACAAAAGCGGGTCATGAGTGTCGCGAGGGCTGCCATGGACTTCGGCTTCTCTTGGCCAAGGTGTCGGGCAAGCCACTCGTCACGGATGTTATGCTTAAAGTCCACTAGGGCTTCGACATCCGGATAGTTAACAATTTGGTTCTTTTTAGTTAGGAACCAAATCTAGAATTTCCTAGCTGACTCTCCATGTTGTTGGGTTTTGTGACTTAAATCATCAGCATCCGGTGGTCACACATAAGTGCCCTGGAAATTATCTAGGAATGCGTCTTCCAGGTTCTCCCAACTTCCAATGGAGTTTGCCAGCAAACTATTCAGCCAATGCCGAGCCGGTCCCTTGAGTTTTAGTGGGAGGACTTGATGGCATGTAGATCATCGCCGCGGGCCATGTGAATGTGGAGAAGGAAATCTTCTATCCATACAGCAGGGTTTGTAGTCCCATCGTAGGGCTCGATATTCACGAGCTTAAACCCTTCTGGGAATTCATGCTCCATTACTTCATCAGTGAAGCATAGGGGGTGTGCGGCGCCTCTGTGCCAGTCTACATCACGATACAGTTCAAATGAGTTTGGTCTTTTGTATTCGGCCCGGCCGGATTTGCATTTATTATATCCGGCATGGCGGTCATCGTCACGCGTTGCCGCGCGCCCCCGTGATCCGTATATCGATCTTGACTGTCCTGCTTTGTTTTCCAATTTGTCTCGCAGGTCATGCGTGTAGTCCCGGGTCTTCGTGTTTTTGTTTGTTTGGCGATGGGGTGCGGGCTGATATGCCGCTTTATCTCGGCCACGAGGTGGCTGATCATACGCATCTTGCGCTGGTAGTGTAGGCTCTAGTGCCTCCTCCTCGAATTGAGGTAACAACCTGCGCTTTGGGTAACTTTTGGTTGGGCGCTCGAGTCCGTATCCCTCGGCTGCCAGGACCTCAGTCCATCTATCAGTTAGTAGATCTTGATCAGCTTGAAGTTGCTGCTGCATTTTACTCAGGCTTTTTGCAGTGGCTATAAGCCGGCGCTTGAAGCGCTCCTGCTCGACGGGATCCTCAGGCACGAAAAATTCTTCGTCGCCGAGGCTCACCTTGTCTTCGGAGAGGGGCATGTAATTGTCGTCTACCAAGTCTCCATCCATTGCCTGTTCATTAGGGCTAGCTTGCCCATTGTAGGATCGGAAGTATGTCTAGAGGGGGGGTGATTAGACTACTTGACAACTTAAAAATTTTGCCTTTTGATTGGAGTAGTTTCTTAGCAGGTTCACAATGATAACCAAGTCAAGTAACACCCTACACATGCAATTCTAGAGTTGTGGCAGCGGAAAGTAAATTGCATGTATAGTAAATGAGAGGAGGAGAAGAGCAAAGCATAATGGAACACGGAGAATTTTTCTCGTGGTTCCGATAGGTGGTGCTATCGTCAATCCACGTTGATGGAGACTTCAACCCACGGAGGGTAGCGGCTGCCATGAGTCCACGGAGGCTCCACCCACGAAGGGTCCACGAAGAAGCAACCTTGTCTATGCCATCATGGCTTACGCCCACGGAGGACTAGCCTTACTCGGGGTAGATCTTCACGAAGTAGGCGATCTCCTTGCCCTTACAAACTCCTTGGTTCAACTCCACATCATGACGGAGGCTCCCAAGCGACACCTAACCAATCTAGGAGGCACCACCCTCCAAAAGGTAATAGATGGGGTTGGTGATGATGAACTCCTTGCTCTTGTGCTTCAAATGATAATCTCCCCAACACTCAACTCTCCTCACCGATTTGGCTGTGGTGGAGGAAGGGATTGAGTGGAAAGCAACTTGGAAAGACTAGAAATCAAGTTTCATATGGTGGGAGTGGAGCAACTTGATCTCAACACAAGGGTAGGTAGTTTTCTTCTCGAAATGTAAGGTAGGAGTGGTAGTTCTTTCGATGGCTCTCTCCACGAATGAAGAGGAGGTGGAGGGTATTTATAGCCTCCACACAAAATCCAACCGTTACACACATTTGACCAATCTCGGTCGGACCGAAGTTGACAACTCGGTGAGACCGAAAGTTCAAATCTTGTGAGCGTTGGGATTTTCAGTGGGACCGAAAATACAATCTCGGTTAGACCGATTCTTCCAAAGTCTAGGGTTTGCCAATCTCGGTGGGACCGACTTTCTCATCTCGGTGACACCGATTTGAGTCTGAAGATTCTGAAGCTTGGCAACACCAATTTCGAATGACCGAGTTTGGAATCGGAAAATCCGAGATTCTAGGGTTTTGGCTATATGGTGAGGTGGTTCATCTCGGTGTGGTGAGTTTGGAATCGGTGGGACCGAGATTACTTATGAGTTTATGTTGGAATGAAAGATTGCTGATTGTTTAAGAGATAAATCACTAAGCACTTTAGAGCAACAGGTCATCATCATAACCTCATCCCTTTTAATAGTATTGGCTTTCCTATGGACTCAATGTGATCTTGGATCACTAAACCAAAAATGGAGTCTTGAGCTTTTGCCAATGTTTTCCTTAGCATTTTGAGGGGTCCACATCATCGGTCATTGCCATTCCCATATCTTTGAACTTTCGAAATATACTCAAGAAATGATTAGTTCAATGATATATATGTTGTTATTAATTACCAAAACCACCCGGGATTAGTTGCACTTTCAATCTCCCCTTTTGGTAATTGATGACAACATATAGATCAAAACTTCGACAAATGATATAATCAATGAATAACCCGTCGCTTTGAGAAGTATGTGATAAGCAAGAGCTCCCCCTAAATTTGTGCATTATTTAAGATTTGCGTTTGAATGCAAATGCACAATCGATTAGGATCATGGGTTACTCTTCCATGTCACATACATCTTGGTGGAGCGCACAAAATGATAAGAACGAATAGCATGCACCCGATCACCAAGACATGAGTAAATGATCATACAAGATATGAATGGAATATGATAAGCATCAAGCACACATTAAGCACGGTATGATCAAGCACTCATCAAGATAGAAACAAGCGTAGCAAGCGTAGTATCAAACACACGGAGTATCTCAAAAGAACTCAAAAGTAAGTATCTCAAGGAAAACCGCAAACGAAAGAGCAAAAACGAGCACTCTCTCTCTCGAAGCCCTATGATCTATACAATTTCTCCCCCTTTGGCAACAAGTTACCAAAAAGTTCGAAAGGTATAGAGCTAATCGTCACTCGGGACTCCCGTCTGCGTCGATGGAGTGGAGATGGCTGCATCTGCGAAAGCTTCTGCTGAAGTCTGTGGAGCTGGAGGAGTGGATCTCGAGTGGTCTTTGAACCGATGGAGCTGTAGGAGGTCTTGATGTGGTAGCCACAGGATCGACCTTTGGAATAGCGGTGATCTGGGCTTTGTGGGCACTGCGGCAGCTGCTCATAGTCATCTGGACCATGTCACCTTCCATCTCCTTCATAAGTTCGCCTTCTCCCTCTTAGCTTCCTCGATATCGCATCAAGCTTGTTGACGGTGACACGCACTTCAGATTAGCTTGCGTCGAGCATGGAACTTATCCTCAACGATCCTCTCAAGGCTCTCCCGAGATTGCACTATCTTGGCAGCGTAGCTCAATTCTCTGAGTGGCTTCAAGAAGTTGTTACGCAACACTCTTGGGCTTCTTCTTTGCTTCCTTCTCGGCTTTAGCTTGTTTAGCGACTTCAGACTTAGCATGTCCTTCCACGACGTGGGAGCATTCTCGATCATCACAATCTCGTTGTCCTCATGTTCAGCTGCAGTGGCAAGTGGGGTCTATCCAACGGTAGGTGTCCGTGCCAAACTTGGCATTAATGAGCATCTGAATATGCGGAGCAAACCCACACGACCTCTTACGGTGTTCTTTGTCCTCTTGATAGTCTCAACTATCGGGTCCATCACCTTAAAAGGTGTCTTACGGTCTAGAATGTGCAGCATGTTGATAGAGTACCCTCTTATCATGCGGTGGTCCCGACTTAGGCATCAATGTATGCCTCGAGAATGGTATTGGTGGTTGGGAGACACACTGAAGGTAGTAGACTGATCCAAGCTTCCAAATCTCTCGTCCTTCTCATCAACCTCATTATACATGTTCTTCATTGACTCGTGGTTTTCTTGAATGCCATACACATCAATGTCATCTTCCCTTGAAACAGTGCATTCAGCAATGCTCTCCATTCCTCAAGCTGTAGATGAAATCTACGCTTATACATCATCCATACAATCCTGCCATCTGGATAGAAGTGTGCGGTGGCATAGAATTGCATGATCATCTCATCGTTCGAGCGGTCAACTTCGACCAGCGAAATCGCAATCCCTGGCGGTGAAGCTCTCATGCACATGTGGGAAATAGTCTCTGTGCTCTTCTTTGTCGATGTATTTCAATCAACATATCTTGTGTCAACAACAATTGGCTTCTTGTCCATGAGCACCTTTGTCTCATAAAAGTCTTGTTGCTCTTTAGTGTGGAATCTTGGGTCAATTCTTTGTTCTTCTCCTGGTGGCATATGGATCTGTTTGCCTCCATAGCTTTGAGTCCTTTGTCCTTTCTCTCCTTCATGTTTTCAGCTCGAGGATGAGCTTCATTATGAGCTGGCGGTTCTGTCTTAGCTTGAGCAGAACATGAGCATCATCATCGATTCTGCGGTGGCACATTGTCCTTTTTCTTTTTCAAGCTGGAATATTTCTCACAGTCTTTACGGGCTTAGCATTTGGTTTGGCTTGGGCTGCCTTTCTTTGGGCTGAAGCCTTAGTTTTAGGAGGTGCTCACCTTACGATGGCATCACCCATCAACTTCGCTTACGAGGTGGTGAGGTGCTTCCTCATCGTAATCATCATCATCGGTGATCTCTTCATGACTTTCCTCTTCCTCTTGGAAGTCTTCTTAACCTTCTTTGGAGGTTTCTTCCATCTTGAGCTTCGTGCAACGATGGATTTCTTGACCTTGGTTGTGCCTTTCTTTGAATCTTTTCCTTGATAGCTCTTTGCAACCACTTGCCTTTTAGGCTTAGAGGTTATTTCCTCTTGACAATGAAATCTGAATCTTCCTCATCGAGTTTCTCTTCCTCCCTGCCAGTGGCGCAAAGAGGCGATCCACTTGGAGTGCTTCTCTCTCCATCATCTGAAAAAGCGCTTGCTTCGGACTTGTAGCTGCCTCTGGAATCTCAAGCGGCATCTCGGACTGTTACATTGTCACTTCCTTGAGACATGTCGACAACTTTGTGAATAGAGTGGGTATGGGCGAGAATAGAAGAGTTATCACAAAGCTGCAGAAGATTTTGCAAAAGAATGAGTTCAAACTTTAGTTTTAGGTTTTCACAGAATACATGTCGGTCGACCGAAGTCTATTAATTCGTGAAACCGAAATGTCTAAACAGACCACATACACCACTTTCGGTTGGACGAAATGGGTTTCGTCTAGCCGAGGCAGTTAGGGTTTCACTAAATTTTCACTTCGGTCTTACCGATTTGCACAACTTCGGTTTCACGAAAAGTGCGATCAATGGCAGAGGCCAAATCGGTCGATCCGAAAATGCAGAATCGGTCACACCGAGATGTGTTCGTGAAACCTAACCCTAAAATTTTCACTCGAAATTTGTCCTATGATCTAAGCAATTTGGATAGGAAATCTCAAACTTGGCAAGAATCATGGCAATGCCTATCGTGCATAGAATCAGCGATTGGAACACGAGAGGATGAAGCTCACCCAATGCGGTGGAGCTTCACACGGCGGCAACGGTGCGGTGCGAAGGACCGTTGACGGCGATGGAGACCATGGCGAGGGCGCCTGAGCGACGGCGGAGGCGATCCGTAGACCAAGGCGACGGCGTGAAGAGTTTTGAGGGCGAGGCGTTTGAAGAGGTAATCAAGCGCTCGTCCTCGAGTATATATACTCTTTATTGTCGGTGGGACCGAGTTTGAAAACTTCGGTGGGACCGAGATGGTTAGCTGCGTGCGATTACACACTTCGATCACGCCGAAAATTGAAACTTCGGTTTCACCGAGGTGAAAACCTAGATCAATCCAAGTGATTTGATGCGTCCGATTTGATATATCGGTTTGACCGAAAGTACTTAGAAGGTTTTGGTAGTTAGGCTTTTGACGGATCGGTGGCTCGAGTGCTCCTCACTCGGTGCGTCAAGAAAAAGTCTTGTTCAAAGTTTGTGATATAAGCATGAATAGAGTTTGAGACAAGAAAGCATAGATAGCTAGGGGAAAAACTTAGGCATTCTTGTCCATCCATTTGGTCAAAAAGAAAGAAAACCATAAAGACCAAAGCAACAAATGGATGTCCTCGAATGGATAAAATCATGCATCCAACATGCTCACACAATAAGATAGCAAATGAAATATGTGTCAAACATGCACAAACAAAACACTAACAACTTGACACACAATTTGGCGATGACTAGGTCATCTATATATGAGTATATTGACTTAGGAGTCAAATGAGAACATTTGATCATAGGTCATACTCATCGTTTAAGCACAAGTGGGGTTACCACTTTTCCATAAAGCATTAATGTGTTCACATCATTAGGAGATGTTTTAGCTCATTTCTTTAGAGCAAAGCTCCCCTTGATGTGAGAACCCTTTTAAAGGTCAAACTAACCTTGGGTTGTCGTTGAAGACTTCATGTAGATGTTGAAGATGTGGATGCTCAATGTTGATGAAGATCATCAAGAGTTGAGAGCAATCCTTTGGATTGGGCACTTTCAATACCTACATGGGTTAGTCCCACAAGGAACAAACAAGAGTATCCATGGACATAGATTGAAGTACACAGTGATGATGTCCATGAAAGCAATGATTACCTTGTCCCTTGACTTACCAACATGAGGGTTTGTGACTCCATGAACTAGTGCAAGATGTGGAGGTTGATTGCACAAGTCCTTGCCAAAATGAATATGAGTGAAGTGTATTGGCGGAGTCACCCTCAAGAACTCTCTAGTTCTTCTTCTTCGGAATCCACATCATCTTGATGGGAATCCTTGGGGTAGTAGTTGAGCTCGTTGAAGTAGAACTTGAAGTTGCCTTGGGAACCCACTTGACCATGGCCTTGGGTGCTTCAATGAATGTATCAATCTCCTCTTGAAGCTTGTCCTTGCCTTTTAGCTTGTGGTCTTGTGGTGGAAGGTCATCTTGAGCTTGTTCCTCATTGGAAGAAGTAGGATCATACTTCTCCTCTTGAGAGACGAACTTTGGAGTGGGATATTGACCTTCTTCCCATTCAACACCCTCGGCGTTGAACTTTCGCTCAAAACCAATTCCTTGATTCTTCCTGTGTCTTCCTTGTTTGCGAACAATTTCCTCAAAGCTCTTGCTTCCGGCAAGACTCTTGTAGACACCTTTCTCTATAATCCCTTTCAATAGACTATTTTCTTGCTCAAGTGAAACTTGGCTTGAAACATTGTTAGTGGAATCAAGAGAATTACTAGAAGTAACAACATTTGATTTAACATGATTATTGTTACTACTAGATGAAGAATTTTTCTTATGCTTGTCATGCTTAATTTTGATAGGTGGCAAGAAATTAGACAAGAGAAGTCGTTTGGCAAGATATGAAGAACTCTTCTTTGAAGATCGTCATTGATAGCTTTTAGAAACTCATGCTCTTGCTCTAGATTGAGCTTCTCGAGCGTAGCTTCTCATGAGATCTTAGGAGCTCTCTATGATCTTCTTGAGTTGTTTCATGAGCTAACTTAAGAGTGTTTAGTTCTTTAGTTAGGCGCTCAATCTCCTTCATAGCATTGTCATTCGACTCATCTCGACTATAAAGACTACTAGCATGTTCATCATTACTAAGCTCACTAGATTTATCATGTAAAAGCTCATCTTCACCAAGCAAGTCATCCTCATCACTATTAAAGTCAATAAACTCAGGATGTGATACCTTGGGGCCTTTTGCCATGAAGCATCTTCCAATTCCCTCATTTGGTGAATCAAATATGTCATAGGAGTTGGAGTTGGAGGATACGAGAGCAAGACCGGCAACACCTTCATCTTGACTGTATTCGGAGTTGGAGTGATAGCTTCTTTCGGAGTGATTGTCTGAGTCGGAGCCGGAAACCCATTCACCAACATGAGCTTGATGTTTTCTTCTTGTGTAGCTCCTTGATGACTTGTCTTTCCTTTCCGAATCCTTGCTTCTCCGAGAGGATCTTCGTTCATAACGATCATCTTTACTCCTTCTCTCTTTTCGAGGCGACTCTTCTCTTGAGCTTCTTCTTCTCGGAGATTCTTCTCTTCTCTTGTGGGGAGTCGAACACTCATTTGAGTAGTGTCCGGGTCTTCCACAATTGTAGCAGTTTCGATCACGACTAGAAGATCTCCTTCATCATATGATCTAGACTTTGAGCTTCTTTCCTTGCTTCTACTCTTGTAGAATTTGTTGAAGTTCTTCACCATTAGGCTTATCTCTTCATTGGAAACTAGCTTGTCACTTGAGGATGTGGGAGCTTCAATTGCAGCTTTGTAAGCACCACTAGACTTGTTGTGAAGCTCTTCCTTATCTTTAAGTGTCATCTCATGAGCAACAATCCTTCCAATGACTTCGGTAGGCTTGAGATCTTTGTAGTTTGGCATCATTTGGATCAAAGTGCACACGGTGTCATACTTTCCATCCAAAGCTCTGAGAATCTTCTTGATGATGAATCGGTCGGTCATTTCCTCGCTTCCTAAGCCTGCCATCTCATTGGTGATGAGAGCAAGCCTAGAATACATTTCAGCGACTCCTTCACCTTCCTTCATCTTGAACTTGTCAAGCTGACCTTGAAGAACATCTAGCTTTGATTCCTTCACAGACTCTGTACCTTCGTGCATTTCGACCAAAGTATCCCAAATCTCTTTTGCATTCTCAAGGCGGTGATCTTGTTGAACTCCTCGGGACACAAAGCATTGAAGAGAATGTCACAAGCTTGAGCATTGTTACGTAACATCCGCAACTCATCATGATAGCTCCAGCGATCCGGTACTTTTCCTTCCTCGAAGAACTCACCTTGCAAGCCAACACAAATAATGCCCCATGCGGCGAGGTTATGTCCAAGAATATGCATTTTCATTTTATGCTTCCAACTAGCAAAGTTTGAACCATCAAAGTAAGGACCTCTCTGAAAATTACCCTCACTAGACGCCATACTCTCCTAGGTTGTGAAACCAAGCTTATGGAGTCAATGCAATGGAAACCAATCCAATGGAGACCAAAGCTCGATACCACTTGTAGGATCGGAAGTATGTCTAGAGGGGGTGATTAGACTACTTGACAACTTAAAATTTTGCCTTTTGATTGGAGTAGTTTCTTAGCGAGTTCACAATGATAACCAAGTCAAGTAACACCCTACACATGCAATTCTAGAGTTGTGGCAGCGGAAAGTAAATTGCATGTATAGTAAATGAGAGGAGGAGAAGAGCAAACGCAATGGAGACACGGAGAATTTTTCTCGTGGTTCCGATAGGTGGTGCTATCGTCAATCACGTTGATGGAGACTTCAACCCACGGAGGGTAGCAATTGCCATGAGTCCACGGAGGCTCCACCCACGAAGGGTCCACGAAGAAGCAACCTTGTCTATGCCATCATGGCTTACGCCCACGGAGGACTAGCCTTACTCGGGGTAGATCTTCACGAAGTAGGCGATCTCCTTGCCCTTACAAACTCCTTGGTTCAACTCCACATCATGACGGAGGCTCCCAAGCGACACCTAACCAATCTAGGAGGCACCACCCTCCAAAAGGTAATAGATGGGGTTGGTGATGATGAACTCCTTGCTCTTGTGCTTCAAATGATAATCTCCCCAACACTCAACTCTCCTCACTGATTTGGCTGTGGTGGAGGAAGGGATTGAGTGGAAAGCAACTTGGAAAGACTAGAAATCAAGTTTCATATGGTGGGAGTGGAGCAACTTGATCTCAACACAAGGGTAGGTAGTTTTCTTCTCGAAATGTAAGGTAGGAGTGGTAGTTCTTTCGATGGCTCTCTCCACGAATGAAGAGGAGGTGGAGGGTATTTATAGCCTCCACACAAAATCCAACGTTACACACATTTGACCAATCTCGGTCGGACCGAAGTTGACAACTCGGTGAGACCGAAAGTTCAAATCTTGTGAGCGTTGGGATTTTCGATGGGACCGAAAATACAATCTCGGTTAGACCGATTCTTCCAAAGTCTAGGGTTTGCCAATCTCGGTGGGACCGACTTTCTCATCTCGGTGACACCGATTTGAGTCTGAAGGATTCTGAAGCTTGGCAACACCAATTTCGGAATGACCGAGTTTGGAATCGGAAAATCCGAGATTCTAGGGTTTTGGCTATATGGTGAGGTGGTTCATCTCGGTGTGGTGAGTTTGGAATCGGTGGGACCGAGATTACTTATGAGTTTATGTTGGAATGAAAGATTGCTGATTGTTTAAGAGATAAATCACTAAGCACTTTAGAGCAACCAGTCATCATCATAACCTCATCCCTTTTAATAGTATTGGCTTTCCTATGGACTCAATGTGATCTTGGATCACTAAACCAAAAATGGAGTCTTGAGCTTTTGCCAATGTTTTCCTTAGCATTTTGAGGGTCCACATCATCGGTCATTGCCATTCCCATATCCTTGAACTTTAGAAATATACTCAAGAAATGATTAGTTCAATGATATATATGTTGTTATTAATTACCAAAACCACCCGGGGATTAGTTGCACTTTCACCCATCCTCCCGTCCGGCTTGCTCAAAGCTTGGATGGGCGGGATTGTTTTCGTCTTCGGCATTATTCGGATTGCTATTGTCTCTTGTGCCAGTATCGCTATTTTTGCTATGGCGGGGCTTAGAGCGGCGCCGCTAATGTCGGCGCTTAGATTGCTTCTGAGGGGGGTTATCCTCCGTTGCCTCATTGCCTTTGCTTTCTTTGGGTGTGTCCACCATATATATCATATGATGAGGTGGCTGTCTAGCGCCCTGAGGGCGGTGGTTCCTGTTCTTCTACGGCATCGTCGTCCATACCGTCGATGTCTTTAGAGTTGAAATCAAGCATGTCGGTTAAGTCGTCGACAGTGGCTATTAAGTGGGTGGTGGGTGGGAAACGAATTTCTTAGTCGTCTGCTTCCCACTCAAGTTGGACATAGTTCGGCCTGGAGTCTCCTGATAGGGAGAGAGATTTCAATGAATTTAGCATGTCGCCCAAGGACGAGTGCTCAAAGATATTTGCGGAGGTAAACTCCATGATCGGTGCCCAATCAGGTTCGATAGGCATGGATGCACGCGGTTCGGAGCCTATGGCCAGAGACGAGTCTGAGGGTCCGATGACACAGACCTCATTGGAGGCGAAGTCTGTGTTCGGCTCTGTCGCCGATGAGTGTGTGGCCTCCGTGGCGGGGTCTATCCACCTGTCCTCGGATGGCACGATCTGCTCCGGATCTAAGGCCAGGGATGCGGTAGGTGCGTTCTCCTGAACACCGTCCGATGGCAGATCTAAGTCATGCTCATCGTGACTGTAGGACGCACTTGTCACGGGCTCGAATCCGTCGAAGATCAAGTCTCCGCGGATGTCGGCAGTGTACCTCAGGCTTCCAAACCTGACCTGATGGCGAGGGGCGTAGCTATCGATCTGCTCCAGATGGCCAAGCGAGTTGGCCCGCAGTGTGAAGCCACCAAATACGAAGATCTGTACGGGGAGGAAAACCTCACCCTGGATCGCATCATTGTGGATGATTGAAGGAGCCACCAAGCCTTATCATGACGGCACAGTGGAAATCTCAATGAAAGCACCAATGTCGGTGTCAAAATCGGCGGATCTCGGGTAGGGGGTCCCGAACTGTGCGTCTAAGGCTAATGGTAACAGGAGGCGGGGGACACAATATTTACCTAGGTTCGAGCCCTCTCTATGGAGGTAATACCCTACTTCCTGCTTCATTGATCTTGATGATATGAGCATTACAAGAGTTGATCTACCACGAGATCGTAGAGGCTAAACCCTAGAAGCTAGCCTATGATTATGACTGTTCTTGTCCTACAGACTAAACCCTCTGGTTTATATAGACATCGGAGGGGGCTAGGGTTACACGGAATCGGTTACAGAGAAGGAAATCTACATATCCAAATTGCCAAGCCTGCCTTCCACGCGAAGGAGAGTCCCACCCGGACACAGGACAAAGTCTTCGATCTTGTATCTTCATAGTCCAACAGTCCGGCACAAGTATATAGTCCGGCTGTCCGAGGACCCCCTAATCCAGGACTCCCTCAGCCACTTCTTGCCTCCTGGCCCTTCTTCTTGGCCTTCTTCTCCGCGCCTTATAGGGCGTCGGAACCAGCATCTTTGTCTGAAGTGGGATAGCTGGGTTTTCGGGCAGCGGAGTCGGACACTGGATCCGCTCCGCCTTCTTTATCCAGCCCTGAAAAGACAAATGGAGAATCTTAGACATCTTCCTTGAATCCACAGGTAGAGGATACACCTTGAAATATGAAGAACTTACCGAACTGGCGGGATGAGTCAGGTTATAGCCGCGGTCCTCGGTCGTCTTCGGCCACGACTGATTGGCCTTGAAAAGCACCTTCCATATACCTTCGTGCATGGTGCCGAAGAACTGTTGCAGGGTCTAGTGCTTGGCCGGATCGAACTCCCACAAATGGCAAGTCCGGCTTTGGCAGGGAAGGATCCGGCGGAAAAGCATCACCTGGATCACATTGACAAGCTTGATGTTCTTGTCCACCGTGCTCTTGACGCGCGTCTGCAGCGCTGATACCTCGTCTGACAAAACCCAGTCTAGGCCCTTGTTTAGCCAGGAGGTAAGCCGCATTGGGGGCCCGAACTTGAATTCGGGAGCCGCGGCCCAGGTGGTGTCGCGGGGCTCTGTGATGTAGAACCACTATTGTTGCCACCCTTTGACGGTCTCCACAAAGGTGCCTGTGGGCCATGTGACGTTGGACAGTTTGCTCACCATGGCGCCTCCGCACTCAGCATGTTGACCATCCACCACTTTCGGCTTCACATTGAAGATCTTTAGCCATAATCCAAAGTGGGGTGGGATGCGGAGGAAGGCCTCGCACACGACAATGAATGCCGAGATGTTGAGGAAAGAATTTGGGGCTAGATCGTGGAAATCTAGCTCGTAGTAGAACATGAGTCCGCGGATGAAGGGGTGGAGGGGAAATCCTAACCCGCGGATGAGGTGGGGGATGAATACCACCCTCTCGTTGGGCTCCGGGGTGGGGACGCTCTGCCCCTTGGCTGGAAGCCGGTGGGCGATTTCCTGTGCCAAGTACCCCGCTTCCCAGAGCTCCGTGATGTTCTCCTCCGTGATGGAGGAGGCCATCTACTTGCCCTGCGCTCCAGATTCGGACATGGTCGGAGTGCTTTTTGGGGGCAGAAAGGATGGAAGCTTGGGCGCTGGAGCTCGAGAACGGATGGACAGAGAGGAAGAAGGCGTGGGTGAAAGAGTGGATCCTTATCCTCATATAAAGGCAGCAAATATCAAGCGCCTCCCCACTCGCCTTAAAACTCGCCTATTCCCCAAGGGTCGTGCGGATGGTGCGGTTGGATTACCCACACCCGTATAGATGAGAATCCCGCGATAAGGGGACACGATCTCTGCTTCGACAAGACGTGCCAATGAAAACCGCATCTCGAAACATGGAGCGGGAGGCTAAAAAAATTGTTCGAAATAATAACCGGGCAAGGACGTAACGTCTCTCTACAAAAGTTGTCAGTAGATGGGACTTGTTAAACATTATATTCTTTGCGGCTGTGTGTGGTACCTGTTTTGCAGAGCCGAACACGGTTTCTGTGTTCGAGGACTACTTTGAAGTATTCGAAGGAGGAACCCACCTTGCAATGTCGAAGATAATCTACGCGTCGGACACATCGTCATTGAAGCCTGGTTTAGGGGCTACTGAGGGAGTCCTAGATTAAGGGGTCCTCGGGCATCCGGGCTATGTGACGTGGGCCGGATTAATGGGCCATAAAGATACAAGATAGAAGACTTCCTTCCGTGTCTGGATGGGACTCTCCTTTGTGTGGAAGGCAAGCTTGGCCTTGGGATATGAAGGTTCATTCCTTTGTAAACCGACCCTGTACAACGCTAGGTCCCTCTAGTGTCTATATAAACCGAAGGGTTTAGTCCATAGAGGCAATCATAATCATACATGCTAGACATCTAGGGTTTAGCCACTACGATCTCGAGGTAGATCAACTCTTGTAAACCCCATATTCATCCAAGATAATCAAGTAGGAAGTAGGGTATTACCTCCATCAAGAGGGCCCAAACCTGGGTAAACATCATGTCCCTGTCTCCTGTTACCTTTAATCCTCAGACGCATAGTTCGGGACCTGTCGGTGTACTAAGGTAGGGGTACCTCAGTACCCCAACTTGTGCACGGGCAGTTGCAGCTTCCCTCGGCAGGGTTTACCACGTGCTTGCCGGAGACCTTCCTACTCCATGTCCAGCCATTCAAGAACAAAGTATACAAGACAGAAGATCAAGACCCCGGCAAGCGGAGCTTGCCGGGAAGGCCGTCTCAGGCAAGATCGAGACCCCGGCAAGCGGAGCTCGCCGGGAAGGCCGTTCCAGGCTCAAGGTTACATCACTCACGCAAGGCCCCGGCGAGAGGAGCTCGACGGGAAGACTAGAAGATTACATCGTAGAAGACACGCCTCGACGCTACATGCGTCCGGCGAGGGCCCGAGGCGACAAGTTCTGAGCCCGCAAGCTCCGGCCCGCAAGGTCAAGACCCCGACAAGGCGCTTGTCGGAGAGTTCTTGTTGTGTGCTGCGGCCGGCTCATCAGCCCACGCGTCGCCTACAGGGCCTTTCGAGGACGCGTGGCGGATGGCTGTGCAACTGGGGACACGGTGGCACTTCACGGTGGTGGATCCATCGCCGTGGCGACGGAGACGCAAGGGCGGGAGCTTTTGGGGTCGACGGCGACGGCATTAAATGCCCTTGTCCCCATCATCAAAAGTAGGTAGCAACCCTTTGTTCATGCAATTGTAGCTTCTTTGTTCCCAAGACTGTTCCAACTACCACCTCTTTTACATTTTACCCCTTTCTCCTCGTTGACACTGTCGGTGACCCTTGCACTATAAAAGGAGGCCCATGCACAGCGTAGAAGGGGTTCGGCTCATTCGACACACGCATCACCACCACCACGCTTTCGTACTCTCGAGTAAGCTCAATACAAAAACAAAGCAGCAGAGGGAGTTTTATCTCTCGGAGAGCTCGAAGCTGGGTAAAACCCGCGCGCTGCTCTCTCGATCGCTCTCTGTGCTCCCTCCGCCCTCGTACCGCACAGACGAAGGGGCCCCGGCCCCATAGGTGTCCGCGGCGGGCAGCAGCCTTCCCCCGCGACAGGACCCCCTACCCGAGATCTGCTGGTTTTGACACCGACAGTAACCACTTGACAAAAAAGTGGTGTACCAGAGCAAGTTGTGTGAGTGTGTTTTCAAAAACGGATTGGTTTAAGTTGCGACCGTTATTCCAACCTTACATGTACAACCACAATACCCCTTATGGGATGGGACTTTGTTGATTACTTTGGTCAATACTAGCAGGGAGCCCGCGTTACTAGTGGCGAGAGGGTATGAGGTACTCTCTCGATACGGAGTTGTGCCAGGTAGGGCGACTATGGCTGTTTTTACAGACACCAGGCACACCGTTGTGTCCCCGCTCGGATGGTATGATCTCGAGTGAGTCTTGCATGTTGTACATCGTGAGGACAAGGGCCAACGAGTGGACTCTTTGTTAGTGTTGTCAAGGGAAAGATAATGTTCAGATGCTTACCCTAGGTACTTGAGGTACCGCGGGTCATGGATGACACGGAAGTTCCCCGGATCTTGTGGGTAAAGTGTGCAACCTTTGCAGAGTGTAAAACTATTCGAATAGTTGTGTCCACGGTCAAGGATAGTTGGGTAACCGCTCTTGGGCTACGTCCACATGTTTACAAACCAGTGTGTGTATTTGGATAAGTGGAAAAAACTACTTGGGTCAAGTCAAAGGACTTTACATGATTGAGTTGGGTTGATGCCCACTCCATTTATGTTGATATCTATAACCAGTCCCTATGGTTACTTGAATTCATATGATGCATGTTTTACCAGTTGTTGAACATGTCATAGCACAATAAAATTAGCTTTGTGCAAAATTTACCTATATCATGCATTGTTGTATCTTGAACCAAAACATGGGTTGCTTGCGAGTACATTCAAAGTACTCATTGGCTTGCCACTGGTTATTTAATTGGCCAGGCATGGAAGAGCAGGACTTCGAAGAAGAATTCTTTGGAGACGAACATGCGAACTAGGACATTTTCCCAGTCAGAATGCCTGTAGGGTTAAGGCATATGGCATGGGTTCTACTTATCAATGAAGATTTCCGCTGCTTAAGTTTATTTGGTATTCAGCCCTTGAGGCTTTATCTATGTAAGACTTGACCATAATGGTCATAATTTGTGTAATACGGTATGTATGGATGTAAGACTCTTGTTATTCAGCTTCTGTGTGTTCAATGAGCATTGATCTTTGGGATCACTGTACACGTGCATTCGGTGATCACGACTTATGAGTCGGGGTCCCCACAGCCACTCTGGCGCGCAGCAGCCTCGGAAGGAACCCCCCCTCTAGATGGCGAAGCCGTACCCCGGTGAGCCATCGCAACGGAGCCGGGCGCGACCACCCCACGGGAGGCGCACTCAAGGCCACTCCTCCACTTCCGCTGCTCCAGCCGTCCGTGCCTTCCCCGGCGGTGATCGAGCTCCCACCACCATCGCCTCCCCCTACGGCGGCAGCTGCTGATGGGTTCGACGGCTTCTTCAACATGGAGGGCGCGGCCCTGCCTCCACGGCCACCTCCGGATCGCCTGCAGATCGCGCTGGAGTCTTCCATCGCCGATGTCCTAGCTGCCCCGTTGTCATTTGAGGATGTTGAAGGCCAGGCTAGTGGGGTTCACGCGCGCTTGCATGGCACCGTCGATGAAACGCTATCTAGCTGCATGCAACCCGACCTAATCCTGATGTCTACTACGCAACCTTCTTCTTGTAGACGTTGTTGGGCCTCCAAGTGCAGAGGTTTGTAGGACAGTAGCAAATTTCCCTCAAGTGGATGACCTAAGGTTTATCAATCCGTGGGAGGTGTAGGATGAAGATGGTCTCTCTCAAGCAACCCTGCAACCAAATAACAAAGAGTCTCTTGTGTCGCCAGCACACCCAATACAATGGTAAATTGTATAGGTGCACTAGTTCGGCGAAGAGATGGTGATACAAGTGCAATATATATGGTAGATATAGGTTTTTGTAATCTGAAAATATAAAAACAGCAAGGTAGCAAGTGATAAAAGTGAGCGTAAACGGTATTGCAATGCTTCGAAACAAGGCCTAGGGTTCATACTTTCACTACTGCAAGTTCTCTCAACAATAATAACATAATTGGATCATATAACTATCCCTCAACATGCAACAAAGAGTCACTCCAAAGTCACTAATAGCGGAGAACAAACGAAGAGATTTTGGTAGGGTACGAAACCACCTCAAAGTTATTCTTTCTGATCGATCTATTCAAGAGTCCGTAGTAAAATAAAATGAAGCTATTCTTTCTGTTCGATATATCATAGAGTTCGTACTAGAATAACACCTTAAGACACAAATCAACCAAAACCCTAATGTCACCTAGATACTCCAATGTCACCTCAAGTATCCATGGGTATGATTATACGATATGCATCACACAATCTCAGATTCATCTATTCAACCAACACAAAAAACTTCAAAGAGTGCCCCAAAGTTTCTACTGGAGAGTCAAGACGAAAACGTGTGCCAACCCCTATGGATAAGTTCATGAGGTTAGGGAACCCGCAAGTTGATCAGCAAAACATACATCAAGTAGATCACATGATATCCCATTGTCACCACAGATAAGCACATGCAAGACATACATCAAGTGTTCTCAAATCCTTAAAGACTCAATCCGATAAGATAACTTCAAAGGGAAAACTCAATCCATTACAAGAGAGTAGAGGGGGAGAAACATCATAAGATCCAACTATAATAGCAAAGCTCGCGGTACATCAAGATCATGTCGAATCAAGAACACGAGAGAGAGAGAGAGAGAGAGATCAGACACATAGCTACTGGTACATACCCTCAGCCCCGAGGGTGAACTACTCCCTCCTCGTCATGGAGAGCGCCGGGATGATGAAGATCGCCACCGGTGAGGCATCCCCCCCGGCGGAGTGCTGAGCAGGTCCCGATTGGTTTTGGTGGCTCTGAGAGGCTGCGGCGCAGAACTCCCGATCTAGGTTATGTTCTGGGGGTTTCTGTATATATAAGAGGTTTTGGCGTCGGGAACAAGTCAGGGGGGTCTCCGGGCTGTCCACGAGGTAGGGGGCGCGCTCAGGGGGTGGGCGTGCCTCCCACCCTCGTGTGCAACCCGAGACTCTTCTGGACCAATTCTTTTACTCCATGGCCTTCTTATGTTCCAAAAATAAGCTCCGTCAAGTTTCAGGTCAATTGGACTCCGTTTGTTTTTCCTTTTCTGCGATACTCAAAAACAAGGGAAAAAATAGAAACTGGCACTGGGCTCTAGGTTAATAGGTTAGTCCCAAAAATCATGTAAAATAGCATATAAATGCATATAAAACATCCTAGAAGGATAATATAATTGCATGAATACTTCATAAATTATAGATACGTTGGAGACATATCAGCATCCCCAAGCTTAATTCCTGCTCGTCCTCGAGTAGGTAAATGATAAAAGAAATAATTTATGATGTGTGAATGCTAGCAGGTGCACAAGTTTGATCAATGATAATTTCAATCACCTTTTCTAGCATCATTATATGTCATAACAGTAGCTCAACTCATCAAAATTTTCATGATCAAGTAACAAGCTATTCACATGTTAAAGCATAGATCATAAACTTTCTTGAAAACTAACAAACTATGTTCTCAGTCATCAAACAATTGCAATTCATCTTATTTTCAGGAAGGGTCTATGTAAGAGCTTTGATTTAGCAAATTCCACATACTCAACTATCAGATAGTCTTCCATGATTGCTACCACTCAAAGCATATTTTTAGAACAAATAGCATCCATCAAACACCAAGAAAGATAGGGGCTTAATGTTTCACCTCCCAACTTATTTATCATATAGATAATTGTCAGCAATAATAATTCATGATCAAATATATTTGAATGGCCATATATGCTTAGATCTTTCCATCACATGATGCTTGCCAACTAAAGTGTAGGTTGGAATGAGAAGGAATACTACTGACTCTTGCATAAAAGTAAAAGATAGGCCCTTCGCAGAGGGAAGCAGGGATTTGCAGAGGTGCCAGAGCTCGAAGCAAAAACAGAGATGAAAATAATTTTGAGCCAAGAGTTCCAATATCTTCCATAATAGATACATTATAGGCGGTTCTCAAACAGAAAGGTAAAGATTTTACTCTCCCTCTACCAACAATCACACTCCACGGCTTGTCCGAAACAACGGGTGCCGTCCAACTTCAACAATCTTGGGGGAGTTTTGTTTAAATTATTTGTGATTTTGTTTTTGATCTTTTGATCATAGGACTGGGCATCCCAGTTACCAGCCATTTTCTCGCGAATGATGAGCGGAGTCCACTCATCGTGAGAATAACCCACCTAGCATGGAAGATACTGATAGCCCCTAGTTGCTATGTGAGCGATTCGGGCATACAAAACAGATTATTATTTGAAGGTTTAGAGTTTGGCACGTGCAAATTTACTTGGAACGGCAGGTAAATACCGCATATAGGTAGATATGGTGGACACTCATGGAAGAAACTTGGTTCAAGGAATTTGGATGCACTAGCAGTATTCCCGCTTAGTATATAAATTTTGGCTAGCAAAGGATTCTAAATAGCAAGCACCACATGTTAGAGGATCCATAGCAATATAACTTCTATACAAATATACCCAGGCATAACTCATTATGTTGTCTTCCTTGTCCAACTTCAACTAATTTGCTCAGGTTTGAAAATAATTAGTGGGGCTCACAATCATAGAAGATGTTCAAGATAGTATATTTATATGTAAAATCTCTCTTCCTTCAATATTCTTTCATGAATTGTTCAAGTGGCCAATACAATGTTTGCTAACCTTCAAAAAATTTACCACCTCTACTTCTTATATGTGAAGGCATTACTCCCCCCGGGAAAGGCATATGAAACATATATAATTTCAGATTTATGATATTCAACTCATTTAACCATTTACTCATAGGATATAAGTGAAGCACACGAGTAAATGACAAACTACTCTAAAAATATATAAGTGAAGATCAATGAGTAGTCAAATAATTATTTAGCTATGTGAGGACTCTCTCTCATTTAAATATTTTAGATCTTAATATTTTATTTAAATAGCAAGCAAAACAAAAGAAAATGAAATGACGCTCCAAGCAAAACACATACCATGTGGTGAATAAAAATATAGCTCCAAGTAAAGTTACCGATGAACGAAGACGAAAGAGGGGATGCCATCCGGGGCATCCCCAAGCTTAGGCTTTTGGTTGTCCTTGAATATTACCTTGAGGTGCCTTGGGCACCCCCAAGCTTAGCCTCTTGCCACTCTTTATTCCATAGTCCATTGAATCTTTACCCAAAACTTGAAAACTTCACAACACAAAACTCAAAAGAAAATCTTATGAGCTCCGTTAGTATCTCTACTCCTAATGTCTCAGTTGGTAGTCTCCGTTCCGGGTTTATTTTCGCCCCACCTACCACGGTTTATTTTCGTCCTCCCTCCCACCTCCCACTTCAGTGAGTGACAACCCGTGGACAAAAAATCCCAACCAAAACCAACGTGCATGTAAGGAGGGAGGGATGCCTCCAGTCCCCTCGCACGCCTCCCACTTGCATGCCTCAATAAAAAAACCAACCAAAAAAACCTACGAAAAAATATCTACGACTCGCACGCACGAGCGAGAGTGCCCTCGAGCGAGGCCTCCAGATCCCTTCGCCGCCACCCGGCGTTGCCAGCCCCCGACCTCCTCCCCGGCTCCCGACGCCGCCAGCCCCCACATCTCCTCCCCCGATCCCGGCGTCGCCCCGCCCCCACCTTCTCCCTCACTCCCGACGCCGCCCGACCCCCAACCTCCCTGGATCCCGGCCGCCCCGCCCCCACCTCCTCCCTCGCTCCCGCCCACCCATGTCGCCTATCCGCGTCCATCCCACACACTCCCGACCTCCTCCCGGCATGCCACCGCCCCTGCTCCTCCCTCCTCCAGGAGGACGCGCCGCCGTCCCAGTTTTTCCTTCTTCCTGTCGGCTTTGAGCCCGTGGATCCGAGGAAGATGCAGACGATGGATGATGCGAAGGAGCAACGGCTGCCTCGTGGTGACCTCGTGGAAGCAGACGGTCGACAAAGACCATCATCGAGGCTGCTACTGGTATGTGTTGTGCAATCTTCAGAGATGAAAAAAAGATAGTACAGAGAGGAGGGAGGATTGTAATTCAGACAGATTGGCTGGTAAGGTTCAGAGATGTTGCTGAAGATTTTTTTTGTTATGCAAATGCACTTCTCCTTGCTTTAGGTTTTATGCATATGTGACCGCGATTGCTAGAAGTTGTAACAAAAGACGTCGAAGTGGTTCTGCTCTTGCTGTTTTCGTGTATTGTCATTGGTTCGAAGTGGAAGAGGATTAAAGCATAGCATGCAATCTATAGTAATCCAAAAAAAATCTGTTTTGTAGGAGTTCAGCAGAAGGATTCACATCAGTGCAAATCTCCGGTGGGAGTAAGTTCAGAGGCGGAAAATGCATCTGGCCCAACCGCCTCGACCTCAACAAGCCCCGTCAAGATTTGGCACCGTGGGCTGCACCCCCCTCTCTTCCTTCACAACTAGGAGTTGAGGAGGAGCATTGATTGGTTGTCTACTCGAAAAGAAAAGAAGATGAAGTACGTGACCATCATAGCTACTGTTGAAGAGACGTTGTGCGACTAGTTGTGGATGAGAATTGTCTAGCCGGCAATGGATTTCCAGCAAGGGCGGCAGAGCAAAATCCATGATGAGATGAACACCACCACGACAGCATCATGGATGTGATCAAGGTACCTCTGTTTCCACAGTCCTACCAGGAAAGTTTTCAGGTTATCCTGGTTCCAGGTTCAGATTGTTTATAGAGTAATCATACATCGATAGTGTGGGCGCAGTCTGTACAAAATGGATAGGCGTATTTTTTATTAACCAAGTTGTTGCGCATTATTGGTTCTAGCTGAAATATCTTTTTCCCTGCATCTTACACCAAGAGAGATTCAGGGAAGAAGTGAGGTGCATAAGTATAACAACAAGGCAGACAAGATACCAGGGTGCAGGCTTCAACATTCAGTCGTTGTGGCCAGCATGCACTCTTATTTCATAATCTACCTTGCATGTCTTATAAGAGGGAATTAGATTTAGCCTGTCCATGCCATCCATCCCGGATGCTACTAAATTGTGTAACTACCTAAGTTCTTTTTTGACTGTGCAGAAATAGCATTGGCTGCAACGACGGAGTATGTTTTACATGTTTTTTGTTGATGAAAAAAGTATGCGTTTCATCTTAACCATACACTCGACGAAAAATGCTATTTTGCCAAAGAACGTCTTGTTAGCTATGGTATTTAAGCTCAGAGTTACTAACTCAATGAGGTGTATTATAAGTTTGGGGCTACTATTTTTTTCCATATACATAAATGTATTTGACACCTCTGAGCATCTAGAAATCTTGCAATTGGTAGACAGCATTTGCCTTTCGAAAATTTTCCTTGAGACCATGAGAGTGTGAAGAAAAATTAATTAATTATTAATGTTGTTATATTTATGCAAGTTGAATGCTATTAAAAATTTCTTATTTCCCTTATCGGGAATGAATTGTGATTTATACTAGCTGTTAGACAAATACTGGAACACAGTGTGCATGATAGTTCTTTTTAGAATACGTAAAGAACTTTGTGTCCCGATGAACTCACAGAAAAAGAGATTTGAAATTATGTCCAAGCCTAAAGAAGGGCCACGTCTAAAATAGAACACCACACCCTTTTTTAAAATTAATGACGGGTTGATGTTGTTGCATGTCGTGGTGGGGACGGCCGTGTAGCAGCCGTATGCGCACTGCTTGTGCTGGGCGCCGGTCTAGAGGCCCCAGATCGAAAGGGACGCCACTGGAGCTGTTGCGGGAGATGGTAGCGATACGCCCAGTGGCAAGGCACCATATGACAGAAAATTGTGGTCTGCATTTTTTTTTACCAAAATACTAAACATGTTCTGATTTTTACCAGAATACTGATGTGGACATTCAAGCTGCAATAGTGGAGCTGCATGTGCTGCTATAGATTGGTCCTTGCAGCTGATGAAGGCATCAACTATTGGCGGCACAAAATTGTGGAGTTTAAGATTCCCCACCCTTATTTCTGAAGGAAAGCTAAAGTTCGGGGTGCTAATCTCCGGGGATTTTCTCAATGGTGAACATTTTTCTTTTGCTTCTCTTATTCTAATCTATACCTCAAGATGCAATAGTTCTTATTGTACTGCTTGGATTGCTCTCTCATTGTAATCAATACTGTTATTTAATATATAATAATCATATATTTTTCATGCAGGAGGGTTTATTTAACACTAACAAGCCTTTCAAGTTTTTATATGGTAATATGGTGATAGGTTGGAATGTTTGATCACCCAGGAATGTGGATTACTATCGCAGGATATTCTTCCTCTTGATGGTGCTTCCACTGAATGTTATGCACCCCTGTACAACCATATATCTAAGTTTGCCTGTTCATTCAGAAGATTATATTGACTATTCAATTCAGGGTTCAACCTTTGAATAACACAAATCTGGCTCAGTAGTTTGAGATTCTATTGTGCAACTGGATCTTGATAGACATCTAGACCTATAGCTGCGTTTTATTTTCGTTATCCCTTTTAGAAACTTACACGCTAACTTGGTGGATTAAACCGATGTTCTAATTAAATGATAAATTGAGTATAAAGATTTTCTTTTTTTACCGTTATATGACAAAATGAATGAACATGTGATCGCTATCCAGATTAGTCAGGCCATCTTGCAAATAACTATGGGAAGGGATACATTACTGATATTTTCTTAGGATGGCCAAATAGACATGCATTCTTTGCTTGGTTAAGTTTTTCTATTCTTTGTACTTATTTGCTCAATCTTTGTAGTGAAATAGTGCAAGATGAGGAACTGGCTCAACTTCAGAGTTTTAGTTGAGTGCACAAAGAAAAATTGTAACAACTCGGATGCAGCTCAGAGGTCAAATATCATGATGCAGAGTAGGCACTAAACCTAATGTATCTACTTGATTTTGTTGTTGCAGATTAAATGGTTATCTTATCTGTACACAACTGATTAGGGAGTATAGCAGTACCCGCACATTTAGTAGTTGTTAGATAGTTTTTGTGCATAGTTGAACTGTGTATTGAGATGGGAAGCCAAGGTGTTTAATTTGCGGATTCCATTTGTCAGACTGGTGGCATTCCTTAATTTCTGATCCCTGGTTATGATTTGATTCTTATTTATATTGTCATATGGAAAGAGCATTAGGATAGGACAAGCAATCGAGCCTTTAGACATTCATGGTGTATATTTTGTTTCACCAAGCCGTGTTGCTTATGATTTTGAATTCGAACGGATCTGCTTCTGTTCACTAAAGAAATAAATGCATGGATAGACAAGGTATGCTTGAAGCTGTTTTTCCCTTAGTTGAAAGGAAGGATTAGTAGTACATGTAACTGTCTTTTATTTTCTCCGTATTCAAACAAGAACAAATCACTGTTGATGTTTTAACTCTCTAGAATCTCATAAATTTTATTATTCCTCTTAAACTTCCGATACAAAATTGGAGTTGTAAATTATTTATTCTGGCACAACCAACTGCTTCTTCTTCTGCCTAGCTTGCTTTCGATGAAGTACTTCTGATACAAAATTGGAGTTGTAAATTATTTATTCTGGCACAACCAACTGCTTCTTCTTCTGCCTAGCTTGCTTTTGATGAAGTATTCCTGGTGACCTGGTCAATAGATTGCACTTGCCTATTCCAAGCACATACAGGCCTAAGGATGTCTTGTAAGAAAAGCTTTAACGAAATCACTTTGGTTTGTAAATGTCCTTGAGGATTGAATTGATAAAAACTAGCAATTCTTATGCCTAAAGTGATTCCTGCAAATTTTCTTGCCAAACTACTACATGGTAATACTCCCTCCATTCCATATTCTAATGCACATAGTTTTTTGCCTAGATTCCGAAATGTAGTGCGCATAAGCTGCTTTGGACTAAAGTAGCCCTGGACTGTTCACAGGAACACAGCAGCAGACACCCACGTGCTGTGGCAGAGCGAGCAGCTGGAGGGAAATTCATGTCCAAATGAGAATGCCAGCTCACGCATTGGTATAAACGCTACACACAAAGGCGCATTATAAAGTGGAACAGTGGGAGTACTAAATTTATATGTAATACTAAATTCCTACCCTTCATAAATTAGATTTTTCGACAATAAGTACCTAAGTCTATGTTATGTTTAAGTTAAAAAACAATGTCGATGTGAGCCATACATACACCGATTAATAAAGCGGTTAGTACTTAAATTGACCGTCATGTCCTATGTGCCTTAGGGGTAAGTTTTCATCTCCACCATTGACCCGCTTAAGGTGGGTATACTGAAGTAGACCCCTTATAATTATGAATGGTTTATGAAGTTGAAGGATGAAACTTGAATGAACACAATGTTCAGGTTTGTAAAGTGAAGCCTAAGACAAGTCTGAGGGGGTAATATAGACTTCTCTCAAACTATATTACCAGAGGACAATGAGGGCCTTGAAGACAATGACAACGATGAGTTTCTCCTGGTTCTGTTTTGTTGTAGGCGAAGTTCTTAATTATAATTATCAATGCGTTTGTTTTTCTTAAGGATGCAGTTACATGCAAGGCGAGGCAAATTGAAGCTAAAACAGCAGGACGGTCGGAAGTGTGCCATTTTTTTCTATATAGGTTAGTGATTTTATCCTTTTTGTAATTTTACATTGCTAGGTACAGTAGTTTATATGAAATGATTTGCTAGGGCACGGGGTGATTCTTCAATCTTCAGGGAATCAAGCGGTAGCATTGGATGCTGACATGCATGGAAGGTAGGAGTGATGGAGTATATGTATTTGTAGCAATTCATCATCGCCCATAAATAAATCATCTTTGCCCCGCTTCCTCTGTCCGTCCGTCAACTCAAATTGCTTTGGTTCACGCGTTCTTTTCATCGTACATCTAGGTACACTAGAACAGAGAGACTACTTTCCTTGAATGGCTCATGCGAGTAAACTGACAATAGTGTTCATCCAAGATGCAGGTGTATATGTATCTTCATAGGGATGTAGATGCGTAGGTAGTTCAGTAGTGCACATGTTCGTCGACAGGGATGTAGATGTAGTATACAACCGAGGTTACATTGACAAGTTAGTCCATTATGCTCCCAGGAAAAATAAAATATGGTATATTGTTTCACACTATCATCAATAGTGAAGCTTGTATTCAATATTTCTTTGTTTTGCAATGCTGAATATTTGGAGAACACACAGTGAGGTGTAATATGTAGAGTATAGACTACAGATTCACCGAATCAGCTTGAACATTGTTATATCATGCTTCATATGATTTGGTAATGATTTTAAAACATGGAATGGTGAAAATAAAGTTGAAACCTGGTACTGTTCGTCACGGAAAAAACAGTTACTATGGAGAGGTTTCATACTGACATTATTTCTTACCAACTAATGATGCATTTCTCTGGCCATGATTACATCAGCTAACTACTCCATGATTACAACATTAAACATTGATAGGAATACAAGCATTGGAGTACTCGCCATGTTCGAGGAAGTCGTCGTGGTGCTCGAGGAATTCGTAGCTGATGGCGGCATCATCATGGAACAGGCACCATCTTCTCCTCTATTTAAACTGTAGTACTTCATGTACTCCCACTTGTAAACTTTCTGAAATGCAAATGCACTCCAAGAATGTGCTCTGAAATGGAGAAACATGGAGTATACTCTAAAAATCAGTTTGGTGTCTGCCCAGTAGATCAATCAAAGTACTCTGGGCATGATAAAAAGAATACTACAACATGAGTACTACAGCAGAATCAGTTTGGTTTGAGCCAAGCAAGAGTACTAAAATCCTGATAAAAAGAATAATACAACATGATAAACATGATTTCAGAGATGTTGATTTCAGTACATGCAACCCATTGATAAACATGATTTTCAGAAATTTTGATTTCGGTTAAACTACTACATTTACTCCAAGCAAATACTCTAAGAAACAATACAAGTACTACAGTACTAAAAGTACTCATGTAGTATAATACTCTAGGCTGAATGTACTCCTACAGTACTGAAAGTGTACTCCTGTGAGTACTGAGTTTACTGAATTTAGAGGCATCAAAATTTCACACCCAAGTTCAGTCATCTACACATGGAGTAGTGCAACCGAGTGGTCTTTACCATGCCCGAATCAACGAGAGGCAGTGGCGGCAGCAGCAGCATCGTCCAGGAGCAGCAGCAGCCTTTCCAATCTCTCCTTGTGCCTTGCCTTTCCAATCTACTCCCGCGGCAAAGAGCAGTTCTTGGCCACATCACATCTGCATCCATATTCCATCCACAACAACAAACAGTCACAATCAGCTCCAGAATCTCTTCTTGCCTTTCCCCGAATCCTAGGTTCTAGAGATTGGAAATGTGTGGGGAAAATTAGGAATGCAAACCTTGTAGGTCGAGCGTGGGGAGCTCGACTTAGGGGGCGACCTGGGAGCAGGTGACAGGTAACTCGTAGCAGACCAGCAGCATCGGGGATGGCAACGTCCAACACGGCGCTGTTGACATCGGATTTTGGCAAGGTACAAAAGGCAAGTAAGATGGCCTCAAGTGAAGGAGTTTTCAGCATGCAAAGTTTCAGGTCGACGAGTGGAATAACTTTGATGTTTAATTTATCGCCATTCGACCTTATATC
Organism: Aegilops speltoides; assembly: GCA_021437245.1. Lineage (NCBI taxonomy): Eukaryota > Viridiplantae > Streptophyta > Magnoliopsida > Poales > Poaceae > Aegilops > Aegilops speltoides. The sequence goes on from CM038141.1 coordinate 231,277,672, forward strand.
GGTGGCGAAGTTGTACTCAGTGACAAAATTCAAACATTCAGTGGTTTTCGCCAATATTGCCTTCAAGGCGACCTCGGATGAAGGAGTATTTAAAGGAATTGTCTTCGTCTCGTCAAGGCGATCGATTTTGATATATAAATCATCTCAATCCGAGTTCATATGCAAAAGTTAGAGGCAATACTGCGCAGTCAAGCCGAGTGGAAATCTGGCGCAAAGTACCGACGCCAAGTCGGTGGGTCATATGACAATTAGGCCCTTAAGAAGTCCTTGAATCGAAAAACCTTCAACAAAAAGTTTCGTCTCGTCGAGCCGATCGATTTTAAATATATAATTTCGTCTCAATCCGAGGTCGTATGTAACACGGAGAGGCAAATCAAGATCGGGCTATGTTTTTGGTCGGTGAAAACTTACCATCCGAAAGTGAAAACTCACGGTCGAGTGAAAACCTACCGATCGAGTCACCGGTCGAGTGAAAATTTACCGATCGAGTCACCGGTCGAGTGAAAACCTCTTGATCGAGTCACCGGTCGAGTGAAAACCACCGATCGAGTCCAAGGTCGAGTGGAAACCTCACCGATCGAGTCACCGGTCGAGTGAAAACCTACCGTCGAGTCCAAGGTCGAGTGAAAACTCTACCGATCGAGTCACCGGTCGAAAGTGAAAACCTACCGATCGAGTCCAAGGTCGGTGAAAGCCTACCGATCGAGTAAAAGATTGTCTTCCGAGTGAAAATATAGCCATCCGAGTGAAAAGTCCATCGACCATCCGAGTGAAAGACTCTAATATCCGAAAGTGGATGAGCTCAAACCGAGTGAAACCGAACATGTGCCCAAAAGTTTATCAAGATGATCTCGGATGAAGAAGTGTTCAATCTGAAGTTGTGCGATCGTCAAGGCGGTAAACTTTGCTTTTGGAGTCATCGTCATCGAGATAGTATATGGCCCGCAAATTCATTACAAGACTCGGATGATTCGGATCTACCGCAAGACCGAGTCCATTGGAAGGTAAAGATGACCTCGAAAAGTGTTCAAGATGGCCTTATTTGAAAAAGTGATCAACATGAGAGTTGTTCAGTATCGTCGAGGCGCACAAGTTTGGTATTTGGGCCATCTTGATCGGAGGTCATATGGAGGCTCATGGCTGCACAAGGAGGAAGATGAAGTTGGGCCAGATTCAGATGAATCCGAGTTGGAATAGAACTAGGACTCTAGGGCGTGAATTGATGTAATTTTTCTTGTAAGGAAAGCCTAGATGAATCCTTTACTTGTGCGGAAGTCCGGTAGCCTCTTATATATGTTGGGGTGTACGGCCGATTGAACAACACACAATCGAACAAATCAATATACTACTTTTTCCGTCTACTTTTATCTCTCCACCGTTTTCTCTCTCGTTCTTATTTGTTCTTCGTGTTTGAGAGCTGCGAATCCCGAGGCTCTAGGGGCGAGCGAATCGACCTAGGGCGACCCATAGTCGCCATAATCCGACGGGTCCTCCCGGTCTTGTGGGTTTCGGTCTACAAAAGCACCCGTCGATTGTCTTGCGTGCTATTTGTCGGTCGGGTCTCCTTCGACGTGAGTGCGGTGCATCACCCCGGCGTTGAGGGTACCGTGGCGTGTTCGTGTGTCGACACACTTTTGGCGACTCATTTGGGACGAAGATCAATCATCGTCATCCACCATGTCCGATCTTCCCAAGCCATCGAGGTAGACGCCGATAACATCATTAAGCCCAGTCTTGATGAGATATCGCCGATCATCGCCAAGTCTATGAGGAGTACAAGAAGGCGCGAGGAGAAGGACTTGCAGGATTTCCTTGCAAAGTTCAAGAAGGATCGCCAAGGCGACATCACTCCGATTGAAGAAATCAAGTTCCCTCCTTTGCAAGCCGAAAGCGTGTTAAACCCTCTGTAAGTACTACCTTTTCTCCCGGCGGTGGGCTGAGATTGAAAGTCGTATTCGATGGTAACAATCTAGTCTATCAAACTTTCATTGAAAATACTAAAGCTCGAGAAGAATACATCTCAATCGACTAGTGGTAATGATGGTGTAGGCGCTAGTGTGCAAAACCCTAATCTGCTTTACCTATCTCATCGGCGCCTCCGTGCCGATGACTTATTATCCTACCCAAACAAATCAGATTGTGGTCGCACCCATTAATCCTATTATGAGCATGCCAGTTGGTGGTGACGCCAGAACCAAACCCTACCTACTACAACCACTCGACCACTTCCAAATTATGGGTCGACATACCGCCACAATTCCTACCTACACTAGTAACCCTACTCCTCCTATGCCATCGCCACAAGCTTCATCGTCCACTATGGATGATGGTTTAGCTAATCTTAGAGAGGAGATGGCTAAGATGCTTCGAGAGAATTTTGGAGTTGAGTTACCTCGAATCGGATTTACCAAAAGCCGCACCGAGTACTTTGATGCCATCCGATGCCCTCCGGATATAAAATTCCAGATTTTGTTAAGTTTAATGGAGAAGGCACAAAACCACATGGGAGCATGTTAGTCAATACTTAGCACAATTGGGTGAGGCGGGCTCTTGAATGAGTTGAAAGTGCGTTTATTTCCTTTGTCATTAATTGGTACCGCATTTTCATGGTTTTCTTCTTTGCCACATGGTTCCATTCGAGTTTGGTCATGACTAGAGCGAAATTTCATGATCACTTTTATAGCGGCGACAATGAACTCAAGTTGTCACATCTAACATCGGTTAAGCGAAGCATGATGAATCGGTCTCCGATTACGTCAAGAGATTCAGAGAAACGAAAAACCGGTGTTTTAGTTTGGTGATAGCAAGAGAGACTTAGCGCACCTAGTCTTTGAGTGGTTTGAGAACTCCCATTAGAGAAAAGCTAGAAGGCTATGAGTTTTAAATATCAACCAAGTCTTACAAAGGGCTTTGGCTCAGAAAGCGAAGCAAAGATCTCAAAGAAGTGCATAGATACAAATCCGATCGACCAAAGATGAATATGGTGGAATATGATAGTGATCACTTTCGGACGATGAGGGTGATGTTTTTACTCTTGAATTTGTTTGGCCATCTAAGGCCAAACCCTTTACTTACAATGATCTCAAACCGATTCATAAGAATCGTGATGAAGAGATGAAGTTTACTTTTAACATTGCTAAGTGTGATAAAATATTTGATGCTTTCTTTGTCGCAGCTAAGATTATTAGAATATCTCATACTTTACCGCCGTTTGAAGAGTCAAACGGCGTGCTTATTGCAAGTATCATAACTCTTTTCTCATGCTACTAATGATTGCAATGTTTTTCGACGACAGATACAATCGGCCATTAATGATGGACGATTGAACTTTCTCGAGATGCAAATTGATAAACAGCCCTTTCCAATGAACACCATGGATTTAGAAGGAAGAAGTTACTCATTCGATAGGAGGTAGCGAATCTGCTAATAAAGCTAATGTCATTGTTGGTGAGCCCAGAAAGACAAGGAGGCGACAAGGTCTTGGGGAGACATGTTGTGCTTGATAAGCAACCCGATGGCAAGGAAGTAATCAAGATCACCATCAAGAATCCTACACTGGGCAAACACAGTGCAAAGAGGACACTCGAATTAAATTTGTCAAGCCCAAGAGTCCAAAAGTTGGCAAATGGAAGAGGAATGAAGCTAAAGTGCAACGCAGCGGATCAAGCCAACTTTGATATGTTGCTATCCAAATATGTTAATCAATCTATTTGGTCCGGCTCGACCGCCATCACACTTGAAGCGACCAAGGTCACCATCGGATGATATGTTTAGTCGATATGCAAAACCGAGTGGACCAAGGGCCCTATTTCCAGAAGAGCAGAGGCAATCTGTGTGGAATCGACTTGATTACTCATATAATGGCCGACTGAACATTGGTAACTATCAATCGGCTGGTCAAAATATGCGACCGGATGGAAATTATGCGAGTGTAAGAATGCACCCAGGTGGAAGCTATCCGAGTGAAAAAATGTGGATGGGTAGATTCCATCCGACTGAGTTCCATCCGAGTGGATTCCATCCAAGTAAAAAGGTGCGCCCGAGTGGAAATTTCATGCATCTGCAAAGTTGAAAAGAATGGCGTGTTAAGTCACCAAGTGTTGCGGCAGTTGAGTCGGGAAAAGGCAAGGAGAAAATGGATGCCGACTCACTTATCTTGGGCACTCAAACATTCCCCATCTGACCGATTGTGCATAACCACTGACCGAGCCGATACTTTCTATCGCGCCAAAGCACTCGGCTAATGACCATGAAGCAAGCACCGGCCGGTGAAGGTGAGAGATGCTAAATACACTCGACCAAAGTGGTGTCCTCTGGGCTAACAAAGACACAAGAGGAAACTACAGAGGTTAAGGAGTCGAGGAGATGGCGGAGCAGAGGCCGAGAAGCAAAGGGATAAGTTGTTCAATGACACTCGGCCCATGGTTCCAAAAAACAAGTGTGGAGGCAAAAACAAATACAAGATACATCGACTTCTACATCTATCACGAAGTGCCTACACCACCCAAAGAGGACGATCGACGGCTATTACATCGTCTGTGGCACTTCTTACCTCTCCTTCACTCGGAATGATTTGAATCGGTTGATCCACTTGAAGAAGAGGTTGACATGTTGGACTATGAGTCTACGCCGGTTCATGAAGGTATGGATATCAATATGGTGTATTACTTACCTGCTGAGTTTCGTCTTTGTAGATGAGGAAGGGAGGTGGCTCGGTGGATTTTGGCCCTAAAATGCAATATTCGAGAAGCCAAAAGAACCGGTGACACATCCGAAACCGTTATATCTCGGAGGTCATATCAATGGGTCACCACTCACCGGATGCTTGTGGATGGAGGTTTGTGGTAAATCTTATGCCCTATTCGGTCTTCAAGAAATTGGGTTTGCACGATGAAGAATTGATCAAGACCAATATGGTGCTCAACGGGTTTGAAGGCAAAGAGAAAAGCTGAAGCCAAAGGTGCAATGTATGTGGAGCTTACGATCGGAAGCAAAACTTTGGCCTTGCATTCTTTGTTCTTTGAGGTGCAAGGTAACTACAGCGTTATACTAGGCCGTGATTGGGTTCATGCAAACCGGTCGTGCCATCCACTATGCACCGTTTTTGATTGATGGGTTGATGATGAAGTGGAAGTCATTCATGCGGATAACTCGGCTGTGTTGCTTTGGCCGATGCATCGATGGATTAGCAACATCCCAATGCTACTTGCTTGACGGGACGTGACTTATCGAGTTTGATTTTCTCGGTAGCGACCAAGAGTGGTTTTGTGCCGTGTCTTTAAAGCCGATCAATGCAATCGGCTCCAAGGTATGATATGTTTAAATGGATTCTAATTCGAGTGGTTACAAAAGCGTCTTGCGAAATATCGGTCCAATGAGAGCGATATGTATGAGTCTATTGAGGAGTTGGATGACATGGATAAATTTGGACAAGGTTTTACATCGGCCGATCCGTTAGAAGAGGTAGATATCGGAGACGGATTAATCGATCGACCGACATTTATAAACAAAATTTGAAAGCCGATTGTAAAGCTAAATTAATCGAGCTATTGAAAGAATATGTTTGTTGCTTTGCATGGGAATATCATGAGATGCGTGGTTGAGCCGAGAGGTAGTGGAGCATCGGTTGCCTATAAAGGCGGTTTTAGACCTTATAAGCGATCGGCGTAAAGTTTAATCCGAAAACATATGACCGGATCAAGGAAGAGATCGGTCGATCGCTTGAAGCTAAATTCATTCGACCATGTAGGTATGCCGAGTGGATTTCTAACATTGTCCCAAATGGAGAAGAAGGGATCCGGCAAGTTGAGGTGTGCATTGACTTCAGAGATGTGAATAGGGCTACACCCAAAGATGAGTATCCCATGCCAATAGCCGATATGCTTATTAATGATGCTACGGACATAAGGTTATTAGCTTTCTAGATGGTAATGGGATACAATCAAATTTTATGGTCAAGAGGACATGTACAAAACAACTTTCCGATGTCTGGTTTCCTTGGTTTATTCGAGTGGGCGGTGATGACATTCGGATTGAAAAATGTGGGGCCACATATCAAAGGGCTATGAATTTGATTTTCATGATTTACTCGGTGTCATACTTGAAGTTTGTATTGACGATATTGTTGTCAAATCGGATGCTTTTGAATCCCACTTGGCGATTTGCGTTTAGCTTTTGAAAGGATGAAAAAGTATGGATGAAGATGAATCCTTTGAAGTGTGCATTCGGCGTGTCGGTGGCAAATTTTGGGTTTCATTATTCATGAAGATGGCATTGAAATCGATCCCAAAAGATAGAGGCTATCTGAAAGTGGAGGCTCCAACATGCAAGAGAGATATGCAAAAGTTCCTTGGCAAGGTCAATTATTTGAGAAGGTTCATAGCTAACTGTCGGGGAAGGTTGATGCATTTACTCCTATCCTTCTGGTTAAAGAATGATGTTGATTTCACTTGGGGGCAAAACAGAAGAAGCCTTTGATATGATCAAGAATTATTTGTGCACTCCTCCGGTGATGAAAGCACCCAAACATAGAGAGCCTTTTAAACTTTATATCGCGTGAGAGGAAAGTGTCATTGGTCTTTGTTTTGACTCAAGATACCGAAGGAAAAGAGCATGCCATTACATATTTGAGCAGACGTTTATTGGATGCCGAGACAAGGTATACATTTATTGAAAAACTATGTCTATGCTTATATTATGCTTGCACAAAATTGAGACATTACCTAGTGCCGAGAGTGCTTGTGTAGTAGCTTGTCAAACCGATGTCATTAAGTACATGTTGCATAGGCCAATTCTTAGTGGTAGAATTGGCAAGTGGGCTTATGCTTTGATTGAGTATGATTTGGCTTATGAATCTCTAAAATCCATGAAAGGCCAAATTGTTGCTAATTTCATTGTTGAACATCGGATTAATGACAAGCATGATGTTGATATGAATCTTGTTTCATTAGTGCCATGGAGATTGTACTTTGATGGCTCAGTTTGTAGCAATGGCCAAGGTGTTGGTATTGTTTATATATCTCCTCATGGTGTTGTTTTGAAGCCTCATGCCGCTTAGAATATTTTTGCACAAACAATCAAGCGAATATGAAGCATTGTTATTCGGTCTAGAGATGTTACTTGCTATAGGTGTTACACATATTGAGGCTTACGGTGATTCGTTACTAGTGGTGCGACAAATATCCAAAGTCTTTCGGTGTTTGGACGAATCACTTAATGTTTATCTTGATAGATGTCTAGATATAATTTCTACTTTGGATTGTTTTAGCATTGCACATATATCTAGACATGACAATTGGAAAGCAAATGAGTTGGCACGACAAGCATCTGGATATCATGTTGATCATGGCATGTTTCATATTTCTCAAAGTCCGATGTCTTGTCTTACCAAGATAGAAGAGGCCGAACACGAACCCACCGATTCGCCATTAACAAAAATCTAGTGCGGATGATAATTCGATTGGAGGAAGCCCATTGTTGCTTACTTGCTAATCCGAGTGAAAGGGTGGACGGGGTTGTTCGGCATATGGCTTTTAAATATACTATAAGGGATGATGACCTTTATCGCGAGCAGTTGATGATGTTCTTTTAAAATGCTTGGATGAGGACCAAGCAAGAGTTGCTATGGGAGAGGTACATGAGGGCATTTGTGGTACTCACCATCGGCTCCTAAGATGAAATGGTTATTACGACGTCTTTGGATTTTATTGGCCGACTATGATTAATGATTGCTTCAGATATTATAAAGGGTGTGAAGCTTGTCAAAAGTTTGGTGATATTCAATTGGCTCCTGCCGCTATGTTACATCCTATTATCAAACCGTGGCCTTTCGAGAGGTTGGGGTTTAGATTTCATTGGACAAATCCACCGTCTTCCTCAAAAGGGCATCGGTTCGTATTGGTGGCAACCGATTATTTCACTAAATGGTGCAAGCAATACCTCTCAAGAACATGACACATACGGAGGTAATTCGATTCATAACCGAAAACATTATTCATAGATTCGGTATTCCTCAAGCGTTAACTACTGAGATCAAGGTTCATCTTTTATGTCACACCAAGTCGAGAGTTTGCGAATCTTATAATATAAAGTTGCTCAATTCCTCTCCATATTATGCCCAAGCTAATGGACAAGCTGAGTCTAGCAATAAAATTCTAATCAAGCTCATCAAGAAGAAGATTGAGGATAATCCGAGGAGATGGCATGAGTTGTTGTCTGAAGCTTTATGGGCACATAGAATCTCAAGGCATGGTGCTACAAAGGTGACTCCATATGAGCTAGTATATGGTCAGGAGGCTGTTTTACCAGTGGAGGTAAATTTGAATGCTTTGAGAATAGCCAAACAAAATGATTTATCGGCGATGAGACTTTTATGACTTGATGATGGACAATATTGATGAAGTTGCCGATAAGCGTTTGGTTGCTTTGGAGTCCATAGAGAGAGACAAGTTGAGGGTTGCAAGAACTTACAATAAGAAAGTTAAGTTGAAGAATTTTCAAGTTGGTGAACTCGTCTGCGGAAAGTGATTTTACCGATTGGTTCAAGAGATAGAAAATTCGGAAGTGGTCTCCAAGTTGGGAAGGTCCTTTTAGGATTACAAGGGTTGTTCACGGAAATTCATATTTGGTAGAATCAATACAAGGGACATTGTTACCCGAGCTCTCAACGGAAAATATTTGAAGAAGTACCACCCGAGTGTGTGGCGGGAAGCTTTGAGTAGGCAATGGCCGATATCGATTATCGCCCTTAGCACAAACATGGCGATACATAATTATCACCCCGAGGAAAATAAATGGCCGATGGAGTGTTGACATCGTCCTTAGAACAAACACCGTGCATATTATTTTTGGCGTGCAAGCTTTCGAAAAACAGGGGGCATGTGTTGACATCGGATTTTGGCAAGGTACAAAAGGCAAGTAAGATGGCCTCAAGTGAAGGAGTTTTCAGATGCAAAGTTTGGTCGACGAGTGGAATAACTTTGATGTTTAATTATCGCCATTCGACCTTATATCGGTGGGTCAAGTTGTACCGAAAGTGACAAAATTCAAACATTCCGAGTGGTTTTCGCCAATATTGCCTTCAAGACGACCTCGGATGAAGGAGTATTTAAAGGAATTGTCTTCGTCTCGTCAAGGCGATCGATTTTGATATATAAATCATCTCAATCCGAGTTCATATGCAAAAGTTAGAGGCAAGACACCGCAGTCAAGTCGAGTAGAAATCTGGCGCGAAAGTACCGACGCCAAGTCTGGTGGGTCGCGCGAGCAATTAGGCCCTTAAGAAGTCCTTGAATCGAAAAACCTTCAACAGAAAAAGTTTCGTCTCGTCGAGCCGATCGATTTTCATATATAATTCGTCTCAATCCGAGGTCGTATGTAACCCGGAGAGGCAAATCAAGATCAGGCTATGTTTTGGTCGAGTGAAAACTTACCATCCGAAAGTGAAAACTCACGGTCGAGTGAAAACCTACCGATCGAGTCACGGTCGAGTGAAAATTTACCGATCGAGTCACGGTCGAGTGAAAACCTCTTGATCGAGTCACCGGTCGGTGAAAACCCACCGATCGAGTCCAAGGTCGAGTGGAAACCTACCGATCGAGTCACCGGTCGAGTGAAAACCTACCGATCGAGTCCAAGGTCGAGTGAAAACCTACCGATCGAGTCACGGTCGAGTGAAAACCTACCGATCGAGTCAAGGTCGGTGAAAGCCTACCGATCGAGTAAAAGATTGTCTTCCGAGTGAAAATATAGCCATCCGAAAGTGAAAAGTCCAATCGACCATCCGAGTGAAAGACTCTAATATCCGAGTGGATGAGCTCAAATCGAGTGAAACCGAACATGTGCCCAAAAGTTTATCAAGATGATCTCGGATGAAGAAGTGTTCAATCTGAAGTTGTGCGATCGTCAAGGCGGTAAACTTTGCTTTTGGAGTCATCGTCATCGAGATAGTATATGGCCCGCAAATTCATTACAAGACTCGGATGATTGGTCTACCGCAAGACCGAGTCCATTTGGAAGGTAAAGATGACCTCGAAAAGTGTTCAAGATGGCCTTATTTGAAAAAGTGATCAACATGAGAGTTGTTCAGTATCGTCGAGGCGCACAAGTTTGGTATTTGGGCCATCTTGATCGGAGGTCATATGGAGGCTCGGCGGCCTGCACAAGGAGGAAGATGAAGTTGGGCCAGATTCGATGAATCCGAGTTGGAATAGAACTAGGACTCTAGGGCGTGAATTGATGTAATTTTTCTTGTAAGGAAAGCCTAGATGAATCCTTTACTTGTACGGAAGTCCGGCCGCCTCTTATATATGTTGGGGGTGTGGCCGATTGAACAACACACAATCGAACAAATCAATATACTACTTTTTCCCGTCTACTTTTTATCTCTCCACCGCTTTTTTCTCTCGTTCTTATTTGTTCTTCGTGTTTGAGAGTGCGAATCCCGAGGCTCTAGGGCGGCGAATCGACCTAGGGCAGCCCATAGTCGCCGCAATCCACGACGGGTCCCTCCCGGTCTTGTGGGTTTCGGTCTACAAAAGCACCCGTCGATCGTCTCTTGCGTGTCATGTTGTCGGTCGGGTCTCCTTCGACGTGAGCTGCGGTGCATCACCCCCGGCGTTGAGGGTACACGTGACGTGTTCGTGTGTCGACAGGCGCTCCTCCTTGCAGGTCGATGGCGACGAGGAGCGCTAGCGTTTGTTGCCGCCGTCATCGAGCATGACAAGGTCGTCGTGCCCACGCTCCTCACGCTCCTACTCGACCTCGCTAAAACAATCAACTTTGGCTCGACCGTGGCGCAAAGGATGTGGGTGAAAGGGTGAGGCGACACGGACAAGAAGGCTAGGCGGCGACACATGAGGAGAAGGGCACCGATGCGGCCGAGTAGGGATGTCAACCAGGTCCCGTTTAATCCCGCTTAAAGTCCACTTGAGATATGATAGTTCAAAAAGGTTTTTTGTTTGTTTTAGGAAAATGAACTATCAAGCTATCAAAAACTAACTAAACGGGATTGCGGACACCATTTATTTGCCACTTACATCCTTGCGGCCGAGTCACCGGCGCAGGTGAGGGGGAGGTGCGTCGCCGCCGCGGGCTAGGGATTTGGGGGAGTGGGTGAGTGAGGGGAATGAGCTTGAGGAGGCGACTGAACGAGTGGGTGAGGAACCGGATCCTCTAACATTGTGAAGGAAAGTCATGATGCTATAGTGTTTTTCTAGTGTAATATGAAGAAGGAAAGTTAAGGACTGTTAGAAGGTAATTAGTAGGTTGTTTACTGTTGGTATTTACTGTAAATATAAATAATTTTAAATTAATTTTATTTCACCATCATTTTGTTTGTACGTAATTACTATAAATGTACACAGTAAATCATCAATTTGCAAATTAATTTAAGTCATTTTAGCCATAATCATATGGATAGAAAGAAGGAAAGTTAGGGTATTGTAGCTTCTCTAACTTTCCTTCTTAATGTTAGAGGATCCGGTTCCAATGGGTGAGTGAGTGAGTGAGCGAGCGAGCGAGCGAGGAGCAAAACTGAAAACCACTAAAATTTCGTAATGTTCTAACAAATGTACTACAAAACCTTCGACATTCAAAATAAAAGCATTTATTTTTGTTATCACTATATTCAAAATAATACTAATTTAGGAAATTGCAGGGAGGTGTCTGGCTATTATGGTTTTTTATGCTTCATTTATGCTCTAGTGGAATGGTAAAGAATTAGTTCGTCCGGTTAGCACCATGAGAATTCTCCATTACACATTTTAAGACCTTAGATGTGAAGTATGCTCCGTTACATGTTGCTTGTGCAAGATGTGTATAAGCTAAGGAAGAAGTTTTTATTATACTTACTCAAATGTGCGAATGAAGCTAAAGACAACATTCCTGATATTGTGTGAGAATTTCTTAAGCGCAACAACTACATATTAATTTGTAATGAATTTTTAGTTAGATCATCGCTCTATATGTATATATCATTGTCAATTTACATTGCAAGTGAATTGGAATTCAATAAATACCCAATTGTGCCCGTGATATCTTGTCTCTACATATGAAATTTGACATGCGTCATGTTTACATAAATTCAGCAAAAATCTCTATATGTAAAAAAATATATATGCATTATGTTCTCAACAAAAATATTTCAAAAGCCCGTGGCAACGCACGGGCATTTTACTAGTAAGAAAATAAATCACCACTTAGGTATTGTTGTGAACTCAGTCCAAATTCATATTGGTTTAATATCTACTGTATTCCAACTCCTCTATGGTTCATACCCTCCGATACTACTCATAGATTCATCAAAATAAGCAAACAACACAATGAAAACAGAATATGTCAAAAACAGAACAGTCTGTAGTAATCTGTACCAAACGAATACTTCTGTAACTACAAAAATTATGATATAAACTGGTGGACCTGAGGAATTTGTCTATTAATCATCTGCAAAAAGAATCAACCTAAAAGCACTCACCAGTTAAAAATGGCAGCTAATCTTGTGAGCGCTAAAGTTTCTGTTTTTTACAGCAAGATCATAAAGACTTCACCCAAGTCTTCCCAAAGGTTCTACTTAGCACAAACACTAATTTAAAACATAAAACCACATATAAACAAAAGCTAGATGGATTATTTATTACTAAACAGAAACAAAAAGCAAGAAACAAAAATAAAATTGGGTTGCCTCCCAACAAGCGCTAACGTTTAACGCCCCTAGCTAGGCATGATGATTTCAATGATGCTCACATAAAAGATAAGAATTGAAACATAATGGGAGTATCATGAAGAATATGACTAGCATATTTATGTCTAATACACTTCATATGCATAGGGATTTTGTGAGCAAACAACTTATGGTAACATAATCAACTAGCATAGGAAGGCAAAACAAGCATAACTTCAAGATTTTAAGCACATAGAGAAGAAACTTGATATTATTGCAATTCCTACAAGCATATATTCCTCCCTCATAATAATTTTCAGTAGCATCATGAATCAATTCAACAATATAACTATCACATAAAGCATTCTTTTCATGAGCCACAAGCATAGAATTTTTATTACTCTCCACATAAGCAAAATTCTTCTCATTCAGAATAGTGGGAGAAAATTCAAGAAAATAACTATCATGGGATTGAAAATTGAAATCAAGATGACAAGTTTCATGGTTATCATTATTCTTTATAGCATATGTGTCATCACAATAATCATCATAGATAGGAGGCATGCTTTCATTATAATAAATTTGCACATCAAAACTTGGGGGACTAAAAATATCATCTTCATCAAACATAGCTTCCCCAAGCTTGTGGCTTTGCATATCATTAGCACCATGGGTATTAAAAGAATTCATACTAACAACATTGCAACAATGCTCATCATTCACATATTTTATGCCAAGAATTCTATGTAATTCTTCTTCTAGTACTTGAGCACAATTTTCCTTCCCATCATTTTCACGAAATACATTAAAAAGATGAAGCATATGAGGCACCCTTCATTCCATTTTTTTGTAGTTTTCTTTTATAGACTAAACTAGTGATAAAACAAGAAACAAAAAGATTCTATTGCAAGATCTAAAGATATACCTTCAAGCACTCACCTCCCCAGCAACGGCGCCAGAAAAGTGCTTGATGTCTACTACACAACTTTCTTCTTGTAGACGTTGTTGGGCCTCCAAGTGCAGAGGTTTGTAGGACAGTAGCAAATTTCCCTCAAGTGGATGACCTAAGGTTTATCAATCCATGGGAGGTGTAGGATGAAGATGGTCTCTCTCAAGCAACCCTGCAACCAAGTAACAAAGAGTCTCTTGTGTCCCGAACACACCCAATACAATGGTAAATTGTATAGGTGCACTAGTTCGGCGAAGAGATGGTGATACAAGTGCAATATATATGGTAGATATAGGTTTTTGTAATCTGAAAATATAAAAACAGCAAGGTAGCAAGTGATAAAAGTGAGCGTAAACGGTATTGCAATGCTTCGAAACAAGGCCTAGGGTTCATACTTTCACTACTGCAAGTTCTCTCAACAATAATAACATAATTGGATCATATAACTATCCCTCAACATGCAACAAAGAGTCACTCCAAAGCATTAATAGCGGAGAACAAACGAAGAGATTATGGTAGGGTACGAAACCACCTCAAAGTTATTCTTTCTGATCGATCTATTCAAGAGTCCGTAGTAAAATAACATGAAGCTATCCTTTTTGTTCAATCTATCATAGAGTTTGTACTAGAATAACACCTTAAGACACAAATCAACCAAAACCCTAATGTCACCTAGATACTCCAATGTCACCTCGAGTATCCATGGGTATGATTATAGGATATGCATCACACAATCTCAGATTCATCTATTCAACCAACACAAAGAACTTCAATAGTGCCCCAAAGTTTCTACCAGAGAGTCAAGAAAAAAACGTGTGCCAACCCCTATGCATAAGTTCACGAGGTTACGGAACCAGCAAGTTGATCACCAAAACATACATCAAGTAGATCATGTGATATCCCGTTGTCACCACAGATAAGCACATGCAAGACATACATCAAGTGTTCTCAAATCTTTAAAGACTCAATCCGATAAGATAACTTCAAAGGGAAAACTCAATCCAATACAAGAGAGTAGAGGGGGATAAACATCATAAGATCCAACTATAATAGCAAAGCTCGCGGTACATCAAGATCGTGCCGAATCAAGAACACGAGAGAGAGAGAGAGAGAGAGAGAGAGAGAGAGAGATCAAACACATAGCTACTAGTACATACCCTCAGCCCCGAGGGTGAACTACTCCCTCCTCTTCACGGAGAGCGCTGGCATGATGAAGATGGCCACCAGTGAGGGATCCCCCCTCCGGCAGGGTGCCTGAACAGGGCCCCGATTGGTTTTTGGTGGCTACAGAGGCTTGCGGCGGCGGAACTCCCGATCTAGGTTATGTTCTGGGGGGTTCTGTATATATAAGAGGTTTTGGCATCGGGAACAAGTCAGGGGGTCTCCCGGCTGTCCACGATGTAGGGGGGCGCCCAGGGGGGTGGGCGCACCTCCCACCCTCATGGGCAGCCCAGGACTCTTCTGGCCCAACTCTTTTACTCCATGGCCTTCTTTTGGTCCAAAAATAAGCTCCGTCAAGTTTCAGGTCGGTTGGACTCCGTTTGGTTTTCCTTCTCTGCGATACTCAAAAATAAGGAAAAAACAGAAACTAGCATTGGGCTCTAGGTTAATAGGTTAGTCCTAAAAATCATATAAAATAGCATATAAAACATCCTAGAAGGATAATATAATAGCATGAATACTTCATAAATTATAGATACGTTGGAGACGTATCAGATCCTGGCCTGCCGTACTCTCGCGCCCGCGGTGGCCACGGGCCTGCAACTAGGTGCGGTGACCTAGCAGGTGCAGCAACTGTAGATCAGAGGACCGCGCCATCTCTTCCAGGACGTCCAGGCTCCCCTCATCGCTGGTGCTCCATCGCGCAGGCCCTCTGCACCTCCCAAGACCAGAGCATCCTCAATCCCCCGCCTCCAGAGTGCGCGGCAGGCTACAGCAGCATCCAAGGTGCCGGTGGCGCAGTGCGCGTCCCTCCTCCTCGTGAAGAAACTTGGCAAACTTGGACCAAAGGAGAAGATGATTATTGTGGTTGATTATTATTATTTGGTTTTAACTGCATTGGCTTGGATTTATTTATGTTTTGATGGTTTTTTAATCTGTATATCGTGCAAGGGTGCCCATAAAGATGATATTTGTTTTGTGAGGAAACTGGAGTTGTTTGGTGCATGATTGTGATATCCTTACATATTTTGGTCTTGATGTTAGTAGGTGGTCGTTGTGTGAGCCCCTTGGGAGCTTATATTCCACGATGAAATTGTCCATGAATCTCCCGCTCGCTTAGTAATATATTTTAGCGCCCACTCTACTGCAATCTTATAAAAAGCCGCTTTTTTGTTAAATCAAAAGATTTTTCTAAACCATGATTTTCTTAAATGCACATGAATTTAGAAAATATTCATAGATTTAAAAATTCAAATTTAAAATAAATTTCAAAGATTTGAAAAGGTTCACAGATAACTCTCAGCGATTTAATTCACAACATTTTTAAATCGACCTGCCGCTTCGACATGTGACCTCTCCTGGAGCCCAGCTATCTTCCACACTACGTGGAGCAGACATACCAAAGAAAAATGGACAGGCAAGGAACCAGCTGCCCTCACAAAACTTCTATCCCATTGTCGTCGGGGTTCCACACACTTTCCACACCCCAGGATTCACCAGGAGAGCTCCTGTCAAGGGAGCTTAGAGTTTTAGGTGATGTGCGGAATGCTATTAAAGGGGAGGCCCTATTTTGGGGTTTCTGGCTACAAGGGTTAATCGCTAGATTCCTGATTAATAGCTTGTCAGAGCGGTAAATCAACCCAACTAAAAAATAGTAAAGATAAGGTATAACCTTAGTGGCCACCCACTGATAAGCGATAAACCGGCCGATAAATTGGTGAATCGCATGATATTTTGAACATTGGTTCAGATATAGGAACTCATGTTCCTTAACATAAATGCACACACCATCAAGAAGACTTGATAGACCATGACACTGAAAGTGAACCAACTAGTGCAAATTTGGCCATGTCTAAAGATGTATGGACAATGTTATTGCAACTCTTCATCAAAGAATATGTTTACTCTCTCTAACATGCACATCTAACATAAATTGTAAACTACAATCTAATATCTTCAACTACATTATGGTAGGAATCTTTTTGTCATCAACTTGAAGTACGCACTAAGGATATATAGATGGTACTGCTACGTCTTGAGCTTGCGTTGGTTTTCCTTGAAGAGGAAAGGGTGATGCAGCAATAGTAACGTAAGTATTTCCCTCAGTTTTTGAGAACCAAGGTATCAATCTAGTAGGAGGCTCCTCAAAAGTCCCACGCACCTACACAAACAAACAAAGAACTCGCAACCAATGCAATAAAGGGGTTGTCAATCCCTTCACGGCCACTTGCGAAAGTGAGATCTAATAGAGATAGTATGATAAGATAAATATATTTTTGGAATTTTATAATATAGATGCAAAAAAGTAAAGATGCAAATAAAAGTAGATTGGAAGCAAATATGATAAGAGATAGACCCGGGGGCCATAGGTTTCGCTAGAGGCTTCTCTCAAGATAGCATAAGTATTACGGTGGGTGAACAAATTACTATCGAGCAACTGATAGAAAAGCGAATAATTATGAGATTATCTAGGCATGATCATGTATATAGGCATCACGTCCGTGACAAGTAGACCGACTCCTGCCTGCATCTACTACTATTACTCCACACATCGACCGACTCCTCCCTGCATCTAGAGTATTAAGTTCATAAGAACGGAGTAACGCGTTAAGCAAGATGACATGATGTAGAGGGATAAACTCAAGCAATATGATATAAACCCCATCTTGTTATCCTCGATGGCAACAATACAATACGTGCCTTGGAACCCTTTACACTTTGGTAAGGACACCGCAAGATTGAACCCAAAGCTAAGCACTTCTCCCATGGCAAGAAAGATCAATCTAGTAGGCCAAACCAAACTGATACTTCGAAGAGACTTGCAAAGATAACTCAATCATACATAAAATAATTCAGAGAAGATTCAAATATTATTCACAGATAAACTTGATCATAAACCCACAATTCATCAGATCTCGACAAACACACTGCAAAAAAAGTTTACATCGAATAGATCTCCACAAGAGAGGGGGAGAACATTGTATTGAGATCCAAAAAGAGAGAAGAAGCCGTCTAGCTAATAACTATGGACCCGTAGGTCTGTGGTAAACTACTCACAACTCATTGGAGGGGCAAGGATGTTGATGTAGAAGCCCTCCGTGGTCGATTCCCCCTTCGGCAGAATGCCGGCGAAGGCTCCAAGATGGGATCTCACGGATACAGAAGGTTACGGCGGTGGAAATTGTGTTTCGTTGGCTCCCTAGATGTTTTTGGGGTACGTAGGCTTATATAGGAGGAAGAAGTACGTCGGTGGACGCCTGAGGGGCCCACGAGACAGGGGCGCCCTATAGGGGGTGCCCTCCTATCTCGTGGAGGCCTCGGATGCTTCTTGACTTGCACTCCAAGTCCTCTAGATCACGTTCATTCCAAAAATCATGCTCCCGAAGGTTTCATTCTGTTTGGACTCCGTTTGATATTCCTTTTCTTCGAAATACTGAAATAGGCAAAAAAACAGCAATGCGGGCTGGGCCTCCAGTTAGTAGGTTAGTCCCAAAAATGATATAAATGTGTAAAATAAAGCCCATAAACATCAAAAAGGGGCAATATAATAGCATGGAACAATAAAAAATTATAGATACGTTGGAGACGTATCAAGCATCCCCAAGCTTAATTCCTGCTCGTCCTCGAGTAGGTAAATGATAAAAAAGAAATTTTTGATGTGGAATGCTACCTAGCTTAATTCAATATAATTTTCTTTATTGTGGCATGAATGTTCAGATCCAAATGATACAAAATAAAAGTTCATATTAACATGAAATGGTGATACTTCAAGCATACTAATCAAAGTGATCATGTCTTCTCAAAATAACATGGCTAAAGAAAGGTATCCCTACAAAATCATATAGTCTGGCTGTTGCTCTATCTTCATCACACAAAGTATTTAATCATGCACAATCCCGATGACAAGCCAAGCAATTGTTTCATACTTTAATAATCTCAAACTCTTTCAACTTTCACGCAATACATGAGCATGAGCCATGGACATAGCACTATATGTGGAATAGAATGGTGGTTGTGGAGAAGACAAAAAAGGAGAAGATAGTCTCACATCAACTAGGCGTATCAACAGGCTATGGAGATGCCCATTAATAGATATCAATGTGAGTGAGTAGGGATTGTCATGCAACGGATGCGCTAGAGCTATAAATATATGAAAGCTCAACAAAAGAAACTAAGTGAGTGTGCATCCAACTTGCTTGCTCATGAAGACCTAGGGCATTTTGAGGAAGCCCATCATTAGAATATACAAGCCAAGTTCTATAATGAAAAATTCCCACTAGTATATGAAAGTGACAACATATGAGACTCTCTATCATGAAGATCATGGTGCTATTTTGAAGCACATGTGTGGAAAAAGAGATAGTAGCATTATCCCTTCTCTCTTTTTCTCTCATTTTTTTCTTTTTCTCTTTCTTTTTTTCCCTTTTTTTCTTTGGCCTTTTTTTTATTTTTGGCCTTTTTTCTTTTTGTAAAGTCCGAAGTCTCATACCGACTTGTGGGGGAATCATAGTCTTCATCATCCTTTCCTCACTAGGACAATTCTCTAATAATGAAGATCATCACACTTTTATGGATTTACAACTCAAGAATTACAACTCAAAGCTAGAACAAGATATGACTCTATATGAATGCCTCCGGTGGTGTAACGGGATATGCAATGAATCAAGAGCGACATGTATGAAAATTATGAAGGTGGCCTTGCCACAAATACAATGTCAACTACATGATCATGCAAAGAGCAATTTGACAAAAGTAATGCGTGTCATATGAATGGAACGGTGGAAAGTTGCATGGCAATATATCTCGGAATGGCTATGGAAATGCCATAATAGGTAGGTATGGTGGCTGTTTTGAGGAAGGTATATGGTGGGTGTATGGTACCGGCGAAAGTTGTGCGGCACAAGAGAGGCTAGCAATGGTGGAAGGGTGAGGTGCGTATAATCCATGGACTCAACATTAGTCAAAAGAACTCATATACTTGTTGCAAAAATCTAGAAGTCATCAAAAACCAAAGCACTACGTGCATGCTCCTAGGGGGATAGATTGGTAGGAAAAGACCATCGCTCGTCCCCGACTGCCACTCATAAGGAAGACAATAATAAATAAAATTGTGCTCCAACTTCATCACAAAGCGGTTCACCATACGTGCATGCTACGGGAATCACAACCCTTAACACAAGTATTTTTCATAATCACCTCAACTAGCATGACTCTAATATCACTACCTCCATATCTCAAAACAATTATCAAGCATCATATTAATCATAGCATCCAATTCTTTTCTATGATAGTTTTTATTATACCCAACTTGGATGCTCATCATTCTAGGACCAACTTTGTAACCATAGCAAATACCATGCTGTTCTAAAAGACTCTCAAAAAGATATAAGTGAAGCATGAGAGACTAGCAATTTCTTCAAAATTAAATCACCACCGTGCTCTAAAAGATATAAGTGAAGCACTAGAGCAAAAACTATCAAGCTCAAAAGATATAAGAGAAGCACATAGAGTATTCTAGCAAATTCTAATCAAGTAGGCTTCTCCCAAAAGGTGTGTACAGCAAGTATGATTGTGGTAAACTAAAAAACAAAGACTAATATAATACACGACGCTCCAAGCAAAACACATATCATGTGGCGAATCAAAATATAGCTTCAAGTAAAGTTACCAATGAACAAAGACGAAAGAGGGCATGCCTTCCCGGGGCATCCCCAAGCTTAGGCTTTTGGCTATCCTTGAATATCTTGGGGTGCCTTGGGCATCCCCAAGCTTAGGCTCTTGCCACTCCTTATTCCATAGTCCATAAAAGCTTTACCCAAAACTTGAAAACTTCACAACACAAAACGCAACAAGAAATCTTATAAGCTCCGTTAGTGAAAGAAAACAAAACCACCACATAAGGTACTGTAATGAACTAATTCTTTATTTATTTTGGTGTTAAACCTACTGTATTCCAACTTCTATATGGTTTATAAACTATTTTACTAGCCATAGATGCATCAAAATAAGCAAACAACACACGAAAAACAAAATCTGTCAAAAACAGAATAGTCTGTAGAAATCTGTAACTAATGCGAACTTATAGAACTCTAAAAATGCTAACAAAATAGGAAGTCCTGGACAATTTGTCTATTGATCATTAGCAAAAAGAATCAATGCAAAAGCATGTTTCTGTGATTTAACAAAACTAAATCCGTGCATGCAAAGTTTCTGTTTTTCAGCAGAATCAAATCAACTATCATCATAGGTTATCCTATAGGTTCTACTTGGCACAAACACTAATTAAAAGATAAAAACACATCTAAACAGAAGGTAGATGCAAGATTTATTACTAAACAGGAACAAAAACAAACACACAAAGAAAATTGGGTTGCCTCCCAACTAGCGCTATCGTTTAACGCCCCTAGCTAGGCATAAAAGCGAAGATAGATCTAACGAGTGCTATCTTTGGCACTAAATTCATAAGTAGCCCGCATGATAGATTCATAAGGTAATTTGACTTTCTTTCTTGGAAAGTGCTCCATGCCTTTTTTAATGGAAATTGGAATATAATATTCCCTTCCTTCATATCAATAATCGCACCAATCGTTCTAAGGAAAGGTCTACCAAGAATAATAGGGCAAGAAAGATTGCAATCTATATCAAGAATGATAAAATCTACGGGCACCAAATTCCTATTTGCAACAATGAGAACATCATTGATTCTTCCCATTAGCTTTTTAATGGTGGAATCCGCAAGGTGCAAATTTAAAGAGCAATCATCAAGATCATGGAAACCTAGAATATCACATAAAGTTTTCGGAATCGTGGAAACACTAGCACCCAAATCACACAAAGCAAAACACTCATGATCTTTAATTCTAATCTTTATATTAGGTTCCCACTTATCATTAAGTTTTCTAGGTATAGAAACTTCCAAATTAAGTTTTTCATCATAAGATTGCATCAAGGCATCAACGATATGTTTGGTAAAAGCTTTATTTTGACTATAAGCATGAGGAGAATTAACAACAGATTGCAACAAGGAAATACAACCTTCTAAAGAACAATTATCATAATCAAATTCCTTGAAATCCGAGATAGTGGGTTCAATGCTATTTAAAGTTGTGACCTCTCCAATCCCACTTTTACCAATTTTAGCATCAAGATCTAAAAACTCCGAATTCTTGGGACGCCTTCTAGGCAAAGTTGACTCATCATCAGTCCCATAATTATCAAGATTCATATTGCAAAACATAGATCTAATAGGAGACGCATCAATAACTTTAAGATCCTCATCATTATTTTCATCTAACTTTTCTGGTTTGGCGGCCATCTTATTGACTAAGGTGGCTTGCTTATCAGAAATTTTGGCTATAGCATTTTCAAGCTGGGTAATTTGAGCATTCACACCATAAAATTCTTTATTCATACCATCAAGCTCTTTGTTCATAAACCCCAAAAAAACTTTTTGTTCCTTCAGCTCTTTTTTAAAGAAATTATTATGATCAAATTGCAAATTCATAAAGCTTCTAATATTTGATTCAATCTCTTCCAACCTTCTGAGAAGGTGGTCAGAACCCTTAGGCAAAGCCATAAGGACAAACAGGCACACAAGCAAGCACAAAAAGGCAAGTGAAAAGAGAGGAGGAGATTGGGAAAGAGAGGGCGAATAAAACGGCAAGGGTGAAGTGGGGGAGAGGAAAACAAGAGGCAAATGGCAAATAATTTAAATGCGAGGGAGATGAGTTTGTGATGGGTACTTGGTATGTCTTGACTTGAGCGAAGACCTCCTCGGCAACGGCGCCAGAAGTCCTTCTTGCTACGTCTTGAGCTTGCATTGGTTCTTCTTGAAGAGGAAAGGGTGATGCAGCAATAGTACCGTAAGTATTTCCCTCAGTTTTTGAGAACCAAGGTATCAATCCAGTAGGAGGCTCCTCAAAAGTCCCACGCACCTACACAAGCAAACAAAGAACTCGCAACCAACGCAATAAAGGGGTTGTCAATCCCTTCACGGCCACTTGCGAATGTGAGATCTAATAGAGATAGTATGATAAGATAAATATATTTTTGGAATTTTATAATATAGATGCAAAAAAGTAAAGATGCAAATAAAAGTAGATTGGAAGCAAATATGATAAGAGATAGACCCGGGGGCCATAGGTTTCACTAGAGGCTTCTCTCAAGATAGCATAAGTATTACGGTGGGTGAACAAATTACTGTCGAGCAATTGATAGAAAAGCGAATAATTATGATATTATCTAGGCATGATCATGTATATAGGCATTACGTCCGTGACAAGTAGACCGACTCCTACCTGCATCTACTACTATTAGTCCACACATCGACCGACTCCTGCCTGCATCTAGAGTATTAAGTTCATAAGAACATAGTAACACATTAAGCAAGATGACATGATGAAGAGGGATAAACTCAAGCAATATGATATAAACCCCATCTTGTTATCCTCAATGGCAACAATACAATACGTGCCTTGCAACCCTTTCTGTCACAGGGTAAGGACACCACAAGATTGAACCCAAAGCTAAGCACTTCTCCCATGGCAAGAAAGATCAATCTAGTAGGCCAAACCAAACTGATAATTCGAAGAGACTTGCAAAGATAACTCAATCATACATAAAAGAATTCAGAGAAGATTCAAATATTATTCACAGATAAACTTGATCATAAACCCACAATTCATCGGATCTCGACAAACACACTGCAAAAAGAGTTTACATCGAATAGATCTCCACAAGAGAGGGGGAGAACATTGTATTGAGATCCAAAAAGAGAGAAGAAGCCATCTAGCTAATAAATATGGCCCCGTAGGTCTGTGGTAAACTACTCACAACTCATTGGAGGGGCAAGGATGTTGATGTAGAAGCCCTCCGTGGTCGATTCCCCCTCCAGTAGAACGCCGGCGAAGGCTCCAAGATGGGATCTCGCGGATACAAAAGGTTACGGCAGTGGAAATTGTGTTTCGTTGGCTCCCTTGATGTTTTCGGGGTATGTAGGCTTATATAGGAGGAAGAAGTACGTCGGTGGACGCCCGAGGGGCCCACGAGACAGGGGGCGCGCCCTATAGGGGGGCGCCCTCCTATCTCGTGGAGGCCTCGGATGCTTCTTGACTTGCACTCCAAGTCCTCTGGATCACGTTCGTTCCAAAAAATCACGCTCCCGAAGGTTTCATTCCATTTGGACTCCGTTTGATATTCCTTTTCTTGAAATCTGAAATAGGCAAAAAAAACAGCAATACGGGCTGGGCCTCCGGTTAGTAGGTTAGTCCCAAAAATGATATAAATGTGTAAAATAAAGCCCATAAACATCCAAAAGGGGTAATATAATAGCATGGAACAATCAAAAATTTTAGATACGTTGGAGACGTATCAGGTACATCAAGAGTTTGAACCACTCATGTCTCTTAATTTAGATGTACTGCCAATCTCAAGTACATCAAAGAGAAAGAGGATTCAAGCAGTGACTTGGTGTACTGTTTTCTGTAAACACTTCTTTAAATTGTATGATTGTCCCTGTACCCTACCACTGTATATTGCGGCAAATGCATCTACATTTTGAAATTCTTCGATATGTTGTAACCTGGGTATATTTTTTGTGTAGGGAAAGTTAGGATTCTCAAATGATGACCTTACTGCGAGTCTTGGGGCCCTAGAAACAACAAACAGATGCAATAAACAATGCTCGGTGGTGAAGCAGGAAGAACTAGAAACGATCGAGCATGCCCTGTCAAAGCAGCAGGACGAACTATGAAGAAGTCCCTAGCAGAGCAACAAATAGAAATTGAAGCTGTCAAGAAGGCGCTGACAAAGCAACAACAACAATACGAAGTTGTGAAGCATGTCCTTCCATATGCGTACCATGATCTTCATTGTGTGAAGATTACCCTTGTAGAGCAGCAAAAAGTACTTGAAGGTATCAAGAAGGCCCTGCCAGAATAACATGATGAAACTGAAGGTCTAAAAATGGTACTATTAGACCTGCGCAATCGTCTTGAATCTATCAACACTGCTGAGGGAGTCCTGGATTAAGGGGTCCTCGGACAGCCGGACTATGTACTTGTGCCGGACTGTTGGACTATGAAGATACAAGATTGAAGACTTTGTCTGGTGTCCGGGTGGGACTCTCCTTTGCGTGGAAGGCAAGCTTCACAATTCGGATATGTAGATCTCCTTCTCTGTAACCGACTCTGTGTAACCCTAGCCCCCTCCGGTGTCTATATAAACTGGAGGGTTCAGTCCGTAGGACAACAACAATCATAATCATAGGCTAGCTTCTAGGGTTTAGCCTCTACGATCTCGTGGTAGATCAACTCTTGTAATACTCATATCATCAAGATCAATCAAACAGGAAGTAGGGTATTACCTCCATCGAGAGGGCCCGAACCTAGGTAAACATTGTGTCCCCCGCCTCCTGTTACCATTAGCCTTAGACGCACAGTTCGGTACCCCCTAACCGAGATCCGCCGGTTTTGACACCGACATTGGTGCTTTCATTGAGAGTTCCACTATGTCGTCATGATAAGGCTTGATGACTCCTTCAACCATCCACGACGATGTGGTCCAGGGTGAGGTTTTCCTTCCCGGACAAATCTTCAGATTCGGTAACCGATGCGGCCAACTCGCAGCCATCTAGAGCAGATCGATAGCTATGCCCCTGGCCATTAGGTCAGGTTTGGAAGCCTGAACTACACCGCCGACATCCACGGAGACTTGATCTTTGAGGGATTCGAGCCCATGACAGGCGCACCGAACAGCCACGATGAGCATGACTTAGATCTGCCATCGGACGGTGTTCGGAAGATCGCACCTGCAGCTGCCCCGGCTCTAAATCTGGAGCAGACCGTGCCGTCCGAGGGCGGTGGATAGACTCCGCCACGGAGGCCGCACACTCATTGGCGATAGAGCCAAACACAGACTTCGCCTCCAATGAGGCCTGTGTCATCGGACCCTCGGACTCGTCTCCGGCCATAGGCTCCGGACCACGTGCATCTGTGCCTATCGAATATTATTGGGCACCGATCATGGAGTTTACCTCCGCAGATATCTTTCAGCACTCGACCTTGGGCGACGTACTAAATTCACTGAAATCTCTCTCCCTGTCAGGAGACTCATTGCCGAACTATGTCCGGCTTGAGTGGGAAGCGGACGATGAAGGAATTCGTTCCCCACCCACCACCCACTTAATAGCCATTATCGATGACTTAACCGATATGCTTGATTTCGACTCCGAAGACATCGATGGTATGGACGCGATCTGCCGAGAGGAACAGAACCATCGCCTATTGTATACTGGACAGCCACCTCATCATATGATATATATATATATATATATATGGTGGACACACCCAAAGAAAGCGATGGCGATGAGGCAACGGAGGATAATCCCCTTGAAAAGCAACCTAAGCACCGGCGTCATCGACGCCGCTCTAAGCCTCGTCATAGCAAAAATAGGGATACCGGCACAAGAGACAATAAAGTTCCGGATAATGCCGAGGACGAAAACAATCCCGCCCAGCCAAGCTTCGAGTAGGCCGAACGGGAGGATGGGCAAGCTAGCCCTAAGGAACAGGCAATGGATGGAGAATTAGAGGATGACAATTACATGCCCCTCTCTGAAGACGAGGTGAGCCTCGGCGACGAAGAATTCATCGTGCCTGAGGATCCCGTCGAGTAGGAGCGCTTCAAGTGTTGGCTTATAGCCACTGCAAAAAAGCCTGAAGAAAAAGCAGTAGCAGCTTCAAGCTGATCAAGATCTGCTAACCGATAGATGGACTGAGGTCCTGGCAGCCGAGGAATACGGACTCGGGCACCCAACCAAAAGTTACCCAAAGCGCAGGTTGCTACCTCAACTCGAGGAGGAGGCATTAAAGCCTACACTACCAGCACAGGATGCGGCTGACCGGCCACCTCGTGGCCGAGACAAAGCGGTGTAACAGCCCGAAGTCCAGCCAGCACCCCGTTGCCAAACAAGCAAAAACACGAAGGCCCGGGGCTACACGCACGACCTGCGAGACAAATTGGAAAACAAAGCATGATAGTCAAGATCGATCTACGGATCACAGGGGCGCGCCCCAATGCGTGACGATGACCATCAAGCCGGATATACTAAAAACAAATCCAGCCGGGCCGAATACAACAGACCAGACTCATTTGAACTATATCGTGACGTAGCCCGGCATAGAGGCGTCGCACACCCCCTATGCTTTACTGATGAAGTAATGGATCATGAATTCCCAAAAGGGTTTAAACCCGTGAACATTGAATCATATGATGGTACAACAGACCCCGCGGTATGGATTGAAGATTTCATTCTCCACATTCACATGGCCCGCGGTGATGATCTACATGCCATCAAGTACCTCCCACTAAAACTCAAAGGACCAGCTCGGCATTGGCTGAATAGCCTGCCGGCAAACTCCATTGGCATTTGGAGAACCTGGAAGACGCATTCCTTGATAACTTCCAGGGCACTTATGTGCGACCACCGGATGTTGATGACTTAAGTCACATAACCCAACAGCCCGGAGAGTCAGCGAGGAAATTCTGGACTCGGTTCCTAACTAAAAAGAACCAAATTATCGACTGTCCAGATGCCGAAGCCCTAGCGTCCCTTAAGCATAACATCCGCGATGAGTGGCTTGCCCGACACCTCCGCCAAGAGAAGCCGAAGTCCATGGCAGCCCTCACGACACTCATGACCCACTTTTGTGCGGGCGAGGACAGCTGGCTGGATCGTAGCAACAGCACATCAAGAAATCCTGGCACTTCATATGCCAGAGATAGCAACGGCAAGCCCCGACGCAACAGACACAAGCGTCGCAACAATGGCGACAACGCCGAAGACACGGCGGTCAATGTCGGATTCAGGGGCTCTCGACCCGGTCAACGGAAAAATCCATTTAAAGGCGGCAGAGATGGACCGTCTAGCCTAAACAAAATTCTAGACAGACTATGTCAGATTCATGGCACCCCCGACAAACCTGCAAATCACACCAACAGAGAATGCTGGGTCTTCAAGCAGGCCGGCAAGCTAAATGTCGAACACAAAGGGAGGGAGACACCAAGTGAAGACGAGGATGAACCGCGCCAGCCGAACACTGGGGGACAGAGAAAAATTCCACCAGAGGTCAAAACAGTGAACATGATTTACGCAACTCATATACCAAAGAGGAGGCGCAAACGCGCACTCCGAGACGTATACGCTGTAGAGCCCGTCGCCCCCAAATTTAACCCATGGCCGGCCTGCCCGATCACTTTCAATCACAGGGATCATCCGACTAGTATCTGGCATGGAGGTTTGGCTGCCTTGGTGCTCGACCCAATAATTGACGGATACCATCTCACCCGAGTCCTTATGGACGGTGGCAATAGTCTTAATCTAATATATCAGGACACCGTCCGCAAGATGGGGATAGACCCATCAAGAATCAGCCAAAGCAATACTACCTTTAAAGGAGTAATACTAGGCGTAGAGGCCCGCTGCACGGGCTCTCTGATAATAGAGGTTGTATTCGGTTCGCCCGACAACTTCCAAAGCGAAGAACTAATCTTCGACATCGCTCCATTCCAAAGCGGCTACCATGCACTACTCAGAAGAACGGCCTACACTCGTTTCAACGCAGTTCCACATTATGCTTATCTTAAACTTAAGATGCCCGGTCCACGTGGCGTCATCACAATTAGCGGAAATACAGAGCGTTCCTTATGTGCGGAAGAATATGTGGCGGCTCTAGCAGCCGAACCACTAAGCAGCCTCTCCAACCAGAACAAATGATCAGTCGTAAAGACCACGGACACAGCTAGACGTGTCCGGCGCACCACTAGTTGTAGCAGCCCAGATAAACCTCAGCCCCCATGCCACGAGTGCTGGGGTGTTCGGGATAAACTTGAGCGCTCTTGTTCCCATTCTTGGGTCCTTCGAGGGAGGTGCTCAACACAACAAACGAGGCAACCGGACTTATAATGCTTGAACACTCCCACTTAGCCATAGAATTCTATAATTTTAAATTTCGGCGAAGTCCCTAGTGTTCGGAAGACCGAATTCGGGGCGCTATCCACGCCTGGGCCGAACAAAGCCGGCTCCTCGCTCTAAGCGGCATAAGTCTTTAGGGACTCGAAAAAACCTCTCGAACAGCGACCGGCTCTCGCCCTATCATGACGGTCAGTTTTAGCTTTCTCCACTGAGGTGCTCAACCCAGCTCAACTGGGGCACAATTGCAGTGGTTCTCCCAGCGCTACCTTAGCCGATATAACGGAATGTAAGGTACCAAAACATGGGAGCCAGGCAAACCCAACTATTGACCCAAGACATGACTCAGAGCCGATGCA
This sequence comes from Aegilops speltoides, assembly GCA_021437245.1. Lineage (NCBI taxonomy): Eukaryota > Viridiplantae > Streptophyta > Magnoliopsida > Poales > Poaceae > Aegilops > Aegilops speltoides. The sequence continues at coordinate 231,306,768 of CM038141.1, forward strand.
TATAATGCTATAAGTTCGGGGTGCCGCACTTGTGAAAGTGTTCGGACTTATCACACCATAGTTTGGGGAACTTAAGCCCCTGGTGTACTTGGCCGTACCAAAGCGTACGGGTGCAACATGTCATAAGTGAACATGTATAGATAGAAAAAGGAATGCAACAAAAGGCAAAAAGCGATGCATTGTTTATTCAAAAAATACTGCAATGAAAGCAGAACGATACAAATAGTGCGATAAGCAAGGGATGGGGCTATTTAACATGTCCCCCTCCAGGGGTAGGCTGCGGGATGGTACGTAAAACAGGTATACTGCTCGTAATAGAGACCACCTAGATACTCGACGTAGCTTTTCGGCTTCCGTGGCTGTTGCATCGTGAGTTCGGCAAGTCTGCTGCCGGACAGGGCTTCTGGAAAACGGAGTCCTGTGAATAAGAGAAAAGAGAATGACACAATTGGGATCCCCTGGTGCGGTTGAGCCGCTCTCCGGGCATGCCATGGTCGTGCCCCTACCCCTATGCCCATGGTATCTCCAGAGCGTAGTTATGTACGCATGGTACTGGTCTCGCGATTTCGCGAGGGCTGGGGTTGGGGCCGCATTGCTGCGCGTTTCGGGCGTGCGCTGTGGTCTTGTTGTAGGTTACTCCGGCGGCTTGCGGTGTCGGCCGCTTAACAGCCGGACTCGAGAATTGCCTTAAGAGGCTACTTTGTACTTCCGCCGCGAAGAGCATTGTATGCTCCTCCGTTCGGAGAGAGCGTTCGGTGTTTCCGTTGACCGTAATGACTCCTCGAGGGCCTGGCATCTTGAGCTTGAGATATGCGTAGTGCGGCACCGCATTGAACTTTGCAAATGCGGTTCGTCCGAGCAGTGCATGATAGCCGTTGCGGAACGGGACTATGTCGAAGATTAACTCTTCGCTTCGGAAGTTATCCGGGGATCCGAAGACCACTTCAAGTGTAACTGAGCCTATAGAGTTGGCCTCTACACCTGGTATGAGGCCTTTGAAGTTCGTCTTTATGGGTTTAATCCTTGAGGGGTCTATGCCCATCTTGCTCACTGTATCCTGATAAAGCAGGTTCAGGCTGCCGCCGCCGTCCATCAGGACTCTAGTGAGGTGAAATCCATCGACGATTGGGTGTAGAACCAATGCGGCGAATCCTCCATGGCGGATGCTAGTGGGGTGGTCCCTTTGATCAAAAGTGATCGGGCAGGAGGACCACGGATTGAACTTTGGGGCGACTGGCTCCATCGCATATACGTCCCTGAGTGCACGCTTCCGCTCCCATTTGGGTATGTGGGTTGCGTATATCATGTTCACCGTCCGCACTTGTGGGGGGAAAACCTTCTGTCCTCTATTGTTCGGCGGTCGGGTCTCCTCCGCGTCATCGCTATGCAGCCCCTTGTCATTGTTTTCGGCAATTAACTTGCCTGCCTGCTAGAACACCTAACAATCCCTGTTGGTGTGATTGGCTGGCTTTTCGGGGGTGCCGTGTATCTGGCACAAGCGATCGAGTATTCAGTCCAAATTGGACGGGCCCGGGGTATTTCTTTTGAATGGCTTTTTCCGCTGACCGGGTTTAGAGCCTCTGAATCCGGCATTGACTGCCGTATCTTCAGCATTATCGCCGTTAATGCGGCGCTTGTGCTTGTTGCGACGCGACCTACCACTGCTGTCCTTGGTATCCGAACTACCAGGGTTTTTGGTCAGGTTGTTATTGTGAGCTAGCCAGCTGTCCTCTCCCGCGCAGAAGCGGGTCATGAGTGATGTGAGGGCTGCCATGGATTTCGGCTTTTCCTGTCCTAGGTGCCGGGCAAGCCACTCGTCGCGGATGTTATGTTTGAAGACTGCAAGGGCCTCTGCATCCGGACAGTCGACGATTTGATTTTTCTTGGTTAGGAACCGTGTCCAGAATTGTCTGACCGATTCTTCTGGCTGCTAAATTATGTGGCTTAGGTCATCGGTGTCTAGTGGTCGCACATAAGTGCCTTGAAAGTTGTCGAGGAATGCGGCTTCCAGGTCTTCCCAACAACCAATTGATTCTGCTGGCAAGCTATTGAGCCAATGCCGAGCTGGTCCTTTAAGCTTGAGTGGGAGATATTTGATGGCGTGTAGATCATCACCGCGGGCCATGTGGATGTGAAGGTGATAGTCCTTGAGGGAGTCCTGGACTAGGGGGTGTTCGGACAGCCGGACTATCATTATCCGCCGGACTCCAAGACTACGAAGATAGAAGATTGAAGACTCCGGCTCGTGTCCGGAAGGTACTTTCCTTGGCGTGGAAGGCAAGCTTGGCAATATGGATATGTAGATCTCCTACCATTGTAACCGACTCTGTGTAACCCTAGCCTCTCCGGTGTCTATATAAACCGGAGGGCTTTAGTCCGTAGGACACAACATACATTACAACAATCATACCATAGGCTAGCTTCTAGGGTTTAGCCTCCTTGATCTCGTGGTAGATCCACTCTTGTACTACCCATATCATCAATATTAATCAAGCGGGACGAGGGTTTTACCTCCATCGAGAGGGCGAAACAGGTAAAAACATCGTGTCCCTTGTCTCTTGATACCATCCGCCTAGACGCACAGTTCGGGACCCCCTACCCGAGATCCGCCGGTTTTGACATCGACATTGGTGCTTTCATTGAGAGTTCCTCTGTGTCGTCACCAATAGGCTTGATGGCGTCTTCAACCAACAACGCTGTCCAGGGTGAGACTTTTCTCCCCGGACAGATCTTCGTATTCGGCGGCTTCGCACTGCGGGCCAATTCACTTGGCCATCTGGAGCAGATCGAAAGCTACGCCCCTGGCCGTCAGGTCAGATTCGGAAGCTTAAACTTCACGGCCGATGTCCGCGGAGACTTGATCTTCGACGGACTCGAGCCACAGCCAAGCGCGCCGCACTATGACGATGGGCACGATCTAGCTCTGCCGCCGGACAGTGCCTTGGTGGCCGCACACGGATCCGCTTCGGCCATTAGCCCGGAGCCGATCGCCCAGGTCGAGGCGGTGGATAGAGCGCCGCCCGGGGCTTCAACATCCACGGCGATGGGGCGAACGATCTTGTCCCTGCGAAACCCGTGATTCCGGCGCGGACTCCTCGCGGACTCCGGACCTCCGCGCGCCCTACCAATCGTCTGGATTAGGCGCCGGTTATGGAATTCACCCGCGGACATTTTCCAACACTCGCCTTTTGGCGATATCCTGAATTCATGAAGCATCTCTCGCTATCGGGAGAATCTGGCGGACTATGGCGAGGATGGTTGGGGTACAGACGACGAAGAAATTGAGCCCACCCACCACCCACTTTGTAGCCTTGTCAATGATTTAACCGACATGCTAGACTTCGACCCGGCGACATCGGCGCCATGGACGGCGATCTGGGAGAGCGAGCAGGAGCCGGCACCTACTGAGTGGCACTGAGACCACCTCGTCATCGACATATATATGGTGGACACCCGAAAGACGGGGATGGCGAAGAAGCGCAGAGGCGATTCTCTAAAGAAGCAGCCCAAGCGTCGGCGTCGTGGCGCCGCTCTAAATCCGCCATAGCAAGAATGGAGATTCCGCACGGGAGATAATAATACTCGGAGAGTGCGAAGACAATCCCTCAAAGAAGTACTCGGTAGCGGGAGGATGCGGTACAAGCCCTCACGAGAGCGGCGGGACGAAGGGGTTGAGGATGATAACTATATGCCTCCCTCCGAAGGCGAAGCAAGCCTCAACGATGATGAATTAAATCGTACACGAGGATCCCGTCGAGCAAGAGCGCTTCAAGCACGAGCTTATAGCGCACAAACAGCCTAATGAAAAAGAACAACAGCTCCAAGCTGATCAAGATCTGGCTGGCGATCGATGGACCGAGGTCCTCGCGTCAAGAGTATAAACTCGAACGCCCTCAAAAGTTACCCAAGATGCAAGCTGCTCCCCGATTAGAGGAGGAAGCATACATACCTTCATCACCGGTAGACGATATGGTGACCGACCACCCGTGGTCGTGGACAGAGAGGAATCCAGCCCTGACCAAGACCGTACCCGGCATCGCTCCAAAAGTACGAAGCCAAGAGGGAACGCGCCGGACTTGCGAGACATATTGGAGGACAAGGCAAGGCAATCCAGATCCATCTACGGATCACGTGGGCGCCCTACGACCCACGACGAATACCGTCGTGCCGGATACAACAACCCCGGCCGGGCGAACACAGCGACGGCGCTCTCTCGAGCTGCGTCACGATATTGCTCAATACAGGCGCCGCACACCCTCTATGCTTCACTGACGAAGTAATGGATCATCAGATCCCCGAAGGGTTTAAACCCGTAAACATCGAATCCTACGATGGCACAACAGACACCGCAGTTTGGATCGAAGACTATCTTCTCCACATTCACATGGCCCGGCGATGATCTCCGCCATCAAATATCTCCCTCAAGCTTAAAGGACCAGCTCGGCATTGGCTAAACAGCTTGCCCGCGAGGTCAATTGGGTCTTTGGGAAGACACGAAGCCGCATTCCTCGACAACTTCCGGTGGCGCGATATGCGACCACCGAGCGCCGATGACCTAAGCCACATTATTCAGCGGACGGACGAATCGGCGGACAATTACGACACGGTTCTTGACAAAGAAAACCAAATCGTCATTGTCCGGATGCAGAGGCCCTTGCAGCCTTCAAACATAACATCCGGGACGAATGGCTAGCCCGGCACTGGGCAGGAAAAGCCGAAATCCATGGCAGCCCTCACATCATTAATGACCGCTTTGCGGGAGAGGACAGCTGGCTAGCTCGTAGCAACAACCTCTGTAAAAATTTGGCGGTCCGGATACAAAGGACAACAACGGCAGGTCATGCCGAAACAAAAACAAGTGCCGCATTAAAGGCGGCGATAAGGAGGATCTGGCGGTCAATGCCGGATTCGAGGCTCTAAACCCGTCGTGGAAGAAGCCATTCAAAAGAACCACTCCGGGTCCGTCAATCTGGACCGAATACTCGACCGCTTATGCGGATACATGGCACCTCTTAAAGCCAGCTAACCACACCAATAGAGATTGCTGGGTGTTCAAGCAGGCCGCAAGTTAATTGCGAAAACAATGACAAGGGGCTAAGCAATGACGACGAGGAAGAGACCCGACCGCCCGAACAACGAGAGGACGTAGGGTTTCCCCACAAGTGCGGACGGTGAATATGATATCGCGACCCACATACCCAAGAGGGAGAGAAGCAGCGCGACTCAGTGCGTCTATGCGATGGAGCCGATCGCCCCAAAGTTCAATCCATGGTCCTCTTGTCCGATCACTTTCGATCGAAGAGACCATCGACCAAGATACGCCATGGCGGATTTGCCGCATTGGTTTTAGACCCAATCGTCGATGGATTTCACCTCACAAGAGTCCCGATGGACGGCGGTAGTAACTGAACTGCTTTATCGAGGATACGGTCGCAAAATGGGCGTAGACCCATCAAGGATCAAACCTACAAAGACAACCTTTAAAGGTGTCATCCGAGTGGAGGCCAATTATGCAGGCTCGGTCCACTTGGAAGTGGTCTTGGATCCCGGATAATTTCGGGCGAAGAGTTAATCTTGACATAGTCCCGTTCAGCGGCTATCATGCTCTGCTTTCGGACGAACGCGTTTAAAATTCAACGCGGTGCCGCATTATGCATACCTAAAGCTCAAGATGCCAGCCCTCGTGGAGTCATCATGGTCAATGGGAATACGTAACGCTCCCTCGAACGGAGGAACATACCATGCTCTCCGGCAGTAATCTGAGCAGCCTTCTAAGGCAATTCTCAAGTCCGGCGGTTAAAAGGCGGACACAAGAAAGCGCCGCCCGAGCAATGCCACCCAAGACCACGGTGCAATCGAGCGCAGCGTAGCAATGCGGCCCCAACCCTCGCCTGCCGCGCATGATCGCAAGAATAACACTCGCGTACATCATTACGCTTTGGAGATACCATGGGCACAATGAAAGGGCACGATCACAATGGACCCAGTGCGGCTTGACCACGCCGAGGCTCACAAGTGTGCCCCTTTTTTTTTATTTTTCTTCTTCTTTTATACAGGACTCTGTTAACGGAAGCCTGTCCGGTGGCAAACCTGCCGAACTCATGATGCAATAGTCAGGGACTAAAGAAGGCCGCGACGAACATTCAGGTGGTCTCAATTACGAGCATTAAATTCGATTATATACACCAAGTCTGCAGCTCATCCCTGGAGGGGGACATGTTTATTTAGTCCAAATCCCTTGCCTACCGCACTATTTGTATCAGTCCGCTGTACTAGCAGACTTTCTTTCATAAATAATGCAGCACCTCTTTATTGCAATTGCATTATCTTTTGGGTCCCGATAACTACCACACGTGTGACGGGAAAGGAGATGCACCACACGTCTCTAATGTAAATAGATTGCCACGTCATCGCATGCATGCATGCGAGATTTTTTTTGGATTTTTCAGTTTTTAAAATGTTTTATCTCTTAAATGAAAAATCCGATTGAAGATCCGTTTTCACCATTAAATCCCTCGCGATGAGATCTTCAAAACTAGATCTCATATCGATATATTTCGGCGAAAAATTTTTTTGGTTAAAAAGTTGCCATGTCTATTGCGCATGAATTGCCATGATATTTACACTGAAGTTGCCATGATATGTTTCAACTATTTTCTTTTATATTTAGAAGCAATTTTAACATATTGTAAACCAAAGAATTAAGAAACTAGACTTGTCATGCACCATAAGCTAAAATTGTCACGATACATGCACTTAAAATTGCCATGGTTCAATAAAAAAATATTTTCATGGTCAAACTACTGGAATTGCCATCATAAAAAAACTAAAATTGCCATGATCTACAAACTAAAATTGCCACATGGCAACTTTAGTTTAAGCACTATGGCAACTATAGTGTAAACATCATGGCAATTTCTGGGCAAAAAAAAAAATTCGTCGAAACATATCAACATGGGGTCTAGTTTTGAAGATCTCGTCGAGACGGATTTAATGGTGAAAACGGATTTTTAATTTGCTTTTATATTTAAGAGATAAAACATTTTTAAGACAAAAACCAAAAAGATTTCTGCTGATGTCATGTATTCATACGTGGCAAAATGAGTGGTGGTGGAGGCGTGTGGGCGATCTGCAAACGCCCACACGTGTGGGCGTTAACATTTCCGTATCTTTTATATATATGTTCATTACATGACATCTTGCACCCGTATATGTTGGTACGGCCGAATACGCCAGGGGCTTCTGTTCCCCAAATTATGGTGTGATAAAGTCCGAACACTTTCACAAGTGCGGCACCCCGAACTTATAGCATTATATGAATCAGCTCCGAATCATGTCTTGGGTCAATAGTTGGGTTTGCCCGGCTCCCACGTTTTGGTGCCTTACATTCCGTTCAGCCGGCTAAGGTGGCCTGGGAGAACCACTGCGATTGCGCCCGGTTGAGCCGGGTTAACGCCTCGGAGAAAGCTAAAACCGACCGGCATGATAAGGCGCGAGACTAGTCGCTATTCAAGAGGTTTTTCGGGTCTTAAAGACTCACGCCGCTTGAGCGAAGTTCGGATAATGTCCGATGAAGGCGTGGATAGCGCCGGATTCGGTCTTCGAATACCAAGGGCTTCACGAAATTTAAAATTATAGAATTCTATGGCTAAGTGAGAGTGTTCAAGCATTATAAGTCCGGTTGCCTTGTTCGTCGTGTTGGCGCCTCCTAGATGGACCCAAAATGGGAACAAGAGTGCTCAAATTTATCCCGAACACCCGGCACTTGCGGCTTGGGGGTGAAGCCAACGACTTGCCATCTCTCGATTTTACAAGCGGCCGCACAGGAGGTAATATTTTAAATTAAACAAGTGTTGCTCATGGCGCATATAAGCGAAGTTTTCAGCAGACAGGATAAATACACAGCGAGTTCACTCAAAGATTACATTTCGGGAGCACTCATACGCAATATTGCAGGCTCCCTTCAGACAACTTTATAATACCGCTCGGCGTGCGATGCTCCTGCTCTGGCGGGCGGGTCCGTGAAGCTTCTCGCATCCGGCTTTGCCCATTGCACCTTTATGCGGGCAAGGGCCCGACGAGCGCCTTCGATACAAAGTGAGCGCTTGACTACATCCAGCACTGGGGCATGCATCCACCAGCCGCCACACGAGGCCAAAGTAGCTCCCAGCATGGCTGTCGAACCCACAACGGACTATGAGGCCCTTCATGGCCTCCTCGGCTACCTTGTGGAGTTCGACCACTGCTTCATTTGGTCGCTTGGGGGCACCGGATGGCCGGCCTCAAAATCGAGACCGAAGACCTTCTCCGTCGAGATCCCTCCTCGCCACGATAGAATGCGGCGGCATCGGGACGACTCTGTGGCAGATCTGCAAACGCATACGAGAGCTCGGTCGGGTAAGTGTCGGGTAGTTCACATTAACATGCACGCTTTGCATGAAAAATGCCTTACCCGCCACTATCTTCTTTATGTCCTCAACTTCCTGAAGGGCCTTATGGGCCTCGGCCTTGGCGGACTTGGCACTTTCAAGAGCCGAGCAAGCTCGGACTCTCGAGTCTTGGAGTCACGCTCCAAACTCTCATGCTTTTCCATGAGAGCCTCGAGCTCTTGCCGAACTTCCGCCACCCGCGCCTCTTGCTTTTCTCGCTCGATCCGTTCATGCCAAGATCTTGCTCGTCGACGCGGACACAAGATCCTTCGAGGCTGCCACCTCGTTAGTGGCCCCTGCAATACACATATTATCCTTGTTAATTTTATTTGCAACCAAAACCCTTCTCTGTAAGGTACTTATTTAAAGTGGTGTTATTCACCTTCTTTTTCCTCGACCGCCTCTTGGCATGACCGAGCTCTTGCTCGGACCTCGAGATCCTTCTTCACACCTCGACCTCCGCCGTTAGTGCGGCAGAGGTCGGCAAGAGCCTGCAAACCCATATTGACATATTTTAGGCAACCTGCGTATATCTTGTTAGATCCTCGGTCCGCTTTTCTTTCCGAACACCGAACTAAGCATCGAGGCTCTTGTCTTTGCGGTATTACATTACATAATTTTAACTTCTTACCTCAAAGCTTTGTTAGAAGGCTGCTGCGAGCTTTGGTCACCCGCTCTTAGCGAGTGAACCTTCTCAATCACCGCACTCATGATAGCGCGGTGTTCTTCCTCGATAGAAGCGCCTTTAAGCGCCTCCAACAGTTATCCGGCGCCTCGGTTGGGCGGAGGCCGCCCGGCGTCCTATCTGCCCTTCTTTCGAAGGGCGCTTGCGGACTCTCGAACCATTGTGGGTTCGATGTAGAGTCGGCGCAAAGTCCGGAGGTCGCTCGACGGCGCCTCTGGAGCCTCCTCCTAATGGGTCCCTCTTTGGGATCCCACCTCGGCGTCCTCGTCGGCGCGTGGGGTAGAGGCAGTCGGGACGGAATTTACGTCTGACGAGGCCAACAACCTGCTCATCGAGTCGGGGAGATCGTCACCGGCCGGACTACGGGCAGAATGCAGCGTTAGAAGGATACTGCATGACATAAAATATACGGCATATAAATGATCCGAATACTTACAATCTTCTTGGGGACTTTGGCCCTTGAGGCCACTCATCCTCGCCAATGTTGATGTTGGCGAAACTGTCCGGGGATAGTTCTCCCCTCTTGGACCCTTCGGCCTCCCGATTGGGTAAGCCTTCCTCTTCTTCTCTCCTCCTCCGGAGGGAATACTCCCTCCTCCTCGTCTTCGGGAGGAGTCCTCGTCGTCGTCCGACGCTCGATTCTGAGGAACTCTTCGAGTCCCGTGGCCACCTTCTTGGCCTTCTTCTCCGGCACCACGTGCGGTGCCGAACTAGTAGCCCTGATGGCGGGCGTTCACTGGTCTTCGGCATGGGAGCCGGGCTGATAAGCAGCTTGGCCTTCTCCATCCATTCCTGTCAAAGGAAGTGGCAGAATGAAATCCCACTAAAAGTTAATTTAATTATCACAAGTGTCCCGTAATGGGGTTGAATCACTTACCGCGTCAGTTGGACACTGCGAGCTGAATCCGCGATCTTCCGTCGTGGATGCGGGGGCTTCGGCGCCCTTGAACAACACCCTCCAGGCGCCTTCGTATGTTGTATCGAAGAGCCCGCTTAGCGCCTGGTGCTGTTCCGGATTGAACTCCCACAAATTGAATGCCCGTTCTTGGCATGGGAGAATCCGCCGGAAGAGCATGACTTGGACCACGTCGACGAGCCGGAGCCTATTGCTCACCATCTTCTTGATGCAGGCTCGGAGTCCCATCACCTCCACCGGGTTGCCCCACTACAAGCCCTTCTCTTTCCAAGAGGTGAGCTGCGTGGGGATTCCAGATCTAAACTCGGGGGCCGCCGCTCATGTGGGCTTGCGCGGCTCGGTGATGTAGAACCACCCCGATTGCCACCCCTTGACGGAGTCCACGAAGGTCCCTTCTAGCCAAGGGACGTTGGGCAATTTGCCCAACATGGCGCCTCCGCATTCCGCTTGTGTGCCCTTCACAACCTTCGGCTTGACGTTGAAGGTCTTGAGCCACAGACCGAAGTGGGGCCGGATGCAGAGGAAGGCCTCACACACGACGATAAACGCCGAGATGTTGAGGATGAAGTTCGGCGCCAGATCGTGGAAATCCAGGCCGTAGTAAAACATGAGCCCCCGGACAAACGGATGGAGCGGAAAGCCTAGTCCGCGGAGGAAGTGGGGAAGGAAGACGACCCTCTCATGAGGCTCAGGGGTAGGGATGAGCTGCCCCTCGTCGGGCAGCTGATGTGCGATATCGCTGGAAAGGTATCCGGCATCGCGCAGCTTGGTGATGTCCTCCTCCTTGGCGGTGGAGGCTAACCATTTACCTCCCGCTCCGGACATATTCAGAGAAGGTCGAGGCGAGATGCGCAAGCTTGGGCGTTGGAGCTTGAGTGCGCGGAGATGGATAAGCAAAGGAGGAAGAAGGCGTAGGTGAGAAGGTGAATCCTTATCCCTTATATATAGGCGGACGAAAACTATGTGTCCCCCACCGGCCTGGTAAAACTCGCTTATCTCCCAAGCGCCACCATCAATGGCGCGGTTGGGTTACCCACGTCCGTATTTATGAGGATCCCGGAATAAGGGGAACACGATCTCTGCTTCGACAAGACGTGACAAGGAAACCGCTTCGCTAAACATGTTGAGGTGGTATGGTAAAAAACAATTCAAACAGAGGCTTGGTTGCGGTGTGGTGTCACGCCGCATAATACGTCAGCAGATTGAGCTAGTGTATATTTTATTCTCTCTACGGTGGAATGTGGAAATTATTTTTGCAGAGCCGGACACTATCCTGGGTGTTTATAATCTTCTCTGGATTATTCAAGGGAGGAACCCGCCTTGCAATGCCGAACATTATGCACGCCGGACTTATCGTCATTGAAGACTGGTTCAGGGGCTACTGAGGGAGTCCTGGACTAGGGGGTGTCCGGACAGCCGGACTATCATTATCCGCCGGACTCCAAGACTACGAAGATAGAAGATTGAAGACTCCGGCTCGTGTCCGGAAGGTACTTTCCTTGGCGTGGAAGGCAAGCTTGGCAATACGGATATGTAGATCTCCTACCATTGTAACCGACTCTGTGTAACCCTAGCCTCTCCGGTGTCTATATAAACCGGAGGGCTTTAGTCCGTAGGACACAACATACATTACAACAATCATACCATAGGCTAGCTTCTAGGGTTTAGCCTCCTTGATCTCGTGGTAGATCCACTCTTGTACTACCCATATCATCAATATTAATCAAGCGGGACGAGGGTTTTACCTCCATCGAGAGGGCCGAACACAGGTAAAAACATCGTGTCCCTTGTCTCTTGTTACCATCCGCCTAGACGCACAGTTCGGGACCCCCTACCCGAGATCCGCCGGTTTTGACACCGACAGTCCTCGATCCAAACCGCAGGATCTGTTGTGTCGTCGTCTGATTCAATGTTTACGGGTTTGAAAGCCTCGGGGATTTGATGATCCATTACTTCGTCTGTGAAGCATAGCGGGTGTGCGGTGCCTCTGTATTGGGCTATATCACGAGCAACTCAAATGAGCTTTGTCTACTGTGTTCGGCCCAGCCGGAATTGCTGTATCTGGCGTGACGGTTGTCGTCACGTATCGTCGGGCGCCCACGCGATCCGTAGATCGATCTTGTTTGTCTTGCCTTGTCCTCCAATATGTCTCGCAAGTCTGGCACGTTCCCCCGTGGCTTTGCACTTTTCGAGCGACGCCGGGGTGCGGCTTTAGTGGAGGGCCTAGAGGCCTCTCCGTCATGACACGCAGGTGGCCGGTCGGCCGATTGTCTTGTTGGTGATTTAGGTTTAGGTGCTTCCTCCTCTAATCGGGTAGTAGTCTGTGTTTTGGGTAGCTCTTGGAGGGGCGTTCGAGTTCATACTCTTGCCGCAAGGACTTGATCCATCTGTCGGCTAGCAAGTCTTGGTCACTCTAAGCTGTTGCTGCTTTTCTTGAGGCTGCTTGCCGTGGCCATAAGCCCACGTTTGAAACGCTCTTGTTCGACGGGATCCTCGAGCACGACAAATTAAATGCGTCGTCGAGGCTTGCCTCGTCTTCGGAGGGAGGCATATAATTATCGTCCTCTACCTCTCTGTCGCCGCTCTCTCATGAGGCTGGCTTCTCCATCCTCCCCGTGCTGAATCTATCTTTGGAGGGGTTGTCTTTGGCAATTGTCCCGGTGTTATTATCTCCGTGCGGAATCACCATTTTCTTTGTGGCGGGATTTAGAGCGCGCTCACGACATCGGGCGCTTAGGCTGTTTCTTGGAGGGTCATCCTCCGTTGTTCCATCGCCATTCCCATCCTTTGGGATGTCCACCATGTAAATGTCGTATGTGAGGTGGCCTTCAGATACCTGAGGAGCCTTGGTTCTTGGTCGTCTCTGCATCGCCGTCCATACCGTCGATGTCTTCGGAGTCGAAGTCAAGCATGTCGGTTAAATCATTGACAGTGGCTACAAAGTGGGTGGTGGGTGGGCGCTGAATTTCTTCGTAGTCCGCATCCCAACCTTCCTGACCGTAGTCCGGCCAGGGCTCTCCTGATAAAGAGAGAGACTAGTGAATTCAGGATGTCTCCAAAGGGCGAGTGCTGAAAGATGTCCGCAGCGGTGAACTCCGTGATCGGCGCCCAATCGGATTCGATTGGCAGGGCGCGAAGGTTGGTCCGGAGAGGAGTCCGGCACCTCGAGTCACGGGCTTCGAAGGCGATGTGGTTGGTATTCGGCTCTATCGCCATAGAGGTAGCAGCCCCGAGGCGGTGTCCACCACCCGTCCTCAATCGGCGTGATCGGCCCGAGCTAAGGGTTGGAGCGGACACTTGCGCGCCTCCGGCACCTTGTCCGTAGTGAGCTAGATCATGCCCATCGTGACAAAGGGCGGCGCTTGGCTGTGGCTCGAACCCGTCGAAGATCAAGTCTCCGCGGACGTCAACCGTATAGTTCAAACTTCCAAATCTGACCTGATGGCCAGGGGCGTAGCTTTCGATCTGCTCCAGATGGCCAAGTGAATTGGCCCGCAGCGCAAAGCCGCCGAATACGAAGATCTGTCCGGGGAGAAAAGTCTCACCCTGGACCGTGTCGTTGTTGATGATCGAAGGAGCCATCGGGCCTATAGGTGACAACACAGAGGAACTCTCAATGAAAGCACCAATGTCGGTGTCAAAACCGGCGGATCTCGGGTAGGGGGTCCCGAACTGTGCGTCTAGGCGGATGGTAATAGGAGACAAGGGACACGATGTTTTTACCCAGGTTCGGGCCCTCTTAGTGGAGGTAAAACCGTACTCCTGCTTGATTAATATTGATGATATGGATAGTACAAGAGTAGAGCTACCACGAGATCAAGGAGGCTAAACCCTAGAAGCTAGCCTATGGTATGATTGTTGTTCGTCCTACGGACTAAAACGCTCCGGTTTATATAGACACGGAGAGGGCTAGGGTTACAGAGTCGGTTACAATGGTAGGAGATCTACATATCCGTATCGCCAAGCTTGCCTTCCACGCCAAGGAAAGTCCCATCCGGACACGGGACGGAGTCTTCAATCTTGTATCTTCATAGTCTTGGAGTCCGGCCGACGGTGATAGTTTGGCTATCCGGACACCCCCTAGTCCAGGACTCCCTCACTCATATATAGATGACCTAGTCATCGCCAATTGTTTGATAGATGCTAGAATTGGTTGTGCATGCTTTGTCACATATTTCATTTGCCATTTTATTGTGTGAGCATGTTGGTTGCATATTTTACTCATTCGAGGACATCCACTTGTTGCTTTGATTGATTGGCTTCTTTTTCTTTTTGCCAAGTGGATGGACAAGAATGCCTAAGAACCTTCTCTAGCTATCTATGCTTTTCTCGTCTCAAACCCTATTCATGCTACATCACAAAATTTGATCAAGTCAGATTCGAACCACTCTGTGTGAGGAACACTCGGAGTCCCCGATTCGTCATACACTTAAACTTCCAAAACTTCTTTGTGATTATCGATCTGACCGATTCCTCCATTTCGGTCCTACCGAAATCACTTAGTCGATCTAGGTTTTCAATCTCAGTGCAACCGATTTGAACTTTTCGGTCACACCGAGTTGCTCTAACTGTATATAGTTATGCATCTCGGTGCCACCGAGTTGTTCCACTCGGTCACACCGACAGGGTTGGGCTATATATACTCCCGGTCAAGAATTTGGAATTTTTCTCCAAACCCCTTCGCTCGCGCATAACTCGCTCTGCCTCCAGGGTCTCCGGATCGTCTCCTCATCGCCAGCCGCCTCCTGTCGCTGGTCTCCGCCGCCGTCAACGGAATTCACCCCCGCCGTTGCCGTCGTAGCGAGTTCTTCGCCAATCTAGGGTATGGACTCGATCACAGTGCTATCCCCGTCCGATTCCTAGCACATTGTCTTCATTATGATTCTTGCCACGATTGAAACACTCCTATCCAGTCAATACAATCCTTAGAATAGGTGCGACTTGAAAATTTAGGGTTAGGTTTCCGCCAAAACCATCTCAGACCCACCGAGTTGAAAAAACCCGGTCCCACCGATTTGGCTATCGCCATTGCACTAGTAACTCTCGGTCTGACCGAGAATTGCTAATCGGTGTGACCGATTTTAGAACTTTGTGAAACCCTAGCAGTCTCGGTGCCACCGAACTGTGACTCGGTCCGACCAAGTTCACCAGTTTAGGTTCCAAAACTGCTTCGATATCACCGAGTTTGAAAATCGGTTGATCCGAAATGCTTTCTGTGGAAAACCAAAACTAAGTTTTTGAATCATTCTTTTGCAAAAATTTCTGCATTTTGTGATGCTCATCCATTCTATCTCATCTATAACTATTCACAGGGTCAGCAGTCAAAATTTACAGCATGTCAGACCAAAGTGATAGTCAGAACAAGTCAGAAGAGCACAATCACATGAGTGAGGGCACTAGTCCCTCTAGCACTTCAGATGATGGCAGCAGGAGCACCCCAAACAATTTGCCTAAAGCTGCCACCAAGACAAGGAAGAAGAGAACCTCAGAATCTGAGGATGAGGATTATATGGCAGAAGAAGATGAGGCTACTTCCAAGAAGGTAGTGCTCAAAAAGGAGTATGCCTCAGCAAAGAACACAAAGCCTGGACTCAATAGGAAGGTCCCTGCCAAGAGGACACCTATGCTGAAGGTCAGAGGATCAACTCAAGTGCCTGAAAAGCCGGATCCCAAAGAGGCACCTGCAAGAAGAGTTACAACTTCCAAACCCAAGAAGGTTCCCACTGGAGAAACTATGAATTTTACCATTGAGTCAGAAGATGAAGCTGCTGGTCAAGATAAGAAGAAGAAGAGAGCCAGAACCACTCATGCCTGTGTTCTTGGAAATCCCTCTATGAGGAGAGACTCTGAAGAGGAAGAAGAGGTTGCTGCACCAGCACCCAAGGCACAAAAGCTGATGGGTGATGTTATAAAGTCAGGGGCTGCAACATCAAAGCCCAAGGAAGCACCCAAAGCTGCCCCCAAGCCCAAGATTGCACCAAAGAGGTATACCAGGAGTATTCTAGCTGCTGAGAAGAACAAGGCCCCAAAGTGCTCAAGTTCTTGATGAGGAAGATGATGAAGGACAAGTCCTGAGGAAGCTAAAGCCCAAGATTCCAGACCATAATGATGCTCATCCTGTGGCTGAGAACATGAAGTTGAGAAAGGATGCAAAGCTCGGACTGTGGAGGCTGCCAGATCCATATGCTATCAGGAGAAGGACTGCTGTTGATGACAGGTTCCACACTAAGGAACAACAGGATTTCTATGAGACAGTGATGTTGGACAAGAAACCTATAGTGTGTGATATGAGGTGGGTCGTTGGACCTACATGAAGGAAAATGAAGAACACTATCACGAGTGCAAGACAGTTTCATTGCTTGTGGAGTTGCAGACTTTGTTGGGCAGAAGCTCACAAAGTGGAATGATGAGCTCATTATGCAATTCTACTCCACAGCACACTTCTATCCAGATGGCGGGATAGTTTGGATGTCTGAAGGTACAAGGTACCAGTCAACAATTGAGGAATGGGCCAATCTGATCAATGCCCCAAAGGAGAGTGAAGATGACTTGGATGTCTATGCCAAGAACAAGATGGATCACAATACCATGGCTCATATGTACAAGGAGATCCCAGATGCTGCAGTTGAGACACATAAGTTTGGGTCAGTTCATTTTCTTCTGTCAGGGCTGCCAACGATCAACAGTATCCTAAGGCATACTTTACTGCCCAAGTCAGGTGACCACGACATGATTAGAGGGCATGCTATCAACTTGCTACACTTGTTTGATGTGCCACAAAAATTCAAGGTCATGAGCCTCATTGTTCGAGACCATTAAGAGGACAATGACAGAGATGAAGAGAAGTTGTGGGTATGCCCCACGATTCGTGGAGTTGATTAACTCAAAGATGGGCATAGGAACATACTTGCTGGATAAGGAACATTTTGCTATCTATCCAGACTTTGAGGACAATCAAGTTGTGATGAATGAGAATGAACCATCATCAATGCAACCTCGAGAGAAGAAGGAGAAAGCAAAGAAAGAGAAGGCTGCCAAGATGCCAACTCAAGAGGAGGCATCTCGAGTACTTTGAAGAACAAGCGGGGAGCAGCTTGGTTACTTGATAACATCAACACCGATGATTGAGAAGGGTTGGCCACCCTAACTCAAAACCAGGAGAGCCACGGAAAGAATCATGGAACAAAAATCTATGATCTAGATGTCAAAGTGGCGAGATTGATCGGTTGTGGAGTAGCTCCAGGATGACATGCGAGGAGAGGAAGGGCAAGACAACCATCGATGCATTTGCAGAGTACCTAGAGCTCAGAGATCAGCTGCAGTGCTGTGATGGACACGAGCCACATCATCTGCACCAGCCACAGCTCCTACAGCTCGGTGCAACCAGCTCCAGCACCAACTCCTCCAGCTCCATCCACATCAACTGAAGCCTTCGTCCAAGGAGCCATCTCTACACCACCACCTGAAGATCAAGGCTGAGAGTCGATCTAGCACTATGCATTTTCTATGAACTTTTTGGTAACTTGTTGCCAAAGGGGGAGAAAAATGTATAGTTCATAGGCTTCGAGAGAGAGAGAGAGAGAGAGAGTTGCTTTTTGTTCTCTCTTGCTTTGGTGGTTAAACTTTGTTTGCTTTTGATTGCTTGAGATACTATGCTGTTATCTGTGAGACATTGATGATCATGTGTTTGATCATAAGCTACACTCATGCTTGTTACCTATCCTTATATGATTATTCACTTTGCTTGGTGATGAGTGCATGTATTCAATCTTTATTATTTTGAGCGCTCCACCAAGATGTCTGTGACATGGAAGAGTAACCCATGAGCCTAATTCCTTGTGCATTTGCAGTCCAAAGCAAATCTTAAACTATGCACAAATTTAGGGGGAGCTCTTGCTTATCACATACTTCTCAAAGCGACGATGTTTTTCAATCTTATTATCATTTGTCGAAGCTTTGATCTATATGTTGTCATCAATTACCAAAAAGGGGGAGATTGAAAGTGCAACTATCCCTAGGTGGTTTTGGTAATTCATAACAACATATAGCTCATTAAGCTAATGCTATTCCAAGACTATTATTTCAGGAAAGCTCAATGAATGGCATGGCATGGATGATCAAAGTGGATCCCTCAAAACATCAAGGACAAAGGATTGGCTCAAGCTCAAAAGCTCAAGACTCTTCATTTTACATTTTAGTGATCCAAGATCACATTGAGTCTATAGGAAAAGCCAATACTATCAACGAGGGATGAGGTGTTGCTTAATGAGCCTCTTGCTTCAAGTGCTTAGTGATATGCTCCAAAAACCCTCAACTACTTTCTCACATCCACATATGACCTAAACCCAAAGTGAAAATCGGTTCCACCGATTCTTTCTATCCGGCGCCACCGAGGTCATATGTCATAGCCACTGCCACAAACCCTAGGAAAATCGGTCTTACCGATAGGGATCTCGGTCTCACCGAGATGGGATTGTAATCTCTCTGTTTCCCTTCGTAACGTTTCGGTCTAACCGAAGTGAGTGATCGGTCCCACCGAGATTGCAATGTAAACTCCCTGTTTCCTTTTCGTAACATTTCGGTCTCACCGAAATGAGCGAATCGGTCCCACCGAGTTTACATGACCAACTCTCTGGAAAGCTTATTACCAAAATCGGTCTCACCGAGTTTGTGTAATCGGTCTCACCGAGATTACGTTATGCCCTAACCCTAACCATATCGGTCTTACCGAGTTGCATGTCCGTCCCACCGAAAATCCTAACGGTCACTAGGTTTACTAAATTGGTCTGACCGAGTCTGTTGAATCGGTCCCACCGAGTTTGGTAAATTGTGTGTAACGGTTAGATTTTGTGTGGAGGCTATATATACCCCTCCACATCCTCTTCATTCGTGGAGAGAGCCATCAGAACAAACCTACACTTCCAACTTACCATTTCTGAGAGAGAACCACCTACTCATGTGTTGAGGCCAAGATATTCCATTCCTACCATATGAATCTTGATCTCTAGCCCTCCCCAAGTTGCTTTCCACTCAAATCTTCTTTCCACCAGATCCAAATCCCATGAGAGAGAGTTGAGTGTTGGGGAGACTATCATTTTAAGCACAAGAGCAAGGAGTTCATCATCAACGCACCATTTGTTACTTCTTGGAGAGTGGTGTCTCCTAGATTGGCTAGGTGTCACTTGGGAGCCTCCGACAAGATTGTGGAGTTGAACCAAGGAGTTTGTAAGGGCAAGGAGATCGCCTACTTCGTGAAGATCTACCGCTAGTGAGGCAAGTCCTTCGTGGGTGACGGCCATGGTGGGATAGACAAGGTTGCTTCTTCGTGGACCCTTCGTGGGTGGAGCCCTCGGTGGACTCGCGCAACCGTTACCCTTCGTGGGTTGAAGTCTCCATCAACGTGGATGTACAATAGCACCACCTATCAGAACCACGACAAAAACATCCGTGTCTCCAATTGCGTTTGAATCCTCCAAACCCTTCCCTTTACATTCTTACAAGTTGCATGCTTTAATTTCTGCTGCTCATATACTCTTTGCATGCTTGCTTGAGTTGTTTGATGATTGCTTGACTTGTCCAAAGATAGCTAAAATCTGCCAAACTCTAAAATTGGGAAAGGTTAAGTTTTTAATTGGTCAAGTAGTCTAATCACCCCCTCTAGACATACTTCAAGGTCCTACACTTATGTCCGCTCTATCGGCTAAGGTGGCACCGGGAGAACTACTGCGATTGTGCCCTGGTTCACCTGGATGAGCACCTCAGTAGAGAAAGCCGAAAACTGACTGTCATGATAAAGCGAGAGACTGGTCAACCACTCAATGACTCAGCGGAATCTTCACGATTCCTCCGCATTAACGAAGGACGGGTTTCCCGGTCACGTATGTATGCACACCATATTTGGATGAACACGGACGTACCAGGGGCTATATAGTAGCCCCACCGTCAAACTCCTATGGCTAAGTGAAAGTGTTAAAGCTATATAGTCCGATTGCCTAGTTCACCGCGCTATCACCTCCTTAACGGACCAAGACGTTGTATCAAGTGTGATTACACGCTTTACCGAACACCCCCGCATTATATGCGTGGGGGCTGAAGCCGCCGACGGAAACTTTCATGTTATATACATACATACATAAACGGTCACACATGAGGCACTATAATACTTTACGGGCAAAAGTATAAATACAACCTTTATAATCAAAATAGCATTGTTTTTACAATCAAGATACATGTCACTGGTACATGGTATTCTTTGAGCACTGAGCCTCTATTAAACAGGCACCTTCTAGGACTTCTTCAAAATAGTGCTCGGGCGAGTCCTCGCCCCAGGGCGGACCCCTAGTTGCAACAGCGGTGGCCTCCATCTTTGCCCAATATGTCTTAACACGGGCAAGAGCCATCCACACACCTTCTATGCACGCTGACCTCTTAGCAGCGTTGATATGTGGTGTAGCATGAAGAAATCATTGCACTAAACCAAAATAGCTATCCGGACTTGGTTCCTTCGGCCACAGATGATCCACGACAGTCTTCATGGCAAGCCCGAACAACCTATGGAGCTCGGCCCACTCGGCCATTTGGTCACTCAACAACAGCGAACGCCTTGGATTACTGAACTGCGACCAGAACAATCTTTCCACCTCATGGTCTTTCTGATCTTTGAAATACTTAGTCGCATCAGCAGCACTCTTTGCGAAATCCAAGTAGGCGTCTGCAGAACTCCATAGTTGATCAAGAGGGGCATACTTCAGATCGCCGAACTTCGTCCGCAATAAGAAGGGCTTCCCAGCCGCGATATCTCCGGCTTGACGAAGCTCCTCCCGTGCCGCTCTGATTTTAGAGCGTGTTTCCTTGGCTGCTTCCAAGGCCTTCTTTAAGTCAGCCGCTTTTGCTTGGCTTTCCCTTTCGAGGAGCTCATAGCGGCTGACGGCATTCTGTAGT
Source organism: Aegilops speltoides (assembly GCA_021437245.1). Classification (NCBI taxonomy): domain Eukaryota; kingdom Viridiplantae; phylum Streptophyta; class Magnoliopsida; order Poales; family Poaceae; genus Aegilops; species Aegilops speltoides. The sequence continues at coordinate 231,327,739 of CM038141.1, forward strand.
TCAAGAGCCATGTTGGCTATTTTCTCTTCGCTCTGGCGATGAGCAGCCAGTTTGGCTTTTAACTCTTCGGCCGCCTTCAGGGCGACCGCATCACTTCTCCTGGCTTGTTTCTTGGCTCGGGAAAGTTCTGCCCGAAGGGTCTCCACGGCGGCAGCCCTATCTGCAGTCAAAGCATATTATAGATACTAGCATCATGCTCCTCTTAATACTTGCTGCCCACCCGAATATACATACCATGTGCCTTGTCAAGCCGCTTGTTCACAAGTGTGATGTCCGCATCCGCCACGTCAAGCTGCCGCCTCAATTCGGCAAAATCAGCAATCCGGTCAGCCACGGGACCCTCAGCCGCCTGCGCATGAAAGCAGCGCTATCATTACCTGAGACTATGATCCTCTGTTTGCCGCCTCTGGACGGCAACCAGAGTCTCAGGGGCTACTATCTATTCAAAGCACACCTAGCGTGTGTGGTACAGTCAAAAACATATATATTACTTTGTGTACCTCAAAGCCTCTTAGTAGACTCGTAAAAGCTTCATTCAAACCGCTTTTTGCAGATGAGATCCTCTCGACCACCGTACCCATTAAGGTACGATGTGCCTCTGAGATAGCCGCTTGCTACAAAAGATCCATCAATGTGTCCGGTTGTACACCGGATAGTCCCGGGCTTTTTCTGTTGATCTCCTTAGGAGCTGAGAACCCCAGACTTCGGGCGGCCGAAGAGTTACCTTCTGGCCTTTGCGGATCAGAAGAAATCCTCCGCGACGACACCTGAGGGTTGTCTGTCTCACGAGGCGGGGACGCAAGAGGAGGCGTTTCGCTCTCCATCATCTCCGGAAGAAGATCCCCCGAGGATGAACTTTGTTGAGAAGGGCTATGAGCCGGACTGCAAAACATATGTCTCGGTTATTATTCTCAGGAAAAAGCAGGGCATATTTACTAATGTGCCTTTGTTTGCTTACAGCTCGGCTGACGGCTGACCCCCTTGTGGGCGTTGTGCGGTAAGGATGCCCTCTAGGGCAAGGCCCCCTGGTGAGGGTTTCTTCCCTCGTTTGGAAACCTCCGTTTCCAAGTCTTCAGGGGCATCCCTTTTCTTCTCGTAGGGAGAAGGGATTCTAGATTCACCTCCACGATCATCCTCCTTCGCGGAGGCACTAATTCCCCCGGTTTGGATGTGTAATGTATGACGCCCACTTTCGGCTTCTCTATTCCTCCCCTCGTCCTCTCCTGATGGCACTTGATAGGGTGCGTGAGCCAGCATCCTGGTTAGTACGGGATCCGGCGATCCTTCGGGAAGAGGGGCCGAACACCTGATCCTCTCCGCCTTTCTTATCCAGTCCTGGCCAAAGGCAATTTTTCAGAATGATGTTATGACAAATATAATAATAACATGTTCGGTCGCAGAGTTACTTACTTGGGTATCTGGGCGGTTGCAGTTCAGGCCCGCATCCTCGGTGGTGTCCGGACACTTTATTCGTGATCCAAAGAATAATCAATACATCCCTTCGAGTGTCACACCGAAGAAGTGTTGAATATTTCGCCGTCCTTCCGGGTTGAACTCCCACATACGGAGAGATCGACGTTGGCATGGCAGGACCCAACGAACTAGCATTACCTGAATTACTTTTACGAGACTGACATCCCTCTTGAGGAGATCTCGGATGCGGCTTTGCAATGTCAGCACGTCATTAACTGGCCCCCATCCAGCCCTTTGTTGACCCATGACGCCAGTTGCCTAAAACCAAGGAGTCATACTAACGGCAGGATTGGGTTACCCACACCAATATTGATGAGAATCCCGTGATAAGGGGGACACGATCTCTGCCTTGACAAGACGTGTCAATAAAACCGCCTCGCAATACGTGCAGTAGCAGGCTGGGAAAAACGATTCGTATAATGACCGGGTCGCGGCGTGATATCACGCTATGAAAAAGTTGTCAGCAGATTAGATTTGTGGAAAATTGTGCTCTCTACGGTGGTATGTGGAAATTGTTTTGCAGAGCCGGACACGATCCTTGTGTTCAAGATCTTCTATGGAGTATTCGGAGAAGGAACCCGCCTTGCAATGCCGAAGACAATATGCGCGCCGGACTCGTCATCATTGAAGCCTGGTTCAGGGGCTACTGAGGGAGTCCTGGATTAGGGGGTTCGGACTGTTCGACTATGAAAATACAAGATTGAAGACTTTGTCCCGTGTCCGTGTGGGACTCTCCTTTGCGTGGAAGGCAAGCTTGGCTCTCCTTCTCTGCAGCCGACTCTGTGTAACCCAAGCCCCCTCCGGTGTCTATATGAACCGGAGGGTTCAGTCCGTAGGACAACAACAATCATAATCATAGGCTAGGTTCCAGGGTTTAGCCTCTACGATCTCGTGGTAGATCAACTCTTGTAATACTCATATCATCTAGATCAATCAAGCAGGAAGTAGGGTATTACCTCCATCGAGAGGGCCCGAACCTGGGTAAACATTGTGTCCCCCGCCTCCTGTTACCATTAGCCTTAGACGCATAGTTTGGGACCCCCTACCCGAGATCCGTCGGTTTTGACACCTACAACTGCCCTTGTAGACCAGCAGGAAAAAACATGCCAAGGAAGATAAAACTTTGGATTTTGAAAAGAGCCTTAATGATCTTGATGAATGTTTAAGTTAATCTCCAGGATTGCGTCCCCAGCATCCCATTGATGCAGCTGAACAAACACCCCGTTCATACTGTTGCATTCTTTGCTGGTCATGAAACCGTGTCATGTGCCTACTTTTATTTTGTGACTCTTTTCCGTGGTTGGTTATTGTAATGTCTTAGTATGTGGGCCAATTCTCAAGTTTGCGATTTAATCACAACAGTGAGAGCTGAATTTGCATTCAAATTCAAATTTTACACAAATTCATATTAAAATTTCAAAATTATGAATTTTGTTCAAAATTGCCCGTTAAATGCAATATAAAACAAATTCATCATGTCTAAAGATTATGGAGTCTATGCATGTTGTCACTGTTGTATGGACCCACATGTAAGAAGCCACATGACTCAACGTTTTGACCCACTTCGCAACAGCCATGTCAAAGCCTTATGGGCTCATATGTCAGCACCATTGAGCGGTCAAAACTAACGCCTGACTTATCACTGACGGGCCCCGTCGGTGAAAAAACCATAGTCGAACCCACATGGAAGCAACCACGTCAGCAACTATTGTGCCCATATGTCAGAATCTATGATCGGTCAAACTGACGACCCGATTACTGGTGACAGATTATTGTCACAAAAAACAATTTAGATGACAAATCGACATATCATAGGTGATTGTTTTAGCCGTCACCAAAGATGACCATTCATGACAAAATGGGTTCATCAACTAAGACACGATCTTACATGGTAAAAGAAGTGGTACTATCAAGATTTTATTTTTGTCACGGTGCTTCGCTGGCGGTGGAGGTGACGGGCGTAAGCCATCACCAAACCATTTCCGACGACAAAAATCAGTTTTACATGACATAAATGGGTCATCACAAAATAACCCACATTTTGTAGCGAGGCCCATTGGAGTGACAATGAGGGCAAGTCACAGATAATTTGCCTTATCATCGACAAGCCACCCATCAGTTCCCGTAATGGAGCTTGGTCCGTGAGTATGGTTGATGTAGATACTCTTGGACTTTTTTCGTCTTATTCCTTGATGGGTTGTTGGCTCATTGGTCGAGGAGGATTTGGTGGCTCCTGTGGGTCCTACTGACCCTTGGGGTCCCACATGCCAGGTGAAGGAAATATGCCCTAGAGGCTGTTGGAAATATGCCCTAGAGGCAATAATAAAAGTATTATTATATTTCCTTGTTCATGATAATTGTCTTTTATTCATGCTATAACTGTATTATCCGGAAATCGTAATACACGTGTGAATACAAAGACCACAATATGTCCCTAGTGAGCCTCTAGTTGACTAGCTCGTTGTGATCAGCAGATAGTCATGGTTTCTGACTATGGACATTGGATGTCGTTGATAACGGGATCACATCATTAGGAGAATGATGTGATGGACAAGACCCAATACTAAGCATAGCACAAAGATCGTGTAGTTAAATGCGCTAGAGCTTTTCTAATGTCAAGTATCTCTTCCTTAGACCATGAGATCGTGTAACTCCCGGATACCGTAGGAGTGCTTTGGGTGTATCAAGCGTCACAGCGAATCGGGTGACTATAAAGGTGCACTACGGTATCTCCGAAGTGTGTGCATTGGGTTGACACGGATCGAGGCTGGGATTTGTCACTCCGTGCAATCGGAGAGGTATCTCTGGGCCCACTCGGTAGGACATCATCATAATGTGCACAATGTGACCAAGGGGTTGATCACGGGATGATGTGTTGCGGAACGAGTAAAGAGACTTGCGTGCGAGATTGAACAAGGTATCGGTATCCGACGATCGAATCTCGGGCAAGTAAAATACCGCTAGACAAAGGGAATTGTATACGGGATCGTTGAGTCCTTGACATCGTGGTTCATCCGATGAGATCATCGTGGAACATGTAGGAGCCAACATGGGTATCCAGATCCGCTGTTGGTTATTGATGGGAGAACGTCTCGGTCATGTCTACATGTCTCCGAACCCGTAGGGTCTACACATAAGGTTCGATGGCGCTAGGGTTATAAAGGAAGCTTGTATGTGGTTACGAATGTTGTTGAGTCCGGATGAGATCCCGGACGTCACGAGGAGTTCGGAATGGTCGGAGGTAAAGATTTATATATGGGAAGTCTGTTTTGGTCACGGAAAAGTTTGGGGTTTATCGATAACGTCTGGGACCACCGGAGGTCCCGGGTCCACCAAGTGGGGCCACCTGCCCCAGAAGGCTGCGTGGGCCAAGTGTGGGAGGGACCAGCCCCTAGGTGGGCTGGGCGCCCCACCAAGGCCCAAGCGTGGGAAGTGGGGAAGGGGCAAACCCTAGGCAGATGGGCCCTAAGGCCCACCCAGGTGCGCCTCCCCTCTCTCCCCTCGCCGCCACCAGTTGGATCTCGAGGCTGGCCGCACCCCTTGGGGTGGGAAACCCTAAAGGGGGCGCAGCCCCCCTCTCCCCCTATAAATAGTGAGGCATAGGGCTGCCCATGAGGCAGACACAATACACGTGATTCGATCTCTGCCTTTGGTTGCAGCCCTCTCCTCTCTCCCAAGTACTCCTCCTCTCCGTGGTGCTTAGCGAAGCCTGCTGGATGCCACGCTCCTCCACCACCACCACGCCGTTGTGCTGCTGCTGGATGGAGTCTTCCTCAACCTCTCCTCTCTCCTTGCTGGATCAAGGCGTGGGAGACATCGTCGGGCTGTCACGTGTGTTGACGCGGAGGTGCCGTGCGTTCGCACTTGATCATCGGTGATTTGAATCACGGCGAGTGCGACTCCATCAACCCGTTCACTTGAACGCTTCCGCTTAGCGATCTACAAGGGTATGTAGATGCACTCTCCTTTCTACTCGTTGCTGGTCTCTCCATAGATAGATCTTGGTGACACGTGGGAAAATTTTGAATTTCGCCTCGTTCCCCAACGATGGCATCATGAGCTAGGTCTATTGCGTAGATTCTTTGAGCGAGTAGAACACAAAGTAGTTGTGGGCGTTGATGTTGTTCAATATGCTTACCGTTACTAGTCCAATCTTGTTTCGACGGTATTGTGGGATGAAGCGGCCGGACCGACGTTACACGTACTCTTCGTGAGGCGTGTTCCACCGATTGACATGCACCGTGCATAAGGTGGCTAGCGGTGCCGATCTCTCCCACTTTAGTCGGAGCGGATTCGATGAAAAGGGTCCTTATGAAGGGTAAATAGCAATTGGCATATCACGTTGTGGTTTTGCGTAGGTAAGAAACGTTCTTGCTAGAAACCCATAGCAGCCACGTAAAACATGCAACAACAATTAGAGGACGTCTAACTTGTTTTTGCAGGGTATACTATGTGATGTGATATGGCCAAGAAGAATGTGATGAATGATATGTGATGTATGAGATTGATCATATTCTTGTAATAGGATTCACGACTTGCATGTCGATGAGTATGATAACCGGCAGGAGCCATAGGAGTTGTCTTTATTTATTGTATGACCCGCGTGTCATTGAACAACGCCATGTAATTACTTTACTTTATTGCTAACCGGTAGCCATAGTAGTAGAAGTAATAAGTTGGCGAGACAACTTCATGGAGACACGATGATGGAGATCATGATGATGGAGATCATGGTGTCATGCCGGTGACGATGATGATCATGGAGCCCCGAAGATGGAGATCAAAAGGAGAAAAATGATATTGGCCATATCATGTCACTATTTGATTGCATGTGATGTTTATCATGTTTATGCATCTTGTTTACTTAGAACGACGGTAGTAAATAAGATGATCCCTTACAACAATTTCAAGAAGTGTTCTCCCCTGACTGTGCACCGTTGCTATAGTTCGTCGCTTCTAAGCACCACGTGATGATCGGGTGTGATGGATTCTTACGTTCACATACAACGGGTGTAAGACAGGTTTTACAGCGAAAACACTTAGGGTTAACTTGACGAGCCTAGCATGTACGGACATGGCCTCGAACACGGAGACCGAAAGGTCGAGCATGAGTCGTATGGAAGATACGATCAACATGAAGATGTTCACCGATGATGACTAGTCCGTCTCACGTGATGATCGGACACGGCCTAGTTGACTTGGATCATGTAATCACTTAGATGACCGAGGGATGTCTATCTCGAGTGGGAGTTCATAAGATGAACTTAATTATCCTGAACATAGTCAAAAATCTTTGCAAATTATGTCATAAGCTCGCGCTTTAGTTCCACTATTTAGATATGTTCCTAGAGAAAATATAGTTGAAAGTTGTGATGGCGATTATGCGGACGAGAGAAAGCTTATGTCCTTAATGCACCGCTCGGTGTCTTTGAATCGAACGTCGTTTGTGGATGTTGCGAACATCGGACATACGCGTTTGATAACTACGTGATAGTTCGGTTAAATGGTTTAGAGTTGAGGCACCAAAGACGTTTTGAAGCGTCACGGAACATATGAGATGTTTCGAGGGCTGAAATTGAGATTTCGGGCTCGTGCCCACGTCAAGAGGTATGAGACCTCCGACGATTTTCTTAGCCTGCAAACTAAGGGAGAAAAGCTCAATCGTTGAGCTTGTGCTCAGATTGTCCGAGTGCAACAATCACTTGAATCGAATGGGAGCTGATCTTCCAGATGAGATAGTGATGTTTCTCCAAAGTGATTGCCACCAAGCTGCTAGAGCTTCGTGATGAACTATAACATATCAGGGATAGATATGATGATCCTTGAGGTATTCGCGATGTTTGACACCGCGAAAGTAGAAATCAAGAAGGAGCATCAATTGTTGATGGTTGGTGAAACCACTAGTTTCAAGAAGGGCAAGGGCAAGAAGGATACTTCATGAAGCGGCAAATCAGCTGCTGCTCGGTGAAGAAACCCAAGGTTGAACCCAAACCCGAGACTAAGTGCTTACGTAATAAGGGAACAACCTTTGGAGCGGAATTACCCTAGATACTTGGTAGATGAGAAGGTGGCAAGGTCGATAGAAGTATATTGGATATACATTATGTTAATGTGTACTTTACTAGTACTCCTAGTAGCACTAGGGTATTAGATACGGTTCGGTTGCTAAGTGTTAGTAACTCGAAATAAAAGCTACGGAATATACGGAGACTAGCTAAAGGTGGTGACGATATATGTTGGAAGTGTTTCCATGGTTGATGTAATCAAGCATCGCACGCTCCCTCTACCATCGAGATTTGGTGTTTGCGTTGAGCATAGACATGATTGGATTATGTCTATCGCAATCTGATTATTCATTTAAGGAGAATAATGGTTACTCTATTTATTTGAATAATACCTTCAATGGTCTTGCACCTAAAGGAATGGTTTATTGAATCTCGATCGTAGTGATACACATTTTCATGCCAAAAGGTATAAGATAGTAATGATAGTACCACTTACTTGTGGCTTTGCCATGTAAGTCATATTGGTGTAAAAGCATGAAGAAGCTCCATGTTGATGGATCTTTGGACTCACTCGTTTTGAAAAGTTTGAGACATGCGAACCATGTCTATTGGTGTATACGCATGAAGAAACTCCATACAGATGGATTGTTTGGACTCACTTGATTTTGAATCACTTGAGATATGCAAATCATACCACATGGGCAAGATGACTGAAAAGCCTCGTTTTCAGTAAGATGGAACAAGATAGCAACTTGTTGGAAGTAACACATTTTGATGTGTGCAGTCCAATGAGTCTTTGAGGCATCTGATGAATATCGTTATGTTCTTACTTCACAGATGATTCGAGTAGATGTAGAGTATATTTACTTGATGAAACACAAGTCTGAATTATTGAATGGTTCAAGTAATTTCAGAGTGAAGTTGAAGATCGTCGTGACAAGAGGATGAAATGTCTATGATATGATCATAGAGATGAGTATCTGAGTTCTGAGCTTTGCACATAATTAAGACATTGTGGAAATTGTTTCACAATTAATACCGCCTGGAACACCATAGTTTGATGGTGTGTCCGAACATCATAGTTGCACCCTATTGGATATGGTGTGTACCATGATGTCTCTTATCGAATTACCACTATCGTTTATGGGTTAGGCATTAGAGACAACCACATTCACTTTAAATAGGGTACCACGTAATTCCGTTGAGATGACACCATATGAACTATGGTTTAGAGAAACCTAAGCTGTCATTTCTTAAAGGTTTGGGGCTGCGATGCTTATGTGAAAAAGTTTCAGGTCGATAAGCTCGAACCCAAAGCGGATAAAATGCATCTTCATAGGACACCCAAAACAGTTGGGTATACCTCCTAATTCAGATCCAAAAGCAATAGGGATTGTTTCTTGAATCGGGTCCTTTCTCGAGGAAAAGTTTGTCTCGAAAAGTTAAGTGGGAGGATGGTAGAAACTTGATATGGTTATTGAACCGTCACTACAACTAGTGTGTAGCAGGGCACAGGAAGTTGTTCCTGTGGCACCTACACCAGTTGAAGTAGAAGCATATGATAGTGATCATGAAACTTCAGATCAAGTCACTACCGTACCTCGTAGGGTGACAAGGATGCGTACTGCTTCAGAGTGGTACAGTAATCCTGTCTTGAAGGACATGTTGCTAGGCAACGATGAACCTACGAGCTATGGAGAAGCAATGGTGGGCCCAAATTCCGACAAATGGTTAGAAGCCATGAAATCCGAGATAGGATCCATGTATCAGAACAAAGCATGGACTTTGGTGGACTTACCCGATGATCGGCAAGCCATTGAGATAAATGGATCTTTAAGAAGAAGACGGACGTGGGCGGTAATGTCACCGTCTATGAAGCTCGACTTGTGGCGAAGAGTTTTTCACAAGTTCAAGGAGTTGACTACGATGAGATTTTCTCATCCGTAGCGATGCTTAAGTCCGTCGGAATCATGTTAGCATTAGCTGCATTTATGAAATCTGGCGGATGGATGTCAAAATGAGTTTCCTTACCGGTTTTAGAAGGAAAGGTTGTATGTGATACAATCGAAAAGTTTTGTCGATCCTAAGGATGCTAAAAGGTATGCTAGCTCCAATGATCCTTCTAAGGACCGGAGTAAGCATCTCGGAGTTGGAATATGTACTTTGATAAGATGATCAAAGATTTTGGGTTTATACAAATTTATGAGAAACTTGTATTTCCAAAGAAGTGAGTGGGAGCACTATAGAATTTCGGTGAGTATATGTTATTGACATATTGTTGATCGAAATGATGTAGAATTTCTGGAAAGCATATAGGGTTATTTGAAAAGTGTTTTCAATGGAAAACCTGGATTAAGCTACTTGAACATTGAGCATCAAGATCTATGAGGATAGATCAAAACGCTTAATGGTACTTTCAAATGAGCATATACCTTAACATGATCTTGAAGGTGTTCAAGATGGATCGATCAAAGAAGGAGTTCTTGCACGAGATGTAAGGTATAAAGTTAAGACTTAAATCTCGACCATGGCGGAGAGAGAGAAAGGGCGAAGGTCGCCCCTATGCTTTATACATAGGCTCTCTGGTATGCTATCTTTGTGTACCGCTTTGGAAGTGTTCCTTGCCATGAGTCGGTCAAGGGTACAAGAATGATCCAGAATGGATCATTGGACAGCGCTCAAAATTGTCCTTGGAGTAAATAAGGACATGTTTCTCGATTATGGAGGTGATGAAGAGTTGGCGTAAAGGATTACGTCGATGCAAGCTTTAACACCTATCCGAGTGACTCGAGTAGCAAACCGGATCGTATAGTGGAGCAACCATTTGAAATAGCTCCAAGTGGAGCGTGGAAGCAGCGTTTACAATATGACCTAGAAATTTGCAAAGCACATACGGATCTGAATGTTGCGAGACCGTTGACTAAAACCTCTCTCACAAGCAAAACATGATCAAACCCCGAACTCATTTGATGATGTTGGTCACATGGCGATGTGACTGTGAGTGTTAATCACATGGAGATGTGAACTAGATTATTGACTCTAGTGCAAGTGGGAGACTGTTGGAAATATGCCTAGAGGCAATAATAAAAGTATTATTATATTTCCTTGTTCATGATAATTGTCTTTTATTCATGCTATAAGCTGTATTATCGGAAATCGTAATACACGTGTGAATACAAAGACCACAATATGTCCCTAGTGAGCCTCTAGTTGACTAGCTCGTTGTGATCAGCAGATAGTCATGGTTTCTGGCTATGGACATTGGATGTCGTTGATAACGGGATCACATCATTAGGAGAATGATGTGATGGACAAGAGACAATACTAAGCATAGCACAAAGATCGTGTAGTTAAATGCGCTAGAGCTTTTCTAATGTCAAGTATCTCTTCCTTAGACCATGAGATCGTGTAACTCCGGATACCGTAGGAGTGCTTTGGGTGTATCAAAGCGTCACAACGAATCGGGTGACTATAAAGGTGCACTACGGTATCTCCGAAAGTGTCATTGGGTTGACACGGATCGAGGCGGGATTTGTCACTCCGTGCAATCGGAGAGGTATCTCTGGGCCCACTCGGTAGGACATCATCATAATGTGCACAATGTGACCAAGGGGTTGATCACGGGATGATGTGTTGCGGAACGAGTAAAGAGACTTGCCGGTAACGAGATTGAACAAGGTATCGGTATACCGACGATCGAATCTCGGGCAAGTAAAATACCGCTAGACAAAGGGAATTGTATACGGGATCGACTAAGTCCTTGACATCGTGGTTCATCCGATGAGATCATCGTGGAACATGTGGGAGCCAACATGGGTATCCAGATCCCGCTGTTGGTTATTGATCGGAGAACGTCTCGGTCATGTCTGCATGTCTCCCGAACCCGTAGGGTCTACACATAAGGTTCGATGACGCTAGGGTTATAAAGGAAGCTTGTATGTGGTTACGAATGTTGTTCGAGTCCGGATGAGATCCCGGACGTCACGAGGAGTTCGGAATGGTCGGAGGTAAAGATTTATATATGGGAAGTCTGTTTTGGTCACAGGAAAAGTTTGGGGTTTATCGATCGCATCTGGGACCACCGGAGGGTCCGGGTCCACCAAGTGGGGCCACCTGCCCTGAAGGCTGCGTGGGCCAAGTGTGGGAGGGACCAGCCCCTAGGTGGGCTGGGCGCCCCACCAAGGCCCAAGGCGTGGGAAGTGGGGAAGGGGGCAAACCCTAGGCAGATGGGCCCTAAGGCCCACCACAGGTGCGCCTCCCCTCTCTCCCTCTCGCCGCCACCAGATTGGATCTGGAGGCTGGCCGCACCCTTGGGGGTGGAAACCCTAAAGGGGCGCAGCCCCTCTCCCCTATAAATAGTGAGGCATAGGGCTGCCCATGGGGCAGACACATACACGTGATTCGATCTCGCCTTTGGTTGCAGCCCTCTCCTCTCTCCCAAGTACTCCTCCTCTCCCGTGGTGCTTAGCGAAGCCTGCTGGATTGCCACGCTCCTCCACCACCACCACGCCCGTTGCTGCTGCTGGATGGAGTCTTCCTCAACCTCTCCCTCTCTCCTTGCTGGATCAAGGCGTGGGAGACATCGTCGGGCTGTACGTGTGTTGAACGCGGAGGTGCCGTGCGTTCGGCACTTGATCATCGGTGATTTGAATCACGACGAGTACGACTCCATCAACCCCGTTCACTTGAACGCTTCCGCTTAGCGATCTACAAGGGTATGTAGATGCACTCTCCTTTCTACTCGTTGCTGGTCTCTCCATAGATAGATCTTGGTGACACGTAGGAAAATTTTGAATTTCTGCTACGTTCCCCAACAGAGGCAATAATAAAGTTGTTATTTATGTTTCCTTATATCATGATAAATGTTTATTATTCATGCTAGAATTGTGTTAACCGGAAACTTAGTACATTTGTGAATACATAGACAAACAAAGTGTCACTAGTATGCCTCTACTTGACTAGCTCGTTGAATCAAAGATGGTTATGTTTCCTAGCCATAGACATGAGTTATCATTTGATTAATGGGATCACATCATTGGAGAATGATGTGATTGACTTGACCCATTCCGTTAGCTTAGCATTTGATCGTTTAGTATGTTGCTATTGCTTTCTTCATGACTTATACATGTTCCTGTGACTATGAGATTATGCAACTCCCGAATACCAGAGGAACACTTTGTGTGCTACCAAACGTCACAATGTAACTAGGTGATTATAAAGGTACTCTACAGGTGTCTCCGATGGTACTTGTTGAGTTGGCATAGATCAAGATTAGGATTTGTCACTCCGATTATCGGAGAGGTATCTCTGGGCCCTCTCGGAAATGCACATCACTATAAGCCTTGCAAGCAATGTGACTAATGAGTTAGTTGCAGGATGATGCATTACGGAACGAGACTTGCCGGTAACGAGATTGAACTAGGTATCGAGATACCGACGACCGAATCTCGGGCAAGTAACATACCGATGACAAAGGGAACAACGTATGTTGTTATCCATGGGGCACGCCATAGGAGGGTCGGCCCTCCCCCTCCTCCACTCCTTTATATACGGGGGAGGGGGCACCCCATAGACACACAAGTTGATCCTTGATCTCTTAGCCGTGTGCGGTGCCCCCCTCCACCATAATCCACCTCGGTCATATCATCGTAGTGCTTAGGCGAAGCCCTGCGCCGGTAGCTTCATCATCACCGTCATCACGCCGTCGTGCTGATGAAGCTCTTCCCCGACACTCTACTGGATCGTGAGTTCGTGGGATGTCGCCGAGCCGAACGTGTGCAGATCGCGGAGGTGTTGTACCTTCGGTGATAGGATCGGTCGATCGTGAAGATGTATGATTACATCAACCGCGTTGTCATAACGCTTTCGCTTATGGTCTACGAGGGTATGTAGACAACACTCCCCCCTCGTTGCTATGCATCACCATGATCTTGCGTGTGCATAGGAATTTTTTGAAATTAGTACGTTCCCCAACACCAGGCTTGGGCTTCTAGAAGTTTTGGTGAAGATTCAGACAGAATGTGTTTGAATTCAAATTCAAAACAAAAGTTTGAATTGAGCTAGAGTTCAATGTTACAAGTCCATGGAATAAATCCGGTGTCTAGAGGGCTGGGGTGGAATAGATCACCTCAATGGTTTTCCTCACATTTTTTGAAGTGGTTTGCTCCAAGTCTTATCTTGACCAAAGTTTGAACCAAATCAGGTTTAACCATATTTCAAACTTTTTGAGAAAGGGCTAGATAGGTTTTTGACCTAGACGTGCTTGGAAAGTCCAAAAAAATAAGTTGAACTTCTATGGGTTTTTGCCAAAACCAGAACTTATTTTTACTAATTAAATGCTAAAATGTTGATTTTTAAAATGGCACGAAAAGAAAAACTTGGGACCACTTCAAAAACAATTGCTGCAAGTGAGGCCATAAGGTGTTGTAAAGTCTTAGTTTGACTTTCAAGAAATTTTACTTCCTAAGCTTTTGCACTTAAGTTAAACTCTTGTTTTAGGGTTTAAGTGCCACTAATTTTAAGGGCTAGTCTTGGGCCATGGATAATCTTGGAATAAAAAATTATATGGTCCAAGATTTCACTTAGGTGATTTTTATTTGAATTTTGGGCTTACAAGTTTTCCTTGACAATAATTTAGTTTTACATAATTATCAAGCAAAAAGATCCCCGTGGGAGGTTGCATATTATATAAACCTTGGGATCATCCTTGTTTTGCTAATTTGTAGACTATGTTTTTATAGGTTATTTTTTTGCTATAAAATCACCACGACTGCGCAAGGCGAGCAAAATGGTGCAGGTACTGGCTTAATCATGCGCGATGCAAGTGCGCTGTAAAATCACTCACGATCAGCATGGCGAGCAAAATGGTGCAGTCTTGGCTTAAGTGTGTGATGCAAGTGTCTTTGTAAAATCACCACGATCTAGCATAGCCGAGCAAATGGTGGAGGTCTTGGCTTAACTGCAGCGATGCAAGTCTTGTTGTAAAATCACCACGACTGCGCAAGCTAAAGTCGGGTGAGTTTATTTAGAAATTAGGACGAGTCGTGTGCGATAGACCAACTAGTTAGAAATATAAAAACAAACTACCCGCCTTGAGCGTTGCGAAAATCGGCGGTTCCGCCACTTTTCTTTATTATCATACACGCATATTCTTATTGGACCATGCGCGATCTTGGGCACTCCCGCCCCGCATCAGTTCCTTTACCCAAATTTTAGTGTCGCTGTACTTCAATCGTCGCCCACACTCCTCTAGCACCGACCTTATAGTAAAATTGCAGTAGCCGAGGCATTTGAACCGTTGCCCTCCCTCGTCCACCACCATCTCCGCCCACCATTACTAAAATTTTCAGTAGTCGCGGCGTATCCTCAAACACCACAATCCCCCCACCACAGTCCCCCACCCGCCCCCTCCCCCCTCGAACCCTAGCTCGCGGCCGCCACCGGCGCTGCCGCCAACTCATGCCGGTCTGCCTATTCCTCCTAGCTTAGATAATAAAGTTCAGGTTACCCAGTGATTTCCATACCGTCGCCCCACTCCCCTGAGTTTTTAGATGAGGCCTGCGGTGTCCCTCCCCGCCAGATCCACATCCCCTGCTCCAGATTGTCGCATCCTAAGCTCGACCACGTATCCCATGGGGCCCGATGAGCATTCGGCCAAGAAGTGGTTTATCATGGCCACTTCAGCGGACGTTGGCGAGGTGGCCGCCGTTCACCCCGACCTGTCGATCCCGGAGCTACACGTCAACGCGGAAGCCGGCGAAGACGTTGACTATGTTGCCATGTCAAAGGCTTCATGTCAGCGGGCTTGTGTATTACTGTATCTCGGGAAAGCTGGCTATGACAACAAGCTCGTCGACAGCGACGGCTCCACACGGGCCATGTCATAGGTTACGTGGTCCATCCCCAACCCCTCTAGTTCAACCACCGTCGATCTCTTCAACGGCCCTGCCGCTGATCTCCTCCGCCAAGCGGTCAAGGATTTCCGATCCTTATACGCCATCGAGCCCATTTTGTCATTTCTAAAGGACACGTTCTATGGCGGCGGCTTGGAATCCTCAATTGCCAAGTCAGATCTCATCGACCACGACCATGACCACGAGGAGGGCACCCACAAAGGTTCTTCCACCATGGGTCTGTGCTCTTCCAACTGGAAGGATCCCGTCCATGAAATGTGAGGCAACATCCTATCAGCAAATCTTACCTTTTCTAGCTTGCCAACCCGTACCCTTTGTTGTAGTAGCATTTGTCGTGCAGTGCTATAACTATGTCGTGTTTAATTATTTCAGTTATGCAAAAATGTATCATTCAATAGGGCTATGTGATGTTTAAGTATGAATTGTCCACTTCAGTTTCACGAATGGCTATATTTGGTTGTTTATAGTGAGTAGATGCATTGTTTATCTGTGTTTGGTTGTTAGGTTGGTTGAAGTGAGCACTTTTCCAGTTATCGAGCCGATTTGTCTTAGTTTGCTTGCAATGAGCATTTGTCCAGTTATCAAGCAGATGCCTTGTTTATCTGTATTTGGTTGTTAGGTTACTTTTTTTAGCATTTGTCCAGTTTTCAAGCAGATGCCTTGTTTATCTGTATTTGCTTATTAGGTTGGTTACAGTGAGCATTTGTCCAGTTTTCAAGCATATGCCCTATTTATCTTTATTTGCTTGTTAGGTTGGTTCCAGTGAGACTATGTCCAGTTTTCAATGGCTATATTTGGTTGTTATACTAGTCATTTATGCCTTGTTTATTTCAGTCATTCGCAATGTGTTGTTCATTATGTGCAAGTCAGAACTGTGCCGCTCGATTGCATCAATACCAGTTTGAACGGCTATATTTGGTTCCATTTATGCCTGGTGTAGTTAACACATGCCCTTTATTTCAGTTTTACACATTTATCCACTGATTTTTAAGCATTACCTATGTTCAATTCATTTTCAACAATACCAGTTTGAATTGCAATATTTGATGGTTGTTAAGCCTGCTGTCAGTAACATTGCCTTTCATTTTATATATGCTTGAAGAGCATGCTGAAAACAACACATTCAAGCTATCATTTGGAGATGATATTGTTCACCATTGCTATATTTGTTTGATGTTAAGGTTGTCATACTTATCATGCCTTTCCACTACTTATGCAGGACAACAACGGGAGTGGCCACCATTTTCCACCGAGGTTAGCTTCATCTCTCGGCTTGTACTCCCCCGTTGTTCCATAATGTAATGCAATAGATCCATGCCTGGACACTTGTTAGCTTCTATATTGACTTGTTGCTTGTAGGTACATATGACCTTGGCAAGGATCCACGCATCGACCCTTTTTGCGTATGGGGCAATGAGATATTCATGAACAAGTATCAAGTGAGGAAACTGATAAGGATTATTAGCAAAAAGATACGAATGGTGGCAACTACAAACTCTGCAACCTTCTCTTTTTACTGCCCATAATGAGTTGTTAGACAACAATGTCTGAATCTTTTTTGTTCACAGTGGTTCCTGAAGCAGTTCACTCAAGATTACCTCGCAAAGTACATGATTGGTGGACATGCAATGAAGGTTAAAGTATTACATCCAGAATACAATGAGCATCGAGAAGTCGTAATGAAGACAGTGAAGGATGGACGGGCAGCCATCACAAGGGGTTGGCCTAGAGTCGTGCGCGCATTACGCATGGAGGAGGATACAATATGGGCATTCCGCTTCAGCTTCTGCAGCACCAGAATGTCTTTCGCCTCTCTCTTTACAGTCTTTAGTACAACTGTGGTTCATCATTCTTTACTTGGTGCTTCTGTAGTTCTTCAGTATATGTACCTGTGCATCGAATTATGTATTCGTGGTTGAACATATATTTGTAATAAACCTGGTTGGGTATGAAATAAGTGATTGCCTACTTTTAAATTCAAAAATGTGATTTTTAAATTAGAGATTAATTAGGGATTACACTACACACGGTTTGCAAAAGCGAAACGTCTGCGATAGACGTGGAGATCAGACATGTTTCTAGGATCCACTACGTGTACGATCAATCTCCACCGCACACACGATCAACTAGGAAAAAACGTATGCGATCAATCTCCACTGCACACACGATCAACCAATAAAAAACGTGTGCGATTAACAGCAGCATCGCACACAGTTCTTCCTTATTAAATGTTTGCGATAGTCACCATATCACACACGCTTCGAAATTATTGACTGTTTATGATGTTGTGCGCATCACAAACGTTTGGTACTTCTTGGATTAACTATGTGGGATGTACTTACTAACGAAAATGTATTCCTTGGATGAATTGTGTGGAATGTACATACGAACGGAAACGTTTAACGGGGCTGACTATGTGGGATGTACTTACGACCGGAAGCGATTTCGCCTGTATAATTGTATTTTTTGAGCACTACTATACGTATAACGTATTTTCTCGCTCGTCGGTCGCACACGACCTCATTTTGCCGAGCATGTGTGCCATATGTTGATATTCACACCAAGTTTTATCTTGCTTACCAAGGTGATATCCATCCACTTAGTTTGGGACATTCTTGTTGAAGTGTATATGTGGATTACCTAACTCTTTTCATTGGTTCAAAGTTTTGGTTGCATTGACTTGTGCATGAAGTTTAACATGGTATAAGAGCTTAAGGTCTTGAGTTCAAGTTTTGATCCACTTAGTTTTGGACATTCCTATTGAATTGTATATGTGGATTGCCTAACCCTTTTCATCAGCTGAAATTTTTGGTTGTTGGCTAGTGCATGGAGTTTAACATGACATCAGATCTTAAGGTCTTAGTTCAAATCCCAACTTTCGCAATTTATCTAATTTTTTTTGCACCACTTCCAGCGTCACACATGCGAGAGGGCTTTGATGGTCTAGTGTTCTATAAACGAACCCTTATGTGTTGTGGCTTCGTACGAACTTTGTTCCCAGCAGTCTGAAGGAAATATGCCCTAGAGGCAATAATAAAGTTATTATTTATTTCCTTATTTCATGATAAATGTTTATCATTCATGCTAGAATTGTATTAACCGGAAACATAATACATGTGTGAATACATAGACAAACATAGTGTCACTAGTATGCCTCTACTTGACTAGCTCGTTTATCAGAGATGGTTATGTTTCCTAGCCATGGACAAAAGAGTTGTCATTTGATTAACGGGATCACATCATTAGGAGAATGATGTGATTAACGGGATCACATCATTAGGACAAAAGAGTTGTCATTTGATTAACGGGATCACATCAAAAGAGTTGTCATTTGATTAATTGTATTAACCGGAAACATGATACATGTGTGAATGCATAGACAAACAAGATGTCACTAGTATGCCTCTACTAGACTAGCTTGTTAATCAAAGATGGTTATGTTTCCTAACCATGAACAAGGAGTTGTTATTTGATTAACAAGGTCACATCATTAGGGGAATGATCTGATTGACATGACCCATTCCATTAGCTTAGCACTCGATCGTTTAGTATGTTGCTCTGCTTTTTCCATGACTTATACATGTTCCTGTAACTATGAGATTATGCAACTCCGTTTACGGAGGAACACTTTGGTGCTACCAAACGTCACTGGCGAATCGGGTGATTATAAAGGAGTACTACAGTGTCTCCAAAGGCGATGTTGGGTTGGCGTATTTGAGATTAGGTTTTGTCACGCCGATTGTCGGAGAGGTATCTCTGGGCCCTCTCGGTAATACACATCATGAAGCCTTGCAAGCAATACAACTAATGAGTTAGCTGTGAGATGATGTATTACGGAACGAGTAAAGAGACTTGCCGTAACGAGATTGAACTAGGTATTGGATACCGACGATCGAATCTCGGGCAAGTAACATACCGATGACAAAGGAACAACGTATGTTGTTATGCGGTCGACCGATAAAGATCTTCGTAGAATATGTAGGAGCCAATATGGGCATCCAGGTCCCGCTGTTGGTTATTGACCAAGAATAGTTCTAGGTCATGTCTACATTGTTCTCGAACCGTAGGGTCCGCACGCAGCAAGGTTTCGATGGCGGTTATTATGAGTTTATGTATTTTGATGTACCGAAGAAGTTGAGTCCGGATGTGATCACGGACATGACGAGGAGTCTCGAAATGGTCGAGACATAAAGATTGATATATTGGAAGCCTATGTTTGGAGTTGAATGGTTAGGGTGAAAGCAGAATTCTGGAATCTAGGGAGGTTCTGGAACCCCGGGGTAAATGGGCCTCGGTGGGCCTCGAGGGAGAAGAGGAAGGGCCGGCCATGGGTGGCCACGCCCCTCCCCCAGTCCGAATAGGACAAGGAAGGCGGCGCCCCCTTTCCTCTTTCCCTCCCCAATCCTATTCCAACTAGGAAGGGGGAGTCCTACTCGGTGGGAGTAGGACTCCTCCGCAGCCCTTGGGGCCGCACCTCCCCCTCCTCCTTTATATACGGGGCAGGGGGCACCCTAGAACACACAAGTTTGATCTACGGATCGTTCCTTAGCCGCAGCGGTGCCCCCTCCACCATATTCCACCTCGGTCATACCGTCATGAAGCTTAAGCGAGCTCTCACGCCGATAAAACATCAAGATCGTCACCACGCCGTCGTCTTGATGGAACTCTCCTCGACACTCGGCTGGATCGAGTCTGAGGGCGTCATCGAGCTGCGTGTGTCAAGAACTTGGGCGCCGAATGTGGCGCGGGATCGGTCGGATCGCGAGGAGAACGTCGACTACTTCCTCTACGTTGTGATCGCTTCGCTTGGTCTCACGAGGGTGCGTAGACAACACTCTCCCTCTCGTTGCTATTCATCACCATGATCTTGCGTGTGCGTAGGAAATTTTTGAAATTACTCGTTCCCCAACGATGGCATCGAGCCTAGGTTTTTATGGTTTGATGTTTTGCACGAGTAGAACACAAGTGAGTTGTGGGCGATACAAGTCATACTACCTACCAAACATGTCATACTTTGGTTCGCGGTATTGTGAGATGAAGCGGCCCGGACCGACATTACGCAGACGCTTACGCGAGACTGGTTTCACCGCCACGAGCACTCGTTGCTTAAAGGTGTTGGTGGGTGTCTGTCTCTCTCACTTTAGTTGAATCGAGTGTGGCTACGCCCGGTCCTTGAGAAGGTTAAAAGCGGAGTCTATTTGACGAAATATCGTTGTGGTTTTGATGCGAGGTGAGGCTGGTTCTTGCTTAAGCCCGTAGCAGCCACGTAAAATTTGCAACAACAAAGTAGAGGACGTCTAACTTGTTTTTGCAGGCATGTTGTGATGTGATATGGTCAAGGCGTGATGCTATATTTTATTGTATGAGATGATCATGTTTTGTAACCGAAGTTATCGGCAATCGGTGGAGCCATATGGTTGTCGCTTTATTGTATGCAATGCAATCGCTTCGTAATGCTTTACTTTATCACTAAGCGGTAGCGATAGTCGTAGAAGCATAAGTTTGGCGAGGCGACAACGATGCTACGATGGAGATCAAGGTGTCGCGCCGGTGGCGATGGTGATCATGGTGGTGCTGCGGAGATGAAGATCACGAAGCACAAGATGATGATGACCATATCATATCACTTATATTGATTTGCATGTGATGTTTATCCTTTATGCATCTTATCTTGCTTTGATTGACGGTAGCATTATAAGATGATCTCTCACTAAATTATCAAGAAGTGTTCTCCCGAGTATGCACCGTTGCCAAAGTTAAATCGTGCCCGGACACCACGTGATGATCGGGTGTGATAAGCTCTCGTCCATCTACAACGGGTGCAAGCAGTTTTGCACACGCAGAATACTCGGGTTATACTTGCGAGCCTAGCATATGCAGATATGGCCTCGGAACACGGAGACCGAAAGGTCGGCGTGAATCATATAGTAGATATGATCAACATAAGATGTTTACCATTGAAAGCTACTCCATTTCACGTGATGATCGGTTATGGTTTAGTTGATTTGGATCACGTGATCACTTAGATGACTAGAGATGTCTTTCTAAGTGGGAGTTCTTAAGTAATATGATTAATTGAACTTAAATTTATCATGAACTTAGTACTGATAGTATCTTGCTTGTTTATGTTTGATTGTAGATAGATGGCTCGTCTTTGTTGTTCCGTTGAATTTTAATGCGTTCCTTGAGAAAGCAAAGTTGAAAGATGATGGTAGCAATTACACGGATTGGGTCCGTAACTCGAGGATTATCCTCATTGCTGCCTGAAGAGTTACGTCTGGATGCACCGCTGGGTGCGAACTGCTTTGCCGATGTAACCGACGGCGTTAAGAACGTCTGGCGAGCAAAGTCGATGACTACTCTATAGTTCGATGTGCCATGCTTTACGGCTTAGAACCGGGACTTCAACGACGTTTTGAGCGTCATGGAGCATATGAGATGTTCGGGAGTTGAAGTTGATATTCAAATGAATGCGGATTGAGAGATATGAAGTCTCCAATAAGTTCTATAGCTGCAAGATGGAGGAGAATAGTTACATTAGTGAGCACATACCGGAATGTCCGGGTACTACAATCACTTGACTCAACCGGGAGTTAATCTTCCGGATGATTGTGTCATTGATGAAATTCTTCAATCAACGCCACCAAGCTACAAAGGCTTCGTGATGAACTATAATATGCAAGGGTTAGTAAAGACTATACCGAGCTCTTCGCAATGCTAAAGGCTGCGGAGGTAGAAATCAAGAAGGAGCATCAAGTGTTGATGGTCAATAAGACCACTAGTTTCAAGAAGAAAGGTAAAGGGAAGAAGAAGGGGAACTTCAAGAACAACAGCAAGCAAGTTCTTTGCTCAGAGAAAAACCCAAGTCTGGACCTAAGCACAAATCGAGTGCTTCTACCGCAAGCGGTGGTGTTGAAGCGGAACTGCCCCAAGTATTTGGCGGATAAGAAGGATGGCAAGGTGAACAAAGGTATATGTGATATACATGTTATTGATGTGTACCTTACTAGAGCTCGCATAGCACTGGTATTTGATCTTGGTTACATTGCTAATATTTGCAACTCGAAGCAGAACTACGGATTAAGCGAACCACCGCAAAGGGCGAGGTGACGATCTTGGCGTGGGAAATGGTTCCAAAGTCGATGTGATCGCGGTCGGCACGCTACCTCTACATCTACCTTCGGATTAGTTTTAGACCTAAATAATTGTTATTTGGTGCTGCGTTGAGCATGAACATTATATCTGGATCTTGTTTGATGCGAGGCGGTTATTCATTTAAATCGAGAGAATAATGGTTGTTCTATTTATATGAGTAATATCTTTTATGGTCATGCACCCTTGAAGAGTGGTCTATTTTGATGAATCTCGATAGTAGTGATACACATATTCATAATGTTGAAACCAAAAGATGCAGAGTTGATAATGATAGTGCAACTTATTTGTGGTAATTGCCGTTTAGGTCATATCGATGTAAAGCGCATGAAGAAACTCCATCTTGATGGACTTTTGGAGTCACTTGATTATGAATCACTTGGCACTTCGGACCGTGCCTTATGGGCAAGATGACTAAAACCCGTTCTCGGTACTATGGAGAGAGCAACAGATTTGTTGGAGATCATACATCTGGATGTATGTGGTCCGATGAATGTTGAGGCTCGTGGCGGATATCGTTATTTTCTCACCTTCACAGATGACTTAGCGAGATATGGGTATATCTACTTAATGAAACATAAGTCTGAAACATTTGAAAAGTTCAAAGAATTTCAGAGTGAAGTTGAAAATCATCGTAACAAGAAAATTAAGTTTCTGCGATCGATCGTGGAGGTGAATATTTGAGTTCTGAGTTTGGTCTACATTTGAAACAATGCGGAATAGTTTAGCAACTCACGCCACCGGAACACCACAACGTAATGGTGTGTCCGAACGTCGTGTCGTACTTTACTAGATATGGTGCGATCTATGATGTCTCTTCTGATTTACCGCTATCGTTTTGGGGTTATGCTCTAGAGACGACCGCATTCACCTGAATAGAACACCGTCGAAATCCGTTGAGGCGACACCTTATGAACTGTGGTTTAGCAAGAAACCAAAGTTGTCGTTTCTTAAAGTTTGGGGATGCGATGCTTATGTGAAAAAGCTTCAACCCGATAAGCTCGAACCCAAATCGAATGTGTCTTCATAGGATACCCAAAAGAGGCAGTTGGGTACACCTTCTATCACAGATCCGAAGGCAAGACATTTGTTGCTAAGAATGGATCCTTTCTAGAGAAGGAGTTTCTCTCGAAAGAAGTGAGTGGGAGGAAAGTAGAACTTGATGAGGTAATTGTACCTTCTCCTTACTTGAAAGTAGTTTGTCGCAGAAACCGGTTTACGAGACACCTACACCAAGTAGTGAGGAAGTTGATGATGTTGATCATGAAACTTGAGATCAAGTTGCTCTGAGAACCTCGTAGATCAACGAGTAAGATCCGCACTGAGTGGTGCGGTAATCACATTCGGAAATCATGCTACTAGATCATGATGAACCTACGAACTATGAAGAAGCGATGGTGAGCCCAGATTCGCAAAATGGCTTGAGGCCATGAAATGCGAGATGGGATCCATGTATGAAAACAAAGTATGGACTTTGGTTGACTTGCCCGAGGGTAGGCAAGCAATAGAAAACAAGTGGATCTTCAAGAAGAAGACCGACGACGACGGTAATATTATTGTCTACAAAGCTCGACTTTGTCGCAAAGGGTTTCGACAAGTTCAAGGGATTGACTACGATGAGACCTTCTCACCCGTAGCGATGCTTAAGTCTGTCCGAATCATGTTAGCGATTGCCGCATTTCATGATTATGAAATTTGGCAAATGGATGTAAAGACCGCATTCTGAATGGATTTACGGAAGAAGAGTTGTATATGATGCAACCGAAGGTTTTATCGATCCAAAGGAGCTAACAAAGTGTGCAAGCTCCAGCGATCCATTTATGGACTGGTGCAAGCATCTCGGAGTTGGAATAAACGCTTTGATAGTGTGATCAAAGCATTTGGGTTCATCTGAGACTTTTGGAGAAGCTGTATTTACAAGAAAGTGAGTGGGAGCTCAGTAGCATTTACGATATTATATGTAGATGACATATTGCTGATCGGAAATGATATAGAATTCTGGATAGCATAAAGGGATACTTGAATAAGAGTTTTTCAATGAAAGACCTCGGTGAAGCTGCTTACATATTGGGCATTAAGATCTATAGAGATAGATCAAGGCGCTTAATCGGACTTTCACAAAGCACATACCTTGACAAAATTTTGAAGAAGTTCAAAATGGATCAAGCAAAGAAAGGGTTCTTGCACGTGATACAAGGTGTGAAATTGAGTAAGACTCAATGCCCGACCACCGCAGAAGATAGAGAGAAAATGAAAGATGTTCCTATGCTTGACCATAGGCTCTATCATGTATGCAATCTTGTGTACGGACGATGTGTGCCTTGCTATAAGTTTAGCAGGAGGTACCAAAGTAATCCGAGTGGATCATTTGGACGTGGTCAAGAACATCTGAAATACGAAAAGGACTAAGGATATGTTTTCGTATATGGAGGTGACAAAGAGCTCATAAATGGCAGTTACGTTGATGCAAGCTTTGACAACGATCCGGACGATTCTAAATCGCAAACCGGATCGTATTTACACTAAGCGGAGGAGCCGTCGGTTGGTGCAGTTCTAAACAAAGCGTCGTGGCGGGATCTACATGTGAAGCGGAGTACATAGCGCTTCGAAGCGCTAATGAAGGAGTGCGGATGAAGGAGTTCATATCCGATCTAGGTGTCATACCTAGTGCATCGGGTCCAATGAAAATCTTCGTGACAATCTTGGAGCAATTGCCTTAGCGAAGGAATCCAGATTTCACAAGAGGACCAAACACATCAAGAGACGCTTCAATTCCATCCGGGACTTAGTCGGTGGGAGACATAGAGATTTGCAAGATACATACGGATCTGAATGTTGCGAACCGTTGACTAAGCCTCTTCCACGAGCAAAACATGATCGGCACCAAGACTCCATGGGTGTTAGAATCATTACTATGTAATCTAGATTATTGACTCTAGTGCAAGTGGGAGATGAAGGAAATATGCCTAGAGGCAATAATAAAGTTATTATTTATTTCCTTATTTCATGATAAATGTTTATCATTCATGCTAGAATTGTATTAACAGGAAACATGATACATGTGTGAATGCATAGACAAACAAGATGTCACTAGTATGCCTCTACTAGACTAGCTTGTTAATCAAAGATGGTTATGTTTCCTAACCATGAACAAGGAGTTGTTATTTGATTAACAAGGTCACATCATTAGGGAATGATCGATTGACATGACCCATTCCATTAGCTTAGCACTCGATCGTTTAGTATGTTGCTCTTGCTTTTTCCATGACTTATACATGTTCCCGTAACTATGAGATTATGCAACTCCGTTTACGGAGGAACACTTTGGTGCTACCAAACGTCACAGCGTAATCGGGTGATTATAAAGGAGTACTACAGTGTCTCCAAAGGCGGATGTTGGGTTGGCGTATTTCGAGATTAGGTTTTGTCACGCCGATTGTCGGAGAGGTATCTCTGGGCCTCTCGGTAATACACATCACTGAAGCCTTGCAAGCAATACAACTAATGAGTTAGCTGTGAGATGATGTATTACGGAACGAGTAAAGAGACTTGCGTGCGAGATTGAACTAGGTATTGGATACCGACGATCGAATCTCGAGGCAAGTAACATACCGATGACAAAGGAACAACGTATGTTGTTATGCGGATCGACCGATAAAGATCTTCGTAGAATATGTAGGAACCAATATGGGCATCCGGTCCCATTGTTGGTTATTGACCAAGAATAGTTCTAGGT
Source organism: Aegilops speltoides (assembly GCA_021437245.1). Classification (NCBI taxonomy): domain Eukaryota; kingdom Viridiplantae; phylum Streptophyta; class Magnoliopsida; order Poales; family Poaceae; genus Aegilops; species Aegilops speltoides. Next base: position 231,354,018 of record CM038141.1, read on the forward strand.
CATGTCTACATTGTTCTCGAACCGTAGGGTCCGCACGCTTAAGGTTTCGATGGCGGTTATTATGAGTTTATGTATTTTGATGTACGAAGAAGTTGAGTCCGGATGTGATCACGGACATGACGAGGAGTCTCGAAATGGTCGAGACATAAAGATTGATATATTGGAAGCCTATGTTTGGAGTTGGAATGGTTAGGGTGAAAGCAGAATTTCTGAGTACCGGAGGTTCTGGAACCCCGGGGTAAATGGGCCTCGGTGGGCCTCGAGGAGAAGAGGAAGGGCGGCCGGGGTGGCCGCGCCCCCCCCAGTCCGAATAGGAGAAGGAAGAAGGGCGCCCTTTCCTCTTTCCCTCCCCAATCCTATTCCAACTAGGAAGGGGGAGTCCTACTCGGTGGGAGTAGGACTCCTCCCAGCCCTTTGGGCCGCCGCACCCCTCCTCCTCCTATATATCTGAGGCAGGGGGCACCTAGAACACACAAGTTTGATCTACGGATCGTTCCTTAGCCGTGTGCGTGCCCCTCCACCATATTCCACCTCGGTCATACCGTCATGAAGCTTAAGCGGCTCTGCTGCCGATAAAACATCAAGATCGTCACCACGCCGTCGTCTTGTGGAACTCTCCCTCGACACTCATTTGGATAGGAGTCTGAGGGACGTCATCGGTCAGACGTGTGTCAAGAACTGGGCGCCGAGTAACGGCGCCGGATCGGTCGGATCGCGAGGAGAGCGTCGACTACTTCCTCTACGTTGTGATCGCTTCGCCGGGTCTACGAGGGCGTAGACAACACTCTCCCTCTCGTTGCTATTCATCACCATGATCTTGCGTGTGCGTAGGAATTTTTTTGAAATTACTACGTTCCCCAACACAGTCGACGAACTTGGTGGTCCTATCTATGGACGATGTATTTATTGAAGCCAATGATGCTCTAGAAGGTGAAATTATTACTGATAATATGGAGGGTGTAGCCATATCATTTCATTGGTAGATCTGCCAATTGTAATCCAGACTAATTATTTTGTGCTCAAGTGTCCTGACAATTATGGACACTTCATGAGAGAAATGAAGCACCTCGAGGAAACTCATGTGTTTATTCCCCGGGAAGTTGCACATAATTAAAATACATTGCCATGTCTAATCAATTTACTCAAATTTGCTATGAACCAGAAACTAAAATTGCCATGGTGAATTACTTCTGTGTGACATCATGACAACTTTTGGCCGAAAAAACGTCGATACATATCAATACGGGATCTACTTTTAAAGATCTCTTTGAGATAGATTTAATGACGAAAATGGATTTTTAAACGGATATTTTATTTAAGAGATAAGACATTTTGAAGTCCGAAACCCCCCTAAAAAATCGTTGATGCCATCTGTTAGATGTGTCAAAACAGATGATAATGAAGGCATTTCAACCATGTTGTTTCGTGCCACACGTGTGACACTTATTATTTAGAAAATTAAATTATTTGAAAATATGGTCTAGCAACTGTCGAAAGAAAAAAGAAAAAGGGCGAACGGCTGCGCCGGCCCTCTCTCTCCCTCCAAAACTTGAAAACCTGCCTATCTTATCCAAAACCCTCACTCTCGTCTTCTCCACTAAACCCCGGCCACGATGGCCACCCCTTCCACCTCCGCCTCCACGGCCGCCTCCTCCGCATTCCCCCTCACTACTGCTGCCCGCTTCCCTCGCGCCTCTACCTCCGGCACGCGCATCCCCGCCCTCGCTGAGCGGCGCCGTACGCGGCGGCGGCGACTACCAGAAGGGAGCGGCGGCGACCGCTCGGCGGCCGCGGGGGCAGTGGAGAAGGGCCTGCGCCTGGCCTTCTTGGAGCAGCTCGCAGAGCGCGCCCGCGCCGCCGACGCCCTCGGCGTCGCGGACACCATCTACGACATGGTCGCCGCAGGCCTCTCGCCCGGGCCCCGTTCCTTCCACGGGCTCGTCGCCGCACACGCCCTCGCTGGCGACGCCGAAGGCGCTGTAAGTGTACACAGATGTTAAGTTTTGATTTGACGGAGCTGGTATAGTGGCATTGGGGTCAACTGACCCCAATGAATGTTTGAAAACACTTCATTAGTTAGCACAAACTAATGTGTATTTGTAGAAGATGACACCAATGTAGCAGAGATAATATAATGATGACCCCATAGGAATTTTTTTCTAGCTTCGTCTATTGCACCGGTGTGAGACCACAGAAGTTCGCGTGAGGTGTTTGATGAAATGCGCGCGCCCCTTTGGGGTGTCTGTGCTTGGTAGGTAATTAAGGCGGCTGGGTGCTTGGCCGGAGTTGTTTCACCAAGTTATGAGTCCATGAGCGTTTGCTTTGGTTGGGTTTCTGTGGTCGTAAATGTGCAATTGTCGAGTGAACAGGAGGTTCTCGGAGGCAAAGCACAAGGTTTGGTAGCTTTGTCCTTACCGCCTTGAAGACTTTCAGGCGGTATGCAGTGCTCTGGTGATTTGTTGTTTGGTGCACCATAAGTGGATTTAAAATTCTGTTGATCCTGCAAGCTAAATGGAAAATGAAAAGCAGCGGTGCCACACAGGAATCTGATGGTAACATATGAATTATGACATCGAAACCCAAGAAGGCAAGTAGGGTAACTGTCAAACAAGTAGTAACCCAACCATATATTGTTTAGAAAAGCATTATATCTCCAGCGAACAAAATACATGTCGGGCTTCTTCTTCAGGGACAATCCAGTCTGCAGTGGTCAGCCATGATGTATATAAAAGTAGATGAAAGGTGTGGAGGTATTTAGATGCTGCGGGGCTGACCAATGGTGTTTTGGAATTCTGGTGAGGAGTAAGATATATATGCAGGCACGGCATCTCATTTTCTGCGAAAAGAAAAAGTTGTGTTGTGTGTGCGCGTGCCCGTGCCTTACTGACCTAAGATTTCTGTCAACAAATTGAACACCATGTAAATTGATTTGATCAACATCAAACTTAAATGAGTTATCAGCGCAAGGTCAGTTCTCAAATATATTCGAGGGTAGAACCTCTTAAGATTTTTAAGGCCAGAGGTTGTCACCTCTGCCTCTGGCTTCTCTATGGAGGCTTCAGAGTAATTATACATGCATAGATATGTTGATTCTGTGATCCTAAGTCTATTTCAGTGATAGTCAGGTTATTCTGGACTTGTGTCCTAATTATGTTTATGATGCTTAATTATTTTTGTGGGACGCTTGCACATTGCTTTGATGAATGTATTTTGAATGTAAAAACTTACATGTTTTTTTTCAAATAATCACATGTGTTGAATTTACAGAATGCAATGTTACATTTTGTATGCAGATGCAAGCTCTTAGGAGGGAGCTAAGTTCCGGTGTGCGTCCTTTGCATGAAACTTTTGTGGCTCTAGTCCGTGTCTTTGCCAAGAAGGGTCTTTCTACCAGGGCAACGGAGATTCTTGCTGCTATGGAGAGATATAAGTATGATATTCGCAAGGCTTGGCTAGTTCTTGTAGGTATGGAAATTGGCTTGCCTTGAATGTTTGATTTGTTCATTGAATGGTTATTGTAGTCTTCCTTCTGTGAACAGAGGAGCTAGTCAGGAACCATTATCTGGAGGACGCCAATACAGTATTTCTGAAAGGAGCAAAAGGTGGTTTACAAGGAACTGATGAACTTTACGATCTTTTGATTGAAGAAGATTGTAAAGCTGGAGACCACTCCAATGCGCTAACAGTTGCATACCAAATGGAGGCTGCTGGAAGAATGGCAACCACATTCCATTTTAATTGCCTTCTCAGTGTGCAGGTGTGACCTTGATTTACACCATAGTTTGCTATTTCCTTCTGCCATCTATTTGTTCAGTTGGCCTAGTAGAGGAATATATATAGGGATTATTTTCTACCAATACTTCATCCAGGTAAAAGAAATCCTATCGGGATTAATTTGTGAAAATAACATGACTTCTGCTCGCAGAACAGCAAGCAGCTTATGCAGCATAGTAATGTGATTCATGATATAGGGGTTAATGCTAATGCTTGGACTGTTTTCTAAATTTTCACTACAGGTGTGAGTTTTACTTTACCTACACCAATGGTGTTCTAGGTCTGTCTATCTAACTGCTGGACACTGTGACATTGGCAGTCATTTAGTATCCATGTATATTAACTATCAAGTGGATTTATGAACTGTTTACACATTAGTTGATTCTAGCTGGATTTGTTTTTACATGGATGTATCTTGTTTTTACATGGATGTATCTCTAACACATCAGTAGCATATGTGCAGTTCATAAATTGTAAGTGAGCTGGGTTTGGTTAGTCTTAGGTGCTGTGAACTAATCCTGATGCATCAGCAGTTTAAGCTACCATTAGATTAGAAATTTTTCAGACAATATATCGTCTGCTTTAGGAACATGGTTCATTGCATGGGTGTTTATGTTTTAGATTCTATACGAATATGTTCAATGTTTTAAAATAAAAATTCCTTTTGTTCAGGCTACGTGTGGAATTCCTGAAATTGCATTTTCAACTTATGAAAACATGGAATATGGAGGTGAAGGTATGCCCAACACGTCCACTGAATCTGCTATGCCTTTTGCTTTCATTTTATCGTTGTTCCTGTTTTCTTGCCAGACATTTGGGAAGTCTTAACCATATTTGTTTTACCAAATATTGTTTGTTCATATAATTAATGGTTTTATGCTAACAATTTAAACTTAAGACGTCAAAATATTGTGTTCAAGTGTATAGTCCGTACAACTCGCCATCCTAGCTAAAAAGGAATGATAGACTACTCGTATCAACAAGGTGCACCTTCTTTTCCGAAGGCTCGTCTCCGAAGAACCTCTGGGTTAAGTGGGGTTGGCTTGGTGCAATTTGGGGATGGTTGACCGACCGGGAAGTTCTTCTCAGGTGCGCACGAGTGAGGACAAAGTGTGACCGATGTTGGTTTGTGGGGCCTGTCTAGATCCCACCAGGAGTAACGACTGCCGGTCTGGGCGAGAGGCTGGGGTGTTACATGAGTGGTATTGATAAGCATCATTCGGGTAGACGGTTCGTTTAGCATTCGGTGTGCATGTTTAACCATTGCTAGGACATTATGTTTATATTCTCCATTTATTGCAGGTAGTGTTTTGCTATTTTGTTATTTGTCTACTTGAACTAGTTGTTACTCCCTCTGGTCCTTTTTACTCCGCGTATTAGATTTGTGTCAAGTCAAACTTTACAATGTTTGACCAAATTTATATAAAAAAACATCAACATATACAATACCAAATATATATATACTATGAAACTACATTTCATAATGAATCTAACAATGTAGATTTGGCATTGTGAATGTTGATACTTATTTCTATAAATTTGGTCAAAGTAGAGATAATTTGACTTCAGACAAAATTTATATGCAGACTACAAAGGACCGGAGGGAGTATTTGTCTACTTGAACTAGTCTGTAGTTAGTAGTTACTGAAATTGGATTATGGATTGTAAGGTCGACGTAGGCTTAGTGGTGGTGGAAATTCCCCAGGTGGTTCACCTGTGGCTGAGGCCGTTGGTGCTGTGCTGGCACCGTGGCTGACAAGTTGTAGAAAGGTAACTGGGTAGATGAGAGAAAGCACAGAGGATTGGAATACGTTTTAGGAAGAAGTTTGTTATTCTTGCCTAAGAGCCTTTTTTATATCCCAGTGGACTCCCTTTTACAGAACTAACATGACTTGGCTCCCAAGACAATGACTCAATATACTAACTCGATTCCTCGCTCCTCCAACACCAACCAAAAGATAATCCTCCAACTGCATACATTGTTATGTACCTGTGCCATCCTTGAGCCTCGCTGCTCCGCTTCCTATGAAGTATTAATATTATTGACCTCAATACGAATCTGTAAGAAAGTTACAATTATACAAGGTGACATCAAGGTCTGAGTGTTCAACTTTATAGCCAATGTAGCTTATGTGCAAACAAATGCACCAAATGTTCTTTTTGGATTGTTGACCTTTAGTTCACTGGTTTTCCAACAGAATTCTCCCCCTGTTACTACAATATTTAATGTATCTCAGCAGTAGTAATACTAGCTTTCTTGTACAAGGAAAACAGAAATATCTGGCTAACTTATATCACATGTGCAATCATGATGTTTTCATGTAATCTAGATACTGATTCTCCCCTAATTTTGAAATTGAATTAAATTTGATGCTGACTTCCTTTCCCTCTCATTGTAGATTACATGAAACCTGATACCGAGTCTTATAATTGGGTTATACAGGCATTTACTAGAGCTACGTCCCATGATAGGTATGCCTAATATTTACTTCCAGATTTTCTGCCATATGTGTTACTTTGTTCTATTTTTCATATTTATCATAGTTAGCTTGTTAACACAAGCATGTGTATTTGTATCAAACCTGAATGTTTGGAACAGTTCGATGTAAAAGAACAAATGGTAGTTGTAGCTCCATGGCATATGTAGGGAAAGCTCAAAATTTTGGAACGGCATCTCACCTTGCTCTGTGATAGCTACTGTTTCTTAAACATGGAAAAACATTGGAAAGAAGCATGCTATGTTGACTGGAGAACTGAGGGAACATCTAACTTCGCTGCCATCAATAGTAGTGTAAATATAGGATTCTGCTTCCATGCTTCATGTTCTGGCTGCCGTTGTAGCGGCGAGAGGCAGTTTGTATTCTCTTCTTTTCAATGAAAATATATGCAAGTCTCCTTCGTATTCTTGACAAAAAATGTTTTTGCAGCCTTTGTGTCTGCTGCTTTTGTGGATTTTTCACCTAGTTCTTCAATTAATTTTCCATGTTTCCTTTTTGAGAATGGAACCTGGAAATAATAACTCACTTTTTTTGTGTGTGAGAACATGTTACACTATGATCCATGTTTGAGTTATATCTTGTCTTCATTTATGGTGTTTTATTGTCTGCAGGGCACCGGATGTGGCAGAGCTACTCGGGATGATGGTGGAAGACTACAAACGTGTTCAGCCTAATGCAAGAACTTATGCGTAAGAACTTCCCTTGTAGAGTAGTCACTATTTGAAGAGCTTATGATTCTCAAAGGGATCGAGTATGCTGTGTCTATGTTTGATTTCTGAAAATCAATAGAAATGTTCTTGTTTCTAGTTTGCCAACTCTCATTTTTCTTGTAATATGTGTTTTTCTAAAGCAACGGTGGATGACCCAGCTACTGTTCCCAGGTTGTTAGTGGAATGCTTTACAAAGTACTGTATGGTCAATGAAGCAATCAGGCATTTTCGTGCTTTACGGAGAATTCCTGGAGGAACAAAAGTTCTGTACAATGCAGGGAATTGCGGCGATCCACTTTCTCTCTATCTACGTTCACTGTGCCTCGATGGTGAGCTTTCACCCTTCTGTTGATTAGTTTTACACAACATTGTTTCACCCCTATGTATTCTGTGCTCAAAATATCAACTAGCATTTGTCTTTTATACTTTTAGGAGCTTTTGCATTATTGTGAACATTTAGTACTTTCCTGAGCAGGTAACTTATTTTTATAACCAGGAAGAGCTGATGAGTTGCTTGAGGCCTTAGAAGCAATGGCTGACGATAACCAGACTATTGCACCTCGAGCAATGATTTTAAACCGAAAATACCGCACATTGGTGAGCTCCTGGATAGAACCATTACAAGAAGAAGCTGATGTTGGCTTCGACATTGATTATGTAGCCAGGTATGACCTTGAAAAGTTTTTGTTTTGAGGAAAACATTAAGTGGTCTTAGGTTCTTACAATTCAGGATGATTAACCAGTCATGATATGCCTAATTGTCAACTATTTTCTTCTTTTTTGGTGATGGGCTTGTACATAGTTTTTGTGAAGGGTTTGGGTTGTGAAGGGTTTGGTGCACATAGTGACATTGCGGCTTCGGGTCCTAACATGCAACATTAGTTTATTTATGTGCCAAACTCGTGGACTAGTATTTTTGTTCTTATTATTTTTTTCCAGCCTAGCCCCCTTATCAAGATTTATCAGTTGTGGTCCGTTAATTACAAGAGGATCTGTCAGATCAATGGCTGAATGCTCGCATTTTGCTGGTTGACTATCGTGTTCTGTTGATATATAGAAAATACAAAAACCTTATTGATATATTTTCGTACCCTATTGGTATATAAAATTATTAGACGTAGGATTTGTGGGAACTGGCTCAACCCTCTAGGGGTGGCCTATCACATATATTTATAATGATACAAAATATACATATTACACAATTGGGCTACGTTACAAAGTCTAACACCCTCCCTCAATCTCAACTCACTCCTGATGCATCTAGGAGGTTGAGATTGCGCCTACAGACCTCAAACATGGGAGAAGGTAGAGGCTTGGTGAAGATGTCGGCAAGTTGATCCTTTGAGGAGATAAACTTGATCTGTAGTAGCTTCTGTGCAACACGTTCCCTCACAAAATGATAGTCAACCTCAATGTGCTTGGTTCGTGCATGGAACACCGGGTTTGTTGAAAGAAACGTAGCACCGATGTTGTCACACCAAAGAACTGGAGGATGTGGTGGGAGATTCCCACTCTCAAGCAAAGACTCAATCCAGATAAGCTCGTGATCGCATTGGCAATCGCTTTGTACTCAACCTCTGTCTTGCTGCGAGAAACAAATGGCTTGCTTGCGCACTCGAGCGATCAAATTAGGACCCGAAATACAAAGATGTCCCCGTGGATCGCTTTGTCATCCGGACACCCACCCAATCAACATCTCAACATCGAGAATGCGAGAGAAAGCGAGAGGAACCGGTCGCAGATGAAGACCGTAGGAGCGATGAGGCGCACATAACGAAGAATGCGCTTCACTGCAGGACCGGTGCACATCTCAGGAGCATGAAGATACTGACATACCCTGTTAACCGCAAATGAAAGATCAGGACGGGTGATGGTCAGAGACTGCAAGCCACCAACAATACTCCGATACTCCGTAGCATCCGTAGAAGAAAGAGGAGAACCAACAGTGGCCGAGAGCTTGTCCGTAGAGGACATGGGCGTGGGTGACGGCTTACACTTGAGCATACCAGCACGGCGCAAGAGATCAAGAGAGTACTTTTTCTGGGTGAGAGCCAAGCTGCCACGAGACTGATGTGCAACCTCAATGCCCAGAAAGAAGTGTAGCTGTCCCAAGTCTTTAACCGTGAAATCTCTGCCAAGAGCGATCACAAAACATCGGACCGTGGCGTAAGAAATGACGAATAATATCATCCACGTACACAAGCAAATACGGTCGGTGGGCGTTGAAATAAGAACAACGAATCGTCACCGTCGTCGTGAACGAATCCATGAGTACGAAGAGCGAAGCAAGGCGAGCATGCCGAGCACGAGGTGCTGTTTGATCCATAAGCGCCTTGGTGGGGCAGCGAGATGATGAGGCTGATCTGGATCGACAAACCACGGTGGCTGCCGCATGTAAACCTCCTCTTCAAGCAACCCATGGAGAAAAGCATTCTGTACATCAAGCTGTCGAAGAGACCAACCACGAGAGACTGCAAGAGACAAAAGAAGCCGGATGGTAGTAGGCTTAACAACCGGACTGAATGTGTCCTCGTAGTCCAGACCCTGTCGCTGTTTAAACCCTCTGGCCACGAGACGCGCCTTGTAGCGCTCAATAGACCCGTCCGCATGTCTCTTGACTTTGAAAACCCACTTCGAATCAATGATGTTGACACGAGGCGGAGGAGGAACCAATGTCCATGTCTCATTATGCAGAAGAGCATGATACTCTTGCTCCATAGCTGCCCGCCAGTGAGGGATACTCATAGCAACCTCATAGTGGCGTGGTTCATCAGTGGGATCTGCAACAGAATGAGCAAGACAGGCAGCCAAATATGTGACAGTACCATCATGACGCTGCTTGGGTTGGACAATGCAGCTGCGCTGCAGTATCTGGCGTTGCGGTCAACGGGAACGAGAGCAGCGGCGCCAACACATGAGATGATGGCGGTCTGGCGGCGGAGCCCAAAGCGAGGGCTCAGCGAAGTCGACGGTAAGCCCAGCCGACCAGCGAAAAAGCGGCGAGGACATCTGGCGGGTAGCGGCGGCAGCGAGGCGAAGTCCGGCGTGGGCGTGGACGGAGACCGCTCGAGCCGCCCAGGGGAGAGCGTCGGGGTCGTGGGCCGCGCCTCGACTGGCGTGGACCGTGCCTTGGATGACACCAGCCCAGTGTCGGAGACCAGCGCCGGTCTAGTTGCATGGACGGGCATGGCGCCAGAGGCGGGGTCGACGACGGGTGCATGCACGTGCATTGACCGGTCAACATGCGCGACAGGAGTTGTATCCGGAAGGAGTTCCAGGCGAGCACCACGTCCAACACCTGCACCATGGTTAGGTAACAACACAGGCGAATATGCAACATCTTCAAATTGGCCAAGCATAAGAGGAGATGAATGCAAAGATGGTGGTGTGACAGGTTGCTGCGGCATGGAGGAAAAGGGGAAGACGTTCTCATCAAAGACAACATCACGGGATATATAGACACGATTTGTTGGCACATGAAGGCACTTGTAGCCTTTATGAAGAGAACTATAACCTAGAAACACACATTTTTTAGACCGAAATTCAAGTTTTCTAGAATTATATGGACGAAGATGGGGCCAACAAGCACACCCGAACACCTTAAAGAAGGTATAATCAGGAATTTCATGTAAAAGGAGCTCAATAGGAGTTTTCATATTAATGACACGCGTAGGTAGTCGGTTAATAAGAAAACATGCTGTAGCAAAGCCATCACTCCAAAAACGAAAAGGTACAGACGCATGAGCCAGGAGTGTGAGTCCGGTCTCAACTATATGTCGATGCTTGCGCTCAACAGCGCCGTTCTGCTAATGTGTATGAGGACATGATAAACGATGAGAGATCCCAAGCTTATTAAAGAAAGCATTGAGGTTGCGGTATTCGCCCCCCCAATCAGACTGAACATGAATAATCTTATGCTTGAGAAGACGTTCTACATGCACTTGAAACTGAATGAATATATCAAACACATCAGATTTGCGCTTAAGAAGATAAAGCCAGGTAAAGCGACTATAGGCATCAATAAAGCTAACATAATAGTTGTGACCACTCACAGAAGTTTGAGCGAGACCCCACACATCAGAGAACACAAGTTCAAGAGGACTCGTTACTTGACGAGTAGAAGAAACAAATGGTAACTGGTGACTTTTGCCTTGTTGACAGGCATCACACACGGACATCTCCTTATTGCTAGACTCAATAGGCAGCTCATGACGGTGAAGTATATGATGAACTATGGGAGTGGCAGGGTGACCAAGGCGAGAGTGCCACTGGGACGGCGACACGAACACCATCAAGAAGGCAGCAGGCGGATGGATCCTCAAGCGGTATAAGCCATGGTGAGACGACCACTAAGCAGAATTTCCGGGTGGCTCGGTCCTTAACAAAAAGATCAAACGGGTGAAATTCACATAGGACATTGTTATCAAGAGTGAGCTTTGGAACAGATAACAGATTAAGAGTCACCGAGGGGACCCGTAAAATATTACGAAGATGAAGCTGCCTAGATGGATGACTAGTTAAGAGAGATGCTTGACCAACGTGAGAGATGGGCATACCTACACTGTTGGCGGTGTGAACCTTGTCGTGACCGTAATATGGCTGATGGGTGGACAACTTGGTGAGCTCGTTCGTCATATGATTCGTGGCGCCAGTGTCCATATACCATGCAGGATCAATCGGATATGACGGTGTATAGCCGGGGTCGACGCGTGTATCCTTGCTCTTGGCGGCAACATGAGCAACAGGAGGGCCAAAATCCGCCATGGCAAACTGTCACTCATTACCTTTTCCATCATTACCAATACCCAGGAAGCTCCGCTGAAACCTCTTGTGGCACTTGAGGCGACATGCCTCTCACGCCCATAAAGTCGGCGTCTGACAGGCCTCCGCCGAGGCGGTATTGGCGGGGTGGTGACGTGGCAAAGCGACGAAGATCTGTAGGGCGCCGCCACGCGAGGCCCAGAAGGCCGCGGGCTGGTCGGCGATGGAGTTGGTGGAGCGGCGAGCCTCGATGCGTTGCTTGGTGAAGAGCAGCCGGGAGAAGAGCTCGTGCGGCGGAAGCGGCGGCTTGGCGTTGTGGACGGCCTCGGCAAGGTTGTCGTAGTCGGTATCAAGACCCTTAATAACATAGCCGGCGAACTCCTCATCACTCAATGGTCGACCGATAGAGGTCAATGTATCCGCCAAGACCTTGAGTTTGTTGAAGTACGTTGTGGCCGAGGAGTCCAGTTTCTTGACATCGTCAAGCTTGCTGCGAAGAGCCATCGAGTGGGTGGTGGAGGTCTGGGCAAACGCATTTTCCAGAGTCGTCCACGCATCCAAGGAGGAGGCAGCAAAGAGACAAAGGCCAGCGACCCCGTCTCCAAGGGAACCCTGGATGGCGGAGAGGATCGCTGGTCTGTGCACCCACGAGCGGTCGCGCGGGTTGATGGCCGGGCCGTGGACGGTGTGAAGGACCTGCGGCGGACACGGCAGAGAGCCATCGACATAACCAAGGAGGGAGCGGCTGCGGAGCAGCGGTAGAACCTTGGCGCGCCAAAACAAGTAGTTGTTCGGCGTGAGACGAGTCGTGATGAGGTTGTCGAAGTGGAACGGCCCGGAGATCATGGCGGCGTCGGTGGCAGGTACCGCGGCGACCGCCGGGGCTGGGGGTGTCACACCCGCACGCTGGTCGTCGGAGCCCCCCGAGGCCGCCGGCATGATGGCGAGTGTCGGGGACGAGCCAGCGGTAGCCGCCGATGGCGGCACCATCGCGGCGGTGGAGGCCGCCGCTGTCGACGGCGCAGGAGACGGCGGGATCGGGGCGGAAAACAGCGAGCCCACCGCCGTGGTGCCGAAGAAGTGCGGCGTCGGCGAGGCACCAGTGCGGGCAGGAAGATTCAGCAGGGCGGCCAACGATGCGGGTATGGTCCCGGAGCTGGCGGAGCTAGAGGCGGAAGCAGTCATGGCAGCGGCGGCGGCGGCCCTAGGGTTTGGGGCACGGCGGCGGCGGCGGCTGGGGTGGAGGTGGATTAGGTCCTAGGTTTAGGCTGATACCATATTAGACATAGGATTTGTGGGAACTGGCTCAACCCTCTAGGGGTGGCCTATCACATATATTTATAATGATACACAATATACATATTACATAGTTGGGCTACGTTACAAAGTCTAATAAAAATACATATACCATTCACTGTGGGATGACAAGCTTTCCGCGAGCTTCAAGATCTGATACAGCCTCTAGAGCTTCCAGTGTGATGAGAATAACATTGATATCTGGAGTTACACCTGAGGCAGCAATACATACCATGCCAAAAGATTCGACACTTGATGTTGGTACTAGGACCTTGTATGGGCTCTTTGTCCTCCTCTTTTCTCTTTTTAATCTACATGCAGTTCTCCTGCATGGTTCGAAAAAAGAGTAACATATGCCCCTAATCGCCTTCAATTATCTGGAAATGCAAAAGCATACCCAAGCAAGCTTAAACTTTCATCTGGCTGATGCTACAGGATTGTCTCAACACCAGTGACATTGCTAATCAGAAGAAACTACACTGGTATCGACAGCACGAATTGTTCTCTTCTAATAAATTTGTTGTCAGGGCCCGCCCTACAGTCTTCGGTTAAAAAACCATTCACTGTGGTCTCATAAACCAATATGAGACTCTAAATTTGTCCATACTGAATACTTGCTTGACGCCAGAATGTCAAGTCCAAGTGTACCCATGGAGTGTGCCTTCGTGTTCTAACGGTTCCAAAGTTCACTCTGCATGAGTAACAAAGTATGGGGCTGTTTGGATGGTGCCCTGAGCACTCTGCCTGAAAAAAATGGGCGCCTGACAGGCCGCCGCGGCTCGCATGACTTTGGCCTGCTCAGGCAGCCTAGATAGGTGTTGTTTGGTTCAGTCCTTGAGCTTTCCCTGTGCCTGAGAAATATTAAAATAATATCAAGCATCATAGAGTACATGCATGGACGCACCTGATTGCTTCTGCCTGAGTCAGGCCTGCAAATTCGGTGGCCTGAGTCCGGCTAATTACTTGCCGGACAGCTCTGGTCAGGCTGGTCCAAATAGCACTCAGGCACCAACCAAACAAGACGCATGTGCATGCCCGGCTTGCTCCTGGCCAGGCAAATTTCGCTCAGGGTAGCAACCAAACAGCCCCATGTTGATGGAAAACTAAGCCTTGGGCCAATGAGTGAGAACACAAGATGATCGAATAGCGGTTCAAAACTTTAATAATAAGTATTGCAACTCTAGAGAGATCTCGTACATGCAACTGCAAGTTTTGTTGCTCCATAGTATTGTTGTTTACAATATTTGTTCCACCTGTGTTGGTTTTGCAGGTATATTGAAGAAGGAGGTCTTACAGGTGAGCGCAAACGTTGGGTGCCTCGTAGAGGGAAAACTCCTCTAGATCCAGATGAATTTGGTTTTGCCTATTCAAATCCAATAGAGACATCTTTTAAACTGCGGTGTTTTGAGGAATTGAAGTTATATCACCGAAGACTCTTAATTACACTGCGGAATGAAGGCCCTGGTATTTTAGGTGATGTATCTGAAGATGATGTACGAAGAGTAGTCGAAAGATTAAAGAAATTAGTTGTAGGGCCAAAGAAGAATGTTGTTAAGCCCAAGGCAGCGAGCAAAATGGTAGTAGCTGAATTGAAAATCGAGCTGGAGGCGCAAGGGTTACCTACAGATGGAACTAGACAAGTACTTTACCAGCGAGTTCAAAAGGCCAGGCGAATTAATCGCTCACGTGGTATACCACTTTGGGTTCCTCCTGTGGAAGATGACGAAGTGGTATGCAATGTGACAATACTTCCTATAATTGTTTTTCATCTGTTACTTTACCATGTGACAGGTAACAATGTTATCAGTAAATTGTGTTACTTTTTATATACAGTTCCTTAATGTCACACACAACACTCTTGATAGGTCGACGAAGAGTTAGATGAAATGATCTCACGAATCAAGCTAGAAGATGGAAATACAGAGTTCTGGAAACGGCGTTTTCTGGGAGAAACTCGAAACCATCTTTGTGAAGAAGATAGCAAAGAAGACCCAGATTTTGATGACGAGTTAGATGAGGACGACGACGATGATGATGACGATGATTCCGCCAAAGAAGCAGATGAAGATGAGATAGATGATGAGGTCATTGACCGAACGGAAAATCAAGCTGGTGATGACGAGACCAAGGACAAACCAGCAAAAGGACCCAATCAGCATCTTCAAATGATAGGAGTCCAGTTATTGAAGGATCTAGAGAAGACATCTGGTTCAACAAAGAAATTAAAAAAAATACCTGAGGTATGGAACTAATCTGACGGTGTGTTCTAAGAGATGCTTAACTTGTTTTCACTATAAGTCCGTTAAAGCTTTTGATATCCTTGTCTATCTATATAGAGCATATGCTTTCATTCTAGGAAATTTAAGACTTTCCTGGACCTTCCAATGCAATTAATTATTTTTTGTTGGCTAGTGAATTGAAACTTTCCAATCATCTAAATAGCATCAAATGACTACCATGGCAACAAATTGCATAGGTGTTAAATTTTGTATCTGTATTCTTGTTTAAATTGTCGAGAATTAAGATAAGGTTTGGAATATATTCTTGAGGAATCTGTAGGCTTTAGTTAGCAGATCGTAGCAAAACTATGTTCGTTGTTTCCTCTAATTTGAAAATTCATGTTAGTGACCTTTGTTAGATATAAATTGTGTCCAGTTGTTATGTCAGGTGGATATAGTGATAAGAGCTAAGTTTGTAAGATTCTTACAGATTTTGAAGCATATTTCTTGCTGTATCTGCAGATTGATGATGACGAAGATTGGTTTCCTGAAGATCCAATTGAAGCTTTCAAGGTTATGCGCGAGACAAGAATGTTTGACGTGGCAGATATGTATACTACCGCGGATGCCTGGGGATGGACATGGGAGAGAGAGCTAAAGAAAAAGATGCCACGCAGATGGTCACAGGAATGGGAGGTTGAGTTAGCTATCAAGATAATGAATAAGGTATTCTTAGTTCTCTAGCCAAATTCTTAAGAGTTGTTTTCCTGGTATGATGTTGTCTCGTTGACTATTGCTTTCTTTGGTTAACCATTTTCTCTCACAAAGCTGTGGACCTCCACTGTTTGCAGACTAAAGGACGCCAAACACATATGCTTTGTTTTACTTGAATATTTTCCAGTTGGATACATAGTTTTCTTTTAATTATACATTGCTTTTGTTGGTTTCTAGGTTAGCCTGATTAGTGATGTGGCGTTGTGTTGGTGCTTTGGGCTTGCACAAAAGTTAAAGAGGCCTGACATTCAAACTGTGCCATATTACTGTTTTGTTGAATTTCAGGTAATAGAGCTGGGTGGTAGTCCGACTATTGGAGATTGTGCCATTATACTGCGCGCAGCAATGAGAGCTCCAGTCCCCTCTGCTTTTATTACAATATTGCAAACAACACATAGCCTGGGCCATAAATTTGGAAGGTAAATGTTAAATTGTTATGGCTATTGCTGCATTAAACAGGTTACATCCATGATTTTCTTGCCCATTTCATGTTGGAATTTTAGCTCTGTATATGTCCGACGAGCATTACAGCTTTTTTTCTCGCCGTCCAGAAATAAGTGTATAGGCCACTGCACCTTTGCACCGTGCATGTAGTTTAATACTCCCTCCGCTCCATAATATAAGAGCGTTTTTTACACTAATATAGTGTAAAAAACACTCTTATATTATGGGACGGAGGGAGTATTTTCATTAAGGACATTACTATCTCATGGACTGCAAAACACACATAATCCAGTGAACTGCAGCTCTGAAATATTTTGTGTATATGTGGCAAGGTGTACTAATATACCTTCCGTTACTTTTTTTGTACTGGAATCAGCCCGTTGTACGACGAGGTAATCTTGCTGTGCCTTGATCTGGAGGAGATGGATGCGGCCATCGCCGTGGTCGCAGAAATGGAGACAAATGGAATTAAGGTCCTGGATGAGACCTTGGACAGGGTTCTTGCAGCCAAACAAATCGGGAACGGGAACTCTGCACTCCAACCACCAGCCGAGTAGCTCTGTTTTGAGTTTGAACTCGGGAGCCCTCTGCAGCCGTGATCTGGCGATCTGATCTATTACACGGAGATCACTCAGCTCCATACCATTGATAGGCCTGAGCTTGCCTCATGAAATTTTGATGGCGACAAGGGAGTTGCTGCATGTGCAGATGGAGGAAAGCTCAGCTTACGCTTCTGCGTTGCTTGATCCCCCGTCCGTGTCAAGTTCGGTCTAGTCACCGTGTGTTGTACGATGTATCTAAAGATGACAGATAGGTTCAATAGAGGAAACAAAATGTGATTTCTTTTTCCTAACACATTTTTGTTAGTGTGTACTGCTCTACTTGGCATGTCTGGACCTCAGAAATTTCACAAGAAACAGCATAGTTCTCTTGTCTTTGGATGCCGAAATTTTATAAGGGTCTACATAACCATCTATGATGAGCTTGAGGGAAGACTTCAATACCATTCTCCATTGATCTGCACTAGTCAGTGATTACAGCATTTGGTGGTTTGCTTGACATACAAAATAGCCAATGTTTAAATAACCAAACAAAAGTCTCACTATCTTCATTGGACAGAAGAGCACAACCTAATATGATAAATTCTCCATGGTGATTTCCGCCGACAAAAAGTACTCTCTTCGATCCATATTACTTGTTTTAGATTTGTCTAAATACGGATGTATCTAACACTAAAATGTGTCTAGATACATCCGTATCTAGGCGAATCTAAGACAAATACTCCCTTTATTACTAAATACAAGACCTTTTAGAGATTCCAATATGGACTACATACGAAGCAAAATAACTGAATCTACACTCTAGAATACATCTATATACATCCGTGTGTAGTTTATATTGAAATCTCTAAAAGGTCTTATATTTAAAAACGGAGGGAGTATTATGGACCGGAGAGAGTAGCAAATTGTTGAAATATATTGTTCACCTCTCTCCATCAGTTCAGCTTTTGAAGCAACTGATTGGAGCATGAATTCAATATAGTATTTGAGCTAAGAGGTCTCAAGTTCAAGGCCCCGCCGACATAATATTATAAAAGATTTTGCGGTCAACATTGATCCCATTTCCAAGAACTAAAATAGTCTATATGTGAAGGAGTGTTGAAATATATCATCAGTTTGGACTTCGGAGCAACTGCTATATCTGCTTTTTAAAGACACATTTATTAACTCAAAATATAGCATCAAGCAAATATAATACATAATAACCAGCACCCACCCTCTACATAATTAGGATGCACACAACCAACAAAACTATTCTGACCCAAGTAACTAAAGGAAAAACTCTGACTTAACTAGAAGGAAGTGGTAGATCAATCCAGAGGTTATCATGCCATCCATGTTCAGAAAAACCCTCTTTAACCACCTAGTCCAACAATATAAACACTCCAACGGTATGTATTTTATTCAGTGCAATATAGACCATGTATGAAAAAAGTGCATACAATAGAAAATAACCATCATAGGAGAAGAGTTTGTGCCATTGAAAACAATATAATTTCTACATAGCCAAAGCGATCATAATAAGACAGACGCTCCCATGCTTATTAGCGTTCTAAAACTATTTGGTACTCCATCCATCCAGTGACCATAAATATTGGCAACACTTGTGGACGTATATAAATTGGACGCTAGTTGGATGGCACAAACTTGCACCGGAAAGGAGAGCTGTTTGATTGTCTCACCGTGAGAACAAAAACTACACCTCTTACATCCTTGTCGGTTGCGGAGAGCGAGGTTGTCTTTGGTTAGCACAACTCTCCTACGAAAATACCACATGCAAATCTTAACTTTTAGTGGTATACTGGTATATTTGAATTTCATATTGGTTTATTGTTATTCACTGAATCTCTGAGCTCGTAAGAGGACGGTACATAGAGTCAACTGTGAAGGACCCCAAATGTACTAAAATTTTAGCGAAACACATCCCATCCTTGCGTTAGCCTAATCGAATCCAACTATGATAGGAGATGCTGCCATGACATAAGACGAGGGCCAATCAAATCCCACCTGAATTAAACATCCAGTGGGAAGTGCTGGGCACATGCGCTAGAGTATCATTCTCATCGCGAACAATACAATACATGGTTGGATACTGTTCTCAGAGAGTAGCATTTCCTAGCCAATTTTCCTCCCAGAAACGTATCTTTGAGCCGTCCTTTATCGCAAAAGATCCAAAGTGAAAAAGATGTTTCTTTGCCGCCATCAGACCAACTGAAAGGGGGTGGATGTCGCCTAGAGGGGGGAGGGGGTGAATTGGCGGTTTAAAAACAATTATGATTTAGGCTTGACAAAATGTGAAATAGACTAGCGTTAATTTGTCAAGTACAAAACCTAATAAGCTCAACTATGTTTACCAACAACTTATGCTGAGCATGATAAACAACCATGTGATAGCAAGATATATAACATGAAGCACTATGGCTATCATAAAGTAAGTGCATAAGTAACTGGCTCGGGTAAGACATAACCAAGGCACACGGAGGCGATGATGTATCCCGAAGTTCACACCCTTGTGAATGCTAATCTACTTTAGAGCGGTGTGGAGGCACAATGATCCCCAAGCTCTTCCATGGCTCACCGTATTCTCCTCATGCCCTCGCACAATGCAAGTGTCGTGTCTTCAATAAGGGACCCTTGAGGGCGATCACCGAACCCATAAAATTGGAGACTCTTGAGGGCAGTCACCTAACCTGTACAAATTGCCCGGGGCGATCTTCATAACTTAATTGGAGGCTCTCGAAACGTCCCCAAGCCTTACACCACGATGATTGAGCTCCACAACAACACCAACCTTCTAGGGCAACCAAGCGCCCAAGAGGGACAAGCTTTAGGGTACCAAGCACCCACAAGTAATAAGCCTCTCAACTTTCACTTCCACGTATCATCGTGAAGAACTCAAACCGATGCACCAAATGCAATAGCAAGAGCACCGAAGTGCTCAAGTCCTTCTCTCCCAAATCCCAGCATAACAACCAATGCTGTGGATGAATATGAGAGGAAGAACAAATGAGGAGAACACAAAAGAACTCCAAGATCTAGATCCAAAGGGTTCCCTGAAGGAAATATGCCCTAGAGGCAATAATAAAGTTGTTATTTTATATTTCCTTATTCATGATAAAAGTTTATTACTCATTCTAGAATTGTATTGATCGGAAACTTAAATACATGTGTGAATACATAAACAAACACCGTGTCCCTAGTGAGCCTCTACTTGACTAGCTCATTGATCAAAGATGGTTATGGTTTCCTAACCATGGGCATGAGTTGTCATTTGATAACGGGATCACATCATTAGGAGAATGATGCGATGGACAAGACCCATCCGTTAGCTTAGCATTATGATTGTTCCATTTTATTGCTATTGCTTTCTTCATGCCAAATACATATTCCTTCGACTATGAGATTATGTAACTCCCGGGTACCGGAGGAATGCCTTGTGGGCTATCAAACGTCACAACGTAACTGGATGATAAAGATGCTCTACAGGTATCTCCGAAGGTGTTTGTTGAGTTGGCATAGATCGAGATTAGGATTTGTCACTCCGAGTATCGGAGAGGTATCTTGGGCCCTCTCGGTAATACACATCATAAGCTTGCAAGAAAATGACTAAGGAGTTAGTCATGAGGTGATGTATTACGGAACGAGTAAAGAGACTTGCCGGTAACGAGATTGAACTAGGTATGAAGATACCGACGATCGAATCTCGGGCAAGTAACGTACCAATAGACAAAGGGAATTACATATGTTGTCATAATGGTTCGACCGATGAAGATCTTCGTAGAATATGTAGGAGTGAATATGGGCATCCAGGTTCCGCTATTGGTTATTGACCGGAGAGGTGTCTCGGTCATGTCTACATAGTTCTCGAACCCGTAGGGTCCGCACGCTTAACGCTCGATGACGATATAGTATTATATGAGTTATGAGATTTGGTGACCGAATGTTGTCTGGAGTCCCGGATGAGATCACGGACACGACGAGGAGTCTCAAAATGGTCGAGAGGTAAAGATTTATATATAGGACGATAGTATTCGGACACCAAAAGTGTTTCAGGGGGTACCGGGTACTTATTGGGCCACCGGAAGGGGTTCCGGGCACCCCCGGCAAAAGGTATGGGCCTTATGGGCCAAGAGGGGAAACGCACCAGCCACAAGGGGCTGGTGCACCCCCCATATGGCCGGCCAAGGAGGAGAATGAAAGAGGGGAAGGGAAAGGAAAGAGAGGAATAGGATTCCCCCTTCCTTCCCTCTCCCCCTCTCTTTCCTTCCCCCTCCGACATATATGGCAGGGGGCGCGCGGCTAGGGAGGAGCCCAAGTAGGATTAGGTCCTACTTGGGGCGCCTCCTGGCCTCTCCCCTCCCCCTCCCACCTATATATATGTGGGAGGGGGCACCTAGCACACACCGTACTATTGTTTAGACATGTGTCGTGCCCCCTCCATCGTTTACACCCCCGGTCATATTTTCGTTGTGCCTAGGCGAAGTCCTGCGAGGATCACTTCACCATCACCGTTGATACGTCTCCAACGTATCTATAAATTATGAAGCATTCATGCTATTCTATTATCTGTTTTGAATGATTACGAGCTTTATTATACACTTTTATATTACTTTTGGGACTGACCTATTAACCGGAGGCCCAGCCCATATTCTTTGTTTTATTGCTGTTTGATATTTGAAGAAAAGGAATATCAAGCGGAGTCCAAACGGAATGAAACCTTCGGCAGCGTGATTTTTTGGAAGAATATGATCCTGGAGACTTGGAGTTCACGTCAGAAGATCCTCGAGGAGGCCAGGAGATAGGGGGGTGCGCCCCCCCTACTGGGCGCGCCCCCCTGTCTCATGGGCCCCTCGAGCACCTCCCGACCGACTTCTTTCTCCTATATAGTCCCACGTACCCTAAAAACATCCACAGAGAAGATAGATCGGGAGTTCCGCTGCCACAAGCCTCTGTAGCCACCAAAAACCTCTCGGGAGTCCGTTTCGGCACCCTGCCGGAGGGGGAATCCATCACCGGTGGCCATCTTCATCATCCCGGCGCTATCCATGATGAGGAGGGAGTAGTTCACCCTCGGGGCTGAGGGTATGTACTAGTAGCTATGTATTTGATCTCTCTCTCTCGTGCTCTCTTGAAAGTGCAACTATCCCTAGGTGGTTTTGGTAATTCATAACAACATATAGCTCATTGAGCTAATGCTATTCCAAGACTATTATTTCAGGAAAGCTCAATGAATGGCATGGCATGGATGATGAAAGTGAATCCCTCAAAATACTAATGACAAAGGATTGGCTCAAGCTCAAAAGCTCAAGACTCTTCATTTTACACTTTAGTGATCCAAGATCACATTGAGTCTATAGGAAAAGCCAATACTATCAAGGAGGGATGAGGTGTTGCTTAATGAGCCTCTTGCTTCATGTGCTTGGTGATATGCTCCAAAAACCCTCAACTACTTGTAAGTGCATCTAGTGCCCCTTAGTGATTTTGGTGTATTGAAGACTTATAGGTTAAGTAACTGATGCGTTTGTGAGTGTACACAGGTCTATAAGTCTATGAGGAGTTTGATATTCTGAGAGAAAGTCGACCCTAAAAATGAAGTTCTTGTTGAAGACTTTGATATTCGAAGACTTTCGAAGACTTTGAAAGTGAAGAAATTGGTGTGATCTTGAAGACTTGGTATTCATTCAAGGAACATGAAGCGTGAAGACCTTTGTTTTTGTAGTTTCGTTTTCTCTTTCTTGAGTCATAGGAAACACCGTCTTTGTTAAAGGGGTCGAGGAAATACTAAGGAAAAATTTCCATGTGATGCTCAACTCAAAATCCTACACCTACCAATCCTTTGAGTGAAGCCATTGGAAATCTCATACAGTTTAGTCAAATTCTTGATATGAGACGCAGTTCTTACAGTCCTTGAGGACTTTGCTCGGCGAGGAGTTAGGAATTCGCCAGTCTGAATTGCCTACGATGAGGAACATGATATACGAGGAATTTGAGAGTCAAATTTTCGACCGTTCTTTGTCTTCTTGGCTGTCCCAAAATATCTTATCCACCTAACGGTCATATCATTGAAGGGCATTTATGTCATATCATGTCGGGCTGCTCCCTAGGCTATAAATAGCCGCCCCCTACAACCACTAGCTGGTTGGCTGCTCGAGAAGAACTTGACACTTGTCATTTGAGAGCAACCCATCCTCCGAGGACTTTGGCGAAAATCATCAAGTGAGGAAAATCCCAAAACCAAACCCCACAAACCCAAAGTGATTGAGCATCATGAAGAAATTGATCTGCGTGGATCCGGCGCTTATTACCTTTGAAGACTGTGCTTCTTCCAGACGGTTAGGCGTCAAGGTCTAGAACATCAAGAGGAATTGTGGATCGCCGAGTGACCAAGTCTGTGAAGGTTTGGAAGTCACTGAAGACTTACCACGAGTGATTGGGCCGAGGCTGCGTGGTCTTAGTTCAAGGAGTATCTGGTGAGGACTGGGTGTCTGAGTTGAGGCTCGAGAGGCGGGTGTCCGGGTGTGTGTCCTCGAGTATAAATACTCGGCCGCTCCAACCAGACGTATAACCGAGACAACAGTTGGAACTGGTTTACCAAATCATTGTCTTCACCAACCGGTGGTTCTATTTCCTCAACTCTTTCATTTCCTCATTCTTGTGTTGAATGTTGTTCATATCGTGCTTGAAGACTTTGGTGAAGACTTTCACAAATTCCTCAGTTCAATTTCTTGATCTGTTTGTCTTCATCTTGCTATCTGTGTTTACGCTTTCCGTACTCTGTGTTAGTCTTCATTTCATCATCTTGACTATGTTTGTATCTGTTATGTTTACTTCGAGTACATATTCCATGCAAGTAGTTCTTCGCTAAGGAATTTCCTCACCAGCAAATTCCTCGTTGAAGAATTCATAAAATCGCCTATTCACCCCCTCTAGTCGATATAACACTTTCAATTGGTATCGAGGCAAGGTACTCCTTGTTACGTGTGATTTTAGTTTAACACTTTGGAGTTTTAGTTATGTCGACCGCAGTATGATCAAGGTCTCGGTGGGTGTCCTACCTTTGATGGAGCGGACTACCCCTCTATGGAAGAACAAGATGCGAATGCATCTTGAGGCAATTGACAATGATCTACGGTATGTTGTGGAAAATGGTGTCCCCTCTGTCACTCCCTCTTTGAACGCTACCGATGTGAAGAGATTCAAACAACTTGATTCTCAAGCGAAGAATATCATATGTGGCCATCGAGCAAAGGGCGGTATGGAAGAGTGAGTGCTTTGGAAAGCGCTAAGCTTATACGGGATAGGCTGTCCAAAGTAAATGAAGGAGTCTCAACTCAGCGTGACTCTCGAGTCGATGTTCTTGGAATCTCTTCAACCGCTTCAAAAGACTCGACAACGAAAATGTCCAACAAACCTTTGATCGCCTCATCGACATCTCAAATGAGCTTCAAGCCGTCGGTGCCATCGACATCACCGATCATGAAGTTGTGAAGAAAGCTGCTGAGATCGCTTGATTCCTCATTTGATACTCTGGGACTGATGATACAGAACGTCTTGACTACAAGTCGCTTGATCCTGCCGATATCCTCGAAGGCTAAACACTCACGAGTTCGACTTCTTTGAAAAGAGAGATCTCTATGGCTCAAACTATGGCAAACCACGTGCCATGAAGGCTAAGGTTGTGTCGACTCGAATGTGAGGATTACGGTAGTAGCCTTGGTGATCTGAAGAATCGAGCCAGGATCTAGCATTGCTTGTGAAGAAATTCGAGAAATTCACAAGACGTGGTCGCTTTGGAAAATCCTCAAGAGGAAATGATTCCTCATCCAGTGACTATAAGAGAAGACTTTGCCACAAATGCAAGAATCCTGGTCACTATATTCAAGATTGTCCTCAGTGGGAAAAGGAAATGAAGAAGAAGAAATACAAGGATTACAGATTACGATGATGCGAAGAAGAAGAAGAAATCGTCAAAATCTTCGTCATCAAAATCCTCCAAGTCCTCATCTCACAAGAAGGGCAGCTCCAAGAAGGCTCGGGCATTCATTGGCAAGGAGATGGACTCTGAAGCTAAATCTGAGGAAAATGATGAAGAGGAGGAGTCTGAAGAATCTGAGTCTGGTGTGGTGAGTCGGCGTTACTCACGCTTTCGTCAACAAGTCCATCTTCAACATCAAGAAACCGACTCCACCGACAAGGCTGATGAAGATAATGATGGCTACGCCCCACCTATTGCTTCATGGCAAAAGGAGCTAAGGTACTCAAATACAACTCCTCGATTCTAGTGAAAATGAATCTGATGAGGATCTCAAGCCCAGCTACTCTAAACTTGCTAAAATTGCTGTGAAACAACAACGGGCTCTTGAAAAGGTTCAAAACATGCTAGATAAAAGTGATGATATGTTGGGTGAAGAAATGGATCGCACTAAAGCCTTGACTAAAAATCTTCAGAGACTTCAGTCTAGGTATGATAACCTTCAAGGTCATCATAACTCTCTCTTGTCTAATCATGAGAAACTTTCATATGAATTTCTTCAAGAAAAGCAAGATCATGAGAAGCTTTCTCTTGAAGCTCTTCAAAGAAAGGAAGATCTTGAAAAGCTAAGAGTGTGTTATGAAGATCTTCAGAAGGAGCGCGATTCATTACTAGCTCAACAGATCAGCGCTTCTCAGGAAGAATTTGTTCCTCCATGCTTAAAGTGCATTGAGCGTGAATCGCTAATTCTTCACTGAATGTTCAAATGCTTCAAATGTTACAAATTCTTCATCGCCTCTGCTATCACTAATTCCTCATCCGAGGACATTGCTAGTATCCTTGACAATGCAGGTTGAAGGAATTGTACATGACGAGCATGTACAAAAGCCTCAAAGGGCATCGAGACACTTTGTGATGTGCTCAAAAGCAGATTCTCAACGAAACCCTAGGAAAGAGGGTATTGCCTTTGAGAGGAAACTCAATGCCGATGGAACATATTGGAAGCTTTGGCGGTACCCCAAAACCTCATGGGTTCTTTGCAAAGGGACCTCCAGTTGATCCATCTAACTTATCTGGCTTTACATGTGAATCTCCTCATTCTTCTGATGAGTCATTTGACTCCAACTATAAACTGTTCAAAAATCAGAATGGTGAAGTATTTGCTAGATATGTTGGCACTAACTGCAGGAACGGTTCCCCTATGAAGAAAATCTGGGTTCCCAAAAGCTGTGTTGAAAGTCTTCAGGTGAATGTCCTCATGACACCACCTATGAAGAACAGGAACCCCAGATCAAATTCTTCATACAGATCAAATTCTTCACATGGATCAAATTCCTCAACTGGATCAAAGTCCTCATATGATTATCATCGTGCTAACAACTCGTCTCATGAGGTAGAGCTAAGGGCTATGAATATATGCATTATTCTTCAAACCATTATGTTCATAAGTCCTCGAAGAATTACTCTGCTTATTCATATGCATACCCTAACCCCTCCTATGCTAAGCGAAATGGTTTGGCATCTTTGCCACCTTTCTCACACGGTGCTCGCAGGATGATGAACTCTTTGCCACCCCTCCAGATGTGGGTGGTGAAGAAAAGGAACTAATCTCTTCTGCAGGGTCAGGTCTCTAGACGTGCTCTAACGTCTGAAGAATTTGCTGGGGACCTGACAAAAATGCCTGAAAGGACGCAGGTGAATCATGATGAAATGAACTTTCATTTCACACGTCCTCATACTGCTATTTCATTTATTGCTTGATGAAATTCATCGATGAACTTGATATCATATTCTTCAGCGATGAAGCATATGAGATTGTAAGCTACACTAATTCATCTGCGGGATGATCAACCCAAAACCATTGAATGGGTCCTCGATAGTGGATGTACAAACCACATGATGGTGACAAGAATCTATTGATGAATGCTCCTTATCATCTTCACCTCTGAAGCATATCATCTTTCTTGACAAAGGCAAAAGTCGGTATTGGGTCTTGGTAAGGTTGCTATCTCTAAGGATAAGCACATGGACAAAGTCATGCTTGTTGAGTCCTTAGGATACAATCTCATGTCGATCTCAATGCTTTGTGATCTTGATATGGTTGTTGTCTTTGGCAAATATCATTTGTGTTGTGATTATGGAAGTGACAATTCCAAAGTCTTTGAAGGCTTTAGGAGAGGAGATCAGTATATTGTTGATTTCTCTGGGACCACAACCAGCCGTGTGTCTACTTGCAAAAGCTTCGTAAGGCTGGCTATGGCATCGACGACTTGGTCATGCAGGCATGAGGAATTTGAACACGCTTGCAAAGAAGAAGCATGTCATTGGCATTGAGAATGTCAAATTCCTCAAGGATCACTTATGCGGAGCATGTGAAGCGGAAAAATGACCAAGGCCAAGCATCCGGTGAAGACTATCATGACCACTACCCATCCATTGAATTGCTTCACATGGACCTCTTGGACGTAATCATTATTCAGCGATCACTAATGATGCATCTCTATATGGTTTTGTCATTGTTGATGATTATTCTCGATATACATGGGTACACATTGTTACTTACAAACATGAAGTGCAGGAAGTCTTCAAGCGATTTTCCTCGAGGGCTTCAACCAACTTTGGTGTGAAGATCAAGCATATCGAAGTGACAATGGAACCGAGTTCAAGAATTCTGGTCTTGATGCCTATCTTGATGAACTTGGTATTACTCATGAGTTATCTGCTCCCTATACTCCTCGTGAGAATGGCGTCGTGGGCGCAAGAACAGAACTCTTGTTGAGATGGCTCGCACTATGCTTGATGAATACAAAACGCCTCGGCGTTTTTGGATTGATGCAATTGATCTTGCTGCCACATCATCAGCAGAGTATATCTTCACAAATTCTTCAAGAAGGCGCCTATGAACTCCTCAACGACAAGAAACCCAATGTGAGTTATTTCAAAGTCTTGATTGCTAAATGTTGGATTAGAGATCCTCACCACAACTCTAAATTTGCACGAAAGCACATGAAGGTTTTATGCTTGGTTACGGAAAGGACTCGCACACCTCTGAGTCTTCAACATTGTTCTTCACAAGATTGTTGACCTTTGTAGATGTGCGGTTCAATGAAACTAATGGCTGCAAAGAGAGCACCTACCTACGTGTTAGATGAACCAGCACCGAGGATGCTATCAAGCTCAAGGCAACCGAGGATGTCATTCCTCTTGAAGAATCTGTTGAAGAATTCATTCCTGTTCATGAAGAGCGTCGGTGATGCACTGAAGAACATGATGAGGAAAATGGTGCTAAAGAAAATGCTGATCAAAATCCTCGGCGACAACCAACTCATCCACGCGTTGCAAAAGAAGTGCAAGTGGAGAAGATCATCGATGACATTAGCGCACAGGTCCTCTCACACGCTCAAAAGCTTCACATTTATCTAACTTTTGTGGGCACTATGCTTTTGTCTCTATCTCGAGCCCACTAAGGTAGATGAAGCATTTACGAGCGGAGTGGATTCAGGCTATGCAAGAAGAATTACATCGATTCGAGCTGAACAATGTCCAGGAATTGGTCAATCGCCCGGATCCTCGCAAGCATAATATCATTGGCACAAAGTGGATCTACCGCAACAAGCAAGATGAAAATGTCCTTGTGGTGAGGAATAAGGCACGACTAGTAGCTCAAGGCTACACACGATGTTGAAGGAATTGATTTCGATGAAACTTTTGCACTGTTGCTAGACTTGAGGCTATTCGCATTTTACTTGCCTATGCTAACCATCATGATATCATCTTATATCAAATGGATGTGAAAAGTGCATTCCTCAATGGTAAGCTTGAGGAAGAAGTATATGTTGCTCAACCCCCAGGTTTTGAAGATCCCAAGAATCCTGACAAAGTCTTCAGACTCAATAAGGCCCTCTATGGCCTCAAGCAAGCCCCTCGGGTGTGTGATGAATTTGCCTATATGATGAGTGAAGAATATCAAATGTCTATGATGGGAGAATTGAAATTCTTCTTAGGTCTTCAAATTAAATCGCAGTAAGAATGGCATATTCATATCTCGGAGAAATACCTCAAAGATGTACTAAGGAAATTGGCATGCAAGATTGCAAAGGCGTCAAAATTCCTATGCCCACAAATGGCCATCTATGCACCTTGATGAAAATGGTATTGACTTGATCACAAGGTATACCGCTCCATGATTGGTTCTTTATTGTACTTATGTGCATCTAGGCGGATATAATGCTTAGTGTTTGCATGTGTGCCCGATTTCAAGCTGCACAAGGAATCACACCATAAGGCTGTGAAGCATATTCTTGATATCTAGCTCACACACCAACACTAGGATTATGGTACCCCAAGGGCTCGCTTTTGATCTCATTGGATATTACGACTCGACTATCTTTGGTGATCGTGTGGACCGCAAGTCAACATCGGCACTTGTCATTTCCTCGGACGATCTTTGGTCTGTTGGTCCTCGAAGAAAGCAATTGCGTATCACCGTCTCTTCTTTGAAGCTGAATACATTGCTCTTGGCTCATCTGTGCTCAAGCTGCTTTGGATGAAGCAAACCCTCAAGGACTATGGCGTCAGCGTGAAGAATGTGCCTCTCCTCTGCGACAATGAGAGTGCCATCAAGATTGCTCACAACCCAGTTCAGCACTCGAAGACTAAGCACATCCAGATTCGTCATCATTTTCTTCGTGATCATGTGTTGAAGGCGATATCTCCATCGAGCATGTGAAGGCGAAGAACAGCTAGCTGATATCTTCACTAAGCCCTTGGATGAGAAGAGATATAGCAAGTTGCGGTGTGAGCTAAATATCTTAGAATCTTGAATGTTCTTTGAAAAGGACACACATCCTAACCCTTATGCAGAATTGATGACTTAGATGTGCAACACATGAAGAAACATTTTCTTCAATCAATGAAGAATAACACTCTAAGTGTGAAGAAATTAATGAAGAATTTGATTCTCGAACCCTCGACAATTGTACACGGTGTATGAAATCATCATTCTTATCTGATTGGCTACGCCACCACAAAAGTTGAAAATCTTCAATTTGAGTTTTTCCTCATTTTTGAAATTCTTCAGTTTTTCAAATTCTTCAACTTTGCAAAATCTTCAATGTTTCCGTCGTTTTTCTTCATTGGCTATATATATATATATATGTGAGTTTATGTCCTCTACAACATTCACTTATTGCTATTTCTTCAAGTTGCGATTTCTGCTAAGTGAATGTGATCGGACCCTTCCCCCTCTATGCTATACTCAACCCAATCTATTCACAAATTCTTCATGTGCGTTCTGATTGAAACTCGTTCAAAGTCTTCATTGTGTCCTTGACAGCTGAAGAAATTGCGAACGAAATTTTTAAACAAATCTTATCCAGATTTTCGGTTTTACCGCTCAAACCGTTCCGTATCCCATGATACATTAGTTAATTCACCCACGATCTTACATGATCTCATCTGCACAGTACGTGGGTGACACATGTCGCGTGAAGAAGAAAGGGCAGGGGCATGTTCGTCCCAAAATCTTCGGGCGAACAATTTTTACCGTGGCTATAAATACCCCTCTCCCTTCCTTACTTCATTTACTCTGCTCGATCGCTGTCTCTCGCTCGAGCTCTCCTCAAACCCTAGCGCCGCCGCTACTTCATCGCCGCCGGTGAGGAAGAGCTTCACTGCCTCGACATCGTTGCCGTCGTACTCGCGCCGGCTGCGGAAATCTTCACTCCGCCGCCGCCGTAGCCGTCTCCCTCTGCCAAGTTAGGGCGTGGGAGATCTAACATGACGAACTTCACTACAGTTCATCTCTGTTCGTCATGTTCTTCAGTTCGGGTAATTAAAAGTCACTTTTATTACTCGCTTTGATTCTCAAACTTTTCTGAAAATCTTCAAAGGTGTTTTTGTTCTTCAAATCTTCACATATGAACACCTCACACACTGTATGCTCTTGATTTATCTCTCTAAGCACTCATTTCTTCAAGATTCCTCAATTGTGCGGATTTTCAATCTGTACAACTCTGGAACCTAAGACAAAAACGCTTAGTGAAATTCCTCAAGGCTCAACTGGTCAAATTCCTCAAAACTTGTTCCTTTTGAAAAATCTTCGAGAAGCGATATGACCTCTTCAAATTCCTCGCACCTACACTCTGTTCACAGGTACTCTTGTCATTCTTTGAATCACTAGGTTCTCATCAACTTAACTCATTTGCAGCGTTCCTCGAAGAAAAACTGCATACTTCTTGAGTGTTCTATTGTTCAAATTCCTCATCTGAAGAAAATGGCGAAGGCAAGAGACCGCAGAAGGGAGGAAAGAAAGCGGAGGTCATGGCGCCTTTGAGATCCACGATGAAATTTACAAAGATTATTGCACACTGATGAAGCCAAGTTTGGCAAGGAGACCAAAAATCAGCGCAAAGTGCATCCAGAGGATAGAACGAAGATGGGCACGAGAATGGAGGAATATTGCTATGTTACTCCCAAGTACATGAAGAAATTTGCCTTAAACCCTCCATGCCCATGAGCTCCATTGCTTTGGCCAAGTCGCCGATCCCACCAAAGCATCAAGCGTGGTGAAGACTTTCTGAAGAATGGTCCAGCGCCAAGCCAAATTGGCAAGACAGGCCAAGGAGGCAGTGAGGAAATTCAATGAGGATTCTGCTGCTGCTGCTGCCGCTGAGACCTCGGTCAAGCCGAGGAAATCAATGCCGAAGAAGCCTACTCGCAAGCCAAGTGCTTCACCATCAGCGCCCTCATGGCCTAGTTCCTCAGCCGCGCCCTCACGGCAAATTCCTCAGACTGCTGCTGCTCACTCAAAATCCTCAGCAGCTCCCTCCAAGTCCTCAACTCCTGTGCATCTTGCTACATGTCAAAGGACTCGGGGTTTCTCGATTGCTACGGTGTCTCGGCAAGTTCCTCGGTGCACCAATGTCCTCATCAGCCCCCTCTGCTGAAGACAAAAGCAACAGTGGACGCGGTCCTCGGCCAAGTCCAAGAAAGAAACAGGTTGCCTTCAATGTGCCCTCTGATGATGAAGCTTCTGATGAAGAACTTGCAGAAATCATCAGAGACAGATCGACAAAGGCCGCTAGAGCCAAAGGAACAAGCGTGCCTCGCTTTTGGATCGAAGAAGATCCTTGACTTCATCAACTTATGGCATCAGGACCCAAACACTCCCATACCTGATCTGCCTCTGACTCCTAGTCAAAGTCATATGCTGAACCATTTCATCGCTGAAGAGAAATGGAAATTTGA
This sequence comes from Aegilops speltoides, assembly GCA_021437245.1. NCBI lineage: Eukaryota > Viridiplantae > Streptophyta > Magnoliopsida > Poales > Poaceae > Aegilops > Aegilops speltoides. Next base: position 231,386,274 of record CM038141.1, read on the forward strand.
AAAGGCTCGTGAAATAAAGAGAGCACAAGCTAGAAAGGAGAAGCTTCTGAGGAAAAACATTGTCAACTTGACTCCCGAAGAACTTCTCAAAGCTCAATCTGAAATCAAGCCCTCGGCAAGGATTTCGATGCTTATAATGCTGATTGGCAAGGAGCCAAGGTGAGATTAAATCAATTTGTGAAGAAAATGACAACTATTGCAGCCCCATCGCAACAAGAAAATCCTCAGTGAAGACTCTGCTCAACTTTCTTTGAAGAACATGCCAAGCCTGCTGATGACTTTCAACTGGCGATGAGAATACAAGTTCTAGGGCTGATGACTCCATTCCACCATTGAAGAAATTCCTGTGGCATCCACTAGTGGTGCACCAAGAAAGCAAGAGATCGAGGCAACTGCACTGGCGCTACCAAGAAACGAACCACGATCCTCAGCTCCTCCTGCGCCAACACCAACTCCAATTCTTCCTTCTGCTTATGAAGTGAAGAAGACAAAGGCTGCAGAATGAGCTGCAGTGAAGAAAAGGAAGGCATCTGCTGCGTCAAATTCTTCGGCTGCCAAGAAAATGAAGCCAATGACCAGCTCGCTTGAAAATCCCATTGATGTCGTTCCCATTTCCTCCATGTCGTCTAAGGAGATTGTTCCTTATGGAGAAGAATATAAGATCCCAAGCGGATCTGATGAGGATAATCACTCTGTTGCTACCTTAGAACAGTTTGATGAAGAAATTGAAGTGGAAGCATTCCCTTCACCGCCAGTCGTTTCCTCACCCATGCCTCAGTTCACAGCTGAAGAGGTTGGTGTTGAGGAAATTGAAAAAGAAGATGAAAGCGTGGATATTGGATGCACTACACGGTGATGAGCGATGACTTTTGGGAAAGTCGGCATCCCAATACTCCTCTCTTCACTCCGATTCAACAAATTCCTCGGTCCCGGCTACAAGCTGTTCAATTGGGCTCAAAAGAAACTCATCCCACATCTTACATTCATGAAGAAATTCCAGCCGCTAGTCTTTGAAGAACTCTTCTTGATCCCCAAACTGCACAAGAAAAGGAACCAGAAATTCCTCAGCCTGAAGCACCTGAGATCGCGATTCCTGAGGTTGTGCTGCAAATCACTGACACTCCTCTGCCCAAACCGAAGAATCTGTTCTCGAGCAAGCAAAATCTCATGGCTGAAGACTTCTTTTCCGAGCATGTGTTCTTCACTGCTTACAATCCATATGACTCTGCTCGTATGAGGAAAAGACGCTTCTGAACTGCTACTCAAGCCAACTTCTATTCCTCAGTGCTCTTTGACAAGGACAAAATCTTCGATCATGAGCATATTCCTCATGTGGATATGGAATCTCTGCCGTGCTTGAGCTAGTTCTCCGAGTTATTCATGATGCGGGACTCTTGAATTTACGCACGATATCCGTGATTGGAGCGAAGAACTCATTCTTCGTTCTATGCCACTTTGCATATCCTTGGCGATCTTTGAAGATGTCAATTCATGGGTGCTGGATTGGATGACGGAAAACACTCACTACAAGGCACCAAAGAACTGAATTGCTTCGTGTCCTTCCTCTTGATCCTCCCCATGAAAGTGCCGTTGCATCTACAATGACCCATGGTGACCGATCATTATATGCAAGTGCTCATGAAGCCTTTGAAGCCAGGGCAGGCCCCTCGAACCAAATTCCTCGTCAAGGAATTGCTGTATGTGCCTCAGACTGTCTATCGAATCTTGACGAAGACAATGAGTCCCATCAAAGGCCACGACTCAAATGATGAAGATGTCGTTGGCATCATGAAGAACATGCTTTTCAACATCATTCATGGCGTTCCCATCAACTTCCATGATTTCTTCATGAGGACTCTGGCCAATGTTGCAATGTCACCTTTTGAACTGAAGCCCTATGCGCCTTGGATTATGAGATTCATAAGGGCAAGATCTTCACTGAATTATAAGGCTGACACTCTGAACCATGGTAGCTACTTGCCGCCCATTGAAGTCCTCAAATGACCAGTTTCATCATCTGATGACAAGGGCAAGGCAGCTGCTGTGATTGATGAAGGCACTCGTCCATTGGATGGTCAATTCCGTCTAGCTACTTCTTACTCCACCAATGGCGATTACGCAACACATGACTCTGCATAAATACCTCGACCAAGCAAAAGCCTCAAGCAACGGCACCGTGGTGATGGTGACCGTGAGTTACTCCTCGGTCTTCATCGGAAGGTTGAGCATAATCAAAAATGGGTGAAGCATCAATTTGCTGCAATTCTTCACAACATGACCTCAACACATAATGCGGTGAAGAAAAATCAGTACTACCTTCATGAAACCCTCAACCGCTTTGGGCTGTTCTCAATCATGTATATTCAGCGGAAGAATGAAGACTATGGGTCTCGAGGAAGCATTTGGTGGTCTACACCACCTCGAAGAAATTCAAGAGAGTCAAAGTTCGATCGGTGGCGAGTTCTTATTCTTCATCGCGTGAAACTGATGAACATGAAGATTTGGATGACACTGCGGTAGGCCCTACTTCAACAACCAACCCCGACAACGCTGGCGCTCCTCCATCAACTTGAAAATCTTCAGGGGCGTTAGTCCTCAGTTTCGACCCTTTTGGTCATTTGATGACAAAGGGGGAGAGATTTGAGTTAGTCTTCAAGCGGGTTTATATTATGGGCGTTTATTAAGTTACAACTCTCGTTCTTCCAAAACTTTTATTGGATCGAGTTGTAATCTTAAATCCGATGGTGCCTTGATACTTTTGGTCGTGCTCTGATGCTTTTGATGCACTGAGCTCTGAAACTTTTGATGTGCTATTCCGCATGCTTATTCCTTGTTAATATTATTGCACGCATCTTTGAATCTCATCAGCACCATATTTCATCATGCATTTCAAATTCTTCATATTATATATCAAATGCGTGTATGAATTACAAGATATAGGGGGAGATCTCCATGATTCAATTCTTCAAATGTGCATTGCCTCAAAAGCAAATTCCTCACTATGCACATATTTAGGGGGAGTTCTTCTATATCTTGCAATCAAATTCCTCAATATCAGTATTTACACTTCATATGTTTATCCCCGTTGAAAACTTAACCTATGTTGTCATCAATCACCAAAAAGGGGGAGATTGTAAGTGCATCTAGTGCCCTTAGTGATTTTGGTGTATTGAAGACTTATAGGTTAAATAAGCTGATGCGCTTTGTGAGTGTACAGGTCTATAAGTCTATGAGGAGTTTGATATTTACAGAGAAAGTCGACCCCTAAAAATGAAGTTCTTCGACTGAAGACTTTGATATTCTGAAGACTTTCTGAAGACTTTGAAAGTGAAGAAATTGGTGTGATCTTGAAGACTTGGTATTCATTCAAGGAACATGAAGCGTGAAGACCTTTGTTTTCGTAGTTTCGTTTTCTCTTTCTTGAGTCATAGGAAACACCGTACTGTTAAAGGGGGTCGAGGAAATACTAAGGAAAAATTTCCATGTGATGCTCAACTCAAAATCCTACACCTACCAATCCTTTCGAGTGAAGCCATTGGAAATCTCATACAGTTTAGTCAAATTCTTGATATGAGACGCAGTTCTTACAGTCCTTGAGGACTTTACTCTCGGCGAGGAGTTAGGAATTCGCCAGTCTGAATTGCCTACGATGAGGAACATGATAGCCCCGAGGAATTTGAGAGTCAAATTTCCGACCATTCTTTGTCTTCTTGGCCGGCTGTCCCAAAATATCTTATCCACCTAACGGTCATACCATTGAAGGGCATTTATGTCATATCATGTCGGGCTGCTCCCTAGGCTATAAATAGCCGCCCCTACAACCACTAGCTGGTTGGCTGCTCGAGAGAACTTGACACTTGTCATTTGAGAGCAACCCATCCTCCAAGGACTTTGGCGAAAATCATCAAGTGAGGAAAATCCCAAAACCAAACCCCACAAACCCAAAGTGATTGAGCATCATGAAGAAATTGATCTGCGTGGATCGGCGCTTGTTACCTTTGAAGGCTGTGCTTCTTCCAGACGGTTAGGCGTCAAGGTCTAGAACATCAAGAGGAATTGTGGATCGCCGAGTGACCAAGTCTGTGAAGGTTTGGAAGTCACCAAGACTTACCACGAGTGATTGGGACGAGGCTGCGTGGTCTTAGTTCAAGGAGTATACGGTGAGGATGGGTGTCTGAGTTGCGGCTCGAGGCGGGTGTCGGGACTGTGTGTCCTCGAGTTTAAATACTCGGCCGCTCCAACAGACGTATAACCGAGACAGCAGTTGGAACTGGTTTACCAAATCATTGTCTTCACCAACTGGTGGTTCTATTTCCTTAACTCTTTCATTTCCTCATTCTTGTGTTGAATGTTTTTCATATCGTGCTTGAAGACTTTGGTGAAGACTTTCACAAATTCCTCGTTCAATTTCTTCAGTCTGTTTGTCTTCATCTTGCTATCCTGTGTTTACGCTTTCCGTACTCTGTGTTAGTCTTCATTTCATCATGTTGACTATGTTTGTATCCTGTTATGTTTACTTCTGAGTACATACGCTGCAAGTAGTTCTTCGCTAAGGAATTTCCTCACCAGCAAATTCCTCAGTGAAGAATTCAGAAAAATCGCCTATTCACCCCCCCTCTAGTCGATATAACGCACTTTCACTACTTTCTCACATCCACAAATGACCTAAACCTAAAGCCAAAATCGGTCACACCGATTCTTTCTATCCGGCGCCACCGAGTTCTAGTGTCATAGCCACTGCCACAAACCCTAGGCAAATCGGTCCTACCGATAGGGATCTCGGTCTCACCGAGATGGGATTGTAATCTATCTGTTTCCCTTCGTAACGTTTCGGTCTACCAAAGTGAGCGATCGGTCCCACCGAGATTGCAATGTAAACTCTCTGTTTCCCTTTTGTAACATTTCGGTCTCACCGAAAAGAGCAAATCGGTCCCACCGAGTTTACCTGACCAACTCTCTAGAAATCTTATTACCAAAATCGGTCTCACCGAGTTTGTGTGATCGGTCTTACCAAGATTACGTTATGCCCTAACCCTAACCGAATCGTGTTGGGGAACGTAGTAATTTCAAAAAATTTCCTACGCACACGCAAGATCATGGTGATGTATAGCAACGAGAGGGGAGAGAGTTGTCTACGTACCCTCGAGACCCGGCGAAGCGATCTGGCGTAGAGGAAGTAGTCGACGTTCTCCTCGCGATCCGACCGATCCGGCGCCGTTACTCCGGCGCCCGAGTTCTTGACACACGTACAGCTCGATGGCGTCCCTCGTACTCGATCCAGCCGAGTGTCGAGGAGAGTTCCACAAGACGACGGCGTGGTGAGGATCTTGATGTTCTACGGCGCAGGCTTCGCCTAAGCTTCATGACGATATGACCGAGGTGGAATATGGTGGAGGGGCACCGCACGGCTAAGGAACGATCCGTAGATCAAACTTGTGTGTTCTAGGGTGCCCCTGCCCCGTATATAAAGGAGGGAGGGGGAGGCCAGCCGGCCCCTATAGGCGCGCCAAGGAGGAGTCCTCCTCCTAGTTGGAGTAGGACTCCCTTTCCTAGTCCAACTAGGAAGGAGAAGGGGAAGGAAAGAGAGGAGAGGGAGAGAAAAGGGGGCCGCCCCCTCCTTGTCCTATTCGGACTCCCACAGGGGGCGCGTCACCTCTGGTGCGGCCCTCTCTCTCCCCTCTTGGCCCACTAAGGCCCATAACTCCCGGGGGTTCAGTAACCCCTCCCGGCACTCGGTTTTCTCCGGAAACTTAGGAACTTTTCGGTGTCCGAATATAGCCGTCAATATATCAATCTTTATGTCTCGACCATTCGAGACTCCTCGTCATGTCCGTGATCACATCCGGGACTCGAACTTCTTGGTACATCAAAATACATAAACTCATAATAAGCGTCATTGAAACCTTAAGCGTGCGGACCCTACGGTTCGAGAACAATGTAGACATGACCGAGACACGTCTCCGGTCAATAACCAATAGCGGGACACGGATGCCCATATTGGCTCCTACATATTCTACGAAGATCTTTATCGGTCGGACCGCATAACAACATCGTTGTTCCTTTGTCATCGGTATATTACTTGCGAGATTCGATCGTCGGTATCCAATACCTAGTTCAATCTCGTTACCGGCAAGTCTCTTTACTCGTTCCGTAATACATCATCTCACAGCTAACTCATTAGTTGTATTGCTTGCAAGGCTTGATGATGTGTATTACCGAGAGGCCCGAGAGATACCTCTCCGACAATCGGAGTGACAAAACCCAATCTCAAATCGCCAACCCAACATCGCCTTTGGATACACCTGTAGTACTCCTTTATAATCACCCGATTCACGTTGTGACGTTTGGTAGCACCAAAGTGTTCCTCCGTGGCAGGAGTTGCATAATCTCATAGTTACGGGAACATGTATATGTCATGGATAAAAGCGGTAGCAACATACTAAGCGATCGTGTGCTAAGCTAATGGAATGGGTCATGTCAATCAGATCATTCTTCTAATGATGTGACCTTGTTAATCAAATAACAACTCCTTGTTCATGGTGGGAAACATAACCATCTTTGATTAACAAGCTAGTCTAGTAGAGGCATACTAGTGACATCTTGTTTGTCTATACATTCACACATGTATCATGTTTCGGTTAATACAATTCTAGCATAAATGATAAACATTTATCATGAAATAAGGAAATAAATAATAACTTTATTATTGCCTCTAGGGCATATTTCCTTGATCTCCCACTTGCACTAGAGTCAATAATCTAGATTACATAGTAATGATTCTAACACCCATGGAGTCTTGGTGCTGATCATGTTTTGCTCGTGGAAGAGGCTTAGTCAGCGGTCTCGCAACATTTAGATCCGTATGTATCTTGCAAATCTCTATGTCTCCCACGGACTAAGTCCGGATGGAATTGAAGCGTCTCTTGATGTGCTTGGTCCTCTTGTGAAATCTGGATTCCTTCGCTAAGGCAATTGCTCCGATATTGTCACAGAAGATTTTCATTGGACCCGATGCACTAGGTATGACACCTAGATCGGATATGAACTCCTTCATCGAGACTCCTTCATTAGCTGCTTCGAAGCTGCTATGTACTTCGCTTCACATGTAGATCCCTTCTGACGCTTTGTTTAGAACCGCACCAACTTACAGCTCCTCCGTTTAGTGTAAATCGTATCCGGTCTGCGATTTAGAATCGTCCGGATCGGTGTCAAAGCTTGCATCAACGTAACTGCCACGATGAGCTCTTTGTCACCTCCATATCTGAAACATATCCTTAGTCCTTTTCGGTATTTCGGGATGTTCTTGACCGCTGTCGATGATCCACTCTGGATTACTTTGGTACCTCCTGCTAAACTTATAGCAAGGCACACATCAGGTCAGTACACAGCATTGCATACATGATAGAGCCTATGGCTGAAGCATAGGAACATCTTTCATTTCTCTCTATCTTCTGCTGTGGTGGGGCATTGAGTCTTACTCAACTTCACACCTTGTAACACAGGCAAGAACCCTTTCTTTGCTTGATCCATTTTGAACTTCTTCAAAATTTTGTCAAGGTATGTGCTTTGTGAAAGTCAATTAAGCGTCTTGATCTATCTCTATAGATCTTAATGCCCAATATGTAAGCAACTTCACCGAGGTCTTTCATTGAAAACTCTTATTCAAGTATCCCTTTATGCTATCCAGAATTCTATATCATTTCCGATCAGCAATATGTCATCTACATATAATATCGAAATGCTCTGAGCTCCCACTCACTTTCTTGTAAATCTGAGCTTCTCCAAAAGTGCATATGAACCCAAATGCTTTGATCACACTATCAAAGCGTTTATTCCAACTCGAGATGCTTGCACCAGTCCATAAATGGATCGCTGGAGCTTGCACACTTTGTTAGCTCCTTTGGATCGATAAAACCTTTCGGTTGCATCATATACAACTCTTCTTCGAGAAATCCATTCAGAATGCAGTCTTTACATCCATTTGCCAAATTTCATAATCATAAAATGCGCAATCGCTAACATGATTCGAGACGGACTTAAGCATCGCTACTGGTGAGAAGGTCTCATCGTAGTCAATCCCTTGAACTTGTCGAAAACCCTTTGCGACAAGTCGAGCTTTATAAACGATAACATTACCGTCGTCGGTCTTCTTCTTGAAGATCCACTTGTTTTCTATTGCTTGCCTACCCTCGGGCAAGTCAACCAAAGTCCATACTTTGTTTTCATACATGGATCCCATCTCGATTTCATGGCCTCAAGCCATTTTGTGGAATCTGGGCTCACCATCGCTTCTTCATAGTTCGTAGGTTCATCATGATCTAGTAGCATGATTTCCGAGCAGAATTACCGTACCACTCACAGTGCGGATCTTACTCTGGTTGATCTCGTGGTTACAGAGTAACTTGATCTGAAGTTTCATGATCAACATCATCAACTTCCTCACTACTTGGTGTAGATGTCTCAGAAACCGGTTTCTGCGACGAACTACTCTCAAGTAAGGGAGAATGTACAATTACCTCATCAAGTTCTACTTTCCTCCCACTCACTTCTTTCGAGAGAAACTCCTTCTCTAGAAAGGATCCATTCTTAGCAACGAATGTCTTGCCTTCGGATCTGTGATAGAAGGTGTACCCAAGTGTCTCCTTTGGGTATCCTATGAAGACACATTTCTCCGATTTGGGTTCGAGCTTATCAGGTTGAAGCTTTTTCACATAAGCATCGCATCCCCAAACTTTAAGAAAGCGACAACTTTGGTTTCTTGCCAAACCACAGTTCATAAGGTGTCGTCTCAGCGGATTTCGACGGTGTTCTATTCAGTGTGAATGCGGCCGTCTCTAGAGCATAACCCCAAAAGCGATAGCGGTAAATCTGTAAGAGACATCATAGATCGCACCATATCTAGTAAAAGCACGATTCTGACGTTCGGACACACCATTACGTTGTGGTGTTAGGGTGGCGTGAGTTGTGAAACTATTCGCATTGTTTCAAATGTAGACCAAACTCGTAACTCAAATATTCACCTCCACGATCGGATCGCAGAAACTTAATTTTCTTGTTACGATGATTTTCAACTTCACTCTGAAATTCTTTGAACTTTTCAAATGTTTCAGACTTATGTTTCATTAAGTAGATATACCCATATCTCGCTTAAGTCATCTGTGAAGGTGAGAAAATAACGATATCCGCCACGAGCCTCAACATTCATCGGACCACATACATACGTATGTATGATCTCCAACAAATCTGTTGCTCTCTCCATAGTCTGGAGAAGCGGGTTTTAGTCATCTTGCCCATGAGGCACGGTTCATAAGTGCCAAGTGATTCATAATCAAGTGACTCCAAAAGTCCATCAATATGGAGTTTCTTCATGCGCTTTACACCGATATGACCTAAGCGGCGGTGCCACAAATAAGTTGCACTATCATTATCAACTCTGCATCTTTTGGTTTCAACATTATGAATATGTGTATCACTACTATCGAGATTCATCAAAATAGACCACTCTTCAAGGGTGCATGACCATAAAAGATATTACTCATATAAATAGAACAACCATTATTCTCGATTTAAATGAATAACCGTCTCGCATCAAACAAGATCCAGATATAATGTTCATGCTCAACGCAGCACCAAATAACAATTATTTAGGTCTAAAACTAATCCGAAGGTAGATGTAGAGGTAGCGTGCGACCGCGATCACATCGACTTTGGAACCATTTCCCACGCGCATCGTCACCTCGTCCTTTGCGAGTTAAGCAATCCGTAGTCCCTGTTTGAGTTGCAAATATTAGCAATGAACCAGTATCAAATACCAGTGCTACTACGAGCTCTAGTAAGGTACACATCAATAACATGTATATCACATATACCTTTGTTCACCTTGCCATCCTTCTTATCCGCCAAATACTTGGGGCAGTTCCGCTTCAAATGACCGATCGCTTGCGGTAGAAGCACTTAGTTTCGGGCTTAGGTCCAGACTTGGGTTTCTTCTCTGAGCAGCAACTTGCTTGCTGTTCTTCTTGAAGTTCCTTCTTCTTCCCTTTACCTTTCTTCTTGAAACTAGTGGTCTTATTGACCATCAACACTTGATGCTCCTTCTTGATTTCTACCTCCAGCCTTTAGCATTGCGAAGAGCTCGGTATAGTCTTTACTAACCCTTGCATATTATAGTTCATCACGAAGCCTTTGTAGCTTGGTGGCGTGATTGAAGAATTACATCAATGACACAATCATCCGGAAGATTAACTCCCAATTGCGTCAAGTGATTGTAGTACCCGGACATTACGAGTATGTGCTCACTAATGAACTATTCTCCTCCATCTTGCAGCTATAGAACTTATTGGAGACTTCATATCTCTCAATCCGGGCATTACTGTTGGAATATTAACTTCAACTCTGGAACATCTCATATGCTCCATGACGTTCAAAACGTCGTTGAAGTCCCGGTTCTAAGCCGTAAAGCATGGCACACTTGAACTATAGAATAGTCATCAGCTTTGCTCGCCAGACGTTCACAACATCCGGTGTTGCTCAAAGAAGAGTCTGGCACCTAGCGGTGCATCCGGGGCGTAACTCTTACATGCAGCAATGAGGATAATCCTCGTTACGGACCCGATCCGTGTAATTGCTACCATCATCTTTCAACTTTGCTTTCTCAAGGGCGCATTAAAATTCAACGGAACAACAAAGACGAGCCATCTATCTACAAACAAACATAAACAAGCAAGATACTATCGGTACTAAGTTCATGATAAATTTAAGTTCAATTAATCATATTACTTAAGAACTCCCACTTAGATAGACATCCTCTAGTCATCTTAAGTGATCACGTGATCCAAATCAACTAAACCATAACCGATCATCACGTGAAATGGAGTAGTTTTCAATGGTGAACATCTTATGTTGATCATATCTACTATATGATTCACGCTCGACCTTCGGTCTCCGTGTTCGAGGCCATATCTGCATATGCTAGGCTCGTCAAGTATAACCGAGTATTCTGCGTGTGCAAAACTGGCTTGCACCGTTGTAGATGGACGAGAGCTTATCACACCCGATCATCACGTGGTGTGCGGGCACGACGAACTTTGGCAACGGTGCATACTCGGGGAGAACACTTCTTGATAATTTAGTGAGAGATCATCTTATAATGCTACCGTCAATCAAAGCAAGATAAGATGCATAAAGGATAAACATCACATGCAAATCAATATAAGTGATATGATATGGTCATCATCATCTTGTGCTTCGTGATCTCCATCTCAGCAGCACCACCATGATCACCATCGTCACCGGCGCGACACCTTGATCTCCATCGTAGCATCGTTGTCGTCTCGCCAAACTTATGCTTCTCGACTATCGCTACCGCTTAGTGATAAAGTAAAGCATTACGAAGCGATTGCATTGCATACAATAAGCGACAACCATATGGCTCTCTGCCGATTGCCGATAACCGGTTACAAAACATGATCATCTCATACAATAAAATATAGCATCACGTTTTGACCATATCACATCACAACATGCCCTGCAAAAACAAGTTAGGCGTCCTCTACTTTGTTGTTTGCAAATTTTACGTGGCTGCTACGGGCTTAAGCAAGAACCAGTCTCACCCACGCATCAAAACCACAGCGATACTTCGTCAAATAGACTCCGTTTAACCTTCTCAAGGACCGGGCGAGCCACACTCAGTTCAACTAAAGTGAGAGAGCAGACACCCGCCGGTCACCTTTAAGCAACGAGTGCTCGTGGCGGTGAAACCAGTCTCGCGTAAGCGTCTGGCGTAATGTCGGTCGGGCCGCTTCATCTCACAATACCGCTGAACCAAAGTATGACATGCTGGTAGGTAGTATGACTTGTATCGCCCACAACTCACTTGTGTTCTACTCGTGCAAAACATCAAACCATAGAAAAACCTAGGCTCGGATGCCTTTGTTGGGGAGCGTAGTAATTTCAAAAATTTTCCACGCACACGCAAGATCATGGTGATGTATAGCAACGAGAGGGAGAGTGTTGTCTCGTACCCTCGTGAGACCGAAGTGGAAGCGATCACAACGTAGAGGAAGTAGTCATCACGTTCTCCTCGCGATCCGACCGATCCCGCGCCGTTACTCGGCGCCCCGAGTTCTTGACACACGACAGCTCGATGGCGTCCCTCGTACTCGATCCAGCCGGTGTCGAGGGAGAGTTCGTCAAGACGACGGCGTGGTGGCGATCTTGATGTTCTATCGGCGCAGGGCTTCGCCTAAGCTTCTCGACGATATGACCGAGGTGGAATATGGTGGAGGGGGGCACCGCACACGGCTAAGGAACGATCCGTAGATCAAACTTGTGTGTTCTAGGGTGCCCCCCCCGTATATAAAGGAGGGAGGGGGAGGCCGGCCGGCCCCTATAGGCGCGCCAAGGAGGGAGTCCTCCTCCTAGTTGAGTAGGACTCCCTTTCCTAGTCCAACTAGGAAGGAGAAGGGGAAGGAAAGAGAGGAGAGGAGAGGGAAGGGGGCGCCCCCTCCTTGTCCTATTCGGACTCCCACAGAGAGGCGCGTCACCTCTGGTGCGGCCCCTCTCTCTCCCCTCTTGGCCCACTAAGGCCCATAACTCCCCGGGGGGTTCCGGTAACCCCTCCGGCACTCCGGTTTTCTCCGGAAACTTCCGGAACTTTTCCGGTGTCCGAATATAGCCGTCCAATATATCAATCTTTATGTCTCGACCATTCCGAGACTCCTCGTCATGTCCGTGATCACATCCGGACTCGAACTTCTTGGTACATCAAAATACATAAACTCATAATAAGCATCATTGAAACCTTAAGCGTGCGGACCCTACGGTTCGAGAACAATGTAGACATGACCGAGACACGTCTCGGTCAATAACCAATAGCGGGACCTGGATGCCCATATTGGCTCCTACATATTCTCGAAGATCTTTATCGGTCAGACCGCATAACAACATCGTTGTTCCTTTGTCATCGGTATGTTACTTGCCCGAGATTCGATCGTCGGTATCCAATACCTAGTTCAATCTCGTTACACGCAAGTCTCTTTACTCGTTCCGTAATACATCATCTCACAGCTAACTCATTAGTTGTATTGCTTGCAAGGCTTGAGTGATGTGTATTACCGAGAGGGCCCAGAGATACCTCTCCGACAATCGGAGTGACAAAACCTAATCTCAAATCGCCAACCCAACATCTGCCTTTGGAGACACTGTAGTACTCCTTTATAATCACCCGATTACGTTGTGACGTTTGGTAGCACCAAAGTGTTCCTCCGTAAACGGAGTTGCATAATCTCATAGTTACAGGAACATGTATATGTCATGGATAAAAGCAGTAGCAACATACTAAACGATCGTGTGCTAAGCTAATGGAATGGGTCATGTCAATCAGATCATTCTTCTAATGATGTGACCTTGTTAATCAAATAACAACTCCTTGTTCATGGTCAGGAAACATAACCATCTTTGATTAACAAGCTAGTCTAGTAGAGGCATACTAGTGACATCTTGTTTGTCTATACATTCACACATGTATCATGTTTCCGGTTAATACAATTCTAGCATAAATGATAAACATTTATCATGAAATAAGGAAATAAATAATAACTTTATTATTGCCTCTAGGGCATATTTCCTTCAAATCGGTCTTACCGAGTTGCATGCCGGTCCCACCGAAAATCCTAACGGTCACTAGGTTTACTAAATCGGTCCGACCGAATTTGGTAAATTGTGTGTAACGGTTAGATTTTGTGTGGAGGCTATATATACCCCTCCACCTCCTCTTCATTCGTGGAGAGAGCCATCAAAACAAACCTACACTTCCAACTTACCATTTCTGAGAGAGAACCACCTACTCATGTGTTGAGGCCAAGATATTCCATTCCTACCATATGAATCTTGATCTCTAGCCTTCCCAAGTTGCTTTCCACTCAAATCTTCTTTCCACCAGATCCAAATCCTATGAGAGAGAGTTGAGTGTTGGGGAGACTATCATTTGAAGCACAAGAGCAAGGAGTTCATCATCAACGCACCATTTGTTACTTCTTGGAGAGTGGTGTCTCCTAGATTGGCTAGGTGTCACTTGGGAGCCTCCGACAAGATTGTGGAGTTGAACCAAGGAGTTTGTAAGGGCAAGGAGATCGCCTACTTCGTGAAGATCTACAGCTAGTGAGGCAAGTCCTTCGTGGGCGATGACCATGGTGGGATAGACAAGGTTGCTTCTTCGTGGACCCTTCGTGGGTGGAGCCCTCCGTGGACTCGCGCAACCGTTACCCTTCGTGGGTTGAAGTCTCCATCAACGTGGATGTACGATAGCACCACCTATCGGAACCACGCCAAAAACATCCGTGTCTCCAATTGCGTTTGAATCCTCCAAACCCTTCCCTTTACTTTCTTGCAAGTTGCATGCTTTAATTTCCGCTGCCTATATACTCTTTGCATGCTTGCTTGAATTGTGTGATGATTGCTTGACTTTTCCTAAGATAGCTAAAATCTGCCAAACTCTAAAATTGGGAAAAGGTTAAGTTTTTAATTGGTCAAGTAGTCTAATCACCCCCCTTCTAGACATACTTCAAGGTCCTACATCTCTCTATGGCACGAACTTGGTGTATCGCGAGCTTTGTTATTATAGTTGGATCTTATGATGTTTCTCCCCCTCTACTCTCTTGTGATGAATTGAGTTTCCCTCTTGAAGTTATCTTATCGGATTGAGTCTTTGATTTCAGAACACTAGATGTATGTCTTGCCGTGTTTATCTGTGGTGATAATGGGATATCACGTGCCGCTTGATGTATGTTTTGGTGACCAACTTGCGGGTTCCGCCCATGAACCTATGCATAGGGGTTGGCACATGTTTTCTTGACTCTCCGGTAGAAACTTTGGGGCACTCTTTGAAGTACTTTGTGTTGGTTGGATGAATATGAGATTGTGTGATGAATATCATATAATCATGCCCACGGATACTTGAGGTGACAATGGAGTATCTAGGTGACATTAGGGTTTTGGTTGATTTGTGTCTTAAGGTGTTATTCTAGTACAAACTCTTTAATAGATTGATCCGATAGAATAGCTTTGAGGTGATTTCGTACCCTACCACAATCTCTTCGTTTGTTCTCCGCTATTAGTGGCTTTGGAGTGACTCTTTGTTGCATGTTGAGGGATTGTTATATGATCTATCTATGTTATTATTGTTGAGAGAACTTGCACTAGTGAAAGTATGAACCGTAGGCCTTGTTTCCTATCATTGCAATACCGTTACGCTCACTTTTATCATTAGTTACCTTGCTGTTTTTATATTTTCAGATTACAAAAACCTTTATCTACCATCCATATTGCACTTGTATCACCATCTCTTCGTCGAACTAGTGCACCTATACAATTTACTATTGTATTGGGTGTGTTGGGGACACAAGAGACTCTTTGTTATTTGGTTGCAGGGTTGTTTGAGAGAGACCATCTTCATCCTACGCCTCCCACGGATTGATAAACCTTAGGTCATCCACTTGAGGGAAATTTGCTACTGTCCTACAAACCTGTGCACTTGCAGGCCCAACAACGTCTACAAGAGGAAGGTTGTGTAGTAGACATCAACCGTCACCACGTCGTCGTGCTGACGGAACTCGTTTACTACCTCGATGTCTTACAGGATCAAGAAGGCGAGTGACGTCACCGAGCTGAACGTGTGCAGAACACGAAGGTGTCGTGTGTTCAGTACTTGATTGGTTGAAGCGCGAAGAAGTTTGACTACATCAACCGCGTTGAGAAACGCTTCCGCTTATGGTCTACGAGGGTACTAGACACACTCTTCCCCTCGCTGCTATGCATCTCGATCGATAGATCATTGCGTGTGCGCAGATTTTTTTGTTTTCCATGCAACGTTTCCCAACAGTGGCATCATGAGCAGGTATATGCGTAGATGATATGCACGAGTAGAACACAAAGAGTTGTGGGCGGTGATAGTCATACTGGTTACCACCAACATCTTATTTTGATTCGGCGGTGTTGTGGGATGAAGCGGCCCAGACCAACCTTACATGTCCACGCACATGAGACAGGTTCCACCGACAGACATGCAACTAGTTTTGCATAAAGGTGGTTGGCGAGTGTCTGTTTCTCCTACTTTAGTTGAATCGAATTTGACTACGGCCGGTCCTTGAAGAAGGTTAAAACAGCAAACTTGATGAAACAACGTTGTGGTTTTTTGCGTAGGTAAGAACGATTCTTGCTAGAAGCCCATAGCAGCCACGTAAAACTTGCAACAACAAAGTAGAGGACGTCTAACTTGTTTTTGCAGGGCATGTTGTGATGTGATATGGTCAAGATATGATGTGATATATGTTGACGTATGAGATGATCATATTTTGTAATATTGACAACTGGCAGGAGCCTTAGGGTTGTCTCTTTATTGTATGAAGTGCAATCGCCATGTAATTGCTTTACTTTATCACTATGCGTTAGCGATAGTTGTAGAAGCAATAGTTGGCGTGACGACCTCGACGAAATGACACTACGATGGAGATCAAGGTGTCAAGCCAGTGACGATGGAGACCATGACGTTGCTTTGGAGATGGAGATCAAAAGCACAAGATGATGATGGCCATATCATGTCACATATTTTGATTGCATGTGATGCTTATCTTTTATGCATCTTATTTTGCTTAGAACAACGGTACCATTATAAGATGATCCCTTCACTAAATTTCAAGGTAAAAGTGTTCTCCTTGAGTTGCACCGTTGCTACAGTTTGTCATTTCAAGAAACCACGTGATGATCGGGTGTGATAGACTCTACGTTCACATACAACGGGTGTAAGACAATTTTACACATGCAAAATACTTGGGTTAAACTTGACAAGCCTAGCATGTACAGACATGGCCTCGGAACACCGGAGACCGAAAGGTCGAACATGAAGCATATAGTAGATATGATCAACATAGAGATGTTCACCATTGATGACTACCCCATCTCACGTGATGATCGAACATGGGTTAGTTGATTGGATCACGTATCACTTAGATGACTTGAGGGATATCTATTTAAGTGGGAGTTCATTAGTAATTTGATTAATTGAACTTAAATTTATCATGAACTTAGTCTTAATAGTTTTTGCATATCTATGTTGTAGATCAATAGCTCGCGATGTAGCTCCCCTATTTTTGATATGTTCCTAGAGAAAACTAAGTTGAATGATGATAGTAGCAATGATGCGGACTGGGTCGGTGATCTGAGGATTATCCTCATTGCTGCACAGAAGAATTATGTCCTTGATGCACTGCTAGGTGACAGACCTGTTCCAGGAACAGATGCAGACGTTATGGATGTTTTGCAAGCTCAATATGATGACTACTTGATAGTTTAGTGCACCATGCTTTACGGCCTAGAACCGGGACTTCAAAAATGTTTTGAATGTCATGGAGCATATGAGATGTTCCAGGAGCTGAAAATTGGTATTTGAGATTCATGCCCCTGTCAAGAGGTATAAGACCTCTGACAAGTACTTTGCCTACATGATGGAGGAGAATAGCTCAGCCAGTGAGCATGTACTCAGAATGTCTGGGTATTACAATCACTTGACTCAAGTGGGAGTTAATCATCCAGATAAGATAGTGATTGACAGAGTTCTCTAGTCACTATCACCAAGTTACTAGAACTTTGTGATGAACTATAATATGCAAGGGATGGTGAAGACGATTCCCGAGCTCTTCGTGATGCTGAAATCGGCGAAGGTAGAAATCAAGAAAGAGCATCAAGTGTTGATGGTTAACAAGACCACTAGTTTCAAGAGAAGGGCAGGGGAAAGAAAGGGAACTTCAAGAAGAATGACAAGCAAGTTGTCACTCCCGTGAAGAAGCCCAAAGCTAGACCTAAGCCTAAAACTGAGTGCTTCTACCGCGAAGGAAATGGTCACTGGAAGTGGCACCGCCCCAAATACTTGGCGGATAAGAAGGATGGCAAAGTGAACAAAGGTATATTTGATATACATGTTATAGATGTGCATTTTACTAGTGTTCGTAGTAAACCCTAGGTATTTGATACCAGATCAGTTCTAAGATTAGTAACTCGAGACGGGAGTTGCAAAGAAAAGTTAAAAGCGAGGTGACGATGTGTGTTGGAAATTATTCCAAGGTTGATATGATCACCATCACACACTCCCTCTACCTTCGGGATTAGTGTTGAACCTAAATAAATGTTATTTGGTGCTTGTGTTGAGCATGAATATGATTAGATCATGTTTATTGCAATACATTTATTCATTTAAGTCAGAGAATAATTGTTGTTCTATTTACATGAATAAAACCTTCTATGGTCATACACCCAATGTGAATGGTTTATTGAATCTCGATCCTAGTGATACACATATTCATAATATTGATGCCAAAAGATGCAAAGTTGATAATGATAGTGCAACATACTTATGGCACTGCCATTTAGGTCATATTGGTGTAAAGCGCATGAAGAAACTCCATGTAGATGGGCTTTTGGAATAACTTGATTATGAATCATTTGATACTTGCGAACCATGCCTCATGGGCAAGATGACTAAAACTCTGTTCTCACAAACAATGGAGCGAGCTAATGACTTATTGGAAATAATACATACCGATGTATGCGGTCCAATGGGTGTTGAGGCACGCGACAGGTATCGTTATTTTCTGACCTTCACAGATGATTTGAGTAGGTATGGGTATATCTACTTGACGAAACACAAGTCTGAAACATTTGAAAAGTTCAAAGAATTTCAAAGTGAAGTGGAGAATCATCGTAACAAGAAAATAAAGTTTCTATGATCTGATCGCGAAGGCGAATATTTGAGTTACGAGTTTGGCCTTCATTTAAAACAATGTGGAATTGTTTCACAACTCACGCCACCTGGAACACCACTACATAATGGTGTGTCCGAATGTCGTAACCGTACTTTATTAGATATGGTGCGATCCATGATGTCTCTTACCGATTTACTACTATCGTTTTGGGGTTATGCTTTAGAGAGAGCCGCATTCACATTAAATAGCGCACCATCTAAATCGGTTGAGACGATACCGTATGAACTATGGTTTGGCAAGAAACCTAAGCTGTCGTTTCTTAAAAGTTTGGGGATGCGACCGCTTATGTCAATAGGCTTTAGCCTGAAAAGCTCCAACCCAAAGTGGAGAATTGCGTCTTCATAGGATACCCTAAGGAAACAATTGGGTACACCTTCTACCACAGATCCGAAGGCAAGATCTTTGTTGCCAAGAATGGATCCTTTCTAGAGAAGGAGTTTCTCTCGAAAGAAGTGAGTGGGAGGAAAGTAGAACTTGATGAGGTAATTGTACCTTCTCTCAATTTGGAAAGTAGCACATCACAAAAATCCGTTCCCGTGATGCCTAAACCAACTAGAGAGGAAGCTAATGGCGATGATCATGAAACTTCAGATCAAGTTTCTACTGAACCTCGTAGGTCGACCAGAGAACGATCCGCACCAGAGTGGTACGGCAATCCTGTCCTAGAAGTCATGTTGTCGGACAACAACAAACCTATGAACTATGAAGAAGCGACGATGAGCCCAGATTCCGATAAATGGCTTAAGGCCATGAAATCTGAGATAGGATCCATGTATGTGAACAAAGTATGGACTATGGTGGACTTGTCCGATGATCAGCAAGCAAGAGAAAATAAATCAATCTTCAAGAAGAAGACTGACGCTGATGGTAATGTTACTGTCTACAAAGCTCGACTTGTAGCGAAAGGTTTTTCGACAAGTTCAAGGGGTTGACTACGATGAGATTTTCTCATCCGTAGCGATGCTTAAGTCTGTCCAAATCATGTTAGAAATTGCCGCATTTATGAAATCTGGCAAATGGACGTCAAAACCGCATTCCTTAATAGATTTTTTAAAGAAGAGTTGTATATGATGCAACCAGAAGGTTTTGTCAATCCTAAAGGTGCTAACAAAGTGTGCAAGCTCCAACGATCCATCTATGAACTGGTGTAAGCATCTCGGAGTTGGAATATACGCTTTGATGAGGTGATCAAAGCATATGGTTTTATACAGACTTACGGTGAAGCCTGTATTTACAAGAAATTGAGTGGGGGCTCTGTAGCATTACTGATAGTATATGTGGATGACATATTGTTGATTGGAAATTTGATGAGGACATCAATACCATTGTTACACCCACAGCCCCTACTGCTACATATACTGGACCAATTACTAGAGCTCGCGCACGCCAATTAAATTATCAGGTACTTTCGTTTCTTGGTAATGATTCTAATGTTCATGAGAATATGATGCTGCCTAAATTGGATACATTTGTTTTGCTTACAAATGAAGGGCCTAGCTTGGAGAAGGTTGAACATTGGAGCAAGAACAAGCATGGAGATGATGGCATGCGCAAGGGGAACAAGAACGGAGTTACAAGTGATGATTTCAGGACTTTGAAGCCACCATAATGAGTGCATGAAGCCTTGGACGAAATATACAAGATGCCACTTCATAAATTTCGTCCCGAGGCTATTCTAGGTGCTGCATCACCTTATTATTGGGTCCGTATGTGTGGAGAAACAAGAGATAGGGTTGGTTTCGGACCCCTCCACCAAGGGCCACGAAATTCCCCCCTATTCGTCCATATATACAGCCCTTAGGGCACCGTTTAGACTTTGAGTTTTGTTTAGATTAAAGTTCGCCATAGCTGCAACTTTGCGTACTTCGTTTGTGTTCAGCGACCAGACAAAGACGTCACAGAACCCCACCTTCATTAATAAATATTTCATCTTATATTCGTAATATCCAGATTGCAATCTTAGTTTCTTGCTTGTTCTACGTTTGCTCGCAGGAAACAGACCCTCGTGGTCAGGTTGATCGTGCTCCGGCGTGGTCAATAACCCCTCGGAAGTGGTTTAGCGATTGCTAAGGCGTGGCGTCTCGCACGTTCGTAGTCGGATCGTCAAGGTCGACTCCCACAGAAAACGATAGCCACCATCTCATCGAAACATCGGGACACCTTTGCCTCTATCAGAAATAATATAGAATTTCTGGATAGCATAAAAGTATACTTGAATAAGAATTTCAATGAAAGACCTCGGTGAAGCTGCTTATATATTGGGCATCAAGATCTATTGGGATAGATCGATACACTTAATAGGACTTCCATAAAACACATACCTTGACAAAAGTTTGAAGAAGTTCAAAACTGATCAGTCAAAGGAGTTCTAGCCTGTATTGTAAGGTGTGAAGTTGAGTAAGACTCAAAGCCCGACCACGACAGAAGATAGAGAGAGAATGAAAGTCATTCGTTATGCCTCAGCCATAGGTTCTTTAAAGTATGCCATACTGTGTACCAGACCTATTTTGTACCTTGCCATGAGTTTGGTAAGGAGGTACAATAGTTATGCAGGAGTAGATCACTGGACATTAGTCAAAATTATCCTTAGTTACCTAAGAGGAATAAGGAAATATTTCTCAGTTATGGAAGTGATTGTTGACACACGAACACGTCACGTGTACCCTCGACGCCGGGGGTGATGCACCGCAGCTCACGTCGAAGGAGACCCGACCGACAACGGTAGCGATCGCCAAGGCGATCGGCGGGTGCTTTTGCAGACCCGAAACCCCGCGCACCCGGGAGGGACCCCGTCAGGGATTACGGCGGCTATGGGCCGCCCTAGGTCGATTCGCTCGCCCCTAGAGCCTCGAGATTCGCAGCTCTCAAACACGAAGAACAACGAAGAACGAGAGAGAAAAACGATGGAGAGATAAAAAGTAGACAGGATAAAGTAGTATATTGATTTGTTCGATTGTGTGTTGTTCAATCGGCCGTCACCCCCAACATATATAAGAGGCGGCTGGACTTCCGCACAAGTAAAGGATTCATCTAGGCTTTCCTTACAAGAAAAATTACATCAATTCACGTCCTAGAGTCCTAGTTCTATTCCAACTCGGATTCAGTCTGAATCTGGCCCAACTTCTGTCTTCCTCCTTGTGCAGGCCGCCGAGCCTCCATATGACCTCCGATCAAGATGGCCCAAATACCAAACTTGTGCGCCTCGACGATACGAACAACTCTCATGATGATCACTTTTTCAAATAAGGCCATCTTGAACACTTTTTGAGGTCATCTTTACCTTCCAGTCGGACTCGGTCTTGCGGTAGACTGAATCATCCGAGTCTTGTAATGAATTTGCAGGCCATATACTATCTCTGATGACGATGACTCCAAAAGCAAAGTTTACCGTCTTGACGATACGCACAACTTCTGTATTGAGCACTTCTTCATCCGAGATCATCTTGATAAACTTTTGGGCACATGTTCAGTTTCACTCGGATTTGAGCTCATCCACTCGGATATTAGAGTCTTTCACTCGGATGGTCGACTGGACTTTTTCACTCGGATGGCTATATTTTCACTCGGAAGACAATCTTTTACTTGATCGGTAGGCTTTCACTCGACCTTGGACTCGATCGGTAGGTTTTCACTCGACCGGTGATTCGATCAGTAGGTTTCCACTCGACCTTGGACTCGATCGGTAGGTTTTCACTCGACCGGTGACTCGATCAGTAGGTTTTCACTCGACCGGTGACTCGATCGGTAACTTTTCACTCGACCGGTGACTCGATCAGTAGGTTTTCACTCGACCGGTGACTCGATCGGTAACTTTTCACTCGACCGGTGACTCGATCGGTAGGTTTTCACTCGACCGGTGAGTTTTCACTCGGATGGTAAGTTTTCACTCGACCAAAAACATAGCCTGATCTTGATTTGCCTCTCCAGGTTACATACGACCTCGGATTGAGACAAATTATATATGAAAATCGATCGGCTCGACGAGACGAAACTTTTTCGTGTTGAAGGTTTTTCGATTCAAGGACTTCTTAAGGGCCTAATTGCTCGCGCGACCCATCGGACATGGCGTCTGGTACTTTGCGCCAGATTTCCACTCAGCTTCGGCCTGCAGTGTATTGCCTCTAACTTTTGCATATGAACTCGGATTGAGATGATTTATATATCAAAATCGATCGCCTCGACGAGACAAAGACAATTCCTTTAGAGTACTCCTTCATCCGAGGTCGTCTTGAAGGCATGGTCGGCCGAAAACCACTCGGAATGTTGAATTTTGTCACTCGGAGTACAACTTCGGCCACCGAGATAAGGTCGAATGGCGATAAGTTAAACATCAAAGTTATTCCACTCGGCGACCTGAAACTTTGCATGCCGAAAACTCTTTTACTTGAGGCCATCTTACTTGCCTTTTGTATCTTGCCAAAATCCGATGTCAACACATGCCCCCCTGTTTTTCGGCAATGCTTGCACGCCGAAAAATAATATGCACGGTGTTTGTTCTAAGGACGATGTCAACACTCCATCGGCCATTTATTTTCCTCAGGGCGATAATTATGTATCGGCCATGTTTGTGCTAAGGGCGATAATCGATATCGGCCATTGCCTACTCAGGTTCTGCCACACACTCGGGTGGTACTTCTTCAAATATTTTCCGTTGAGAGCTCGGGTAACAATGCCCTTGTATTGATTCCACCAAATATGAATTTCCGAACAACTCTTGTAATCCTAAAAGGACCTTCCCAACTTGGAGACCACTTCCTAATTTTCTATCTCTTGAACCAATCGGCGAATCACTTTCCAAACGAGATCACCAACTTGAAAATTTTTCAACTTGACTTTCTTATTGTAAGCTCTTGCTACCCTCAACTTATCTCTCTCTATGGACTCCAAAGCAACCAAACGCTTATCGGCAACCTCATCAATATTGTCCATCATTAAGTTATAAAAGTCTCTGCCGATAAATCATTTTGTTTGGCTATTCTCAAAGCATTCAAATTTACCTCCTTTGGTAAAACAGCCTCGACCATATACTAGCTCATATGGAGTCACCTTCGTAGCACCATGTCTTGAAATTCATGTGCCCATAAAGCTTGAGACAACAACTCATGCCATCTCCTCGGATTATCCTCAATCTTCTTCTTGATGAGCTTGATTAGAATTTTATTGCTAGACTCAGCTTGTCCATTAGCTTGGGCATAATATGGAGAGGAATTGAGCAACTTTATATTATAAGATTCGCAAACTCTCGACTTGGTGTGACATAAAAGATGAACCTTGATCTGTAGTTAACGCTTGAGGAATACCGAATCTATGAATAATGTGTTCGGTTATGAATCGAATTACCTCCGTATGTGTCATGTTCTTGAGAGGTACTGCTTGCACCATTTAGTGAAATAATCAGTTGCCACCAATACGAACCGATGCCCTTTTGAGGAAGATGGGTGGATTTGTCCAATGAAATCTAAAGCCCAACCTCCGAAAGGCCACGGTTTGATAATAGGATGTAACATAGCAGCAGGAGCCAATTGAATATCACCAAACTTTTGACAAGCTTCACACCCTTTATAATATCTCAAGCAATCATTAATCATAGTCGGCCAATAAAATCCAGCACGTCAGAATAACCATTTCATCTTAGGAGCCGATGGTGAGTACCACAAATGCCCTCATGTACCTCTCCCATAGCAACTCTTGCTTGGTCCTCATCCAAGCATTTTAAAAGAACATCATCAACTGTTCGGCGATAAAGGTCATCATCCCTTATAGTATATTTAAAAGCCATACGCCGAACAGCCCTGTCCACCCTTTCACTCGGATTGTGCAAGTAAGCAACAATGGGCTTCCTCCAGTCGGAATTATCACCTGCACTAAATTTTTTGTTAATGGCCGAATCAGTGGGTTCAGGTTCGGCCTCTTCTATACTGGTAAGACAAGACATCGGTCTTTGAGAAATATGAAACATGCCATGATCAACATGGTATCCAGATGCTTGCTGTGCCAACTCATTTGCTTTCCAATTGTCATGTCTAGATATATGTGCAATGCTAAAACAATCCAAAGTAGAAATTATATCTAAACATTAAGTGATTCGTCCAAACACTGAAAGACTTTGGATATTTGCTGCACCACTAGTAACGAATCACCGTAAGCCTCAATATGTGTAACACCTATAGCAAGTAACATCTCTAGACCGAATAACAATGCTTCATATTCGGCTTGATTGTTTGTGCAAAAATATTCTAAGCGGCATGAGGCTTCAAAAACAACACCATGAGGAGATATATAAACAATACCAACACCTTGGCCATTGCTACAAACTGAACCATCAAAGTACAATCTCCATGGCACCAACGAAACAAGATTCATATCAACATCATGCTTGTCATTAATCCGATGTTCAACAATGAAATTAGCAACAATTTGGCCTTTCATGGATTTTAGAGATTCATAAGCCAAATCATACTCAATCAAAGCATAAGCCCACTTGCCAATTCTACCACTAAGAATTGGCCTATGCAACATGTACTTAATGACATCGGTTTGACAAGCTACTACACAAGCACTCGGCACTAGGTAATGTCTCAACTTTGTGCAAGCGTAATATAAGCATAAACACAGTTTTTCAATAAATGTATACCTTGTCTCGGCGTCCAATAAACGTCTGCTCAAATATGTAATGGCATGCTCTTTTCCTTCGGTATCTTGAGTCAAAACAGCACCAATAACACCTTCCTCTCGCTGCGATATAAAGTTTAAAAGGCTCTCTATGCTTGGGTGCTTTCATCACGGAGGAGTGCACAAATAATTCTTGATCATATCAAAGGCTTCTTGCTGTTTTGCCCCCCAAGTGAAATCAACATCATTCTTTAACCGAAGGATAGGAGTAAATGCATCAACTTTCCCTGACAGATTAGCTATGAACCTTCTCAAATAATTGACCTTGCCAAGGAACTTTTGCATATCTCTCTTGCATGTTGGAGCCTCCACTTTCTGTATGGCCTCTATCTTTTGGGATCGATTTCGATGCCATCTTCATGAATAATGAAACCCAAAATTTGCCGGTGACACGCCTAATGCACACTTCAAAGGATTCATCTTCATCCATACTTTTCATTCTTTCAAAAGCTAAACGCAAATCGCCAAGTGAGATTCAAAAGCATCCGATTTGACAACAATATCATCAATATAAACTTCAAGTATGACACCGAGTAAATCATGAAAAATCAAATTCATAGCCCTTTGATATGTGGCCCTGAGATTTTCAATCCGAATGTCATCACCGCCCACTCGAATAAACCAAGGAAACCAGACATCGGAAAGTTGTTTTGTACATGTCCTCTTCGCCATAAAATTTGATTGTATCCGCATTACCATCTAGAAAGCTAATAACCTTATGTCCGAAGCATCATTAATAAGCATATCGGCTATTGGCATGGGATACTCATCTTTGGGTGTAGCCCTATTCACATCTCTCAAGTCAATGCACACCCTCAACTTGCCGGATCCTTCTTCTCCTTTGGGACAATGTTAGAAATCCACTCGGCATACCCGCAAGGTCGAATGAATTTAGCCTCAAGCAATCGATCGATCTCTTCCTTGATCCGGTCATATGTTTTCGGATTAAACTTTCGGCCGATCGCTTATAAGGTCTAAAACCGCCTTTATAGGCAACCGATGCTCTACTAGCTCTCGGCTCAACCTCGCATCTCATGATATTCCCATGCAAAGCAACAAACATATTCTTTCAATAGCTCGATTAATTTAGCTTTACAATCGGCTCTCAGATTTTTGTTTATAAATGTCGGTCGACTGATTAATCCGTCTCCGATATCTACCTCTTCTAACGGATCGGCCGATGTAAAACCTTGTCCAAGTTTATCCATGTCATCCAACTCCTCAATAGACTCATACATATCGTTCTCGCTGGACCGATATTTCGCAAGACGTTTTTGTAACCACTCGGAATTAGAATCCATTTAAACATATCATACCTTGGAGCCGATTGCATTCAGTCGGCTTTAAAGACACGGGCACAAAACCATTCTTGGTCGACCGAGAAAATCAAACTCGACAAATCACGCCCCGTCAAGCAAGTAGCATTGGGATGTTGCCAATCCACCGATGCATCGGCCAAAGCAACACGAGATCGAATTATCGCATGAATAACTTCCACTTCATCATCAACCCATTGGATCGTAAGCGGTGCATAGTGGATGGTACGACTTTGGTTCGCATGAACCCAATCACGGCCTAGTATGACGTTGTAGTTACCTTGCACCTCGGCGACAAAGAATGCAAGAGCCAAAGTTTTGCTTCCATCGTAAGCTCCACATACATTACACCTTTGGCTTCAGTTTTCTCTTTGCCTTCAAACCCGTTGAGCACCATATTGGTCTTGATTAATTCTTCATCGAGCAAACCCAATTTCTTGAAGACCGAATAAGGCATAAGATTTACCACAGCACCACCATCAACAAGCATTCGACTAAGTGGCGATCCATTGATATGACCTCCGAGATACAACGGTTTCAAATGTGTTCTTGGTTCTTTTGGCTTCTCGAATATTGCTTTTAGGGCCAAAATCCAGCTGAGCCACTTCCCTTCCTCATCTACAAGACGAAACTCAGCAGGTAAGTAATACACCATATTGATATCCATACCTTCATGAACCGGCGAGACTCAGAATCCAACATATCAACCTCTTCTTCAAGTGGATCGACCGATTCTGAAATCTGTCCGAGTGAAGGAGAGGTAAGAAGTGCCACAGACGATGTAATAGCTGTCACATCGTCCTCTTTTGGTGGTGTAGGCACTTCTGTGATAGATGTAGAAGCTGATGTATCTTGTATTTGTTTTGGCCTCCACACTTGTTTTGCTGGAACCATGGGCCGAGTGTCATTGAACAACTTATCCCTTTGCTTCTCGGCCTCCTGCTCCGCCATCTCTTGACTCCTTAACCTCTGTAGTTTCCTCTTCTATGTCTTTGTTAGCCCTGGAGGACACCACTTTGGCTGAGTGTATTTAGGATCTCTTATTTTTACCTGGCTGGTGCTTGCTTCATGGTCATTAGCCGAGTGCTTTGGTGCGATAGAAAGTATCGGCTCAGTCGAGTGGTTATGCACAGTCGGCTGCTGTATGGGGAATGTTTCGGTGCCCAAGATAAGTGAGTCGACATCCATTTTCTCCTTGCCTTTGCCCGACTCAACTGCTGCAACACTTGGCGACTTAACACGCCATTCCTTTCGATTTTCCAGATGCATGAAATTTCCACTCGAGCGCACCTTTTTACTTGGATGGAATCCACTCGGATTGATGTCACTCGGATGGTATCCATTCGGATGGAACTCAGTCGGATGGAATCTACCGATCCACATTTTTTCACTTGGATAGCTTCCACCTGGGTGGATTCTTACACTAGGATAGTTTCCACTCGGTCGCATATGTTGACCAGCCGACTGATAGTTACCAATGTTCAGTCGGCCATTATATGAGTAATCAAGTCGATTCCACACAGATTGCCTCTGCTCTTTCGAAATAGCGCCTTGGTCCACTCGGTTTTGCATATCGACTAAACATATCATCTGATGGTGACCTTGGTCGCTTCAAGTGTGATGGCCGGTCAGAGCTGGGACCAGCCGATTGATTAGCATATTTGGATAGCAACATATCAAAAGTTGGCTTGATCCGCTTGCGTTGCACTTTAGCTTCATTCCTCTTCCATTTGCCAACTTCTGGACTCTTGGGCTTGACAAACTTAACACGAGTATTTTCTTGCACTTGCGGTTGCCCCCCGAGTATAGGATTCTTGATGATGATTTTGATCACTTCCTTGCCATCGGGTTGCTTATCAAGCACAACCTGTCTCCCCAAGACCTTGTTGTCCTCCTTGTCTTTCCTGGGCTCACCAACAATGACATTAGCTTTATTAGCAGATTCGGCTACCTCCGGCCGAATGAGAAACTTCTTCCCTTCTAAATCCATGGTGTTCATTGGAAAGGGCTGTTTATCAATTTGCATCTCAGAAAAGTTCAATCGTCCATCATTAATGGCCGATTGTATCTGTCGTCGAAAAACATTGCAATCATTAGTAGCATGAGAAAAGAGTTATGATACTTGCAATAAGCACGCCGTTTAGCTCTTCAAACAGCGGTAAAGTATGAGATATTCTAATAATCTTAGCCTCAAAGCAAAGCATCAAATATTTTATCACACTTAGCAATGTTAAAAGTAAATTTCATCTCTTCATCACGATTCTTATGAATCAGTTTCAGATCATTGCAAGTAAAGGGTTTGGCCTTAGATGGCCAAACAAATTGATAGCAAAAACATCACCCTCATCGTCCGAAAGTGATCACTATCATATTCCACCATATTCATCTTTGGTCGATCAGATTTGTATCTATGCACTTCTTTGAGATCTTTGCTTCGCTTTCTGAGCCAAAGCCCTTTGTAAGACTTGGTTGATATTTAAAACTCATAGCCTTCTAGCTTTTCTCTAATGGGAGTTCTCAAACCACTCAAAGACTAGGTGCGCTAAGTCTCTAGGTTATCACCAAACTAAAACACCGGTTTTCGTTTCTCCGAATCTCTTGACGTAATCGGAGACCGATTCATCATGCTTCGCTTAACCGATGTTAGATGTGACAACTTGAGTTCATTGTCGCCGCTATAAAAGTGATCATGAAATTTCGCTCTAGCTGCGACCAAACTCGAATGGAACCATGTGGTAAAGAAGAAAACCATGAAAATGCAGTGCGCTTAATGATAAAGGAAATAAACACTTTCAATTCATTCAATGAACATGCCTCACCCAATTGTGCTAAGTATTGACTAACATGCTCCCATGTGGTTTTTGTGCCTTCTCCATTAAACTTAACAAAATCTGGAATTTTATATCACGGAGGGCTTTGGATAGCATCAAAGTACTAAAGCACGGCTTTTGGTAGATCCGATTCGAGGTAACTCAACTCCAAAATTTTCTCGAAGCATCTTAGCCATCTCCTCTCTAAGATTAGCTAAACCATCATCCATAGTGGACGATGAAGCTTGTGGCAGTGGCATAGGAGGAGTAGGGTTACTAGCTGTAGGTAGGAATTGTGGCAGGTATGTCGACCCATAATTTGGAAGTGGTCGAGTGGTTGTAGCTGTAGGTAGGGTTTGGTTCGGCGTCACCACCGAACCTGGCATGCTCATAATAGGATTAATGGGTGCAGCCACAATCTGATTTGTTTGGGTAGGATAATAAGTCATCGATGCACGGAGGCGCCGATGAGATAGGTAAAGCCAGATTAGGGTTTTGCACACTAGCAGCTACACCATCATTACCACTAGTCGATTGAGATGTATTCTTCTGAGCTTTAGTATTTTCAATGAAAGTTTGATAGACTAGATTGTTACCATCAGCAATACGACTTTCAATCTCAGCCCACTGCTCAGGAGAAAAGGTAGTACTTACAGAGGGTTTAACCTGCTCGGCTTGCAAAGGAGGGAACTTGATTTCTTCAATCGGAGTGATGTTGCCTTGGCGATCCTTCTTGAACTTTGCAAGGAAATCCTGCAAGTCCTTCTCCTCGCGCGCCTTCTTGTACTCCTCATAGACTTGGCGATGATCGGCCGATATCTCATCAAGACTGGGCTTAATGATGTTATCGGCGTCTACCTCAGATGGCTTGGGAAGATCGGACATGGTGGATGATGATGATTGATCTTCGTCCCCAGCGGAGTCGCCAAAAAGTGTGTTGACACACGAACACGTCACGTGTACCCTCGACGCCGGGGGTGATGCACCGCAGCTCACGTCGAAGGAGACCCGACCGACAACAGCGACGCCAAGGCGATCGGCGGGTGCTTTTGCAGACCGAAACCCACAAGACCGGGAGGGACCCGTCAGGATTGCGGCGGCTATGGGCCGCCCTAGGTCGATTCGCTCGCCCCTAGAGCCTCGAGATTCGCAGCTCTCAAACACGAAGAACAACGAAGAACGAGAGAGAAAAACGACGGAGAGATAAAAAGTAGACAGGATAAAGTAGTATATTGATTTGTTCGATTGTGTGTTGTTCAATCGGCCGTCACCCCCAACATATATAAGAGGCGGCTGGACTTCCCGTACAAGTAAAGGATTCATCTAGGCTTTCCTTACAAGAAAAATTACATCAATTCACGTCCTAGAGTCCTAGTTCTATTCCAACTCGGATTCAGTCTGAATCTGGCCCAACTTCTGTCTTCCTCCTTGTGCAGGCCGCCGAGCCTCCATATGACCTCCGATCAAGATGGCCCAAATACCAAACTTGTGCGCCTCGACGATACGAACAACTCTCATGTTGATCACTTTTTCAAATAAGGCCATCTTGAACACTTTTCGAGGTCATCTTTACCTTCCAGTCGGACTCGGTCTTGCGGTAGACTGAATCATCCGAGTCTTGTAATGAATTTGCAGGCCATATACTATCTCTGATGACGATGACTCCAAAAGCAAAGTTTACCGTATTGACGATACGCACAACTTCTGTATTGAGCACTTCTTCATCCGAGATCATCTTGATAAACTTTTGGGCACATGTTCAGTTTCACTCGGATTTGAGCTCATCCACTCGGATATTAGAGTCTTTCACTCGGATGGTCGACTGGACTTTTTCACTCGGATGGCTATATTTTCACTCGGAAGACAATCTTTTACTTGATCGGTAGGCTTTCACTCGACCTTGGACTCGATCGGTAGGTTTTCACTCGACCGGTGATTCGATCAGTAGGTTTCCACTCGACCTTGGACTCGATCGGTAGGTTTTCACTCGACCGGTGACTCGATCAGTAGGTTTTCACTTGACCGGTGACTCGATCGGTAACTTTTCACTCGATCGGTGACTCGATCAGTAGGTTTTCACTCGACCGGTGACTCGATCGGTAACTTTTCACTCGACCGGTGACTCGATCGGTAGGTTTTCACTCGACCGGTGAGTTTTCACTCGGATGGTAAGTTTTCACTCGACCAAAAACATAGCCTGATCTTGATTTGCCTCTCCAGGTTACATACGACCTCGGATTGAGACGAATTATATATGAAAATCGATCGGCTCGACGAGACGAAACTTTTTCGTGTTGAAGATTTTTCGATTCAAGGACTTCTTAAGGGCCTAATTGCTCGCGCGACCCATCAGACATGGCGTCTGGTACTTTGCGCCAGATTTCCACTCAGCTTCGGCCTGCAGTGTATTACCTCTAACTTTTGCATATGAACTCGGATTGAGATGATTTATATATCAAAATCGATCGCCTCGACGAGACAAAGACAATTCCCTTAGAGTACTCCTTCATCCGAGGTCGTCTTGAAGGCATGGTCGGCCGAAAACCACCCGGAATGTTGAATTTTGTCACTCGGAGTACAACTTCGGCAACCGAGATAAGGTCGAATGGCGATAAGTTAAACATCAAAGTTATTCCACTCGGCGACCTGAAACTTTGCATGCCGAAAACTCTTTTACTTGAGGCCATCTTACTTGCCTTTTGTATCTTGCCAAAATCCGATGTCAACACATGCCCCCCTGTTTTTCGGCAATGCTTGCACGCCGAAAAATAATATGCACGGTGTTTGTTCTAAGGACGATGTCAACACTCCATTCGCCATTTATTTTCCTCAGGGCGATAATTATGTATCGGCCATGTTTGTGCTAAGGTATATTATTCATGCTAGAATTGTATTGATCAGAAACTTAAATACATGTGTGAATCCATAAACAAACACTGTGTCCCTAGTGAGCCTCTACTTTACTAGCTTGTTGACCATACATGGTTAAGGTTTCCTAACCATGCGCATGAGTTGTCATTTGATAACAGGATCACATCATTAGGGGAATGATGTGATGGACAAGACCCATCCGTTAGCTTAGCATTGTGATCATTTAGTATTATTGCTATTGCTTTCTTCATGTCAAATACATATTACTTCTACTATGAGATTACGCAACTCCCGGATACCGGAGGAATGCCTTTTGTGCTATCAAACTTCACAACGTAACTGGGTGATCATAAAGATGCTCTACAGGTATCTCCGAAGGTGTTTGTTAAGTTGGTATAGATTGAGACTAGGATTTGTCACTCTAAGTATCAGAGAGGCCCTCTTGGTAATACACATCATAAGCTTGCAAGCAAGCGACTGAGGAGTTAGTCATGAGGTGATGTATTACACAACAAGTAAAGAGACTTGCCGGTAACGAGACTGAACTAGGTATGAAGATACCGACGATCGAATCTCGGGCAAGTAACATACCGATAGACAAAGGGAATAACTGTAGGATCGAAAGTATGTCTAGAGGGGGGGGGTGATTAGACTACTTGACCAAATAAAAATCTAGCCTTTTCCCAATTTTAAGTCTTGGCAGATTTTAACAACTTAACACAAATCAAGTAATCAACCTACAAATGCAATTCTAAGAGTGTAGCAGCGGAATGTAAAACAATTGCATATGAAGGTACAGGAAGGAGTTTGGAGGGAGCAAACGCAATGCAGACACAAAGATTTTTTATCCGTGGTTCCGATAGGTGGTGCTATCGTACATCGACGTTGATGGAGTTACAAGTGATGATTTCACGACTTTGAAGCCACCATAATGAGTTCATGAAGCCATGGACGAAATATACAAGATTCCACTTCATAAATTTCGTCCCGAGGCTATTCTAGGTGCTGCGTCACCTTATTATTGGGCCAGGCCCATGTAATTTCGAAATACATAAGTATAGGCTATTTTTAGAGTCCGTATGTGTGAGGAAACAAGAGATAGGGTTGGTTTTGGACCCCTCCACCAAGGGCCACGAAATTCCCCCCTCTTCCTCCATATATACAGCCCTTAGGGCACTGTTTAGACTTTGGGTTTTGTTTAGATTAAAGTTCGCCATAGCTGCAACTTCACGTGCCGTTTGTGTTCGTGACCAAACAAAGACGCCACGTAACCCCACCTTCATCAATAAAGGTTTCATCTTATATTCGCAATATCCAGATTGCAATCTCAGTTTCTTGCTTGTTCTTTGTTTGCTCGCAGGAAAGCAGACCCTCGTGGTCGTTGATCGTGCTCGGCGTGGTCAATAACCCTCGGAAGTTGGTTTAGCGATTGCTAAGCGCGACGTCTCGACGCGTCAGAGTCGGATCGTCAAGGTCGACTCCCACAGAAAACGATAGCCACCATCTCATCGAAACATCGGGACACCTTTGCCTCTATAAGAAATAATATAGAATTTCTGGATAGCATAAAAGTATACTTGAATAAGAATTTCAATGAAAGACCTCGATGAAGTTGCTTATATATTGGGCATCAAGATCTATAGGGATAGATTGAGGCGCTTAATAGGACTTCCATAAAACACATTCCTTGACAAAAGTTTTGAAGAACTTCAAAACTGATCAGTCAAAGAAGGAGTTCTAGCCTGTATTGTAAGGTGTGAAGTTGAGTAAGACTCAAAGCCCGACTACTGCAGAAGATAGAGAGAGAATGAAAGTCATTCGCTATGCCTGAGCCATAGGTTCTTTAAAGTATGCCATACTGTGTACCAGACCTATTTTGTACCTTGCCATGAGTTTGGTAAGGGGGTACCATGGTTATCCAGGAGTAGATCACTGGACAGCGGTCGAAATTATCCTTAGTTACCTAAGAGGAATAAGGAAATATTTCTCAGTTATAGAAGTGATAAAGAGTTTGTCGTAAAGGGTTACGTTGATGCAAGGTTTAACACCGATTCAGATGACTCTGAGTCTCAATCTGGATACATACTGAAAGTGGGAGCAATTAGCTAGAGTAGCTCCATGCAGAGCATTGTAGACATAGAAACTTGCAAAATACATACGGATCTGAATGTGGTAGACCCGTTGACTAAACCTCTCTCACAAGCAAAACACCTTAGTACTCTTTGGGTATTAATCATATGGAGATGTGAACTAGATTATTGACTCTAGTAAACTCTTTGGGTGTTAGTCACATGGCGATGTAAACTATAGGTGTTAATCACATGGCGATGTGAACTAGATTATTGACTCTAGTGCAAGTGGGAGACTGAAGGAAATATACCCTAGAGGCAATAATAAAGTTGTTATTTTATATTTCCTTATGCATGGTAAAGGTATATTATTCATGCTAGAATTGTATTGATCAGAAACTTAAATACATGTGTGAATCCATAAACATACACTGTGTCCCTAGTGAGCCTCTACTTGACTAGCTCGTTGATCATAGATGGTTAAGGTTTCCTAACCATGCGCATGAGTTGTCATTTGATAATGGGATCACATCATTAGGGGAATGATGTGATGGACAAGACCCATCCGTTAGCTTAGCATTGTGATCGTTTAGTTTTTTTGCTATTGCTTTCTTCATGTCAAATACATATTCCTTCGACTATGAGATTACGCAACTCCAGGATACCGGAGGAATGCCTTTTGTGCTATCAAACGTCACAACGTAACTGGGTGATCATAAAGATGCTCTACAGGTATCTCCGAAGGTGTTTGTTGAGTTGGCATAGATTGAGACTAGGATTTGTCACTCCGAGTATCAGAGAGGTATCTTTGGGCCCTCTCGGTAATACACATCATAAGCTTGCAAGCAAGCGACTAAGGAGTTAGTCATGAGGTGATGTATTACGGAATGAGTAAAGAGACTTGCCGGTAACGAGATTGAACTAGGTATGAAGATACCGACGATCGAATCTCGGGCAAGTAACATACCGATAGACAAAGGGAATAACTGTAGGATCAAAAGTATGTCTAGAGGGGGGGGGGTGATTAGACTACTTGACCAAATAAAAATCTAGCCTTTTCCCAATTTTAAGTCCTGTCAGATTTTAGCAACTTAGCACAAATCAAGTAATCAACCTACACATGCAATTCTAAGAGTATAGCAGCGGAATGTAAAACAATTGCATATGAAGGTAAAGGGAGGAGTTTGGAGGGAGAAAACGCAATCTAGACACGAAGATTTCTTATCCGTGGTTTTGATAGGTGGTGCTATCATACATCCACGTTGATGGAGTTACAAGTGATGATTTCAGGACTTCAAAGCCACCATAATGAGTGCATGAAGCCTTGGAAGAATTTTACAAGATGCCACTTCATAAATTTCGTCCCGATGCTATTCTAGGTGCTGTGTGGCCTTATTATTGGGCCAGGCCCATGTAATTTTGAAATACATAAGTATAGGCTATTTTTAGAGTCCGTATGTGTGGGGAAACAAGAGATAGGGTTGGTTTCGGACCCCTCCACCAAGGGCCACGAAATTCCCCCCTTTTCCTCCATATATACAGCCCTTAGGGCACTGTTTAGACTTCGGGTTTTGTTTAGGTTAAAGTTCGCCATAGCTGCAACTTCGCATACTTCGTTTGTGTTCAACGACCAGACAAAGACGTCAAAGAACCCCACCTTCATCAATAAAGATTTCATCTTATATTCGCAATATCCAGATTGCAATCTCAGTTTCTTGCTTGTTCTTCGTTTGCTCGCAGGAACAGACCCTCGTGGTCAGGTTGATCGTGCTCCGGCGTGGTCAATAACCCCTCGGAAGTTGGTTTAGCGATTGATAAGGCACGACGTCTCGCACGTTTGTAGTCGGATCGTCAAGGTCGACTCCCACAAAAAACGATAGCCACCATCTCATCGAAACATTTGGACACCTTTGCCTCTATCAAGTGGTATCAGATTTCCAGGTTGCTTGGTGAGATTTTACAGTTTTTCATAGTTTAGATCGAGTCTGTTCTTCATACCTACAGTCCACGAAAAAGCCAAAAAAAATTAGGGTTAGGTCATCATATCCGAACCAGTCTAAGCCTTTGCATAGTCTTTTCAGTATTTTGCTTTGTGGAATTTGCGGTTGCATCGTCGTGTCTAGTTGCTGGTCTTAGAGTCTAGTCTTTTAGAGTTTCGAGTTCTGTTCACGGGTATTCACGCCGCCACCGCACCATCATTATCCGCTGCCATATACCACCACCACACCAGATTCATCATCCGCTACCCTATACCACCACCACACTAGATATATTGTCTCTGCCATCTACCATCAGTCCATATACCAACACCGATCCGAGTCCATATACCACCATCGACCCACATCCATATACCACCACCCCTCCGAGTCCATCTCATATTAGGTTAACTTTCGAGATCCATCTGTTTCCAGATTTGTGTTTTCCTTGTTTGAGTAGGTTTCGATTCCAGCAATCTTTTGCCGTCCGTAGAAGAGGTTGGTTTCCAAAAAAAGAGAGTCCAGAAACCACCCTCCGTTTAGGCCCAAAATTTTCCGAAAACGCACTTGACAAAAAAAATTATGGCTACCCTATTTTTAGGTGTTTCCAAGCATATTGAGACAATCGCCGTTATAGAAAGTTTTTTTTGAGCCGTTTCCAGTTTTTGGGTCCGGGCAGTCGGGAAAAAAAATTGGTCACAAAAATTCCGTGCCTATCCTCTTATCTTGACTTGGGAAGAGTTTTAAGACACTCGCCATTATAGTGATTTTCGGCAAAAAATAAAGAGGAGCGCAAAAAAAAAGCGCAAAAAAAGAGAGCGAAAAAAATTCAGAGTGTGCTCCTCCCTTGATTACGTGCTGCGCCGTGATTTTGTTAGTGTTCTAGGCTCGCGTCTCTAGCACGGTCTAGCCTAGGACCAGCATAGTACCGTCGTTGAGCGTTTATTCAACTTTGCCTCTCTGAATTGATTATTGCTAATCCTTTTTGCTACCATATTATAAGCCTTCCCAGCTCCACATACATCTACGTCGTGCGTTTGACTCTCCCTGGTAATCGCTCTATTCAATCTTTGAGAGTTTTGACTACAACGGTTGCCGATCACCACCTGTTGGGTAAGAACTGGTAAGAATTTGAGATTCGCTTGACGGATTTGTGACACCCCACCATCACCATATTCCAGTAGTCTGTAGGATCATATTCTTGTCTGTTTCTATTGCTGCTAACTATGGCAGGAACACAAGCCGACGAGATTGACTAGGAGAACATGACGAACAAGGAGCTTCATGATAAGTTTCATCAAATTTTGGGTCAACAGGTGGAAGACATGATGGTCAGCTTTGGAAAGGCAATGGAGAAGATGGATGACATTGAGAAGTCAATTGACACCAAGTTGGACGCCAAGTTTGATGAATTACTCAAACGTCTCCCACAACCAGCTCTACGCTGCGATACAGTAGGGCGAGCACAGCTTGTTCCTATTGAGCCAGGACAAAATTCTGGTGCCGCTGCTACTACTGTTGGTGCTTCTGTAGCTCCAGCTGCTACTTCAGAGGTGGAGGGGTATTACGAGGATGAGGTTGATCAAAATTAGAACTACGTGCAGCCACCAACATCACCACCAGCAGGTCGACCTCAGGTATATATTCGCAACGGTAGGCCTACACCACCACCTCAGGTACGAGATAATGACCATATTCCTAAACTGAAATTGAATATTCCACCATTTGAGGGTAGATATGTTCCTGATATATATCTTACTTGGGAGTTAGAAACTGAACAACGTTTAACATGTTTACAATATCCCAAGGCGAGACGGGTTGCTGCTGCTGTTTGTGCTTTCACTAGTTTTGCATGTGTATGGTGGTCTGAACATTGTAGATTATATCCTATTCCAACTACTTGGGCTACTTTGAAAACTGCTATGCGTAGTCGTTGGGTTCCACCATATTATCAACATGAATTGCTTCAAAAATTGCAGCATTTAAGACAAGGAAAAAATTCTGTAGAAGAATATTATCAGGAATTACAAACTGGCATGATTAGATGTGGTATTGTTGAGGAGAATGAAGCTATGCTTGCACGTTTTATGGGTGGATTAAATAGAGAGATTCAGACCATTCTAGAGTATAAGGAGTATACTAATATCACTCGTTTATTCCATCTTGCTTGTAAAGCTGAATGTGAAGTGCATGATTGACAAGCATTGGCGCGAACTAACTTTTCTGCAGGTCGACCTTCATCATGGACACCGCGTGCATCCTCTACTTCCACTGCACCAGCACCTCCAGCCGTGATACAAGAAAGCAGGTACACACTACTATCTGCCAAGAGCACACCTGTCGGGCCTGCACAGAGCTCTTCTTCTTCCATGGCATCAACAGGGCACACAAGTGATATTATTTGTCGTCGTTGTAAGGGAAGAGGACATTATGCGTGAGAATGCAAATCTCAGCGTGTGATGATTGCTACTGAGGATGGTGGGTATGAATCCGCTAGTGACTATGATGAGGAGACTTTGGCTCTTATTACACGTGAAGAACACGGTGGAGATGATTCTGATCATGAGACACAATACATGGCTCCTGAAGACGCTGGCAGGTACAAATGTTTAGTTGCTCAACGTGTTTTGAGTGTGTAGGTCACACAAGCTGAGCAAAATCAGAGGCATAATTTGTTCCATACAAAGGGAGTTGTGAAGGAACGTTCTGTGCGCGTCATCATAGATGGAGGGAGCTGCAACAACTTGGCTAGCATGGAGATGGTGGAGAAGCTATCTCTCACCACAAGACCACATCCATATCCTTACTACATCCAATGGTTCAACAACAGCAGCAAGGTTAAGGTAACACGTACTGTTCATGTGCATTTTAGTATCTCTACATATGCTGATTATGTTGATTGTGATGTGGTACCTATGCAAGCATGTTCCTTATTACTTGGTCAACCATGGCAATTTGATAAAAATTTTGTACACCATGGTAGAAACAATTAGTATACTCTTGTTCATAAGGATAAAAATATTACTTTGCTTCCTATGACTCTTGATTCCATTTTGAAAGATGATATTAATAGAGCTAATAAAGCAAAACAGGAGAAGAATAAGCGTGAAAATCAGATTGTGGCAAAAGAATTTGAGCAACAAATGAGGCCTAATAATAAACCATCTAGTGTTGCTTCTGAAATTAAATTGAAAAGTGCATGCTTATTTGCCACCAAATCTAATCTTGATGAGCTAGATGTCAGCAAATCTGTTTGCTATGCTTTTGTGTGCAAAGAGGCATTATTTTCATTCGAGGACATGCCTTCCTCTTTGCCTCCTGCTGTCACTAACATTTTGCAGGAGTTCGCTGACGTCTTTCCACAAGACGTGCCACCGGGATTACCGCCTATTCGAGGGATTGAGCATCAAATTGACTTAATTCCTGGTGCTTCTCTGACAAACCGTGCGCCATACCGTACCAATCCAGAGGAGACGAAGGAGATTATGCGTCAAGTACAGGAGCTTCTTGACAAAGGTTATATACGCGAATCCCTTAGTCCTTGTGCCGTTCCTATTATTCTAGTGCCGAAAAAGCATGGTACATCGCGTATGTGTGTTGATTGTAGAGGCATTAATAATATTACTCTTCGTTATCATCATCCTATTCCTAGGCTAGATGATATGCTTGATGAATTGAGTGGCTCTACAATTTTCTCCAAAGTTGATTTGCGTAGTGGGTACCATCAAATTCCTATGAAATTGGGGGATGAATGGAAAGCAACATTTAAAACTAAGCTTGGATTATATGAGTGGTTAGTCATGCCTTTTGGGCTAACTAATGCACCTAGTACTTTCATGAGATTAATGAACGAAGTTTTATGTGCTTTCATTGGACGATTTGTGGTAGTCTATTTCGATGATATACTGATTTATAGCAGATCTTTGGACGAACATTTGGAACATTTACGTGCTATTTTTATTGCTCTACGTGATGCGCATTTGTTTGGTAACCTTGGGAAGTGCACCTTTTGCACCGACCGAGTTTCTTTTCTTGGCTATGTTGTTACTCCACAGGGAATTGAAGTTGATAAAGGCAAGATTGAAGCTATTGAGAGTTGGCCGCAGCCCAAAACGGTCACACAAGTGAGGAGTTTTCTTGGCCTCGCTGGATTTTATAGGCATTTTGTGAGAGATTTTAGCACCATTGCTGCACCTCTCAATGAGCTTACAAAGAAAGATGTGCCTTTTGTTTGGGGTACCGCACAGGAAGAAGCCTTCATGGTGTTGAAAGATAAGTTGACACATGCTCCTTTACTCCAACTTCCTGATTTTAATAAGACATTTGAGCTTGAATGTGATGCTAGTGGAATTGGATTAGGAGGTGTGTTATTACAAGATGGCAAACCCATTGTATAGTTTTCTGAAAAATTGAGTGGGTGTAGTCTGAATTATTCTACTTATGATAAAGAATTATATGCTCTTGTTCGGACTTCAGAGACATGGCAACATTATTTATGGCCCAAAGAATTTGTTATACATTCTGATCATGAATCTTTGAAACATATTAAAAGTCAAGCTAAACTGAATCGTAGACATGCTAAATGGGTTGAATTCATTGAGACTTTCCCTTATGTCATTAAACACAAGAAGGGTAGAGAAAATGTTATTGCTGATGCATTGTCTCGTCACTATACTATGCTTTCACAACTTGACATCAAAATATTTAGTTTGAAGACCATCAAAGATCAATATGTGCATGATGCTGATTTTAAAGATGTATTGCAGAATTGTAACGAAGGTAGAACATGGAACAAGTTCGTCGTTAATGATGGCTTCGTGTTCCGTGCTAACAAGCTATGCATTCCA
This sequence comes from Aegilops speltoides, assembly GCA_021437245.1. NCBI lineage: Eukaryota > Viridiplantae > Streptophyta > Magnoliopsida > Poales > Poaceae > Aegilops > Aegilops speltoides. The sequence continues at coordinate 231,427,650 of CM038141.1, forward strand.
ACTAGCTCCGTTCATCTTTTGTTGTTGCAGGAGGCGCATGGACGAGGATTAATGGGACACTTTGGCATGAAGAAGACGGAGGACGTACTTGCTACACATTTCTTTTGGCCAAAGATGAGACGGGATGTTGAGCGCTTTGTTGCTCGCTGCAGTACATGTCAAAAAGCTAAGTCACGACTCAATCCTCATGGTTTATATATGCCTTTGCCTGTACCTAGTGTTCCTTGGAAGGATATATCTATGGACTTTGTTTTAGGTTTACCTCGAACAAAGAAGGGGAGGGATAGCATATTTGTTGTCGTTGATCAATTCTCGAAAATGGCACACTTTATACCATGTCATAAAAGCAATGATGCTGTTAATGTTGCTGATTTGTTCTTTCATGAAATTATTCGCTTGCATGGTGTGCCAAATACTATTGTTTCAGATCATGATACTAAATTTCTTAGCCACTTTTGGAGATGTTTATGGGCTAAGTTGGGGACTAAACTGCTTTTTAGTACTACTTGTGACCCCCAAACTGATGGACAAACTGAAGTAGTCAACAGAACATTGTCTACTATGCTTAGGGTTGTTTTGAAGAATAATAAGAAAATGTGGGAAGAATGCTTGCCTTTGAATTTTCTTATAATCGTTCATTGCATTCTACTACTAAGATGTGCCCTTTTGAAATTGTGTATGGTTTCCTACCTCGTGAACCTATTGATTTCTTGCCTCTTCCATCTTCGGAGAAGGTTAATTTTGATGCTAAGCAACGTGCTGAATTGATTTTAAAAATGCATGAGTTAACTAAGGAAAACATTGAGCGTATGAATGCTAAATATAAACTTGTTGGGGATAAGGGTAGAAAACATGTTGTGTTTGCACCTGGAGATCTTGTTTGGTGACATTTGCGTAAGGATAGATTTCATGATTTGCGCAAATCAAAGCTAATGCCTCGTGCTGATGGTCCTTTTAAGGTGTTGGAGAAAAGAAATGATAATGCATATAAACTTGAGCTGCCTGCAGATTTTGGGGTTAGTCCCACTTTTAACATTGCAAATTTGAAGCCTTATTTGGGTGAGGAAGATGAGCTTCCGACGAGAATGACTTCATTTCAAGAAGGAGAGGATGATGAGGACATCAATACCATTGTTACACCCACAGCCCCTACAGCTACATATACTGGACCAATTACTAGAGCTCTTGCACGCCAACTAAATTATCAGGTACTTTCGTTTCTTGGTAATGATTCTAATGTTCATGAGAACATGATGCTGCCTAAATTGGATACATTTGTTTTGCTTAAAAATGAAGGGCCTAGCTTGGAGAAGGTTGAACATTGGAGCAAGAACAAGCATGTAGATGATGGCATGCGCAAGGGGAACAAGAACGGAGTTACAAGTGATGATTTCAGGACCATGAAGCCACCATAATGAGTGCATGAAGCCTTGGATGAAATATACAAGATGCCACTTCATAAATTTCGTCCCGAGGCTATTCTAGGTGTTGCATCACCTTATTATTGGCCAGGCCCATGTAATTTCTAAATACATAAGTATAGGCTATTTTTAGAGTCCGTATGTGTGGGGAAACAAGAGATAGGGTTGGTTTCGGACCCCTCCACAAAGGGCCATGAAATTCCCCCCTCTTCCTCCATATATACAGCCCTTAGTGCACCGTTTAGACTTTGGGTTTTGTTTATATTAAAGTTCGCCATAGCTGCAACTTCGCGTACTTCGTTTGTGTTCAACGACCAAACAAAGATGTCACAGAACCCCACCTTCATCAATAAAGATTTCATCTTATATTCGCAATATCTAGATTGCAATCTTAGTTTCTTGCTTGTTCTTCATTTGCTCGCAGGAAATAGACCCTCGTGGTCAGGTTGATCATGCTCCGGCATGGTCAATAACCCCTCGGAAGTTGGTTTAGCAATTGCTAAGGCGCGACGTCTCGCACGTTCGTAGTCGGATCGTCAAGGTTGACTCCCACAGAAAACGGTAGCCACCATCTCATCGAAACATCGGGACACCTTTGCCTCTATCAGAAATGATATATAACTTCAGGATAGCATAAAAGTATACTTGAATTAGAATTTCAATGAAAGACCTCGGTGAAGTTGCTTATATATTGGGCATAAAGATCTATAGGGATAGATCGAGACACTTAATAGGACTTCCATAAAACACATACCTTGACAAAAGTTTTGAAGAACTTCAAAACTAATCAGTCAAAGAAGGAGTTCTAGCCTGTATTGTAAGGTGTGAAGTTGAGTAAGACACAAAGCCCGACCACGGCAGAAGAGAGAGAGAGAGAATGAAAGTCATTCGCTATGCCTCAGCCATAGGTTCTTTAAAGTATGCCATACTGTGTACCAGGCCTATTTTGTACCTTGCCATGAGTTTGGTAAGGGGGTACAATAGTTATCCAGGAGTAGATCACTGGACAACGGTCAAAATTATCCTTAGTTACCTAAGAGGAATAAGGAAATATTTCTCAGTAATGGAAGTGATAAAGAGTTTGTCGTAAAGGGTTACGTCGATGCTAGGATTAACACTGATACAGATGACTCTGAGTCTTAAACTGGATACATATTGAAAGTGGGAGCAATTAGTTTGAGCAGGTCCATGTAGAGCATTGTAGACATAAAAACTTGCAAAATACATACAGATCTGAATGTGGCAAACCCGTTGACTAAACCTATCTCACAAGAAAAACACCTTAGTAATCTTTGGGTATTAATCACATGGTGATGTGAACTAGATTATTGACTCTAGTAAACTCTTTGGGTGTTAGTCACATGGCGATGTAAACTATAGGTGTTAATCACATGGCGATGTGAACTAGATTATTGACTCTAGTGCAAGTGGGAGACTGAAGGAAATATGCCCTAGAGGCAATAATAAAGTTGTTATTTTATATTTCCTTATGCATGGTAAAAGTATATTATTCATGCTAGAATTGTATTGATCAGAAACTTAAATACATGTGTGAATCCATAAACAAACACTGTGTCCCTAGTGAGCCTCTACTTGACTAGCTCGTTGATCATAGATGGTTAAGGTTTCCTAACCATGCGCATGAGTTGTCATTTGATAACGGGATCACATCATTAGGGGAATGATGGGATGGACAAGACCCATCCGTTAGCTTAGCATTGTGATCGTTTAGTTTTATTGCTATTGATTTCTTCATGTCAAATACATATTCCTTTGACTATGAGATTATGCAACTCCCGGATACTGGAGGAATGCCTTTTGTGCTATCAAACGTCACAACATAACTGGGTGATCATAAAGATGCTCTACAGTTATCTCCAAAGGTGTTTGTTGAGTTGGCATAGATTGAGACTAGGATTTGTCACTACGAGTATTAGAGAGGTATCTCTGGGCCCTCTCGGTAATACACATCATAAGCTTGCAAGCAAGCGACTAAGGAGTTAGTCATGAGGTGATGTATTACGGAACGAGTAAAGAGACTTGCCGGTAATGAGATTGAACTAGGTATGAAGATACCGACGATCGAATCTCGGGCAAGTAACATACCGATAGACAAAGGGAATAACTGTAGGATCGAAAGTATGTCTAGAGGGGGGGGGGGTGATTAGACTACTTGACCAAATAAAAATCTAGCCTTTTCCCAATTTTAAGTCGTGGCAGATTTTAGCAACTTAGCACAAATCAAGTAATCAACCTACACATGCAATTCTAAGAGTATAGCAGCGGAATGTAAAACAATTGCATATGAAGGTAAATGGAGGAGTTTGGAGGGAGCAAACGCAATGTAGACACGGAGATTTTTTATCCGTGGTTCCGATAGGTGGTGCTATTGTACATCCACGTTGATGGAGACTTCAACCCACGAAGGGTAACGGTCGCGCGAGTCCACGAAGGGCTCCACCCATGAAGGGTCCACGAAGAAGCAATCCTGTCTATCCCACCATGGCCATCGCCCATGAAGGACTTGCCTCACTAGGGTAGATCTTGGCGAAGTAGGCAATCTCCTTGCCCATACAAACTCCTTGGTTCAACTCCACAATCTTGACGGAGGCTCCCAAGTGACACCTAGCCAATCTAGGAGACACCACTCTCCAAAAGGTAATAGATGGTGTGTTGATGATGAACTCCTTGCTCTTGTGCTCCAAACGATAGTCTCCCCAACACTCAACTCTCTCTCATAGGATTGGATTTGTTAGAAAGATGATTTGAGTGGAAAGCAACTTGGGAAAGGCTGGAGATCAAGATTTATGTGGTTGGAATGGAATATCTTGACCTCAACACAAGTGTAGGTGGTTCTCTCTCAGAAAATGTATGTTGGAAGTGTAGGCATGTTCTGATGTCTCTCTCCACGAATGAAGTGTGGATGGAGGGGTATATATAGCCTCCACACAAAATCTAACCGTTACACACAAATCACCAAACTTGGTGGGACCGAATCAGAAAACTCGGTCAGACCGATTTAGTTCAAGATGTGAACATTAGGATTTTCCGTGGGACCGATATCATTAGGGTTAGGGCATAACGTGATCTCGGTTGGACCGATTACTCAAACTTGGTGGGACCGATTTTGGGAATAAGCAAACAGAGAGTTGGTCAGGCAAACTTGGTGGGACCGATTCGCTCATCTCGGTTAGACCAAAATGTTATGAAGGGGAAACAGAGAGTTTGCATTGCAATCTCGGTGGGACCGATCGCTCATCTCGGTTGGACCGAAACGTTACGAAGGGAAACAAAGAGATTGCAATCCCATCTCGGTGAGACCGAGATCCCTATCGGTGATATCGAAGTGATTAGGGTTTGTGGCAGTGGATCTGTCAAGTGAACTCGATGGCGCCGGATAGAAAGTTTCGGTGGGGCCGAGTTTGACTTTTGGTTTTGGGACATATGTGGCTATGAGAAAGTAGTTGAGGGTTTTTGGACCATATCACTAAGCACTTTGAGCAAGTAACTCATTAAGCAACACCTCACCCCCTTTTGATAGTATTGGCTTTTCCTATGGAGTCAATGTGATCTTGGATCACTAAAAATAAAATGTAGAGTCTTCGACTTTGAAGCTTGAGCCAATCTTTTGTCCTTAGCATTTTGAGGGGTCCACTTTCTAATCCATGCCATGCCAATCATTGAGCTTTCCTGAAATATTTATCTTGAAATAGTATTAGCTCAATGAGCTATATGTTGTTAATCATTACCAAAACCACCCAGGGATAGTTGCACTTTCAATCTCCCCCTTTTTGGTAATTGATGACAACATATAGATCGAAGCTTTGACAAATGATAATAAGATTGAAATACACTGTCGCTTTGAGAAGTATGTGATAAGCAAGAGCTCCCCCTAAATTTGTGCATTATTTAAAATTTGCTTTGGACTGCAAATGCACAATGTGTTAGGATCATGGGTCACTCTCCCATGTCACATTCATCTTGGTGGAGCGCTCAAAATGATAATAATTAAAAACATGCACTCATCACCAAGCAAAGTGAATGATCATATATAAGATATAAATGATAGTATCATCCAAACAAGCATTAAGATAGCAAATGATCAATCACATGATCATTCAAGTATCTCACAAAAGACATAATGTAGCAAGCAAACACACAATAAAGTTCAATCAAGTAAAGTGCAAAGAGAGACAAAACAACACTCTCTCTCTCTCGTTAAAGGCCTTGAGCAAGCTCCCCAATGTTACCTGGTGAGCAAGCTCCCCAATGTTACCTGGCCCAAAGGGGCCTTTGTGGAGACCGTTAAGATATGGCAGCAGGAGTGGTTCTACATCACCAAACCCTGCAACACCAAGTGGGTGGCCCCTCCTGCATTCAGATCCGGACCCCTGTTGTGGCTCGCATCGTGGACCAACAAGGGCCTAGACTAGGGATCGTCTCACGAGGTGCTGATGCTGCAAAAGTGCATCAAATGTATCATAGAAAAGGACACCAGCCTCACTGACGTGATCCAGGTGATGCTTGTCTGCCGAACCCTTCCCTGCCAGCGATGGCCTCTCCGTATGTGGGAGTTTAATCCGGAAGGGCCGCAGACCCTGCAACAATTCTTCGGCACGATGCACAAATAAATCTGGAAATTGCTCTTCAAAACTCAGAAGTCATGGCCGAAGAGGTCCGAGGACATCAGCCTCAACTGCAATCATCCGGCCACCCCGGTAAGTGTTTAATTTCTGAACCTAGCTTAGTTCATCAACCCGAGGGTGCAATGAGAATCCCATCCTCTAAACAGGGCTGGACAAAGAATGCAGAGAGGATCAGGTGTCCGGCTCCACTCCTCGAAGACCTAGCTGATCCTCTGCCAATGAAGATGTTGGTCTCGGCGCCATACCAGGCGCCGGTGAAGAAGGACAAGAAGAAGAAGGGCAAGGAGGCCGACAGTGGCCTCCACCATAAAGGTACTTCAGACGCTATGTCCGGAGGGACCAAGGCTCCCTTCTCCCACGAGGGGGACGAAGATGAAGACGAAGAGGAGGAGGAAGAAGATAACCCTCCTCCCAAGGGGAAGAAGATGGCGGCCTCCGTAGACCCGGAGGCGGAGGCGTCCAAGAGGGGAAAGATATCCCTGTTGGATGGCTCAGATTCGGACACCAAGGCCATACCCAAGCATCACCCCAGGGTCAAGCCCCTAGCTGAATCGTAAGTATCTAAGGATTCTCTACACACATCCAGTCTTTTTCGAATCGTGGGAATCATATTAAATCATGCGTTGCATTCCGGCCCGCGATCTGCCCCAACTAACTTCATCGTCGGGGAATTCTCTGGCGTCGGAGACGATGGAGAGTGAGACGCCTCCGCGAACCTCCCCGCGATCTATTGCAGATGACGCTGTTATCCCAAAGGACCACTCCGATCTATGGGGAGGCGCGGGGGACCGCCGAGACGGTGCCAGAGGGTAATGCCTCGGCTGCCGAGAACATGGGGGGCACAATCCCCATGGAGACCGACGACGAGGGCCCTAACCAGTCCGGCCCCCAACCAGATGTCGTTCCGGAGACCCAAATGGCTCCGGGATCAAATGAGCGACCCCTTTCAAAGGAGGGGGAGCGCCTATTTCGGCGGCGACCTCCTCTAATCCGGAGGCGCTGAACACTTTGTCGGACGCACTAGAAGTGCGTCCATTTTGGAAGAGCATCATACCGTGATGGGTACGGTGGTTGAGAAGGTTCAGTCTGCCAAACGCGGGCTGAACGAAGCCTTCACTAGCCTATTAACGGGCTTTGAGGTATACAATGTAATGTCATTAGCTGCTTTTCATATGAACAATATGCCTGTCCATAGATAGTAGCTGAGGGAGTCCTGGACTAGGGGGTGTCCGGACAGCCGGACTATCAATATCCGCCGGACTCCAAGACTACGAAGATAGAAGATTGAAGGCTCCGGCTCGTATCCGGAAGGTACTTTCCTTGGCGTGGAAGGCAAGCTTGGCAATACGGATATGTGGATCTCCTACCATTGTAACCGACTCTGTGTAACCCTAGCCTCTCCGGTGTCTATTAAACCGGAGGGCTTTAGTCCGTAGGACAACATACATCTCAACAATCATACCATAGGCTAGCTTCTAGGGTTTAGCCTCCTTGATCTCGTGGTAGATCTACTCTTGTACTACCCATATCATCAATATTAATCAAGCGGGACGTAGGGTTTTACCTCCATCGAGAGGGCCGAACACGGGTAAAACGTTGTGTCCTCGTCTCTTGTTACCATCCGCCTAGACGCATAGTTCGGGACCCCCTACCGAGATCCGCGGTTTGACACCGACATTGGTGCTTTCATTGAGAGTTCCTCGTCGTCAGCCGATAGAGCGGATGCCTCCACCCGTCTTCAAAGACGGTGTTTTCGCCGGAGGGGCCTTGGCCGCCGGCCAAACTATCCGGCTTGGTGGATTTCTCATGACCGCCTGTCCGGCCGCCGCTTCGGCAATGACGTCTCAAGTCGTCGAAAGCAATCTTCGCGTCAGCCCTAAAGCTGCCGAACAGTTAGATCCAATCGAGCTCTCGTCTGTTAACAAGCTCTTGGATCGCATCGCCGCGCTGGGAGTCGTTACGGACTACAACCAGATTGGGCTTAAAACCGATCTGAGAGAGATCAACTCTCCCCAGGCCACCCACCACGTCTCTGTGGTGGAGGAACAATACGGCAACTCTTTGCCAATGTTGAAGACAATTCATGTCCGGATTCCCGAACCCTCCATGCCGGATCCCCGCGGAGGGACGGGCTTCAATCGAGCACGGAACTTAAAATCATGCATCGCCCCGGACTCGCTGGACTGTGCCCAGCAAACCAAGCTTCCGAATTCGGAAACTCCTTGGCCTCTGAGCCTCAAGATGGGCAGGGATCCGGATTTTGTTCCACCCACCCGCCCATACATATGCGATCTATCTCTAATTCGGCAAGAGCCTACTGAAATAGTACATCATTACTGGGCCAGATTCCTCCTGGTTATGGACATGATAAAGGACTGCCGAGAGGAAAACGCAATATCAATTTTCTGCAATAACTGCACGGACAAGGGAATACTAAACGCCATTGATCGTCGCAAACTTACGCGCTTCACCGATCTGGCATCCATTGTACGGAAGTACTATGCAATGGAGAGTTTCTGGAAGACCGAAAATCAATTTTGGGATAATCCGGCCTCAAACCCAAATCCAAGAAAAGGCGCCGCAATCAGGCCCCAGATGCAAAAACGAAAAAACAAAAACCCATCAAGGGAAACGGAACCGTACTGGAGGGATGGCTCAATGGACCCTGTAAACTTCATAATACAGAGGGAGCCGTCCCAACACATAGCCTTCGAGCATGTTGGATATTACGGCAGGTGGCCAAAAGTGGTGAAGAGCTTCTAGCTCCGGGAAACCACTCCAACAATACCAGCACGGTATCAACAGTCTTCAAGACTTTTGCATCAAACAATATGCGAAAACGAACAGTCCGCGAACTCAAAAGACAGGCAATGGGAGAAGAGCTAGCCAAACTATTGGAAGCCGGATTCATTAGAGATATTAAACATCCGGACTGGCTAGCAAATTTGGTGATGGTACCAAAGAAGGATAAATCCTGGCGCCTCTGCGTCCATTTTAAAGACCTCAATAAAGCTTGCCCAAAGGATCCCTTCCCTCTCCCCCGCATTGATCAAATTATCGATGCTACAGCAGGGCACGATTCGTTGTGCTTCCTGGACACATACTCTGGCTATCATCAAATCAAGATGGCAGAAGCAGACCAAGCCGCAACGGCGTTTATCACTCCATATGGACCATTCTGCTTCAACACGATGCCCTTCGGACTCAAAAATGCCGGCGCAACATATCAGCGCATGATTCAAACATGTCTGGCCACCCAGATCGGCAAAACAGTCAAGGCATACGTAGACGACGTAGTCGTCAAAACAAAACACGTCGAAACTTTGGTAGACGATTTGAGGCTCGCATTCGACAACCTCAGAGCATATGACATCAAGTTGAATCCGAAAAAATGCGTTTTCGGTGTACTAGCCGGAAAGCTGCTGGGCTTCATCGTATCCGGTAGAGGAATTGAAGCAAATCCGGCCAAAATCCAGGCTCTGTCACAGTTGGATATTCCAAAAGACCTCAAGAAAATACAAAAATTAACAAGATGCGTGGCAGCTTTGAGCCGCTTTATCTCCCGTTTAGGAGAAAAGGCGTTGCCCCTCTATCGCCTCCTAAGGCGCACCAAACACTTCGAGTGGACGGATGCCGCCACTGCCGGACTCGAAGAAATAAAGGCCATCTTGGCAACAATCCGGTCTGGCTGCGCCCCACTGGCGAACCAATGTTGCTATGCATCGCAGCAACGCATCAAGTTATAGCGCAGTCCTCGTCGTCGAACGAGGAACGAAGGGCATAAATTCCCTCTTCAAAACCAGTGTATTATGTATCCTTTGTGTTAACCCCGCAAATCCGTTACCGCACTATCGAAGATAGCATATGCGGTGTTCATGGCGTCTCGGAAGCTTCGCACTACTTTCAAGAGTGTTCGATAACGGTGGCCTCGAAGTACCACTCAATGACATTATAAATAACCGCGACATAGCGGGCAGGATTGCAAAATGGGCAATTGAGCTCTTACCATTCGACATCACTTACAAGCCTCGACGAGCCATAAAGTCACAAGTTTTGGCTGACTTCGTCGCCGAATGGACTGAAGCCGAACTCCCTAAAGAGTACGGTGCATACTCCAATTGGACTATGCACTTCGACGGCTCCAAAATGTTGGCGGATGGGGTTTGGCGTCGATCGACGTCCCCACCGGAGATACTGATCCAAGATGTACTTAAAATAATGTACACGGACTCCAATAATGCAGCGAATCTGAGGCCCTATTACATGGTCTCCGGATGGCGGTCTCCATGGGCATCCAATGCCTAGAGGCTTGTGAGGACTCAAACCTTGCAATATCCCAAATAAACGGAGATTTCGACGCCAAGGATCCGAAAATGGCAGCATATCGTAACGCTGTCCTAAACATGTGAGCTCGGTTTGAAGGACTCGAATTCCATCACATAGCCCGAGATAATAACCAAGCGGCGACGCCCCGCACGATCGGTGCGTAAACGTGATCTTGTCCCTCCAAATATCTTTCTCGAACGGCTTTTCAAGCCATCCGTACTATGGGAAGAGGAGCCCGACAGCGACAAACCGGAGAAAGCCGCACCAGTCGGTGATTCGGCAAATGACATAACACCCTCCGCCCACGACATAATGGCAGTAATAGCCGCGTGGATGTAACCTTTCCTAGCCTACTTACTCAGCAGAACTTCCAAGACCAAAATGAGGCCCATTGCATAGTCCGCGATCAAAGGCGTACAAGGTCCACGAGGAGAACTTTATAAGAAAAGTACTACCGAGTCCTTCAAAGGTGTATCTCAAGAAGAGGGCGAAACCTTCCGCTGAAATTCATTTGGACTAGGCGGACACCACGCAGCAGCCCGGCCTGGTAGGAAAGGCATTCCGTCAGATTTTATTGGCCGACGGCTCGGCAGACGACAGACTTGGTCCGGCGATGCGTTGGTTGTCGACTCTTTGCTAATCGAGCCATATGCCACCCACCGCCTCAAAACCGTACCCATTACCCGGCGTTCGCGGTGCAGGGGCTTGACATGGTTGGACCCCTTAAAGGGGGAACCCACAAGAAAAAGTACCTATTGGTCATGGTGGATAAGTTCACCAAATGGATAGAGGACAAACCGGTCAAAACGGCAGAGTCCGGACCAGTGATAGACTTTATATCAGAGGTGGTACACCGCTATGGAGTCCCCCACAGCATCATCACCGACAACGGCACGAATTTCACGGCCGACGAGGTTAAGTCATGGTGCAAAAATATGGGCATCAAGCTCGACTATGCGTCAGTCTATCACCCTCAAACCAATGGTCAAGTGGAAAGAGCAAATGGTCTAATAATGAGAGGCATTAAACCCAGACTAGTGAGGTCACTCACTAAATCTGACACCCAATGGGTCGAGGAGCTCGACTCCGTACTCTGGGGGCTGCGGACAACGCCTAACCGTACCACCGGATTCACACCATTCTTTTTGGTATACGGTGCAGAGGCAGTCTTGCCCTGCGACATTATTCATGACTCACCTCGAGTGCGCATGTATGAGGAAAGAGAGGCCGAGCTGGATCGGCAGGACAGCTTGGACACATTGGAGGAAGAACGCAACGTCGCGAAGGCTCGTTCCGCATTCTACCAGCAGCAGGCCCGAAGATATCAAAGCAGAGAAGTACGGGCCAAGACTTACAACGTTGGCGAACTAGTTCTATGCGTGCCGGACAAGAAAAAGGACAAGCTCAAGCCCAGATGGGAAGGCCCCTTCATTATTGATCAAGTATTGACCGGCGGAGCATACCGCCTACGAAATGCGTCGGACAACCGACTCGAGCAAAACCCATGGAACGCAGCCCGACTCCGACGATTCTATGCCTAGCGCCGGACTAAGAGTTCGTCCCCTTCCCCCGTCCAACCTTTTATACTTCGGCTGCCTTTTGTTTCTCTTTTTATATTTTTTAACTTAAAAGCCCTTCGGGGCCCATTTTAGCGTTCTTCGCATACGCATGATGTGCCACCCGCACTTGTTATTCCTGGGGGCTTCTTTTACAGAAGCTCAACTATACGGGTTTCATACCCAACACATGTGTCAAGCTTCCACATGTACCTTTTAATCGCCATTATATGCATCGATATGACTTAAGTTTTGGCCAAGCTGGGTTGCCTGGCTCCTGTGCTTACCCCTACGTTCCCGATTGTTCGGCTAGGAGGTAAAGGGAGCACCTCTGCGATTATTCTTGCGGGTCACCGGATGTGTACCTCAGGTGGGTGAAGCCGAAAGCTAAGCGTTCTTAAGGGAATATTCGGTCGGTGATTTAAAAGATGACTTTTTGCTTATTTATCTATCTGCCCCCAGATGTTTCACTGCTTTCTTTGCAGTCCGGACATGCACTTTAGGGCATGCCTCCCCAGCGAAAGGAACCCTTAACGGAACTATTCTCCCTGGAAGATGTTTCTTACTAACCATGTAATATAACATAACTAGTTGGGCACTTATGCGATAAAGCACTAATGACCCCTACGCTTTGGTCTCCATGCATACCACGGTTGTTTCTTAACCAAAAGGTATTCGGACACACTCCGGACTCTAGGGTCCCGAGGTCGAAGCGAAAAGGTCGGCAAAGACAAACGATCTACAATCCGGCTAGAAGGCATTTCACATGTCATTTTAAAGGATAACATACATTGTCAAATTTATTGATTGTATTCCTCCTCAATCCCGTTTAACAGCTGTCTAGTTTACAGTCCGTTGGGAAAACTTAGCAGCCAACTCTACTTGGCTGTACACTAAACTCACAGGATCTCCTTCCCATCGGGCCCCACCGGTCCAACTTCGCCATGTGGTTGGGGTCCGCCTTCTTGTACCGCGTCTTCACCATGGCCCAAGCCTCCCTGGCACCTTGACGGCAAGCCGATATCTTCCACAAACGGAAGCGCTGCCGCACTCCTTGCAACTTCTTCGCAAGCTCCCCGAGGCCCTCGGGTAGGGTGAGGGCTGGCCATAAAGCCTGAACGACGCCGCTCATTGCCTGCCGAACTCGTTCGAGTAGCTGCAACAGTTCGGGAAGTTGATCACCCATTGATATGGGCATCTCCTCTGCAGGACGACCCGTGAGCATACCTACAAGACATACCATGTCAAAATACTTCCTCGCCGAACTCTTCTTTTCAAAATAGTTCGCTCAAGCACTTACTATATATGCCGCGACGAAGCCGCTGATTCTCCTTAACAGCACCGGACAGCTCGGCCTGCGCCCCTTTTAACTCTTCTCCAAGCTCGGCATTGGCATCTTGGAGCTTGTTCCTTTCCTGCTGAACCCTATTCAGCACGCTCTCGCCAGCCTTTAGCTGGCACAGCAATGCTTGACTGTCCGGATCTTGTCCGGTGGTACCGCAACGTTATCATTAGACTCGGCATACGCCGCACATTGCTTATATTAATTTATACAAATGTGTTACAGGAGGGTCTTTCCGTCTCCTCCTGCGGCAGCAAGTCTTGACCTCAAGTTGGGCCTTGCAATCTTGCAGCTCCCGAGACAGCCGGGCATTCTTCTCGTTGAGTGCAGAAATTTCAAATGATCCTTAAATCAGTTAGCGTAACTAATTTAAGTCTCGGGGCTCTTGGTATATCGACCATTAAAATTCCCTTACCCGTATGTCTTTAACATCTTTGCTCCGTGGCTCTGGTAAAACCATTTTGAGCAGCACGGAGATGCGCGCCCTAACGTTAAAGGCATCCAATGCCTCGGGAAAAGCACGCTTCTTGAAATCTTGTCGTGGCGCCTATGATTCATAGCGCTCTCCACCTCGAACTTGGTGGCGGACGATGCAGCCGGTATCCTCCGTGGAGCAGGACCCGATTCGCGTCTTGCGTTTGCCTCCCCCTCCAGTCCAGCGCTGAGCTGGCTGGTGTTGGTCGGATCGGCAATTCCGCGCCGCATGATCCAAGCGCGCTTTTTCTCCTATAAAGGTCATGAGCACTTAGGCGTTTCTTGAATGTTGCTCGAAAAATTTAAACACAGGCTATACCTCTGGGCGGCGTTTACGTCAAGACGCGCGCCTTTTCCTCCTGCTAGTCCGGATGACCTCAGAGGGTCGGCCGCGAGCTCGGCTTCCCGCCGTAAAGGCGCTTCTTGCAAAATACCATCGTTCGTGAAGGTCAGAAACAGACAAGGATAAGATGATGGTGTCCGGACTTCGGTCGTGGTCACTTGGGAAGCCAAACTTAGTCCGGGGTAGTCCGCCGTAATGGCGACCAAAGCATTGTCTATGCTGAGCTGGTGATACACCCCGTCGATCAGCTCTACCTTGATGTCCGGATCCTCTTCGGAGGCCGGACCCAGGGATCCTTCTGGATCCTCGGGCTATGGAGCAGGACTCACCATGTCCTCCACAGTCCGGCGTAGACCCTGCGCCGAAGACATAATGTAAGAAGCTTAAACTTCAAAAGCACGGGTAGAACCCCTCGAGGTGTTCGCTTACCCATCCTCTAGGGTTGATCATGGAAAACCCATCCAAAGGGTTTTGGCGAAGGAAGTCCTCCTTCTCCCCTTATACAGCCGGACGGGATCTTCACCAGATCCTCGGTCGAATCCGCCCTTTTGCGCCATGCCGGTAGCATCGTCTTCCCGTTGAAATCCCACATGGGGTGGCCTCAGTATTGCAGTGGCTGCACCCTCGCTGATGCACGTCGCCATGACTCGATCATGGTCAAGCCGAATGAGACATTAATCTTATCCGCCCATCAAGTAATGGGCGCTCTTGTCTTCCTCAAGCGGGGCTCATGGGCGCCACCGAGGCGTTTCTTCAAGGGAGCAACATCAAACTCCGGGAGGCCGATCCGGACTAGGTCGGGCGTGGGCGTCTACTATGTAAAACCACTCGAGGGCGGTCTTGAGATGCCTTCTTGGGAGTGCCGGATAGGTATCCGGTCCGGCGATGCGCCATATTTGGCGCCGCCCACTTGATATATGGACCCTGGTGAGAACGAGTGTACGGGAAAAACAGCCTCTTCCACAATGTGAAATGGGGCTCGATGCCGAGAATAGCTCGAAGAGCTACGAGCCCGCGATATGCAGCCTGAGGAGGCGGTGAGGTGGTGGAGCTGGAGTCCGTAGAACTTGAGAGCCAGCGGAGGAGCGGATGTATTGGAAATCCGAGCCCCTTATCGATAGGGGACGGCACACTCGCTCCCCTTATTGGGGCTTGGGTGTCTCTCGCCTGCCTCCCACCTTGATAAGTAACCAGTCCGGCTCGGACTGGAACCATGAAGGCCGGAGGAAGAAACCCCTCCGTTTGGAGCTTCACTAGCTCATTGTGCGAAATAGAGCACCTCCTCCAATTCCCTAGCGATGGGCTGGGAGCGCATGAGGAAGAGCCGCGTTGACGATCCATGGTGGAATGGATCTCTAGGTCAGAGGCGCTTCGACGGAGTATACGCGGGAGGAAGACGGTGCGGTTTGGATCTGGATCCTTGCCTCTTTTATAGGCGGACGACTCGCACAATTAGGGGGTGAAATGTAAAAGACACCCTGGCTTTTCGCATTCGTGCGACGCGTGGAAGGGGGCCATTATTTGGCATAGAAGCCGAGGAGCACAGTATTCAAGATGAAGCCGGACATTATTCGGCTGGTACATGGAATTTGAAGGGAGAACCCGCCTTGCAACGCCAAAGACTACAAGCACGCTGGACTTATCGTCATTGAAGCCTGGTTCGGGGGCTACTGAGGGAGTCCTGGACTAGGGGGTGTCCGGACAGCCGGACTATCAATATCCGCCAGACTCCAAGACTACGAAGATAGAAGATTGAAGGCTCCGGCTCGTGTCCGGAAGGTACATTCCTTGGCGTGGAAGGCAAGCTTGGCAATACGGATATGTGGATCTCCTACCATTGTAACCGACTCTGTGTAACCCTAGCCTCTCCGGTGTCTATATAAATCGGAGGGCTTTAGTCCGTAGGACAACATACATCTCAACAATCATACCATAGGCTAGCTTCTAGGGTTTAGTCTCCTTGATCTCGTGGTAGATCTACTCTTGTACTACCCATATCATCAATATTAATCAAGCAGGACGTAGGGTTTTACCTCCATCGAGAGGGCGAACACAGGTAAAAACGTTGTGTCCCTCGTCTTTTGTTACCATCCGCCTAAACGCACAGTTCGGGACCCCCTACCCGAGATCCGCCGGTTTTGACACCGACAGTAGCCCCTGAGACTCTGTTCGTCTTTTGGAAAAAGGCCGAACAGAGGATCGATAACATTCACAACAGATAATGGACTTGTCTATTTTGAGAAACAGGCTTCACTGTTAGCAGCAGCCGCCCAGGCTGCTGAAGTATCTGAGCTCAAGCGGAGGCTGGGTCTGGCCGATGAGGATCTCGTCTGCATGAACAAGAGGTTTGATGAGGCGCAAGGTATGTTTTCGAAAAAAAATGCTTACACACCTAAAGTAATATACCCATGCGGGGTCTAAGCTCCTGTGTTGCCCTTGTTCATTATTGCAGGTAGTGCAGCCGTGGTCGAGGCCCTGAAGGGCGACCTCGCCTGAGCCAAGGAGCAGGCACGAGTGAGCCAAGCGGCTGCTGACAAAGCGCCTGCAGATTTAAAGGTCGAGCAGGTTGCCCGCCGCCAACGCGAGGAGCGGGTAACCGAAGTAGAACAAGAGCTCAAGGATGCCGCCAGCAAGTGCGGGTCCTTGGAAGAGAATAATAAGGCCCAATCGGCCGAGTTGAGGCTCTCTAGGGGGCCAAGGAGGCGTGGACCAAGCTCCGGGCGGCGCGCGAGGAGGTCAAGCAGGCCAAGCAGATAGCGGTTGGTAAGCCCTTTCTTTTACAGAGTAAATTCGGCAGTCAGAAGTATGCCTCACTCACTCAACTGTGGAGTTCTCTAGACGCCTTTGTGGATCTTCCGAAGAGTGCCACCGACGCTGCACAGTTCTTCCGGGCCCAGGAGGGACACACGACGGAGAAGCTATTCTGGTCACAGTTCGCGACACAGAAGCGCCCAACACTGTTGAACGACCAGATGACGCAGTGGGCCGAGCTGCATAGGATGTTCGGATTGGCCATGAGGGATGTCATAGTCTAGCTATGGCCAGCCGAACCCATTCCAAACAGCTACTTCGGCCTGGTGCAGCGACACGTCGACGCGCTACCCCGAATTGACGCGGTCAAGCGGTTGACATGCATAGAAGGTGCGCGGATGGCCTTCGCTCGCGTCAAGATGCACTGGGCAAAAATGAAGGCCGCCGTTGTGGCAGTAGAGGGTCCGCCAAGAGGCAAGGACCACCGCAAGCCAGAGAACTATTTCGAAGGCATCCTTGAGGGTGCCCATTCGATAGAGGGTCAATGCTCGAAGGATATCATGTTCGAGTAAATGTATCTGACCTGACCAGGCGTTGTGCCATGCGTTGAAGATTTTGTAATATATTTGTGCCTTTTTATCTTATTGTATTTTTCCTCCTGCGCGGGCGTTTTTATCCCTGAGAGTTGCCAGTCCTCGGCTTCAGCCCCCACGTAGATACTATGGAGGTGTTCAGAATAGGACATGACTACACTTGACCCAACGTCTTGGTCCGTAAAGGAGGTGTCAGAGCGGGGAACCAGGTAATCGGACTATGCGGCTTTATCACTCTCACTTAGCCATAGGAGTTTGTACTGTTAGATAGCCCTTGGTGCATATGCGGCTTATCCGAACTTGGGTGCCTTATGCGCATGACTGGGAGGGAGCCAGTCCTTCGTGTAATACGGAAGAAATCGCGAGAGATTTAGTAAGTCGCCGAATTGCTGACCAGCTCTCGCCGCATCATGGCAGTCAATTTTCGGCTTTCTCTACTAAGGTGCTTGACCGGGCGAACCAGAAACACAATCGCAGTAGTTCTCCCTTTACTACCTTAGCCGAACAAGAGGAACGTAAGGTAGTAACCACAGAAGCCGGGCAACCCAACTATTGACCAAAGACATGTCGGAGCCAATGCATATAATGCCATATTCGGGACGCCGAGGTGCACTATAAAAGTGTTCGGACTTCTTCTTTTCTTTGAAAGAATATATATGGCCGGATAGAGCCCCTGGTGATTTAAATCGTACCGAGGTGTATAAGTCAATCTGACGTAAAGAGGGAAGACAGATCAAGAAATAAGCCAATACTGAGCCGGTTTGGACAAAACTGTTTCCATTACGGTCTGATTGATACATCAAAACGTGCTCTTATAGGGAATGCCACAATCATCAAGGCTATTTTACATGCCAAGAATTTGTGAACAGGGGAAAAGCTCTATACAGGTCCTTAGAAAAAAGGTGGTCTTGAAGATCCTTTGGACACCCTGCCGCACGTCTACGCCGCCTTTCACCATTGGTGTAGGATCCTTTAAGAGGATCAATGACCAAGTATATAGAAGGGGCCTGGTAAGGGGCCCTTTGCGCCATCGACAAGTGATGTGGGTTTTAAAGAACCTTAAATAAGAAAAAAAAGAAGAAGGAGATTAAGGTCCGAATAGGGTCAAGTCGTATTGTGGACTTTGTCCTTAATGCACCTCCGTCCCTGCCCATGGTATTTTTAATGTGTAGTTATGTACGCGCGATACGTATGCCGCGATTGGGTGGGGTTTGGACAGAGGTTGAATTGCTAATCCAACTCTGGACGAGCTGAACTATTATTCTGCGGGGTAGACCAGACTCGTTCGACAGTGTCCGGGGGCGTGACTGCCGATGTAGTATTCGCTTAATAAGGCCACCTGTACCTCGGCTGCGAGGGCCGCGGTATGCTCCTCAGTACGGAGGGAGCGCTCCATGTTTCCGTTGACTGTTATGACGCCGCGTGGTCTGGCAATCTTAAGATTTATATAAGTGCTGTGTGGGCCCGCATTGAAACGGGCGAAGGTAGTTCTTTCGAGCAGTGGATGCTAGCCACTGCGGAAGGGGACGATGTCGAAGATCAAGTCTTCGCTTCGGAAATTATCTGGTGAGCCGAAGACTACTTACAGTATTATTGACCCCGTGCAGCAGGCCTCTACGCCTGGTATCACTCCTTTAAAGGTGGTTTTAGTGGGCTTGATTCTTGACGGATCAATACCCATTTTGCGGACAATGTCCTGATAAAGCAGGTTAAGACTGCTGCTGCCATCCATGAGGACTCGCATGACATGGAATCCGTTGATAATTGGATGGAGGACCAATGCTGCCGAACCTCCATGACGGATACTGGTCGGATGGTCTCTATGATTGAAAGTGATCGGACAGGCTGACCAGGGGTTGAATTTTGGGGCGACCGCCTCTACGGCGTAGACGTCCCTGAGTGCACGCTTGCGCTCCCTCTTGGAGATATGTGTAACATATATCATGTTCACTGTTTTTATCTCGGGGGGAAATTTCTTCTGTCCCCCTGTGTTTGGTGGGCGAGGCGCTTCATCGTCTTCGCTTGGCGGCTCTTTCCCCTTGTGTTTGGTGTTTAACTTACCGGCATGTTTAAAGACCCAACAATTCCTGTTAGTATGATTGGTAGGCTTGTCAGGGGTGCCATGAATCTGGCAAGGTCGATCAAGTATTCTGTCCAAACTGGATGGACCATCTTTGTTTCCATTGAATGGCTTCTTCCACTGACTAGATTTAGAGCCACCAAATCTGGCGTTAACCTCCATATCTTCGGTATCTTCATTGTTGCTTCAACGCTTGTGTTTGTTGTGTCGTGGCGTACCGTTGCCATCTCTGGCTTCGGAGGTGCCAGGGTCGCTGGTACTGTTGCTTCTACGAGCTAACCAGCTATATATCTTCCCCTGCGCAAAAGCAGGTCATGAGTGCAGTAAGGGCTGCCATGGACTTCGGCTTCTCTTGGCCGGGGTGTCTGGCCATCCATTCGTTGCGGACGCTATGTTTAAAGGCCGCGAGGGCTTCAGCGTTCGGACAATCGACAATTTGGTTCTTTTTAATTAAGAACCTAGTCTATAGTTTGCGGGCCGACTCTCCAGGTTGCTGGACTATATGGCTTAGGTCATCGGCATCTGGAGGCCGGACATATGTGCCTTGCAAGTTGTCTCTAAAGGCATCTTCCAAGTCTTCCCAGCTACCGATGTAGTTTTCTGGAAGGCTGTTTAACCAGTGTCGAGACGGTCCCTTTAGTTTTAGCGGGAGGTACTTCATGGTATGGAGATCGTCACTGCGGGCCATGTGGATATGGAGAAGAAAACCTTCAATCCATACTGCGAGATCTGTCATTCCATCGTATGATTCAATGTTAACGGGTTTAAACCCTTCTAGGAACTGGTGCTCCATTACTTCATCGGTGAAGCATAAGGGGTGTGCGATGCGTCTATATCGGGCGACATCACGACGGAGCTTGGATGACGTTCGTATGCGGTTTTCTGCCCGGGTGAGGTTGTGCCTATCACGCCAGGCATGATGGCCGTCTTCTCGCGCTAGGGCATGCCCCTTGATCCATAGATTGATCTGGCTTGTCTTGCTCTATTGTCCAGGTCCTGTCGTAGGTCGTAGGTGTATCCTGGAGCTGTTGTCTCTATGCCTCTACGGCGAGGTGGCGCGGGCTGGTGTTCGGCATGAGTGGCCGCTCTATGCTGTCCATGCGGTGGCCAGTCTGGTTCATCAATGTGGTGATGCCTTGACGGTATTGGCTCGAGGGCCTCATCGTCAAATTGTGGTAGTAGCCGACGCTTCGGATAACTCTTTGTTGGGCGTTGAAGGCCATACTCTTCGGCAACTAGGACCTGGGTCCATCTGTCGTTGAGTGTATCATGTTCGGCTTGGAGTTGTTGCTGCTTCTCGCAGTGGCAATTAACTAGTACTTAAAGCGCTCCTGCTCAAGTGGTTCCTCTGGCACGATGAAATCTTCGTCGCCGAGGCTCACATCATCCTCGGAGAGTGATATATAGTTACTATCCTCCGAGTCCTCGTTCCCAACCGGATTGTTAGGGTTAACTTGCCCCTCCTCCCAATCATTGCTCGGACGTTGGTTCAATGGGGGCTTCGGGGTCTTTGGCATCCTCTGGAGTGTTATCGTCTCTGGTGCCGGTATTACTGTCTTTTTTGCGACGCAATTTTGAGCGGTGAACTGACGTCGATGCTTCGGTGGCATCTCGGCACGCTCGTCCTCAACCGTATCCTTCCTGCCATCGCCGTCATCTTCTTTGGGTGTGTCCACCATATACACGTCATATGTGGAGGTGGTCGTCCAGCATCCGGTGAACGGCGGGTCTTGGCCTTGTTCGCCTCTGGCATCATCGTTCATGGCGTCGATGTCTTTGGAGGCGTAGTCCACCATGTCGGTTAAGTCCTCGACAGTGGCTATGAAGTGGGTGGTGGGTGGGACATAAAATTCCTGCTCTCATCCCCTAGTCCGGGCTGGGAGTAGTTCGGCAGGGATTCCTCTATAATGGCGAGGGATCGCATTAAGTCCATAGCCTCGTTTGAGAGCGAGGTTTGGACGGGGAAGCGAGGGTCCCTGGAGCTAGGCAGGGCAGGAGCCTCCTGGCCATGCTCGTCTGATGTGGACCTCGAATGTTCGGAGCTGGTATTCGGGGGCGATTCCGGCCTTCCGATGACAGGGGGAGCCCGGTTTGACTCCGGGTTTGCCGATGACGCAGTCCCCTCCGGATCTCCGAGCTTCATAATTGCTGAGAGTCCAGTGGGCTCTAAACTCCAATCTTCGGACCTGGTAATTTTCTCCGGTTTTAAGGCCAGAGCAGTGTTCCGCGAATCCTTCGAAGATCAAGTCTCATTGGATATCAGCGACATAATTCAGGCTCCCGAATCTGATCTGATGACCGGGGGCTTCGCTATCGATCCGCTCAAGGCAACCAACTGAATCGGCGCGCAAAGCGAAGCCGCTGAATACAAAATGCTGGCTAGGTAGGAAGGTCTCCCTAGAAACATCATCATTGTAGATGATCGATCGAGCCATCAAACCTTCTGTCGACGGCATGGTGGAACTCTCAATGAAAGCACCAATGTCGGTGTCAAAACCAGCCGATCTCGGGTAGGGGGTCCCAAACTGTGCGTCTGAGGATCGAAGGTAGCAGGAGGCAGGGGACATGATGTTTACCTAGGTTCGGGCCCTCTTAACGGAGGTAATACCCTACTTCCTGCTTGATTGACTTTGATGAGTATAGGGGTTACAAGAGTCGATCTACCCCGAGATCATAACGGCTAAACCCTAGATGTCTTGCCTGTATGATTTATGATAGCCTCTACGGACTAAACCCTCCGATTTATATAGACACTAGAGGGGGCTAGGATTTGTATAGAGTCAGTTTACACAGAAAGGAAACTACACATCCGGATGCCAAGCTTGCCATCCACACAAAGGAGAGTCCCATCCGGACACGGGGAAGGCCTTCCATCTATGGCCCACAAGTCCGGCTCATGTCACATAGCCCGGACGCCCGAGGACCCCATAATCCAGGACTCCCTCATGCGGCGCCCCCTCCACCGTTTACACCCCCGGTCATATTTTCGCAGTGCTTAGGCGAAGCCCTGTGATGATCACTTCAAGAAGGCGAGGGACGTCACCGAGCTGAGCATGTGTAGAACACAGGGGTGTCATGTGTTCGGTACTTGATCGGTTGAAGCGCGAAGAAGTTCGACTACATCAACTGTATTGAGAAATGCTTCCTCTTACGGTCTACGAGGGTACGTATGTAGGGAACATAGCATGCAATTTCAACAAAATTCCAACGCTCATGCAAGATCTATCTAGGAGATGCATAGCAATGAGACGAGAGAGTGTGCCTACGTACCCTCGTAGATCGAAAGCGGAAGCATTTGACAACGCGGTTGATGTAGTCGAACTTCTTCTCGTTCCGACCGGTCTAGCACCGAATGTACGGCACCTCTGAGTTCTGTAGACGTTCAGCTCGATGATGTCCCTCAAACACTTGATCCAGCAAAGTCTCGAGGGAAGGTTCTGTTAGCACGACGGCGTGGTGACGGTGATGGTGAAGTGATCCATGCAGGGCTTTGCCTAAGCACTACGGAAATATGACAAAGGGTGTAATCTGTGGAGGGAGGCGCCGCACACGGCTAACACATGTTGCTCTGTGTTCTAGGCGCCTCCCCCTCATATATATAGGTCGGAGAGAGAGGGGAAGCAGCCAAGGGGGCGCCCAAGTAGGAGGAATCCTACTTGGGGCCCTAATCCTATTCCCCGCTGTCACATCCCTAGTTTTGGTTTTCCTACTGCTAGCCTCTGGTGTTGCATCATGTTTATATTTGTTTGAAATTTGATATGGGGATTGTTCAAACCCTAGCAGATAATATTTTCAACTAGGTTCAAGTTTAAATCAATTCAATGAACCCAAAGTGCCCTTCAGAAAATTTCATCATTTTTGTATTGGTCCAGACCTCTCCCAAAAATGGTGCACATTTTTCTAGGCCATTCTAGATTTTTGAATTAAATCATATGGTATTTGCATTTGGGAATTTAAATGCTATTAAATATTTTAAATGTCCAAATAATCATAAACTTAAAAGTTTACTTATATTCCAAGCAGTGGACTTGAGCAAGTTTCATGTTTTTTTAGTATGTCTAGGTATTTTTAATAAAGCCCTAAAGACTACAGAATAATAGAAAACAGAAATAAAAAAAGGACATAAACTTACCTAGCAAAGCCCACGTGGACTAGCACTGTAGCATCCTAGCTGGGAAAAGCCAGCCCAGTCCACCTCCTCCTCCCTGTCGTCTTCCACCTCTTGCCAGTGGGCAGGAGGGCGTGTGCCTGCGGCGCGCACGCACGCGCCTCGCCACCTCCTGCCTCTCTGCCTACCTCCCCATCGCCTCAGACGCCTTCCGCGATGCCACGCAACCCCCTGACCCCTCTGACTCTCCCTATGCTTCTTCCCTCCTCTGTTTCTCTCTCCCGAGCACACCCGAGCACCGCAGTCGCCGTCGCTTGCCGTAGCTATGGCCACCGCCTCTCCCTCGCCCCCTGGAGCTGCCCACGAGCTCCGCCTAGTCCCTATCCTCCTCCTCACGGAGCCGCCCGACGCCAGAAGCCCCTGGATGCTGCCTGCATTGTCATTCCCCTCGTCGGCCACCGAAGATCGTCGTCGTCGATTTGCTGCCTCCGGTGCCTCCCCAAGCTCGCTGACCCTCCCGTTCGACTCACTGTGAGCTCCTCCTTCCAAACACTCTCTCCCCTCTGTCGTTTTTCTCCTCTAGCCTCACTGGCCTCCCCGGCCGAAGCTCGCCGTCGTCGCGCTTCATCGTCGCCGTGGCTAGAGCCCAGGTAGCTTGAAGCCGAGCACACCACTGTGCTCAGAGCGTTCTCAGGTACCCATAGCAACCCACCGTCTGTCGTGCAGTGCACCGCAACACTGACCCCGAGCTTGACCACTCCGGCCGCCGCACTTCTCGTCGCCGGCGTCATTTCCGTCCACCCCAGCCACCGCCGCTTGCTGCGTTGGAAGCGCGCGAGCGTGCGCTCTGCGTCAATGCCCTCCGCTGCCCAAATGGTCGTCGGAGTAGCGTTTTCGACGACCGCCACCGCGTCTGGCCTCGCCGGCGGCTTAACTCCGGCTAAACGTGGATTAGCACTAATGACCCCGCTAATCACTCCCACTAGTCACTTACATATGGGCCCCACGCATTTAATTAACCACAGTTTAATTCCTGTTTAGTTTTTGTTAATCACAGTGGCCTCACGCGTCAGTGTTGACCTCGCTGACGTGGCCCTTGAGCAGCCCCACCTGTCTGTGACCTAGGCAGCACTTGGTCACTGACCAGTGAGCCCCACTGGTCAGTTTGACTTGGACTGGCCCATTGACTCGCTGACATCAGGCTGACGTCCTGCTGACATCATGCTGACGTTCTGCTGACGCAATAAATCCTTTTCTGGAGTTAGCTTAATTCTAATTATTTAGAATATTCAGAAAAAGGTTAAACTTTAATAAATCATAGAAAATTAATCGTAACTCCAAATGGAATAAGTTGTATATGAAAAATGATCAGAAAAATCCAAAGAATCTGTTTATGGCATTATCATGCATGTTTGAACAACTCAAAGCTGCTGTATACAACAATTTGAGTTAATAGCATTTGAAATGTCATATATGGAGTTTGAATTTGAATCTTAGATTCAAAACAACTCTATTTAACCTGCTGCTAGTTGCATTAGCTCAAACCACATCATATTGTCATGTCATGATCATGCATCATATTGTGCATTGCATTGATTGTGTTCTTCTTTGTTTGCCGGTGTTTGTCCCCTCTCAATAGACGTGGTTCCGTCGATGAGTTCGATGACACGGATGAAGAACTATACTATCTTCAGAAGTGTCAGGCAAGCAAAACCCCATTGTTCATTCTATTACAATCCCACTCTCTCACTCCTGCTCTCTTTACTACATTAGGACAACAACGACTCATGTATTACTTGCTGTGGTAGTTGAGCCCCTTTTCCTCTGCATGACCTGTCATTGCCACAGTAAATAGATGAAACCCACTAGCATGAGTAGGAGTTGTTTGAGTCCTGATGTGCCTACTCATTCATGTTTGTTGTCATGCCTGCTACTGCTTAGAGTTGAGTTAGGTCTGATTCATCGGGAATGAATTGGAACAGTGATGAACATGTCCTACTGTGTGTGAGCTAAGTGTGTGAACACGATTTGGTAAAGGTAGCGGTGAGAGGCCATGTAGGAGTACATGGTGGGTTGTCTCATTGAAGCCGTCCTCAGGAACTGAGTTCTGTGTTTGTGATCCATGAACAACTACTACCACTCATTGGGATCCTTAATTGACCCTCTCGGCTTCTTAATCACCCTTGTCCTCTGTCCAGGAGTTGCAAGTAGTTTCTGGTGTTTGTAGTATGCTGGAGGCCGTGGGCAGCGCTGACCTGAGGGGTGGGCTGTGATGCGGTAGGCACGTGGCATGGTGTACTGGGCGCCCGTTTGGTGTCTCGGGAACCCTGCACACATCTTTCAGGGTCGTATGTGGAAACTTCGGCCGGACTCCCTGCGGATGGAACCTGAATAGGCGATAAACCTGGACTAGAGACTTGAGTGTTTAGGTAGGCTGTGGCCGACACCCTCGTTGGGCTTCCGCTTGAAGGTGGCCGAGTACATGTCGTGTAAACGACGGTAAGTGGTGAGAGCGTGTGTGAAGAAGTACACCCCTGCAGGGTTAACATCATCTATTCGAATAGCCACGTCCGCGGTAAAGGACCTCTAGGTTGCTATACAGTTCATAGACAAGTGAAAGTTGATACTCTAAAATACGCAAGATAAGCATGAGTGCTATGGATGGCATTCTCGTAGGGAGACGGGAGCGAATCCATAGTGGTGTATTGCTACGGTGAATATATGGACTCGTGTGCGCCACCTCAAAAGAGTTACTTGCAGTCGTAGTCTAGGATAGCCACCGAGTCAAAGCTGGCTTGCTGCAGTTAAACCCCACCATCCCTTTGTTCATAATGGTGCATATGTAGATAGTTCTGATGTAAGTCTTGCTGGGTACATTTGTACTCACGTTTTCTTAATTTATGTTTTTGTAGAGAGACTTCAGTCTTGCTAGTAGTTCCGCTTGGACTTCGACGTTTAGCTTGCTACCTCAGCTACGATCTTGTGCCCTCGACATGATCTGGTAGATAGTCAGGCTTCTCAGCCCTTTTCATTTGTAGATGTCTGTACTCAGACATGTTAAACTTCCGCATCTGCTTTGACTTGTATGCTCTGAATGCTGGGTCGAGAGACCCGTGTTTGTAATATCTCGCTCCTCGGAGCCTATTGAATAAAATACTTGAGTTGTAGAGTCATGTTGTGATACCATGTTGTATTTGCACATATCGAGCATATTGTGTGTATGTTATTGAAATGCTTGGTATGTGTGGGATCTGACTATCTAGTTTTTTTCCTTGGTAGCCTCTCTTACCGGGAAATGTCTCCTAGTGCTTCCACTGATCCTTGGTAGCTTGCTACTGCTCCGGAACTCTTAGGCTGGCCGGCATGTGTCCTTCTTCGTTCCTGTGTCTATCCCTTTGGGAAATATCATGCAGTGTCTACCAGAGTCCTATTAGCCTGCTACAGCCCGGTTTACCGGAGTCCTGCTAGCCCAGCTGCTACAGCCCGGATTCACTCGCTGATGACCGTGGGTCATGTATGCTTGTCCCTGTAAGTTAGTGCCACTTTGGGTCCACGACTAGCCATGTCAGCCCGGGCTCCTTGTCATATGGATGCTAGAGACACTATCATATACGTGTGCCAAAAGGCGCAAATGGTCCCGGGCCTGGTAAGGCGACACCCGTGGGAATACCGTGCATGAGGCCGCAAAGTGATATGAGGTGTTACATGCTAGATCGGTGTGGCATTGAGTCGAGGTCCTGACAGCTTTGGTATCAGAGCCTGACTGCCTGTAGGATTACCAAGCCAAACTGGACAAAGTTGAGTCTAGAAATGCTTTAGTTATATGTAGGGGACTTGATTGTGGGATGGGAATGTAAGGCTCTTTTTACTCCTTTACCTTATGACCTTCTGATCTGAGTCATCCTATCTTTCCTACGGGGTTAAGAAACTAGGCTTTCTCTTCTTTCTATCAGGATCACATGTTACCAATCCGTAGACTCATAAGATTGGTGGATTCAAGCCTCAGTTCAGGTCCTACTATCTCCATGTATTGATAGTTGATCTCAAAACCTTGATATTATGATGATTGAGTGGTTATGCCACCATTTTGTAGGATGTCTCAAATCTTTTTAAGCATTTACAGCCGTTATGCTGTCCGAGTCGTCCCAGGTTTCTTAACAATCTGATGCATTTGCAAATCCCTTCTTTTCGTTCCCGAAGTTCCCTTGCGCCAGATCAACCACATTAACTAGTATGTTGAGGTACTGCCTCGGCATTTATGTTGGAGCTATTATTATGACCCTAGGTGTCTTCTGAAACCATCTAGTAATCTAGCCATATTTTGTGTTCCCAGTGTGATGATTCTGGCCATCATTCTAGAAAGCATCTCATGATGCCACTTAGTAGTAGGTATTCTAGTCCTGGGTTTTTGAACCCGAGATTCACTCCACTTACTTCATGTTGATAGTGTTTGCTAGTTCCTTTAGGATATTAGTAACCTTTGTATTTGTCCTTGAGGTCTGTGGTATTTCCTTCTTCCAAGTACCATGAACTGCTTATGGCAAAAGTTCCTCGCTGAACCGAAAGATCACAATCAGAGTGCTCTTGACAAGTTTTCGATTCTATGTTGTTACTCCACCAGTTCTACCTTCTCCGCATGGGTTATCCGGAAGAAACCTGTTGAACTTGGTTCGACATACTAATCTATGCATCCACAACTCAGAAAGTTATATGCTCCTCTGAGTTGTCCCTCTTTAGTTGTATTCCGACCCTCATCTATCAATTGATAGTCAAGAGTATGTGTGCATTCGTTCATCGATACCTATTACTCTTGTGGTCCGTCAAGCCATTCTATTCCAGAATGACTAGGAGAAATAAACTCCAGTACCTTGTCCATAAACAGGATTGGGTCAAAGCAGTTGTGTTCTCCAGATCAAATACTAATCCAGCTTTTGTTCTGTCCTACCTTGGAGTATTACCATCTTTACATTAAGATTATCATGGGAATTGCACACCATCCATGAACTCTTGATACAGTGATACTTCTCGCCCTCATTATTCATTTCTTGGTCCCGGTGTTGTAGCAACCGGAGTGCCGACAAGTGAATTGTGATGTGTGAAATCAATACTCCTAGCAACTCCGTTGCTTGGTAGTTAAATGGACAACAACCTCATTCTTAGCATGTTGATTATTGAAACATCACCCTAAGGTTGATAGTGCTACCTAGTCCTTATTTTTGGTGCTTAGTAACATACCGGTGGTTCGTGATTTTCCGAATATCCTCTCGGAAGTATCACCAGGTCGTTACCTGACCGCTATGTTGAGTTCGTGAGCAAGTTGGTTGCTTGTAACCACCCCTTGTCCAAGAATCTGTGTTGCATACACATGAGACGGTTGGTTAAGCTAAACAACAACTTGGAGAGTCGGAAGATAAAAGCTTACCTGACTTAGTTCATTCCTAAGGGATATCTTGTATGTGTGTTGAAGAAAGATGATATCCTCATCCATTGGTCCCTGTGATAAGTTGTTGGACCTATTATTTTATCTAAAATTTGATTTGAGTGTGGGCTATCATCAAATCAAGTCAGAGCCAACAATGTTCATAATGTTGTCTTACTCGTGGTTGATCCCTTGGGCATACACCATTACATCCTTTGGTCAGACCAATGCTATCACTGTGTTCACCTAATTGTGGAATTTCGTCTACATGGAAACCTGGATGAATTGTTGTTGAGCCCATCAACAACATCCTTATCTCCCCCATGATTTTGTTGAACATTAAGCTAGTGTTGGAAACTTTATACGCAGTGTCTTCATGTTTCATTCATGAAGCATATGTTCGGATGAAAGAAGTGACTTTCTCTAGTTCATGTGCATCTGATGCAAGTTGCTGCCGTGACCTCGAGAAGTCAATGTTGCTTCATCTGGAATCATCCCAAGTTAGTCATGCATGTGCGAAATATACATTGGTTTGTGAGACTAGCTACCTTCATTCTATATGTATCCCTAGCACACCAAGCCACTGATTGATTTGTTCAAGGATAAGAAGTTCAAGTGCTAATCCTGAAGGGCCCAGACGGACATGCACAAGACTTTGTTCTTTTAATGATGGTTTCCAATTAGGGCTCGGTAGTGTTTTATTATAAGACTACTATGTGGTCATGCTTGTCTTAGACAATGTGTTCACATGTTGTAGCAGAACCAGCTCATGTTTTGGATGTTACTACCGTAGTCCATGTTCCGAGAATCTCGCAACGCCATCTCGTTGATTTGTGTTGCAAACTTTCATTTTTCTTTCTAGACTCGATGAGTCTGGAATATTCTGACGCCAACCAGATCTGAATCTCAGGCAGATATGATGGTTGGAACGTGTCCCAAGAACTATAATATTGGTCTCTCTGTAACCCGGTAACGTGGATGTCGTGGCCAACACACCCAGCCGGAAGACCTATTATTATAGTATTTAAATTGAGGAAGTTGGCCACCTCCCCATAAGGATTGCACAGGATTTACTCCCGTAGTTGATCCTTATGGATTGTTGTGTTCCCGAAGCCCGACCTTTTACTTGATGTTCTAGATACCAAACCATTTCAATAAATGGGTTCCGCTAGCAAATCAAGGAGAACATTAGAAGCGGAGTGCTAAATGTCTCTCGGTCGATCATCCAACTTTTGTCCCCTTGGCCTCGCTAAGGTGAAATCTGAGAAAGTGTTATCCTCCTTTGCTTCTGCATCATCCATCACCATTCATCATGGTAGTAAGTAGTGTTGCCAGGATCCTTGACACGGATATTGGTAAAACCTTGATGAATATGGAAATGCTCAAGTTCTTGAGAGCACGCACAAGCACTAGGTGTTACACTAACTGGGATCGCTCCCAGTTTTCCTCGGTTATGCTATAACCTTTCAAACAGTGGATTCACTCTCTACTGTTGGGTTTCTCCCCAGTTACCAGAATCATTCCCAGCATTTGCATATTGTTCCCAGCTTGCACTGCCAATGTGCCATTCTACCATGGATCCCATCCATTTCCGATGATAAGCAAAATCATCCATTGCATTGTCTTCAACAAGGTAATCCACATCATCCATTCTAGTCTGGGTATGCCATTCTACCAAACCCCTCCAAACGATCGCTCGAGAATTGCCCTAGGCTGGTTTAGAGAGTCTCAATGATCTCTATATCAAAGGTAATTCTTTTTGCCACTTTAGGTAATAATCTACGAATCACCCTCCTCCAGGATGTCTCGCTGTGGTATCATGGCAACTCAACTCCTCGCTACGTTGACAACCGTTCACCACCCTCTTAAGTGTGGAATTGTTGTCTACCTAGTGAACCCTCGTCATCTGTTCCACTCCATCCCTTTAGATGTGTGCTTCATGTCTCAGCTCGAGAGATGTTGCTATGTCTCATTCTGTGAGTTGATCATGAGTTGTTCGATCTTCGAGAAGATCGATCCTTCTAGAGTTTCCTTCTCCTCTCGTTGTCATGTTGGCTGGAGTTCTCAGAGCAAGACAACAAGACAAAGATGGTGGTTGAATCAACGTTCATTTGAAGTGCAACCTGGATCATGAAGATCGTGTTAGTTTGCGTTCCCCCTTCATCTTACCCTACGCTTGAATCTCGGGACGAGATTCTTGTTTAGTGGGGGTGAGTTGTCACATCCCTAGTTCTACTTTGCCTAGTGCTAGCCTTTGGTGTTGCATCATGTTTATATTTGTTTGAAATTTGAATTGGGGATTGTTCAAACCCTAGCAGATAATATTTTCAACTAGGTTCAAGTTTAAATCAATTCAATGAACCCAAAGTGCCCTTCAGAAAAGTTCATCATTTTTGTATTGGTCCAGAACCTCTCCCAAAAATGGTGCACATTTTTCTAGGCCATTGTGGATTTTTGAATTAAATCATATGGTATTTGCATTTGGGCATTTAAATGCTATTAAATATTTTAAATGTCCAAATAATCATAAACTTAAAAGTTTACTGTTGGATATATTCCAAACTGTGGGCTTGAGCAAGTTTCATGATTTTTGAGTATGTCTAGGTATTTTTAATAAAGCCCTAAAGAATACAGAATAATAGAAAATAGAAATAAAAAAAGGACATAAACTTACCTCGCAAAGCCCACCTGGCCTGGCACTGTAGCAGCCCAGCTGGGCAAAGCCAGCCCAACCCGCCTCCTCCTCCCTGTCGTCTTCCACCTCCTGCCAGTGGGCAGGAGGGCGTGCG
Source organism: Aegilops speltoides (assembly GCA_021437245.1). Lineage (NCBI taxonomy): Eukaryota > Viridiplantae > Streptophyta > Magnoliopsida > Poales > Poaceae > Aegilops > Aegilops speltoides. Next base: position 231,459,498 of record CM038141.1, read on the forward strand.
CCCGCGGCGCGCACGCACGCGCCTCGCCACCTCCTGCCTCTGTGCCTGTCTCCCCGTCGCCTTGGACGCCTTCCGCGATGCCACGCAACCCCCCGACCCCTCTCACTCTCCCTGTGCTCCTTCCCCTCCTCTGTTTGTCTCTCCCGAGCACACTCGAGCGCCGCAGTCGCCGCCGCTCACCATAGCCATGGCCACCACCTCTCCCTCGCCCCCTGGAGCTACCCACGAGCTCCGCCTAGTCCCTCTCCTCCTCCTCACCGAGTTGCCCGACGTCGGAAGCCCCTGGATGCTGCCTGCACTGCTGTTCCCCTCGTCGGCCACCGAAGATCGTCGTCGTCGATTTGCTGCCTCCGGTGCTTCCCCAAGCTCGCTGACCCTCCCGTTCGACTCACTGTGAGCTCCTGCTTCCAAACCCTCTCTCCTCAGTCATTTTTCTCCTCTAACCTCACTGGCCTCCCCGGCCGAAGCTCGCCGCCATTGTGCTTCGTCACCGCTGTGACTAGAGCCTAGGTAGCTTGAAGCCGAGCACACCACTATGCTCAGAATGTCCTCAGGTGCCCATAGCAACCCACCGTCTGTCCTGCAGTGCATTGCAACACCGACCCCGAGCTTGACCGAACTCCGTCTGCCACGCTTCTCATCGTCGGCGTCGTTTCCATGCACCCCAGCCACCGTCGCTTGCTGCGTTGCAAGTGCGTGAGCATGCGCTCCGCGTCGATGCCCTCCGCTTCCCAAATGGTCGCCAGAGTAGCGTTTCCGATGACCGCCGCCGCGTCTGGCCTCGCCGGCGGCTTAACTCCCGCTATACTCGGATTAGCACTAATGACCCCGCTAATAACCCCCGCTAGTCACTTACATATGGGCCCCATGCCTTTAACTAACCACAGTTTACTTCCTGTTTAGTTTTAGTTAATCACAATGGCCCCATGCGTCAGCGTTGACCTCACTGACGTGGCCTTGACCGCCCCACTGCTGCGTGACCTAGGCAAGATTTTGGTCATCGACGGTGAGCCCCATCGGTCGATTTGACTGGATCGCCCGTTGACTCGCTGACGTCATGCTGACATCATCTGATGTCGTGCTGACGCAGTAAATCCTTTTCTGGAGTTAGCTTAACTCTAATTATTTAGAATATTCAAAAAAAGGGTTAAGCTTTAATAAATCATAGAAAATTAACCATAACTCCAAATGGAATAAGTTATATATGAAAAATGATCAGAAAAATCCAAAGAATCTGTTTATGGCATTATCATGCATGTTTGAACAACTTAAAGCTGCTGTATACAACAATTTGAATTAATGGCATTTGAAATGTCATATATGGAGTTTGAATTTGAATCTTAGATTCAAAACAACTCCATTTAACCTGCTGCTAGTTGCATTAGCTCAAACCACATCATATTGCCATGTCATGGTCATGCATCATATTGTGCATTGCATTGATTGTGTTCTTCTTTGTTTGCCAGTGTTTGTCCCCTCTCAATAGACGTGGTTCCGACGATGAGTTCGATGACACCGATGAAGAACTACACTATCTTCAGAAGTGTCAGGCAAGCAAAACCCCATTGTTCATTCTATTACAATCCCACTCTCTCGCTCCTGCTCTCTTTACTGCATTAGGACAACAACCACTCATGTATTACTTGCTGTGGTAGTTGAACCCCTTTTCCTCTGCATGACCTGTCATTGCCACAGTAAATAGATGAAACTCACTAGCATGAGTAGGAGTTGTTTGAGTCCTGATGTGCCTACTCACTCATGTTTGTTATCATGCCTGCTACTGCTTAGAGTTGAGTTAGGTCTGATTCATTGGGAATGAATTGGAACAGTGATGAACATGTCCTACTGTGTGTGAGCTAAGTGTGTGAACACGATTTGGTAAAGGTAGCGGTGAGAGGCCATGTAGGAGTACATGGTGGGTTGTCTCATTGAAGCCGTCCTCAGGAACTGAGTTCTGTGTTTGTGATGCATGAATAGCTATTACCACTCATTGGGATCCTTAATTGACCCTCTCGGCTTCTTAATCACCCTTGTCCTCTGTCCAGGAGTTGCAAGTAGTTTCTGGTGTTTGTAGTATGCTGGAGGCCGTGGGCAGCGCTGACCCGAGGGGTGGGCTGTGATGCGGTAGGCATGTGGCATGGTGTACCGGGCGCCCGTTTGGTGTCTCGGGAACCCTGCACACATCGTTCAGGGCCGTATGTGGAAACTTCAGCCGGACTCCCTGCGGATGGAACCTGAATAGGTGATAAACCTGGACTAGAGACTTGAGTGTTTAGGTAGGCCGTGGCCGACACCCTCGTTGGGCTTCCTCTTGAAGGTGGCCGAGTACATGTTGTGTAAACAACGGTAAGTGGTGAGAGCGTGTGTGAAGAAGTACACCCCTGCAGGGTTAACATCATCTATTCGAATAGCCACGTCCGCGGTAAAGGACCTCTGGGTTGCTATACAGTTCATAGACAAGTGAAAGTGGATACTCTAAAATACGCAAGATAAGCGTGAGTGCTATGGATGGCGTTCTCGTAGGGAGACGGGGGTGGTTCCATAGTGGTGTATTGCTACGGTGAATATGTGGACTCGTGTGCGCCACCTCAAAAGAGTTACTTGCAGTCGTAGACTAGGATAGCCACCGAGTCAAAGCTGGCTTGCTACAGTTAAACCCCTCCATCCCTTTGTTCATAATGGTGCATATGTAGATAGTTCTGATGTAAGTCTTGCTGGGTACATTTGTACTCACGTTTTCTTAATTTATGTTTTTGTAGAGAGACTTCAGTCTCTCTAGTAGTTACGCTTGGACTTCAACATTTAGCTTGCTACCTCAGCTACGTTCTTGTGCCCTCGGCAGGATCTGGTAGATAGTCAGGCTTCTCAGCCTTTTTCATTTGTAGATGTCTGTACTCAGACATGTTAAACTTCCGCATGTGCTTTGACTTGTATGCTCTGAATGCTGGGTCGAGAGACCCATGTTTGTAATATCTCGCTCTTCGGAGCCTATTGAATAAAATACTTGTAGAGTCATGTTGTGATGCCATGTTATATTTGCACATATCGAGCATATTGTGTGTATGTTATTGAAATGCTTGGTATGTGTGGGATCTGACTATCTAGTTGTTCATCCTTGGTAGCCTCTCTTACCGGGAAATGTCTCCTGGTGCTTCCATCGAGCCTTGGTAGCACTCTTGCTCCGAACACTTAGGCTCGCAGCATGTGTCCTTCTTCGTTCTGTGTCTATCCCTTCGAAATGTCACGCGGTGTCTACCAAGTCCTGTTAGCCTACTATAGCCCGGTTTATCGGAGTCCTGCTAGCTCAGCTGCTATAGCCCGGATTCACTCGCTGATGACCGACACGTTCATTGCTGGGTCATGTATGCCTGTCCCTGTAAGTTAGTGCCACTTTGAGTTCACGACTAGCCATGTCAGCCTGAGCTCCTTGTCATATGGATGCTAGCGACACTATCATATACGTGTGCCAAAAGGCCTAAACGGTCCCGGGCCTGGTAAGGCGACACCCGTGGGAATACCGTGCGTGAGGCCACAAAGTGATATGAGGTGTTACATGCTAGATCGGTGTGGCATTGAGGGTCCTGACAGCTTTGGTATCAGAGCCTGACTGCCTGTAGGATTACCAAGCCAAATTGGTCGAAGTTGAGTCTAGAAATGCTTTAGTTATATGTAGGGGAATTGATTGTGGGATGGGAACGTAAGGCTCTTTTTACTCCTTTACCTTATGACCTTCTAATCTGAGTCATCCTATCTTTCCTGCGGGGTTAAGAAACTAGGCTTTCTCTTCTTTCTATCAGGATCACGTGTTACCAATCCGTAGACTCATAAGATTGGTGGATTCAAGCCTCAGTTCAGTTCCTACTATCTCTGTGTATTGATAGTTGATCTCAAAACCTTGATATTATGATGATCGAGTGGTTATGCCACCATTTTGCAGGATGTCTCAAATCTTTTTGAGTATTTACAGCCGTTATGCTGTCCGAGTCATCCCAGGTTTCTAAACAATCTGATGCATTTGCAAGTACCTTCTTTCTGTTCCCGAAGTTCCCTCGCACCAGATCAACCACACTAACTAGTGTGTTGACGTACTGCCTCAGCATTTATATTGGAGCTATTATTATGACCCTAGGTGTCTTATGAAACCATCTGGTAATCTAGCCATATTTTGTGTTCCTTGTGTGATGATTTTGGCCATCATTCTCGAAAGCATCTCGTGATGCCACTTAGTAGTAGGTATTCTAGTCCTGGGTTTTTGAACCCGAGATTCACTCCACTTACTTCATGTTGATAGTGTTTGCTAGTTCCTTTAGGATATTAGTAACCTTTGTATTAGTCCTCGAGGTCCGTGGTATTTCCTTCTTCCAAGTACCATGAACTGCTTATGGCAGAAGTTCCTCGCTGAACAGAAAGATCACAATCAGAGTGCTCTTGACAAGTCTTCGATTCTATGTTGTTACTCTGCCAGTTCTACCTTCTCCGCATGGGTTATCCGGAAGAAACCTGTTGAACTTGGTTCGACATACGAATCTATGCATCCACAACTCAGAAAGTTATATGCTCCTCTGAGTTGTCCCTCTTTAGTTGTATTCCGACCCTCGTCTATCAATTGATAGTCAAGAGTATGCGTGCATTCGTTCATCGATACCTATTACTCTTGTGGTCTGTCAAGCCATTCTATTCTAGAATGACTAGGAGAAACTAACTCCAGTACCTTGTCCATATCCAGGATTGGGTCAAAGTAGTTGTGTTCTGTAGATCAAATACTAATCCAGCTTTTGTTACGTTCTACCTTGTAGTATTACCATCTTTATATTAAGATTATCATGGGAATTGCACACCATCCATGAACTCTTGATACAGTGATACTTCTCGCCCTCATTATTCATTTCTCGGTCCCCATGTTGTCGCAACCGGAGTGCCGACAAATGCTATAGAGCTCCCACTCACTTGTACACACAGGCTTCTCCAAAAGTCTATATAAAACCATATGCTTTGATCACACTATCAAAGCGTATATTCCAACTCCGAGATGCTTGCACTAGTCCATAAATGGATCGCTGGAGCTTGCACACTTTGTTAGCACCTTTAGGATCGACAAAACCTTTTGGTTTCATCATATACAACTCTTCTTTACGAAATCCATTAAGGAATGCATTTTTTACGTCCATTTGCTATATTTCATAATCATAAAATGCAGCAATTGCTAACATGATTCGGACAGACTTAAGCATCGCTACGGGTGAGGAAGTCTCATGATAGTCAACTACTTGAACTTGTCGAAACCTTTCGCAACTAGTCGAGCTTTGTAGACAGTAACATTACCATCAGCGTCAGTCTTCTTCTTGAAGATCCATTTATTCTCTATGACTTGCCGATCATCAGGCAAGTCAACCAAAGTCCATACTTTGTTCTCATACATGGATCCCATCTCAGATTTCATGGCGTGAAGCCATTTTGTGGAATCTGGGCTCATCACCGCTTCCTCATAGTTCGTAGGTTCGTCATGGTCTAGTAACATAACTTCCAGGACAGGATTACCGTACCACTCTGGTGCGGAACATGCTCTGGTGACCTACGAAGTTTGGTAGTAACTTAATCTAAAGTTTCATGATCATTATCATTAGCTTCCTCTCTAGTTGGTGTAGGCATCATGGGAACTTTTTTCTGTGATGAGCTACTTTCCAATTAGAGAGTAGGTACAATTACCTCATCAATTTCTACTTTCCTCCCACTCACTTCTTTTGAGAGAAACTCCTTCTCTAGAGAGGATCCATTCTTAGCAACAAAGATCTTGCCTTTGGATTTGTGATAGAAGGCGTACCCAACAGTTTCTTTTGGGTATCCTATGAAGACACACTTCTCTGATTTGGGTTCGAGCTTATCAGGTTGAAGCTTTTTCACATAAGCATCGCAACCCCAAACTTTAAGAAACGACAGCTTAGGTTTCTTGCTAAACCATAATTCATACGGTGTCGTCTCAACGGATTTAGACGGTGCCCTATTTAACGTGAATGCAGCTGTCTCTAATGCATAACCCCAAAATGATAGCAGTAAATTGGTAAGAGACATCATAGATCGCACCATATCTAATAAGGTACGGTTACGACGTTCGGGCACACCATTACACTGTGGTGTTCCAGGTGGCGTGAGTTGTGAAACTATTCCACATTGTTTTAAATGAAGGCCAAACTCGTAACGCAATATTCGCCTCCGCGATCATATTGTAGAAACTTTATTTTCTTGTTACGATGATTCTCCACTTCACTCTAAAATTCTTTGAACTTTTCAAATGTTTCAGACTTGTGTTTCATCAAGTAGATATACCCATATATGTTCGAATCATTCGTGAAGGTTAGAAAATAACAATACCCGTTGCGAACCACAACACTCATCGGACCGCATACATTGGTATGTATTATTTCCAATAGGTCAATTGCTCGCTCCATTGTTCCGGAGAACATAGTCTTAGTCATCTTGCCCATGAGACATGGTTCGATTTCTTGATCGCTAATAAAGACAAGGAGACGATTCTCATGCCTTATCATCCCCTGTAAGTCATCCGCTCGGATATCCTCCTTCAATTTCAATCATTCATTTGCACGGTGGAGTCTAATTAATTTGAGGTGTACTTATTTTGCGCAGCGGCGGACGCGCCGTCCTCATCATCCTTTACCCCTGATACTCCCACACTCTTTACTTGGACTCGTCGAAGAACATGAACAAAAAGGATTACACCCGCATCAAGTCTGTTCTCGATGGTGCTATCTTTTACTAGGGCGTACGGGATGGAGAGATCAAGACCAAGAAGAAAAGGGATGGCAGGCCCGCCTTTGGCCATAAGACCGACTTCTGCTGCATCCAGCAACCGAGTGATACTCTTAGTGATGGATTCTATGTCGTACACCACATGCTGGAGTACAGACAGGATTAGTAGAACCTTCGCATGTCACCTAAATCCAGCGATGCCCATATTCTGCAATGGGCAAAGAACGTAGGAGATATCCCGGATCATTGACTTCGAGCTGAGTTCTATCACATCCAGCGTGAGCTTGCCCAAGTCATCATTAAGGAGGTCCTCAAAACAGGTCTATTCTACGAGGAAGGGCAAATGTCGCGGAAAGATGTCCGAACACGCATGGCCTCTCAGCGTCTCAACCTGAAGCCTTTCACTAAGCTCGGGGACTATCTCCTTGACTTGGATGGATGGCACGACATGTTGGAGTGATTGTCGATATATGACAATGTGTCTGTTTAGTCCATACTTTCTGAATGACGAAACTTTAGTTGTGATGTAATTAAACTGTCCTCCTCAACTAGCGAAGATCACTCCACGTTAGGGCATTTTGGTTACGATGAACTTTGTTACTTATGCTTATGATATGTTGCTTCTATTTTTGCCAAGTCTGTCTCTTTCTATTGCTCAACTATATATGTTGCATATCATTGACTCATGTGACGATGCAGGTGCATAGATCATCAATGACGAAGAAGTGCTATGCCAGGAGTATACAACGAGTGGCCTGAGTGTCAGGCCTAGGTGTACTGATTTCTGGTTTCCGAGCGACAGCCAGTAGTTAGTTTAGGTTCACGCTAATGCGAGAGGGATACGAACTCATGTACTGCATAATTCCTCTCTCACTCATAGTGATAGCTCTTCTCGCATATACCATTGTTTAGATGGATGACGATGTAGTTGCAAGTAATCGAGACTTGTATCGCTATTTTTGAGATGACGACAAGAGACCACTTTGTGTTGGATGACACTACTGCAGGATGCTGCTAACGTGACACTATGATCAGAGACCCTTTGACGAAACTGTGTGCGATGCCATAATCGCAAACGGTGGTGTAAAAAACCCGTCAAAAAAGGTGCAAAACATTTGCAATGACGGATGCATCAAACATGGTTCAGATTTTAGTTACGTGTGCGAAGCAGGGCATACGGTTGATCCAGAGGAATTGTTTGCGATTAGATAGAACAACAGAAACGGGCAGCCATATCAATGCGTGTGCGATATACGACATACGGTTTGCTCCGACGAACTGTTTGCTATTAGGGAAAGGAACAAAAACGGTCATCCAAATCAAGGTGTGTGTGATATACGACATACGGTTCAGTCGAATGAACTATTTTCAATTAGGGAAGAGAACATAAATGGTTCAACTTAACAAGATGCGTGTGATACGCGGCAAAAAGGCTCGGAGGTTAATTCGAGAACAAGTACACAGAGGTTAATTTGACATACATGACTTATAAGTTTTCTTTTGGAAAACATTTAATTGTGTTGAATGTATATAATGCTCCGTCCTATTAGTTGAATTAACCTCGAGGTCCATGTTTTGGAAACATGTTGTAAAGTAATGGGATAGACCTTCATTCAAGCCAATCAACATGTGTTCAAAAAACAAAAATTATCAAAAAGTAACGAGATAGACCTTCTTCAAGGCAATCAACACGTGTACAAAAAACAAAGAATGTAAAAAATTACAAAACAAGGACCTCAAGGTTAATTCAACTAATATGATGGAGCACCATATACATTCAACGCAATTAAATGTTTACAGTGACCCATCACATTAGTTAATTTAACATCGAGGCCACTTCCCATCCGGTCACCCATCTGATGACTACTCCAGCCTCAGCACACTTAACTTGGGAGTTCGGTTAGATGAGCTATCGGTAAGGAAGCTGGTCCTTGTTGATGTAGGATCCCTCTTTGCATCCTTTATTGGGCACCCGGATGACCGATTATTGCCGCCCAATGGTCAATGCCACATCCCCCGCGGGGCAGTTTTTGCAACGGGTAACTGCATCGTCGCGCTGCACCCGGCACAACCGCATGCACACGAATGTGCGTGATCGTGCACCGGACCCAAACAATGGCAGCACAACTTATAAATTGACGGATGGAGTACTAGTTACAGTGATGCATATAATTAAGCAAAGGAATTGCACATGTCTGTATTGACTAGAACGAGAATGCAATAGCACAATAAGAACTAAGGCCACGATGATGCAATCGCAGTGGTGGTTACAGGAGGCAAGAATAAATATGCATCCATCAATGTACGACCTCCTCCTCCTCAACTCAGTGTGCCGGGCCACTGACCAGCGGCTAAGGAGCGGCGGCTTTTGTGCCGAGGTGAAGGTGCTTCTCAGCAAAGGCATCCAAGGCTTCCAGCCGGTTGAAGAAGGCCAACATCGTAGCATCCTCACTGGCCTTGTAGATACCTATGTACATGATTTGCTTGTACACATGGATGTGTAGGTCGACGGTTTCTTGCAGGTCAAGGCGCCTCGCGGCGAGCACGACCTCCAGGTCGACATTCTTCGTGGCGCCGACGGGCAGTAGCAGGGCCACCAGTGCTTGAAAGAGGTTCCGACCATGGAGGCCGATTAGGGTGGTAGGCAATGAGGAGCCCGGGCACGTGGGCTAGAGGAGTACAGTGATGTCGTCCGTGAGCTTTTTGACAACGGTGAACATGTCGGTGGTGTGAACGATCATCTGGTCGTACTGAGAGTCGTAACTGGCGTCGATAGCGGCCATCCACCAGCTGGTCACCAACACCATGTGGAGACAATCCATGGTGCCATTCCACAGGCCAGCGTCGTGGACCATCTGGCACAGCCGCTGGCCGCTTGCGCGCATCGCTGCCATGGGTCTAGAGTGAGCACTTTTGCGCTTATTAGTGTAGGTGTGCTTAGGTGCGTACGATGTGGTAGATGCATTGGAATGGAGGGTCGCCTTTATATGAGTGCAAACTGTGTTGCATTCACATCGTGCTGCCTCTTTTCCCAGTCCTACTCCCATTACTTCCCTCATGCATTCACACGATGCTAATTGAAGGAGGATGCATCATTGGACGTTCAACATTTCGGGAACTGCTACCCTCTCCCTCGTCTGATTAAAGCTGTATTGGGAACTGCACCGCCCGCTGTCAAATTGAATAGTACTGTGCTGCCCGCTGCACGCCCGGCTGAACACGCCTCCTCGCCTCCATCTATGCTTAATTACTGAATTTTAGTTGCAAAAATTAGATACATGTAGTGATTTTTAGCTTCATAATTTGACAAATCGCAGTGTTACAAGGTTGGAAAATGGCAATGTTACTAGATCAACAAATGTCAATCTTTCTAGTTTGACAAATGGCAACATACCCAATATGACAGATGCAAATCTTACCAAATTGTTTGTAAGTGGTTCACAGGGGTTATCCAAAAGAACCGTTTGTGTTCAAGAGATGCACAAATCCTTCTCTCACTTTGCATACAGGTGTTCTATCTAAAACGTTTGCGATCAAGAGCCATTAAAACCTATAGCAATTAAAACCAAAACACGTGGCGTCACGTGAATGGTTAACATAACGCACATGGTTTAAATTATACAAATGTTTGAGATATTAAAGTGGTAGCTATTTTTTCAAAATGCCTTTGTTGGCTGTTATTCGAGTGCGCCTTCTATCAAAATGGACACAAAAAAGACCACAACATGTCGGGTGCCATTCCATTATAGCATGCCAAGTTTCATGGATTTCAGATGAGTTTTGGATTTACTAGAATTTAAAAACAAAGTATCTCAACGTTTTGCCGGCAATCAACGGTGCCATGGTGTTTGAAATTCATTTCCATTTCTTGCATTGGACCTAAGCATGCACCCAAGGACAAAGATTTGATTTTTCAACCAATTTATATGCATTGGAGCATGTGCATGTAGTTCAAATTTTATTATGCATATAAATGCGTTGAGAACTCACCTAATGCATAAAAATGTCCAAACAAACCCTGAAAAATCACAAAAAATAACACAACACTCCTGTTGTTCTATGTTGACACGAGAATTTTTTTGAAAGCAATAAGAGGCAATGGATATCGTTTCGTCCCCAAAGGTGGGATGTTCCGTCGCGAAACCATCATGCTTGTTGTGAGAAGCTCTGGTTTGTGAGAAGCATATACCCAAACCTGCCCCAAATGGGACAAAAATTACCATGGCATGTTGATGCCGCTCCATGATTGCATGCCAACTTTCATGAATTTCAGACAATTTTTGTATTTACTAGAATTTAAAAACCAGGTATCACAATGTTTGCAGCCGAGTGACGGTGGCAGGGTGTTTGACATTCATTCACATTTCTTGCATGGGACCTAAGCATGCACCCAATGACAAAGATTTAATTTTTCAACCAATTTATATGCACTGGAGCATGTGCATGTAGTTCAAATTTGAATTATGCACATAAATGCATTGAAAACTCACTTAATGCATAAAAATGTCCAAACGAACACTGAAAGTCACAAAAAATAACACAACACTCCTGCTGTTTTATGTTGACACGAGAAAAATTTGAAAGCAATAAGAGACAATGGATATCGTTTCATCCTCAAAGGTGGGACGTTCCCTACCAAAACCATCATGCTTGTTGTGAGAAGCTCTGGTTTGCGAGAAGCATATACCCAAACCTGTCCCAAATGGGACAAAAAATTTACCACGACATGTTGATGCCACTCCATGATAGCATGCCAACTTTCATGAATTTCAGACGAGTTTTGGATTTACTAGAATTTAAAAACCAGTTATCTCAATGTTTGCGATCGAGTGACGGTGGCAGGGTGTTTGACATTCATTCCCATTTATTGCATGTGACCTAAGCATGCACCCAAGGACAAATATTTGATTTTTCAACCAATTTATATGTACTGGAGCATGTGCATGTAGTTCAAATTTGAATTATGCACATAAATGCATTGAAAACTCACTTAATGCATAAAAACGTCCAAAAGAACCCCGAAAAATGACAAAAAATAACACAACACTCATGTTGTTCTATATTGACACGAGAAATTTTTTGAAAGCAATAAGAGGCAATGGATATCGTTTCGTCCCCAAAGCTGGGGTGTTCCCTATCGAAACCATCATGCTTGTTGTGCGAAGCTCTCGTTTGTGAGAAGCATATACCCAAACCTGCCCCAAATGGGACAAAAAATTTACCACGGCATGTTGATGCCGCTCCATGATAGCATGCCAACTTTCATGAATTTCAGACGAGTTTTGGATTTACTAGAATTTAAAAACCAAGTATCTCAATGTTTGCGGCCGAGTGACGGTGGCAGGGTGTTTGACATTCATTCCCATTTCTTGCATGGGACCTAAGCATGCACCCAAGGACAAATATTTGATTTTTCAACCAATTTATATGCACTGGAGCATGTGCATGTAGTTCAAATTTGAATTATGCACATAAATGTATTGAAAACTCACTTAATGCATAAAAATGTCCAAACGAACCCTAAAAAATCACAAAAAATAACACAACACTCCTATGGTTCTATGTTGACATGAGAATTTTTTTAAAAGCAATAAGAGGCAATGGATATCGTTTTGTCCCCAAAGGTGGGGTGTTCCTACCGAAACCATCACGCTTGTTGTGAGAAGCTCTGGTTTGTGAGAAGCATATACCCAAACCTGCCCCAAATGGGACAAAAATTTACCACGGCATGTTGATGCTGCTCCATGATAGCATGCCAAGTTTCATGAATTTCAAACGAGTTTTGGATTTACTAGAATTTAAAAACCAGGTATCTCAATGTTTGCGGCCGAGTGACGGTGGCAGGGTGTTTGACATCCATTCCCATTTCTAGCATGGGACCTAAGCATGCACCCAAGGACAAAGATTTGATTTTTCAACCAATTTATATGCACTGGAGCATGTGCATGTAGTTCAAATTTGAATTATGCACATAAATGCATTGAAAACTCACTTAATGCATAAAAATGTCCAAACGAACCCTGAATAATTCCAATTCTTTTATGACACACATATAGTTGCATGTTCACTGCAGATAAAAGGTCTAGCAATTTAAACACAGTCCATGGCTGCTGTGACCCCATTATGTAATTCAAATCAAGTAGATCCCACACAATTTATTATAACCAATCGTGTGAGACGCAACACAAAATATGTTGGAGCACCGTCGGAGTATAGTACACATACAGCTTATGCGAGAAGGTGCGACGGCTATAGTCCACAGTCCGCCCCGAATAAGGGACCGTGTGTGATGACACTTTGCGCGCCAGTTTTTCGCTGAATCGATTCCAAACTTTTGGCTTCCGCGGAAATATCTACCTCCCCGCCCCCTCCCCCTTACCAAAAGCCACATTTCCCCTGTTTCCTCCTTCCTTTCCAAGTTGAAACCTTCACTCCTTGCTTGCAGTGCCGCCTCCTTGCCGGTGACCCTCCTTCACGCTGCTCGGCCTTGCCTATCCAGGTAGGTAATCCACACCCGACCCCCATCCTCCTCCTCCTTCCACATCCCACATTCCCCGACTATCGACGCGAGCGCGACACCTTCCACCCAAATCACCGACCCCTCCACCAAATAAGCGCTGGCCTAAGCCATGGTGCACGCAGTATAGCCAGGATCTCAAGGAGCATTTGGCAACGGAGAAGCAAATCGCGGCCGCACGCGCAGATGAGGTCGCGATGGCTGCCATTCGTGCCGACCCCTAGATCTTAGAGGGGCACCTCGCCGTCGAGGCCACCGTTGACGCCTCGCACGCTAAAGCCGCGACGCAGTTGGCTACTTTAAACGACAGTTCGTGGCATTTTCTCGAGGCCACCAGCGGTGCCTTCGACGAAGACTACGAGGTGTTCTTTCAGCGTGCATGTGCTTACCTCATCTCGAGAGCCAGCAGGTTGGTGCCCGAGGAGGCTCAGGCAACTCACCACTACAACGAGGGCATCCACGATGCGGAGGCCTTGCCCTCTTCCATGTCCAAGGATCCAATCATCATCGATATATCCGACAATGAGGAGTAGCTTGTCTTATTAACTCACTATAAGGACCCATGTTCAGTTTGCTTGCTACTGCCTTTCCTTAACAAATTCTAGTGAATTGTGCTATCTACTTTTACCATGCAATCTTCTGCTATAGTGTATATGTTCTATATGTCGTGCAATGTGGTGTTCAGTTAACTGCTTGGTTCAATTCTGCAAATGTGATGTTCAATTCTTCAGGGTGCAATATTTCCAAGTTGTTAAGCATGCTTGGTTTGCTTAACTGTCTGATCTTCTATTACGAGTATGTTATATTGTGCAATGTGATGCTCAGTTAACGTTTGGTTCATTTGTTGTGGTGTTTAGTTAACTGCTTGGTTCAATTCTGCAATGCGATGTTCAATTGTTGTAGCTGCATTCTGTTATTGTATACCATGTGAGAAATAATTTGATTTTGGTTGTACTAAATACATGAGAAACAAATACAATTGCTATATTTCCAATTTGTTAAGCATGCTTGGTTTGGTTAACTGTCTGATCTTCTATTAGGAGTATGTTATATTCTGCAATGTGGTGCTCAGTTAACGTTTGGTTCATTTGTTGTGGTGTTTAGTTAACTGCTTGGTTCAATTCTGCAATGTGATGTTCAATAATTGTGGTTGCATTCTGTTTTTGTACACCATGTGAGGAATAAATCAAATTTGGCTACACTTAATACATGAGAAACATATACAAGTGCTATATTTCCTAGTTCTTAATCATGCTTGGTTTGGATAAATGGGTTTTCCATGTGGCTTGAATTAATCTGATGAATTTGCAATGTGCTTATTTATCATCAACATATTTTACTGATAGCATGCGAACCCTTACTTAACTTGATGACTAACTACCTTATATGTGTTGCAGGGAAACAATGGGAAGCACTAAGGTTTACAAGATGGTACTAACTATTATACCTTGCCTTTTTTATTCCTTTGCCCCATTTCCAATATAGAGAAGATATTTATGCACATCCTTATTTTCAGGGTTCGCTGATGATTACCTCTCAAACCACCTCTGTGGTTAGGAGGCGAGGAGAGTTTTCATACAACACCCACGGTTCAATATTGAAGTGTTCCTGAAGAGGTCGAAGGATGGACGGTCAATCATCCACAGGCACTGGCCTAAAGTTGCAAAGACCTTCAACATGAATGAAGGCTCAATATTCGCCTTCCACTTCAGCAGTTTTCCAGATGAGATGCATCTCTCTATGTACCGTCTATGATGCTAATTTCGAAAGGTTCTAGATGTTGCATGTGAAACTTGCTGCTGGTGTAGTTGTGTAATGGGGTAGCTGAGTGCTGAAGCTATATCATGTTGTACTCCGATGTATTTCAATTATGAAATCTCGCTTCCTTAATATGGAAATGGAACATATTATGTGCTTAATATGAATGTCAATTAGATTAGTAAATGGATTATTAATAATAGGGCAATTAGCCCGCTAATTGGTCAATTAGCTGGCTAATTGGGTTTTCCTATTGCAAACGGTTATTAAGAAAACACCATGGGCGATAACCTCAGGCAACACACACAGTTTCTAGGAATAAACTGTGTTGGATCAATGAACAATCACACACGTCATTCTCTTGAAAATTGTTTGTGTTACGCCACCTTGCGCAAACGTTTTCCTTGGAGTGACTGTGTGGGATGTATATACGAACGAAAACGTTCGGCGGTGACTGACTGTGTGAGATGTACTTACGACCGGAAATGATTTTACTTTGTATAATTGTATTTTTAGCACTCATGACGTATTTACGTATTTGAGTGCTCTTGTCGCATACGACCTCATTTTGCCGAGCGTGTGTGCCAGGAGGGCATATCCCCAACGGTTTCTGAGTCATGTGGGAAGGACCCCCTTATCGCCCACAATCACTAGGTGACGGTCCCGAACACCGCCGCGGAAAGGGGTTAAAAACCGTTTGTATAGCACCGACGTGTACCAGTGTGATGATTATGATGATGACATGATTTGATGAGACTATTTGTATGTATATGCTATGATTACATTTGTATGTGTTTGATATGCTAAAGATTATTGTATAAAGCCTGTTCAAATACAAAATAAACATGCAAAAAACAGAAACTAATAAAACTAGCAGTAGTGAGGGGAATAAAGTTAGCAGTAGCGCTCTCTTACCAGTAACGTGTCCTAGTTAAAAGCGTTGCAGCTATTAGCAGCAGCGTGTTGCACTAAAGCTTGCTGCTGCTAGCCATGTATAGCAGTAGCATGGGATAACACTCACTACTGCTACATTTTTCCCTAGTAGTGTAAAGATGATCCTGTGTTTGAATTAAAACAATTGCCAGACACTTTGAAATGTGCTTATGTTGATGAAAAGAAGATATATCGTGTTATTATTAGTGATAACCTTTCAGAACATGAAGAAGAAATATTATTGATAGTTCTAAGGAAGCACCAGGCTGCTATTGGATATACTCTTGATGATTTAAAGGGCATTAGTCCCACTCTATTCAGCACAAGATTAATATGGAACCTGATGCTCAACCCGTTGTTGATCACCAACATCGGTTAAATCTGAAGATGAAAGAAGTGGTAAGAACGGAGATATTAAAACTTCTGGAAATAGGTATAATCTATCATATAGCTGATAGTAGATGGGTAAGCCTTGTTCATTGTGTTCCTAAGAAGGGAGGTATTACTGTTGTTCCTAATGATAAGAATGAACTTATTCCACAAAGAATTGTTATAGGCTATAGAATGGTAATTGATTTTAGAAAATTAAATAAAGCAACTAAAAAAGATCATTACCCTCTGCCTTTTATTGATCAAATGCTAGAAAGATTATCTAAGAACACACACTATTGCTTCCTTGATGGATATTCTGTTTTTTCACAAATACTTGTTTCTCAACCTGATCAAGAAAAGGCCACTTTCACTTATCCCTTTGGAACTTATGCTTATAGACGTATGCCTTTTGGTTTATGCAATGCACCTGCTACCTTTCAAAGATGTATGACTGCTATATTGTCTGACTTTTGTGAAAAGATTGTTGAAGTTTTCATGGATGACTTCTTTGTTATGGGAAGTCTTTTGATGATTGTTTAAGAAATCTTGATCGAGTTTTGCAGAGATGTGAACAAACAAATCTTGTCTTGAATTGGGAGAAGTGTCACTTTATGGTTAATGAAGGTATTGTCTTGGGTCATAAGATTTTAGAAAAGGGTATTGAAGTGGACAAAGCTACGGTTGATGCAATTGAGAAAATGCCATGTCCTAAGGATATCAAAGGTATTCGTAGTTTCCTAGGTCATGTTGGTTTCTATAGGAGATTTATCAAAGACTTCTCTAAAATTTCTAGGCCTCTTACAAACCTTTTGCAGAAGGATGTCCCTTTTGTTTTTGATGATGATTGTTTTGAAGCTTTTGAAACACTCAAGAAAGCCTTAATTTCTGCACCTATTGTTCAACCATATGATTGGAACTTTCCTTTTGAAATTATGTGTGATGCTAGTGATTAAGCTGTTGGTGTTGTTCTAGGACAAAGAGTTGATAGGAAATTGAATGTTATTCATGATGCTAGCAAAACTCTAGACGGTGCTCAAAAGAATTATGCTACTACTAAAAAAGAATTCCTAGCAGTGGTATTTGCTTGTGATAAATTTAGATCTTACATTGTTGATTCAAAAGTAATTGTTCACACTGACCATGCTACTATTAAATATCGTATGGAAAAGAAAGATGCTAAACCTAGACTTATTCAATGGGTTCTCTTGCTGCAAGAATTTGATTTGCATATCACTGATAGAAAAGGAGGTGAGAACCACGTAGCTGATAACTTGCCTAGGCTTGAAAATGTGCTTGATGACTCACTTGAAGGAAATATGCCCTAGAGGCAATAATAAAGTTATTATTTATTTCCTTATATCATGATAAATGTTTATTATTCATGCTAGAATTGTATTAACCGGAAACATAATACATGTGTGAATACATAGACAAACATAGTGTCACTAGTATGCCTCTACTTGACTAGCTCGTTTATCAAAGATGGTTATGTTTCCTAGCCATGGACAAAAGAGTTGTCATTTGATTAACGGGATCACACCATTAGGAGAATGATGTGATTGGCATGACCCATTCCGTTAGCCTAGCACTTGATCGTTTAGTATGTTGCTATTGCTTTCTTCATGACTTATACATGTTCCTGTAACTATGAGATTATGCAACTCCCGTTTGCCGGAGGAACACTTTGGGTGCTACCAAACGTCACAACGTAACTAGGTGATTATAAAGCAGTACTACAGGTGTCTCCGAAGGTACATGTTGGGTTGGCGTATTTCGAGATTAGGTTTTGTCACTCCGATTGTCGGAGAGGTATCTCTGGGCCCTCTCGGTAATGCACATCACCATAAGCCTTGCAAGCAATGTAGCTAATGAGTTAGTTACGGAATGATGCATTACGTAACGAGTAAAGAGACTTGCCGATAACGAGATTGAACTAGGTATTGGATACCGACGATCGAATCTCGGGCAAGTAACATACCGATGACAAAGGGAACAACGTATGTTGTTATGCGGTTTGACCGATAAAGATCTTCGTAGAATATGTAGGAGCCAATATGGGCATCCAGGTTCCGCTATTGGTTATTGACCGAGAATAGTTCTAGGTCATGTCTACATAGTTCTCGAACCCGTAGGGTCCGCACGCTTAAGGTTTTGATGACAGTTATATTATGAGTTTATGAGTTTTGATGTACCAAGGGAGTTCGGAGTCCCGGATGAGATCGGGGACATGACGAGGAGTCTCGAAATGGTCGAGACGTAAAGATCGATATATTGGACGACTATATTCGGAGTTCGGAAAGGTTCCGAGTGATTCGGGTATTTTTCGAAGTACCGGAGAGTTACGGGAATTCGCTTGGGAGAAGTATTGGGCCTTGTTGGGCCATACGGGAAAGAGAGAGGGGCTGCCTAGGGCAGACCGCGCGCCCCCCATGGCTTGGACTAGGGGGAGGGGCCGCACCCCCTCCTTCCTTCCCTTCTCTCTTCCCCTTCCTTGTCTCCTACTCCTACTACTTGGAAGGACTTCTAGTTGGACTAGGAAAGAGGGAATCCTACTCCCGGTGGGAGTAGGACACCCCTAGGGCGCGCCTCTCCCCTTGGCCGGCCCCCTCCTCCTTGCTCCTTTATATACGGGGGCAGGGGGCACCCCATGACACACAAGTTGATCTACGGATCGTTCCTTAGCCGTGTGCGGTGCCCCCCTCCACCATATTCCACCTCGGTCATATCGTCGCAGAGTTTAGGCGAAGCCCTGCGCCGGTAGAACATCATCATCGTCACCACGCCGTCGTGCTGGTGGAACTCATCCCCGATGCTTTGCTAGATCGGAGCCCGGGGATCGTCGTCGAGCTGAACGTGTGCTGAACTCAGAGGTGCCGTACGTTCGGTACTTGGATCGGTCGGATCGTGAAGACGTACGACTACATCAACTGCGTTGTCATAACGCTTCCGCTTACGGTCTACGAGGGTACGTGGACAACACTCTCCCCTCTTGTTGCTATGCCATCACCATGATCTTGCGTGTGCGTAGGATTTTTTTTTGAAATTACTACGTTCCCCAACAGTGTCATCCGAGCTTAGGTTTTATGCAGTTATGTTATATGCACGAGTAGAACACAAGTGAGTTGTGGGCGATACAAGTCATACTGCTTACCAGCATGTCATACTTTGGATGAAGCGGCCCAGACCGACATTACGCGTACGCTTACGCGAGACTGGTTTTACCGCCGTGCTTTGCACACAGGTGACTAGCGGGTGTCTGTTTCTCGAACTTTAGTTGAACCGAGTGTGGCTATGCCCGGTCCTTGCGAAGGTTAAAACAGCACTAACTTGACGAACTATCATTGTGGTTTTGATGCGTAGGTAAGAACGGTTCTTGCTCAGCCCGTAGCAGCCACGTAAAACTTGCAACAACAAAGTAGAGGACGTCTAACTTGTTTTTGCAGGGCATGTTGTGATGTGATATGGTCAAGATGTGATGAGATATAAGTTGTTGTATGAGATGATCATGTTTTATTGAAGTTATCGGCAACTGGCAGAAGCCCTATGGTTGTCTCTTTGTTGCATAAGATGCAAGTGCCAAATAATTGCTTTACTTTATCGCTGTGCAATAGCAATAGTTGCAAGAGCAATAGTTGGCGAGACGACCATGTGACGACACATTGATATAGATCAAGATGATGAAGATCATGGTGTCATGCCGGTGACGATAGAGATCATGACAGTACTTTGGAGATGGAGATCAAAGGCGCAAGATGATCATGGCCATATCATGTCACATATTTTGATTGTATATGATGTTTATCTGTTATACATCTTATTCTATTTTGTTTGACGGTAGCATTTTAAGATGATCTCTCACTAATTATCAAGAAGTGTTCTCCCTGAGTATGCACCGTTGTGAAAGTTCTTCGTGCTGAGACACCATGTGATGATCGGGTGTGATAGGCTCTACGTTCAAATACAACGGTGCAAAATAGTTGCACACGCGGAATACTCAAAGTTAAACTTGACGAGCCTAGCATATCTGAGATATGGCCTCGGAACACGGAGACCGAAAGGTCGGCGTGAATCATATAGTAGATATGATCAACATAGTGATGTTCACCATTGAAAACTACTCCATCTCACGTGATGATCGGACATGGTTTAGTTGATTTGGATCACGTGATCACTTAGATGACTAGAGAGATGTCTGTCTAAGTGGGAGTTCTTAAGTAATATGATTAATTGAACTTAAATTTATCATGAACTTAGTCCTGGTAGTATTTTGCAAATTATGTTGTAGATCAATAGCTTGCGTTGTTGCTTTCATATGTTTATTTTGATATGTTCCTAGAGAAAATTGTGTTGAAAGATGTTAGTACCAATGATGCGGATTGAAACCTTGATCTGAGGATTATCCTCATTGCTGCATAGAAGAATTATGTCCTTAATGCACCGCTAGGTGAAAAACCTATTACAGGAGCAGTTGCAGACGTTATGAACGTTTGGCTAGCTCAAAAGGATGACTACTTGATAGTTTAGTGCACCATGCTTAAACGGCTTAGAATCGGGACTTCAAAGACGTTTTGAGCGTCATGGACCATATGAGATGTTCCAGAGTTGAAGTTAATATTTCCAAGCAAATACCGAGTTGAGAGATATGAAGTCTCCAACAAGTCCTAAAGCTAAAAGATGGAGGAGAATCGCCCAACTAGTGAGCATGTGCTCAGATTGTCAGGTACTTCAATCGCTTGAATCAAGTGGGAGTTAATCTTCCGAGATAAGATAGTGATTGATGAATTCTCTAGTCACCATCACTAAGTTACTAGAACTTCGTGATGGACTATAGTATGCAAGGGATGACGAAAATGATTCCTGAGCTCTTCGTGATGTTGAAATCGACGAAGGTAGAAATCAAGAAAGAGCATCAAGTGTTGATGATTGACAAGACCACTAGTTTCAAGAAAAGGGCAAATGGAAAGAAAGGGAAAAGTTCAAGTAGAATGGCAAACAAGTTGTCACTCCCGTGAAGAAGACCAAAGCTGGACCAAAGCTTGAAACTGAGTGCTTACGCTGCAAAGGAAATGGTCACTGGAAGCGGAAATGCCCTGAATATTTGGTGGATAAGAAGGATGGCAAAGTGAACAAGGGTATATTTGATATACAGGTTATTGATGTGTGCCTTACTAGTGTTTATAGTAGCCGCTGAGTATTTGATACTTGTTCGGTTGCTAAGATTAGTAACTCGAAACAGGAGTTACAGAATAAACAGAGACTAGTTGAAGGGGAAGTGACGATGAGTGTTGGAAGTAGTTCCAAAATTGATATGATCATCATCACACACTCCCTATACTTTCGGGATTAGTGTTAAACCTAAGTAAATGTTATTTGGCGGTTGCGTTGACCATGAATATGATTTGATCATGTTTATTGCAATACGGTTATTCATTTAAAGTCAGAGAATAATTGTTGTTCTGTTTACATGAATAAAACCTTCAATGGTCATACACCCAATGAAAATAGTTTGTTGGATCTCGATCGTAGTGATACACATATTCATAATATTGATGCCAAAAGATGCAAAGTTAATAATGATAGTGCAACCCATTTGTGGCACTGCCGTTTGGGTCATATCGGTGTAAAACGCATGAAGAAACTCCATAAAGATGGATTATCGAAATCACTTGGTTATGAATCATTTGATGCTTGCGAACCGTGCCTTTTGGGCAAGATGACTAAAACTCCGTTCTCGAGAACAATGTAACAAGCTATTGACTTATTGAAAATAATACATACCGATGTATGCGATCCAATTAGTGTTGATGCTCGTGGCAAGTATCGTTGTTTTCTGACTTTCACAAGATGATTTGAGCAGATATGGGTATATCTACTTGATGAAACATAAGTCTGAAATAGTTGAAAGGTTCAAAGAATTTCAGAGTGAAGTGAAAAAAACATCGTAACAAGAAAATAAAGTTTCTGCGATCTGATCGCGGAGACGAATATTTGAGTTACGAGTTTGGTCTTCAATTAAAACAATGTGAAATAGTTTCACAGCTCACGCCACATGGAACACCACAATGTTATGGTGTGTCCGAACGTCGTAACCGCACTTTGTTGGATATGGTGCGGTCTATGATGTCTCCTATCGGTTTACCACTATCGTTTTGTGGTTATGCATTAGAGACATCTGCATTCACGTTTAATAGGGCACCATCTAAATCCGTTGAGACGACACCGTATGAACTATGGTTTAGCAGTAAACCTAAGCTGTCGTTTCTTAAAGTTTGGGGCTGTGATGCTTGTGTGAAAAAGTTTCATCCTGATAAGCTCAAACCCAAATCGAAGAAGTGCGTCTTCATAGAATACCCAAAGGAAACTATTGGGTACACCTTCTATCACAGATCCGAAGGCAAAATATTCGTTGCTAAGAATGGATCCTTTCTAGAGAAGGAGTTTCTCTCGAAAGAAGTGAGTGGGAGGAAAGTAAGAGCTTGATAAGGTAATTTGTACCTTCTCCCGAATTGGAAAGTAGTTCATCACAGAAATCAGTTCCAGTAATTCCTACACCAATTAGTGAGGAAGCTAATGATAATGATCATGGAACTTCAGATCAAGTTACTACAGAACCTCATAGGTCTTCCAGAGTACGGTCCGCACCAGAGTGGTACGGTAATCCTGTTCTGAAAGTCATGTTACTAGACCATGATAAACCTACGAACTATGAGGAAGCGATGATGAGCCCAAATTCCACAAGATGGCTGGAGGCCATGAAATCTTAGATAGGATCCATGTATGAGAACAAAGTGTGGACTTTGTTGGACTTTCCCGATGATCAACAAACCATAGAAAATAAATGGACCTTCAAGAGGAAGACGGACGTTGATAGTAGTGTTACTATCTACTAAGCTCGACTTGTTGCGAAAGGTTTTCGACAAGTTCAAGGTGTTGAATACGATGAGATTTTTCTCATTCGTATCGATGCATAAGTCTGTCCGAATCATGTTAGCAATTGCCACATTTTATGAAATCTGGCAAATGGATGTCAAAACTGCATTCCTCAATGGATTCTTTAAAGAAGAGTTGTATATAATGCAACCAGAAGGTTTTGTCAATCCTAAAGGTGCTAACAAAATGTGCAAGCTCCAGCGATCCATCAATGGACTGGTGCAAGCATCTCGGAGTTGGAATATACGCTTTGATGAGTTGATCAAAGCATATGGTTTTATACAGACTTTTGGAAAGGCATGTATTTACAAGAAAGTGAGTGGGAGCTCAGTAGCATTTCTGATATTATATGTGCAAGACATATTGTTGATTGGAAATGATATAGAATTTCTGGATAGCATAAAAGGATACTTGAATAAAAGTTTTTCAATGAAATACCCCGGTGAAGCTGCTTACATATTGAGCATCAAGATCTATTGAGATAGATCAATACACTTGATAAGTTTTTCAAAAGTACATACCTTGTCAAGATTTTGAAGTAGTTCAAAATGGAACAGTCAAAGAAAGAGTTCTTGCCTGTGTTGCAAAGGTGTGAAATTGAGTAAGACTCAAATCCCGACCACGACAGAAAATAGAAAAGAGAATGAAAGTCATTCCCTATGCCTCAGTTATAGGTTCTATAAAGTATGCTATGCTATGTACCAGACCTATTGCATACCTTGCTCTGAATTTGTCAAGGGAGTACAATAGTGATCTAGGAGTAGATCACTGGACATTGGTCAAGAATATACTTAGTGAGGACTAAGGAAATATTTCTCGATTATGGAGGTGATAAAAGAGCCATCATAAAGAGTTACATCGGTGCAAGCTTTTACACCGATCCAGATGACTTTAACGAGTAAAGAGACTTGCCGATAACGAGATTGAACTAGGTATTGCATACCGACGATCGAATCTCGGGCAAGTAACATACCGATGACAAAGGGAACAACGTATGCTCTTATGCGGTTTGACCGATAAAGATCTTCGTAGAATATGTAGGAGCCAATATGGGCATTCAGGTTCCGCTATTGGTTATTGACCGAGAATAGTTCTAGGTCATGTCTACATATTTCTCGAACCCGTAGGGTCCGCACGCTTAAGGTTTCGATGACAATTATATTATGAGTTTATGAGTTTTGATGTACCGAAGGAGTTCGGAGTCCCGGATGAGATCGGGGACATGACGAGGAGTCTCGAAATGGTCGAGACGTAAAGATCGATATATTGGACGACTATATTCGGAGTTCGGAAAGGTTCCGAGTGATTCGGGTATTGTTCGGAGTACCAGAGAGTTACGGGAATTCGCCGGGGAGAAGTATTGGGCCTTATTGGGCCATACGGGAAAGAGAGAGGGGCTGCCTAGGGCAGGCCGCGCGCCACCCCATGGCTTGGACTAGGGGGAGGGGCCGCACCCCCTCCTTCCTTCCCTTCTCTCTTCCCCTTCCTTGTCTCCTACTCCTACTACTTGGAAGGACTTCTAGTTGGACTAGGAAAGAGGGAATCCTACTCCCGGTGGGAGTAGGACACCCCTAGGGCGCGCCTCTCCCCTTGTCCGGCCCCCTCCTCCTTGCTCCTTTATATACGGGGGCACCCCATGACACACAAGTTGATCTACGGATCGTTCCTTAGCCATGTGCGGTGCCCCCTCCACCATATTCCACCTCGGTCATATCGTCGCAGAGTTTAGGCGAAGCCTTGCGCCGGTAGAACATCATCATCGTCACCACGCCGTCGTGCTGACGGAACTCATCCCCGACGCTTTGCTGGATCGGAGCCCGGGGATCGTCATCGAGCTGAACGTGTGCTGAACTCGGAGGTGCCATACGTTCGGTACTTGGATCGGTCGGATCATGAAGACGTACGACTACATCAACCGCGTTGTCATAACGCTTCTGCTTACGGTCCACGAGGGTACGTGGGCAACACTCTCCCCTCTTGTTGCTATGCCATCACCATGATCTTGCGTGTCCGTAGGATTTTTTTTTGAAATTACTACGTTCCCCAACACCACTACCTATTGATGATAGTTTTTGATGCGGAGCATCCCACGCTCATCCCCATGGACGTATCTACATCTTCCTCAACACCACCTGGACCCATGACAAGAGCTAGAGCAAAGCCTATTGAAGATAAGGTGAACTCGCTCCTTTCCGAACTCCCTCTTCCTACTCACGAGACTTGGCTACTACCTCATATGGACACTCTGTGTGTGATCTGGTACCTGGAGGAGAGCCACGGGACAGCTACACCCAATGGCCAAGGTGGCAAGGACGTCAAGCATGGACATCAAGAAGAAAGGCCATTTGTGAAGCTACAGGCACCGGACGACCGGCCGGCCCCGGACGTCCGAGCCCTGGGAGACGCTACAGCGAGGGAAAGAAGACAGGACAGAGTTACAGGCCACGGACGACTGGCCCTTCCCGGACGTCCGACGACGCCCAGGGCCACGGACGACCGACGCCCTTCGGACGTTCGGCAGCTGGGCACCCGAGAGGAAATTAACGGAAGACCGAAGCCACCGGACGACCGGCCAACCGGGACCAGAGCCGAATTTACGGAAGTCCTACAGCCCCGGGCGTCCGGACCGTTCTGAAGCCCCGAACGTCCGACGCCTTCCGGACGTCCGACACCTGAGTGCTGATTTCGTGTTGGGCCGCAGCCCATGTACCTCTTCGCCCCCCTAGACTATATATATTCTTTCGTCCCCACCTTTCTAGGGTAGCATTGGATTAGCTCATATTTGTGTGAGAGCCTTGCTCATCCACTTGGATACTTCTCCTCGGAGTTCACGACCTCTTCGGAGAAGATCCCCCAAGTGGATTCAAGACCCCTTTCTAGGGAAGACCAACAAGACCTCCTCATGGAGAAGAACAGTTCCTTTGTATCCTTACCTTTGTTGATTGTGGATCATGTGTTACTCTTTGTGTTCGGTGATCTAGCACTTGTGTGATTCATTCCTTGTCGGTTTAGTGATTCTCTCCCGTTTTCCCCGTGTTTTCCCCTTGTGCTTCCGCGTGTTCTTCGTGATTCCCCGTAGGATCCACTCCAAACATGAAAGATCATCACCATAGGGTTCCGCCCTACATCATCTTGGTATCATGAGCCACGTTGATCACGTTTTTGGAGCCCCTACCCCGTGTTTTCTAGCTTGATTTTGTTGTTTTTGTCCTAAATCCAAAAAACCCCACCAAAAATAGCCCCAAATTTTTTTGTGATTTGTTCGAGAGTTGAGATTTTGTTGGATTTGGTCCATGGATTTGTGTTGCTGCGTGTGGATCTAGCTTTACCCACCCTCCCCACCCTTTTCCATCCACCAAATCACTCGATTTCGACCTCACCATCTTCTTCTTCCCCGAAACCTCGCAGTTCATCCCGAGCCCGATTTTCGCCCAGGCTCCGGACGACCGGAAAAGCTGGACGTCCGACGACGACCGGATGACCGCAAAACACGGACGTCCGTGAAACCCTGACGAAACTGAAGTTGACAGTTCGGCCACCACCACAACCCCACATTCCACCACATCTTCCAAACCCACATACACCACCATCTTCCCCGACACCTCCTATGACAATTTTGACACATTTTGGTCCTTGATATTTTGAGTTGTGGCCCCCGTATCCTTTTGTGTTTCGGCTATCTAGGTGCGGTTTGACTTCATCACCACCACGGCTCATCTTCGCAAGGGTCTCATCATCGCCAAGGACGGTAACATCGATGACATCTTTGTCATACCTTGCAATTGCATTGATACCCCACATGTCCCTAATTTTGCGTAGCTTACCCATCGAGACTAGCCATTGAGTATTGCCGGCAACGTGACTTGTGCACATTACTGATCATACACCATAGCATACATACCATACCATAGTGGTGCATATCTTGGGATCCACTTGTGTGTCACAAAGTTGTCATCGCATACACAATTGCTATCTTGGTTCATGAAGTTTTGCATGAGAAAAGAACTCAAAAGTGAAAGAGCCACCCAAGCTTTTAAGCAAAGAGGAAAGATAAGCAAAGAGCTTATGAACAAGAACCATAGCATCATACTACATTAAGATTGTCATATTGGATCATCTTGGATCATTGCACCGAAATACCATACATATAGCATATGTGGGATAGAGATAGTTGCATTTTTGCCTAGTAGGTTGTGCACAAGTTCCGTATCCGCCTATTGTGCAATCGTGCTAGCGTCTCTCTAGTATTGTGCAACAAGAGCATTTTCGTGGTTTCCACATTTTGGCTCACTTTTGGTTTGCACAATCCCATCTATCTATTTGCGTGTGTGTTCCCGTGTTCCACTATTTGCTTGGTCTACTTGTTGCATTTGCAAATTTGTGAATCATTTCCAACATTATTAAAGCTCACTTACTATTGCATCAAATTTTATGCCACCATCCTAACCAAGCTCCACCATAAGCTTTTACGTGTGTAGGTGTGAGAACCGACAAGAATTGGTACCAATAGTGCTACTTCATTGTCCGCAATTGAGTGAACTTGATTCATCTTCAACATTGGTCAAAGGTACATTGGTATTAGTTCTTCTCCTTCTACCACTCACATTTTGCTTGGAATGATGGATAGGCCAAGTACTTCTACCAACCCACTCTTCATCGAGCAAGACGACGACATGTCATCATACATCACCAAGAGCCACCTCTTTGGTGCACAACGAGCGTTACATCAAGAGCAACAAGCAATGAACGACCGCATCGACAACCTCGCCACCGACTTGCGACTCTCCGAGCAACGTACACGAGACTACTTCGACAACAAGCTCGACGCACACAAACAAGAGAACGATGCAAGAATGGACGAGATCCGCGCCTTGTTGGTGAACCGGCCTCCTTCCACATCATCATACTCAAGACGGAGCCATTCCAGTCGACACTCCGACGAATCCTTCTCCGGCTCAAGTACACCGTCATTGACCATTCTTCGACGAGCCGCGTGTCAAGACCGTCATGCATCTCGCAACCCGCTACACGCCAAGCATTCACAAGAGCAAGCCGATGAGCAAGTCCCTCGTCCTCAATCAAATCAAGTCGCTTTTGCCCAAGCTCAAGAACGACAATGTCTTCGTCACCAAGAAGAGGAAAAACGAGCGCGTCTACACCAAGAGAAACAAGACGCCGAGGCTCAACGTCTTCAACAACAACAACGAGAAGCACAAGCTATTGAGGCGGAACGTGCCCTTCAAGAATCAAGTCGAGCCATCGCCAACCGCAATCGCGAACGGCTGTAGGATCGAAAGTATGTCTAGAGGGGGGGGGGTGATTAGACTACTTGACAATATAAAAGTTTAGCCTTTTGATTAGGACAAGTTTTTAGCAAGTTCACAATGATGATCAAGTCAAGTATCACCCTACACATTCAATTCTAGAGTAATGGCAGTGGAAAGTATATTGCACATGTAGTAAAGGAGAGGTGGAGAAGAGCAAACGCAATTTGGAGACACGGAGATTTTTTCTCGTGGTTCCGATAGGTGGTGCTATCGTCAATCCACGTTGATGGAGACTTCAACCCACGGAGGGTAACGGCTGCGAGAGTCCACGGAGGGCTCCACCCACGAAGGGTCCACGAAGAAGCAACCTTGTCTATGCCATCATGGCATACGCCCACGGAGGACTAGCCTTACTCGGGGTAGATCTTCACGAAGTAGGCGATCTCCTTGCCCTTACAAACTTCTTGGTTCAACTCCACATCTCGACGGAGGCTCCCAAGCGACACCTAACCAATCTAGGAGGCACCACCTCCAAAAGGTAATAGATCGTGTTGGTGATGATGAACTCCTTGCTCTTGTGCTTCAAATGATAATCTCCCCAACACTCAACTCTCCTCACCGATTTGGCTGTGGTGGAAGAAAGGATTGAGTGGAAAGCAACTTGGGAAGGCTAGAAATCAAGTTTCATATGGTGGGAGTGGAGCAACTTGATCTCAACACAAGGGTAGGTAGTTTTCTTCTCGAAATGTAAGGTAGGAGTGGTAGTTCTTTCGATGGCTCTCTCCATGAATGAAGAGGAGGTGGAGGGTATTTATAGCCTCCACACAAAATCCAACTGTTACACACATTTGACCAATCTCGGTCAGACCGAAGTTGACAACTCGGTGAGACCGAAAGTTCAAATCTTGTGAACGTTGGGATTTTCGGTGGGACCGAAAATACAATCTCGGTGAGTCCGATTCTTCCAAAGACTAGGGTTTGCCAATCTCGGTGGGACCGACTTTATCATCTCGGTGACACCGATATGATGACAGAAGGTTACAGAAGCTTGGCAACACTAGTTTCGGTGAGACCGAGTTTGGAATCGGAAAATCCGAAATTTCTAGGGTTTGGGTATATGGCTGAGGTGGTTCATCTCGGTGTGACTGAGTTTATGGAATCGGTGGGACCGAGATTACTTATGAGTATATGTTGGAATGAAAGATTGCTGATAGTTTGGGAAATAAATCACTAAGCACTTTGAGCAACCAGATCATTATCATAACCTCATCCCCTTTTAATAGTATTGGCTTTCCTATAGACTCAATGTGATCTTGGATCACTAAACCAAAAATGGAGTCTTGAGCTTTTGCCAATGCTTTCCTTAGCATTTTGAGGGGTCCACTTCTTCACCATTGCCATACCCATATCAATGAACTTTCTGAAATGATTCTCAAGAAGTTATTAGTTCAATGATATATATGTTGTTATTAATTACCAAAACCACCCGGGGATTAGTTGCACTTTCAATCTCCCCCTTTTTGGTAATTGATGACAACATATAGATCAAAGCTTCGACAAATGATATAATCAATGAATAATATCGTCGCTTTGAGAAGTATGTGATAAGCAAGAGCTCCCCTAAATTTGTGCATTATTTAAGATTTGCGTTTGAATGCAAATGCACAATCGATTAGGATCATGGGTCACTCTTCCATGTCACATACATCTTGGTGGAGCGCACAAAATGATAAGAATGAATAGCATGCACCCAAACACCAAGACATGAGTAAATGATCATACAAGATATGAATAGCATATGATAAGCATTAAGCACACATTAAGGCATAGTATGATCAAGCACTCATCAAAGTAGAGCAAACGTAGTATCAAACACACGGAATGTCTCGAAAATCTCAAAAGTATCTCAAAGAAAACCGCAAACGAAAGAGCAAAAGCGAGCACTCTCTCTCGAAGTCCTATGATCTATACAATTTTCCCCTTTGGCAACAAGTTACCAAAAGTTTGAAAGGTATAGAGCTAAACGTCACTAGGGACTCTGCTGGCGGCTCTATGCAGGTTGATGGAGTTGAGATAGCTGCATCTGCAAAGGCTTGGCTGAAGTCTGTGGAGCTGGAGGAGTGGACACCTGGAGCTGGAGCTGGAACCGATGGAGCTGTGGGAGGTCTTGATGCAGTAGCCTCAGTGTGCATCCTTTCGAATAGCAGCTGATCTGGGTCTTGTGGGAACCGGAGCAGGCTGCTCATAGTCATCTGGACAAGGTCATCCTGCATCTCTGCATGAGCTCTGCCTTCTCCTCTTAGCTTCCTCGATATCTGCCTCAAGCTTGTTGACAATGACTTGCACTTGATCGACTTGACATCCGAGCATGAAACTTGTCTTCAACTATCCTCTCAAGACTCTCCCGAGACTGCACTATGCTGCCAGGCGTAGTTCAATCCTCCGGTAGCTTCAAGGAGCTGTTCTCCAACACTCTTGGGTTTAGCTGCTGCTGCTGCTGCTTCCTTCTCAGCTTTAGCTTGTTTGGCAACTTCAGACTTTGCTTGACCTTCAACAGACGTGGGATCATCCTCACCATCACAACTTCATTGTCCTCATGCTCGGGCTGCAGTGGCAAGTGGGGTCTATCCAACAAGTAGGTGCCCGTGCCAAACTTGGCATTGATAAGCATCTGAATGTGCGGGGCAAAACCACATGACCTCTTCTGGTCTGCTGCAGTCCTCTTGATAGTCTCAACTATCAGGTCCATCACCTTGAAAGGTGCCTTCTGATCTAGTATATGCAGCATGTTGATAGAATAGCCTCTTATCATGCGATGATCTCCAGACTTGGGCATCAGGGCATGCCTCAGAATTATGTTAGTGGTAGGAAGACCTGCCTGGAGATGATACACTGAGCCGAGCTTCCAGATCTCTACATCCTTAGCTGGTACCTCATTGTACATGTTCTTCATAGACTCATGGTTTTTCTTGGGAATTCCATAGACATCAACATCATCTTCTCTTGACACTGGAGCATTCAGCAGTGCAGCCCACTCTTCAACTGTTGAAGAGAATCTCTGGCCTTCAGTCATCCATACAATTCTGCCATCTGGATAGAAATGTGCTGTGGCATAGAATTGCATGATCATCTCATCATTCCAAGCTGTCAGCTTCTGACCAACGAACTCAGCAACACCACATGCAGTGAAGCTCTCATGCACATGTGGAAAGTAGTCTCTGTGCTCTTCACTGTCAATGTATGCCCAGTCAACATAGCGAGTGTCAGCAACAATGGGCTTCTTGTCCATAAGCATTGTCTCATAGAAATCTTGCTGCTCTCTGGTGTGGAACCTTGGATCAACAGCAGTCCTCCTTCTCACGGCATATGGATCAGCTTGTCTCCATAGCCTGAGACCTTTGTCCTTTCTTTCCTTCATGTTTTCTGCTCGAGGATGAGCATCATTGTGGACTGGCAGTTTCTGACGGAGTTTCAGCAATACATGTGCCTCATCATCTGACTCAGTTGGTGGCAAATTGTCTTTCTTCTTCTCTCAAGCAGGAATGTTTCTCACAGTCTTCTTGGGCTTGGGCAAGAGGCTTGGCTTGAGCTGCCTTCTTTGGAGCTGATGGCTTAGACTTTGAAGGTGCTCCCGCTCGATGGCATCACCCATCAACTTAGGCTTCGAGGAGGCTGGGGTGCTTCCTCATCGTAATCATCATCACCGCTTCATCATGCACAATCCTCTTCCTCTTGGAAGTTTTCTTCACTTTGCTCGAAGTTTCTTCTTCCATGCTCAGCTTCTTGGCAACTGTGGATTTCTTCACCTTGCTGGTGCCTTTCTTGGTTTGTTGCCCTTGATGCTCTTTGGCAACCACTTTCCTCTTTGGCTTAGATGTGATCTCTTCCTCAGCAATGAAATCAGAATCCTCTTCATCGAATTTCTTCTTCTTCCTGGCCCCGGTGGCAGCAGGAGGCAAACCACTTGGTGTGCTCCTCTCACCATCATCAGAAAAGCTGCTGGCTTCAGGACTAGTGCCTGCCTCTGGAATTTCAGCAATTGGAGATTCAGACCTGTTCTGGCTGTCACTAGCATCTGACATGGCTGACAACCTGTGAATAGATAAGGTATATGCAGAATAGAAGAGTTATCACAAACTGCAGAGGATTTTGCAAAAAGAATGAGTTCAAATTTCAGTTTTAGGTTTTCACAGAATGCATTTCGGTCAGACCGAGTCTAAAATTCGGTGAATCCGAAGTGTCCAGACAGAACCATTCACACCACTTTCGGTTGGACCGAAATGGGTTTCGGTCTAGCCGAGAACACTAGGGTTTCACTAAATCCTCATTTGGTCGCACCGATTTGCACAACTCGGTTGGACCGAAAAGTAAAGTCAATGGCCAGAGGCCAAATCGGTCATCCGAGAATGTAGAATCGGTCACACCGAGATGTGTTCGCGGAAACCTAACCCTAAAACTTTTACTCAATTTCGTTCTAAGAACTAATCTGCTGGATAGAAAGATCTCAAACGTGGCAAGAAGCTAGGCAAACCTATCGTGTATTGAATCGGAGGTTGAACACGAGAGGATCAAACTCACCCTAACTTGGTGGAGTTTTCTCTGGCAACGGCGCGGAGAGATTGACCGTTGACGGTGACGGAGACCCATGGCGAAGGCGCAAGCGATTTACGGAGACGATCCGGAGACCACGGCGACGGCAAAGAAAGGGTTTGGGGCGAGGCGTTTTGAAGAAAGAATCAACGCGCTGCCCTCAGGTATATATACCCTTCAGCTGTCGGTGGGACCGAGTTGTAAAACTCGGTGGCACCGAGATGGTTAACTGCAAGCAGTTACACACTTCGGTCACGCCGAAATTTGCAACTCGGTTTCACCGAGGTGAAAACCTAGATCAATCCAAGTGCTTTCGGTCTGTCCGATTTTGAGTGGGTTGGTCTGACCGAAAGTACTTAGAAGGTTTTGGAAGTTAAGCTTTTGACGGATCGGTGGCTCCGAGTGCTCCTCACTCGGTGGGTCCGAAAAAGACTTGTCCAAAGTTTGTGATATAAGCATGAATAGAGTTTGAGACAAGAAAGCATAGATAGCTAGGGGAGGAACTTAGGCATTCTTGTCCATCCATTTGGTCAAAAAGAAATCCAAAAGACCAAAGCAACAAATGGATGTCCTTGAATGGATAAAATCATGCATCCAACATGCTCACACAATAAGATAGCAAATGAAATATGTGTCAAACATGCACAAACAACACACTAGCTACTATCACACAATTTGTCGATGACTAGGTCATCTATATATGAGTATATTGACTTAGGAGTCAAATGAGAACATTTGATCATAGGTCATACTCATCGCTTAAGCACAAGTGGAGTTACCACTTTTACATAAAGCATTAATGTGTTCACATCATTTGAAGATGCTTTAGCTCAAATCTTTAGAGCAAAGCTCCCCTTGATGTGAGAACCCCTTTAAAGGGTCAAACTAACCTTGGGTTGTCGAGAAGACTTCATGTAGATGTTGAAGATGTGGATGCTCAATGTTGATGAAGATCATCAAGAGTTGGGAGCAATCCTTTGGATTCGGGCACTTTCAATACCTACATGGGTTAGTCCCACAAGGAACAAACAAGGATATCCATGGACATAGATTGAAGTACACAATAGATGATGTCCATGAAAGCAATGATTACCTTGTCCCTTGACTTACCAACAAGAGGGTTTGTGACTCCATGAACTAGTGCAAGATGTGGAAGTTGATTGCACAAGTTCTTGCCAAAATGAATGTGAGTGAAGTATGTTGGCGGAGTCACCCTCAAGAACTCTCTAGTTCTTCTTCTTGGGATCCACATCATCTTGATGGGAATCCTTGGGGTAGTAGTTGAGCTTGACGAAGTAGAACTTGAAGTTTCCTTGGGAACCCACTTGACCATGGCCTTAGGTGCTTCAATAAATGCATCAATCTCCTCTTGAAGCTTGTCCTTGCCTTTTAGCTTGTGGTCTTGTGGTGGAAGGTCATCTTGAGCTTGTTCCACATTGGAAGAAGTAGGATCATACTTCTCCTTTTGAGAAACAAACTTTGGAGTGGGATATTGACCTTCTTCCCATTCAACACCCTCGGCGTTGAACTTTCGCTCAAAACCAATTCCTTGATTCTTCCGGTGCCTTCCTTGCTTGCGTAACAATTTCCTCAAAGTTCTTGCTTCCGCAAGGCTCTTGTAGACACCTTTCTCTATAATCCCTTTCAATAAACTATTTTCTTGCTCAAGTGTAACTTGGCTTGAAACATTGTTAGTGGAATCAAGAGAATTACTAGAAGCAACAATATTTGATTTAGCATGGTTATTGTTACTACTAGATGAAGAATTTTTCTTATGCTTGTCATGCTTAGTTTTAATAGGTGGCAAGAAATTAGACAAGAGAAGTCGTTTGGCAAGATATGAAGAACTCTTCTTTCAAGATCGTCATTGATAGCTTTTAGGAACTCATGTTCTTGCTCTAGATTGAGCTTCTCGAGCGTAGCTTCTCATGAGATCTTAGGAGCTCTCTATGATCTTCTTGAGTTGTTTCATGAGCTAACTTAAGAGTGTTTAGTTCTTTAGTTAGACGCTCAATCTCCTTCATAGCATTGTCATTCGACTCTTCTCGACTATAAAGACTACTAGCATGTTCATCATTACTAGGCTCACTAGATTTGTCATGTAAAAGCTCATCTTCACCAAGCAAGTCATCCTCATCACTATCAAAGTCAATAAATTAGGGTGTGATACCTTGGGGCCTTTAGCCATGAAGCATCTTCCAATTCCCTCATTTGGTGAATCAAATAAGTCATAGGAGTTGGAGTTGGAGGATACGAGAGCAAGACCGCAACACCTTCATCTTGACTATATTCGGAGTTGGAGTGATAGCTTCTTTGGAGTGATTGTCTGAGTCGGAGCCGGAGACCCATTCACCTACATGAGCTTGATGTTTTCTTCTTGTGTAGCTCCTTGATGACTTGTCTTTCCTTTCCGAATCCTTGCTTCTCCGAGAGGATCTTCGTTCATAACGATCATCTCTACTCCTTCTCTCTTTCCGAGGCGACTCTTCTCTTGAGCTTCTTCTTCTTGGGGATTCTTCTCTTCTCTTGTGGGGAGTCGAACACTCATTTGAGTAGTGTCCGGGTCTTCCACAATTGTAGCAGTTTCGATCACGACTAGAAGATCTCTTCTCATCATATGATCTAGACTTTGAGCTTCTTTCCTTGCTTCTACTCTTGTAGAATTTGTTGAAGTTCTTCACCATTAGGCTTATCTCTTCATTGGAAACTAGCTTGTCACTTGAGGTTGTGGGAGCTTCAACTGTAGCTTTGTAAGCACCACTTGACTTGTTGTGAAGCTCTTCCTTATCTTTAAGTGTCATCTCATGAGCAACAATTCTTCCAATGACTTCGGTAGGCTTGAGATTCTTGTAGTTTGGCATCATTTGGATCAAAGTGCACACGGTGTCATACTTTCCATCCAAAGCTCTGAGAATCTTCTTGATGATGAATCGGTCGGTCATTTCTTTGCTTCCTAAGCCGGCAATATCATTTGTGATGAGAGCAAGCCTAGAATACATTTCAGCGACTCCTTCACCTTCCTTCATCTTGAACTTGTCAAGTTGACCTTGAAGAACATCTAGCTTTGATTCCTTCACGGACTCGGTACCTTCGTGCATTTCGACCAAAGTATCCCAAATCTCTTTTGCATTCTCAAGACGGCTGATTTTGTTGAACTCCTCGGGACACAAAGCATTGAAGAGAATGTCACAAGCTTGAGCATTGTTTTGCAACATCCGCAATTCATCTGCTGTAGCTTCACGATCCGGAACTTTTCCTTCCTCAAAGAACTCACCTTGCAAGCCAACACAAATAATGCCCCATGCGGCAGGGTTATGTCCAAGAATATGCATTTTCATTTTATGCTTCCAACTAGCAAAATTTGAACCATCAAAGTAAGGACCTCTCTGAAAATTACCCTCACTAGACGCCATACTCTCCTAGGTTGTGAAACCAAGCTTATGGAGTCCAATGCAATGAAACCAATCCAATGGAGACCAAAGCTCTGATACCACTTGTAGGATCGAAAGTATGTCTAGAGGGGGGTGATTAGACTACTTGACAATATAAAAGTTTAGCCTTTTGATTAGGACAAGTTTTTAGCAAGTTCACAATGATGATAAAGTCAAGTATCACCCTACACATGCAATTCTAGAGTAATGGCAGCGGAAAGTATATTGCACATGTAGTAAAGGAGAGGTGGAGAAGAGCAAACGCAATTTGGAGACACGGAGATTTTTTCTCGTGGTTCCGATAGGTGGTGCTATCGTCAATCCACGTTGATGGAGACTTCAACCCACGGAGGGTAACGGCTGCGAGAGTCCACGGAGGGCTCCACCCACGAAGGGTCCACGAAGAAGCAACCTTGTCTATGCCATCATGGCATACGCCCACGGAGGACTAGCCTTACTCGGGGTAGATCTTCACGAAGTAGGCGATCTCCTTGCCCTTACAAACTTCTTGGTTCAACTCCACATCTCGACGGAGGCTCCCAAGCGACACCTAACCAATCTAGGAGGCACCACCCTCCAAAAGGTAATAGATCGTGTTGGTGATGATGAACTCCTTGCTCTTGTGCTTCAAATGATAATCTCCCCAACACTCAACTCTCCTCACTGATTTGGCTGTGGTGGAAGAAAGGATTGAGTGGAAAGCAACTTGGGAAGGCTAGAAATCAAGTTTCATATGGTGGGAGTGGAGCAACTTGATCTCAACACAAGGGTAGGTAGTTTTCTTCTCGAAATGTAAGGTAGGAGTGGTAGTTCTTTCGATGGCTCTCTCCATGAATGAAGAGGAGGTGGAGGGTATTTATAGCCTCCACACAAAATCCAACCGTTACACATTTGACCAATCTCGGTCGGACGAAGTTGACAACTCGGTGAGACCGAAAGTTCAAATCTTGTGAACGTTGGGATTTTCGGTGGGACCGAAAATACAATCTCGGTGAGTCCGATTCTTCCAAAGACTAGGGTTTGCCAATCTCGGTGGGACCGACTTTATCATCTCGGTGACACCGATATGATGACAGAAGGTTACAAAAGCTTGGCAACACTAGTTTCGGTGAGACCGAGTTTGGAATCGGAAAATCCGAAATTTCTAGCGTTTGGGTATATGGCTGAGGTGGTTCATCTCGGTGTGACTGAGTTTATGGAATCGGTGGGACCGAGATTACTTATGAGTATATGTTGGAATGAAAGATTGCTGATAGTTTGGGAAATAAATCACTAAGCACTTTGAGCAACCAGATCATTATCATAACCTCATCCCCTTTTAATAGTATTGGCTTTCCTATAGACTCAATGTGATCTTGGATCACTAAACCAAAAATGGAGTCTTGAGCTTTTGCCAATGCTTTCCTTAGCATTTTGAGGGGTCCACTTCTTCAGTCATTGCCATACCCATATCACTGAACTTTCTGAAATGATTCTCAAGAAGTTATTAGTTCAATGATATATATGTTGTTATTAATTACCAAAACCACCCGGGGATTAGTTGCACTTTCAACGGCGCAATCAAGAGGAAGCCCTTCGAGAAGAAATTCAAGAGAGGAACTATCAACCGCGCGTGCAATGTCAAGTCCGTCAAGCTCCTCCACAAGCTCGCTAAGCTCCACCTCAACCTCAAGGTCAACAAGAGCAAGTTGATCATGCATTTCCTCCACGCGAAGAGCAACATGAGGATGATTACCCTCCACGTCAAGGGCGTCATCACCACCATCATCAACAACACAATGAAGAGCACCGCTATGGCAAGCTCAAATTCACAATGCCAAGTTCAATGGAAGCAATGATCCCGAAGAATACCTCTCATGGGCATTGAAGGTCGACAAAATCTTTCGTTTGCACAACTATGAGAAAGAGAAGAAGATCGCTATGGCATCACTTGAGTTCCAAGACTATGTGCTCATATGGTGGGAACAAGTCCTTGAGCGCCGACAAGCAAGACGTGAACCTCCAATCACCACTTGGGCTCAAATGAAGGATGTCATGCGAGCACGTTTTGTACCAACCTACTACAACCGTGATCTATTCAAGAAGCTACAACTCCTCAAGCAAGGAACAAAGAATGTTGAAGAATACTACAAGGAAATGGAGATAGCCATGATTCGAGCCAATGTCACGGAAGATGATGAGCAAACAATGGCACGATTCTTGAATGGACTCAATCATCCCATCAAGAAGATCGCCGACTTCCAACCCTACTCCAACCTCATTGAGCTCGTGCATCAAGCTACAAAGGTGGAACGTCAAGTGCAAGATGACTTCAAGTACGCCAAGTATGCATCCAAGACCTACGGCTTCTCCAATAACCAAGCTTCAACAACTACTCCAGCTTCGACATCAACCAAGCCTTCTCCAAGCAACAACGACAAGTCAAGTTACAAGAAATATTCGTCAAGTTCAAGTCGTCTTCCTCACAACAAGCAACTTCAAGCCATGTGCTTCTTCATCTACTCCGACCGATGAGACCGTCAAGACAAGCTCCTTCAAGTGTTTCACTTGCGGCGGCCGAGGCCACAAGTCCTATGAATGCACAAACAAGCGCACCATGATCCTCAACGACAATGGCACCTACGACTCAGTGAGTGAAGATGAAATGGAAGCTATTGAGCAAGTGGCCATGCATAGGCGAGTGAATGAAGATGAAGATGACCAAGTCTTTTGTGATGAAGATACGAGCCCCGCTCTTGTTGTCTCCAAGGCCTTGACTCTTCAACATCAACAAGACGAAGACCAACAATGCTACATCTTCCACACAAAGGTCGGCATCAATGGAAGGTCCGTCAAGGTCATCATCGACGGAGGTAGTTGCCACAACTTGGCAAGTGAAGAACTATGCTCCAAGCTTCAATTGGTCAAGAGGAAGCACCCGCACCCCTACAAGGTTCAATGGCTAAGTGACTCCGGCACTATACGAGTTGAGCATACGGTCCAAGTCTCCTTCAAAATAGGTGCATATGAGGACACTTTGGAGTGTGATGTGGTCCCAATGACCGTTTGCCACCTCCTTCTTGGTCGACCATGGCAATTCGACCGTAGTGTCATCCACAACGGGCGTACCAACCACTATAGCTTCAAGATGAAAGGGAAGGAGTATGTGCTGCGACCTATGTCTCCTAGTCAAGTGATAGCCGACAAGCAAGCCACCCACCATAGAGAGAAGAGTGAAAAAGAGATCCACCAAAAAGTGAGTGAAAGCCACAAACCAAACTTGAGCGCCTCTTCGCCTAGAGAGAAAAACCTCATACTATTTGCCACAAAAAGTGAGATGAGGGAAGTGTGTGAGAACCCATCGAGTGTGATGCACTTCGTCCTTGTGTGCAAGGATGGAGAAACAAAAACTAACACCCTTCACGAGCTACCTTTGGTGTTTCAATCTCTTTTGCAGGAATTTCAAGATGTTTTCCCCGACGAGCTACCTCCGGGTCTACCTCCTCTACGAGGCATTGAGCATCGAATTGAACTCATCCCCGGAGTGCCACTTCCAAACAAAGCTCCATATCGTGTCAATCCCGACGAAACCAAGGAGATTCAATGGCAAGTACAACAACTAATCGACAACGGTCATGTACGTGAAAGCTTAAGCCCTTGTGTCGTTCAGGTTATACTTGTGCCTAAGCCCGACGGAAGTTTCCGCTTGTGTTCCGATTATAGACCTATAAATGCTATCACCGTTTGCTATAGGCATCCCATTCCTCGCTTAGATGATATGCTTGATGAACTTAGTGGAGCCAAATTTTTCTCAAAAATTGATCTTAAAAGTGGCTATTATCAAATACGCATTCACGAGGGTGATGAATGGAAAACTGCTTTCAAAACCAAATTTGGCTTATATGAGTGGTTAGTTATGCCTATGGGTTTATCGGAGGCTCCCGGTACTTTTGTGCATCTCATGCATCATGTACTTCGACCTTATATTGGAGTCTTTTTTGTGGTTTACTTCGATGATATTCTTGTGTTTAGCAAAACCATGAAAGAGCATCTTGATCATGTTAGGGCTGTTTTACAAACACTTCGCAAGGAAAGTCTTTATGTCAACATGAAAAAGTGCACATTTGGTGTTGACAAAGTGGTTTTCTTGGGTTTCGTTGTCTCTTCCAAGGGTGTCCATGTTGATGAAACTAAAATTGAAGCAATTAAAACTTGGCCCCAACCCACCAATTTACAACAAGTGCATAGTTTTCTTGGACTTGCGGGTTTTTATCATCGCTTTGTGAAAGATTTTAGCACAATTGCCGCTCCTTTGCATTCCTTGAGTAAGAAGAATGCTCCTTTTGTTTGGGGATCTTTGCAATCCACCGCTTTTGATGAGCTCAAGTCTTTGCTTACTCATGCTCCGGTTCTTGCTTGCCCAATTTTGACAAAACTTTTGAGGTTCATTGTGATGCAAGTGGTACCGAAATTGGCGGAGTTTTGATGCAAGAAAAACGAGCAATTGCATATTTTAGTGAAAAACTCTCCGGTGCTCAACTTAACTATCCCATATATGACAAAGAATTATATGCTTTAGTGCATGTACTACATGTTTGGGAACATTATCTTAGACCTCATGAGTTTGTCATCCATACCGATCATGAAACTCTTAAGTACTTAAAAGGTCAAACTAAGTTGAACAAGCGTCATGCCAAATGGAGTGAATTTATTGAATCTTTCCCCTATGTGATCAAATACATTAAGGGTAAGGAAAATGTAGTTGCGGATGCGCTTTCACGCATATGTACGCTTGTCACTAAACTTGAGTTGAATGTTATTGGTTTTGAGAACATCAAAGACTTGTATGCTAATGATCCATCTTTTGCTATTCCTTATGCTAAGTGTTTGACGCATACTTCTTGGGAACAATATTATATCAAGGATGCTTATCTTATGAAAGCTAACAAACTTTGCATTCCCGAGTCTTCCCTTCGTTTGCTACTTTTGCAAGAGGCTCATGGAGGCGGACTCATGGGACACTTTGGATGAGATAAAACATTCGCCACGCTCTCCAAGAACTACTTTTGGCCCAAGATGTTTCGAGACGTCTCACGCTTCACCACCCGATGCTCTACATGTCGCAAAGCTAAGTCTAAAGCTCAATCTCATGGTCTTTACATGCCTCTTCCTATTCCTTATCAACCTTGGGAAGACATTAGCATGGACTTTGTACTTGGTTTGCCTAGAACTCAAAATGGAAAGGATTCCGTGTTTGTTGTTATGGACCGATTT
This sequence comes from Aegilops speltoides, assembly GCA_021437245.1. Lineage (NCBI taxonomy): Eukaryota > Viridiplantae > Streptophyta > Magnoliopsida > Poales > Poaceae > Aegilops > Aegilops speltoides. The sequence goes on from CM038141.1 coordinate 231,501,314, forward strand.
TCTAAGATGGCACATTTCATCCCTTGCAACAAGATAGACGATGCTTCACATGTTGCCAATCTCTTTTGTAGGGAAATCTTGCGTCTCCATGGAGTACCAAAGACAATCGTCTCCGACCGCGACGTCAGGTTCTTGAGTTACTTTTGGAAGACCCTATGCGCCAAGCTAGGAATCAAGCTCTTGTTCTCATCCGCATACCATCCTCAAACGGACGGACAAACGGCGGTGATGAACTGGACTCTCTCCACTCTACTTCGCGTGTTGATCAAGAAGAACATCAAGTAGTGGGAAGCATGTCTACCCATCGCCGAGTACGCCTACAACCGTGCAAGACATTCGACTACCGGCAAGTCCCCCTTCGAGGTCGTCTACGGCTTCAACCCGTTGTCACCATTGGACATTCTACCTCTTCCTCTACAAGAGCGCACCAACATGGATGCGAGTGCACGGGCAAGCTACATCAAGAAGATGCATGAGGATACAAGGCACACCATCGAGCGCCAAGTACAATGACTAGCGACCAAGCTCAACGTCAACAAGCAACCCATGATCTTCAACATTGGCGATCTTGTGTGGATACACGTTCGAAAGGACCGCTTCCCCAACAAACGCAAGTCCAAACTTCTCCCTCGAGCCGACGGGCCCTTCAAGGTGCTAGCACGCTACAACGACAACGCCTACAAGATAGACCTACCACGAGGCAAGTACAATGTGAGCGACACCTTCAACGTCAAGGACCTTGCGCCATACCATGGAGATGAAGCATTTGATCCGTGGTCGGATCTCTCCCAGGGGCGGAGATTATGCGGAGCATCCCTCGCTCATCCCCATGGACATATCTACATCTTCCTCAACACCACTTGGACACATGACAAGAGCTAGAGCAAATGCTATTGAAGATAAGGTGAACTCGCTCCTTTCCGAACTCCCTCTTCCTACTCACGAGACTTGGCTACTACCTCATATGGACACTCTGTGTGTGATCAGGTACCTGGAGGAGAGCCACGGGAGAGCTACACCCAATGACCAAGGTGGCAAGGACGTCAAGCACGGACATAAAGAAGAAAGGCCATTTGTGAAGCTACAGGCACCAGACGACCGGCCGGCCCCGGACATCCGAGCCCTGGGAGACGCTACAGCGAGGGAAAGAAGATAGGACAGAGTTACAGGCCACATATGACCGGCCCTTCTAGGACGTCCGACGACGCCCAGGGCCACGAAAGACCGAAGCCCTCCGGAAGTCCGGCAGCTGGGCACCCGAGAGGAAATTAACGGAAGACCGAAGTCACCGGACGACCGGCCGACCGGGACCAGAGCCGAATTTACGGAAGTCCTACAGCCCCGGACGTCCGGACCGTTCTGAAGCCCCGGACGTCCGACGCCTTCCGGACGTCCGACACCTGAGTGCTGATTTCGTGTTGGGCTGCAGCCCATGTACCTCTGCGCCCCCTAGACTATATATACTCTTTCGTCCCCACCTTTCTAGGGTAGCATTGGATTAGCTCATATTTGTGTGAGAGCCTTGCTCATCCACTTGGATACTTCTCCTCGGAGTTCACGACCTCTTCGAAGAAGATCCCCCAAGCGGATTCAAGACCCCTTTCTAGGGAATACCATCAAGACCTCCTCACGGAGAAGAACGGTTCCTTTGTATCGTTACCTTTGTTGATTGTGGATCATGTGTTACTCTTTGTGTTCGGTGATCTAGCACTGGTGTGATTGATTCCTTGTCGGTTTAGTGATTCTTTCCCGTTTTCCCCGTGTTTTCCCCTTGTGCTTCCGCGTGTTCTTCGTGATTCCCCGTAGGATCCACTCCAAACGTGAAAGATCGTCACCATAGGGTTCCGCCCTACATCAGTTTTCCTGATGAGTAGTTAGCTGCAATAAATGTTGCTCATAATACTCCTTTGTATGCTGACTATGCTAATTATATTGTTGCTAACTATTTACCACCTAGCTTCACATAGCAACAAAAGAAAAAAAAATTCTTTTATGATTTAAGACACTACTTTTGGGATGACCCACATCTTTATAAAGAAGGAGCAGATGGTATTATTAGACGTTGTGTACCTGAGCATGAAGAGGGACAAATCCTTCGGGAATGTCAAGCATATGGAGGGCATCATGCTGGATATAGAACTGCGCACAAGGTATTGCAATCTGGATTTCATTGGCCTACTCTCTTCAAGGATGCCCGTAAGTTCGTCTTATCTTGTGATGAATGTCAAAGAATAGGTAATATCGGTAAGCGTCAAGAAATGCCTATGAATTGTTCACTTGCTGTTGAACCATTTCATGTTTGGAGATTTGATTACACGGGACCTTTTCCTTCCTCTAATGGGTATACACATATTTTGGTTGCTGCTGATTATGTTACTAAATGGGTAGAAGCTATTCCAACCAGTAGTGTTGATCACAACACCTCTATTAAAATGCTTAAGGAAGTTATTTTCCCAAGGTTTGGAGTTCCGAGTTATTTAATGACTGATGGTGGTTCACACTTTATTCATGGTGCTTTCCGTTAAATGCTTGCCAAGTATGATGTTAACCATAGAATTGCATCACCTTATCATCCTCAGTCTAGTGGTCAAGTTGAGCTTAGCATTAGGGAAATAGAATTAATTTTGCAAAATACTGTCAATAGGTCGAGGAAGAATTGGTCTAAGAAATTAGTTGATGCACTTTGGGCTTATAGAACCGCATATAAAAATCCTATGGGTATATCTCCTTATAAAATGGTTTATGGAAAAGCTTGTCATTTGCCTCTTGAATTAGAATATAAAGCATATTGGGCAATCAAGGAACTCAACTATGATTTCAAACTTGCCGGTGAAAAGAGGTTATTTGATATTAGCTCATTAGATGAATGGAGAACCCAAGCTTACGAAAATGCCAAGTTGTTTAAAGAAAAAGTTAAAAGATGGCATGATAAAAGAATCCAAAAGCATGAGTTTAAAGTTGGAGAATATGTTCTTTTGTACGACTCTCGTTTCAGGTTCTTTGCAGGAAAACTCCTCTCAAAATGGGAAGGACCCTATGTTATCGAGGAGGTTTATCGGTCTGGAGCTATCAAAATAAATAATGTCGAAGGTACTAACCCGAAGGTTGTTAATGAGCAACGAATAAAACATATATCTTAGGTACACCCATTAATGTTGAAAGCAATATTATCCAAACTTTGACACCGGAAGAACACATAAAAGAGTCCTTCCGGAACACTCCAGAATCGTGAAAATAAGGAGGTACGTGATACGGTAAGTAAACAGACTCTGAAAAATCCACAAAACTAGTTTTTGTCAGTTTTGGAATATTTAGAAAATTAGAAAAATAAGAAACTTCTAGAAAGCATACCCTGGTGGGCACAAGACACCAGGGCGCGCCTGGCAGGCGCGCCAAGGTGGGCTACCCACCTGGGGCACCTTCCGGACTCCTTTTTCTTCCGTTTGCTTGTTTCCCAAGATAAAAAAATCTTTATATACCCCCGAACCTATTGACCACCGTATCACGGAGAAATCCTCTATTCTCTTTTCTTTCTGTTTTCTTGATCCCATCTACCATGGCCGCTTCAAGCTCCTCCAAGGACAAGTTCTTCAAGAACGTCATCAACCTATATCTGCGGGAGGTGGTGCAGCACCCTCAGGCCATCCAGATGCATGAGGGGGTGTTGCACATCCGCAATGTGCAAGGACCCAAGGGGATGGGAGCCGTGGAGGCTAGGCTTGATGCCATGGAGCAGGAAGTCTTCCGGTGCAAGGGGATGGTGGAGCGTGGACTCAATGCCAATCACCTCATGATCACAGACCTTTCCCGTGATCTCAAGGAGGGTGGCAAGCCCATGAAGGACATCATTTTCACCCTCAACGAGCAAATCAACTTCCTCCAAAGCCAGATCTATGATCTTCAAAACCAAGTCTTTGAATATCAGGCAAGGTTTAAAGGTATGAGTTTGGCTGCTGGTTGCAGGACCTGTGAGACTCATTCTTCCTATTACGATGGTGAACCTCTCCCATGGAAACCCGAGGACAAGATTGCATCTACTTCGTCACCACCACCATCTTCTTCATCACCAAAATAAAATTGAGTGCCGGGTATGGGCACTCCCCTTGGCTTCCGCCAAGCTTTGGGGAAGTGCCCCGGTATCGTATCATCCCCACTATCCTTTTACCTTTACTTATTTTAATTTGATCCTTTGCTTTAGAATGAATAGAAGTTTAGTTTGATCCTTTATTTTCGAGAGTTTTGCTTAGTGGTCTATCCTTGTAATCGTGTGCGGGATTTATAATAAAGTTAGTTTGAGTTTTTTTGCTTTCTTTACTTTCGTGTTGTAATAAAAAGAAAGGAAATGAATAGAAAGGAGAGGAAATGAATCAAGAAGATCATATGCTAATCCTATGGTAGGTGATGACACCACATAAGGAAAAGTATAAGCAGAAAATTTTATTAGAGATTGACTAACATATCATTGGTCAATGATGCAACTCATGAAAGAATTAATAAGGGAAGAGAGGATTCACATATAAATATACTATCCTAGAAATCTTTTGTGATTGTGAGCCCCCATCAAAATATTACATGCAAAAATTGTTGACGTTGGACAAGGAAGACAACTTAATGATTTATGCTTATTCATATTCACAGAGAGGTCATATTGTCATAAATCCTTTAACATGTGGTGCTTGCCCCTATCTTTGCTATCCAAAAATTCCGCACCTAGTAGAGATACTACTTGTGCATCCAAAACCCTTTATACCCAAATCTTATTTTCAAGAGTCCACCATACCTACCTAGGCATTGAGCAAGATCCCTCAAGTAAGTTGTCATCGGTGCAATAAGGCAATAAAATTTGCTTCTAAAAGTGTGAGATCATTTAGTGTAAGAGAAAATTGAGCGTTGTACGAACTTGTGATGGTGAAGAATAGAAGCGACAGACTGCATAATAAAGGTTACCATCACAAGGGGCAATACAAGGGGTTGAGCATACAAACAAATAAGCTCATGGCAACCTCTGCTTCCCTCTGCGAAGGGCCTATCTTTTACTTTTATGCATTTACTTTTATGCAAAGATTCAAAGTTTTTCCCTCTATTCCTTTTTATTTTTCTCCTTTGGCAAGCATCATGTGGTGAGGAAAGATCTAGCCACATATGTCCAGTTCAATATGGGTGGCATGAGTTATTATTGTTGACATCACCCTTGAGGTGAATAAGTTGGGAGGCGAAACTATAAGCCCCTATCTTTCTATGTGTCCGGTTGAAACGTTTTGCTCATGTGTATGAGGTGAGTGTTAGCAATCATAGAAGACTATATGATGGTTGAGTATGTGTACTTGCCTAAAGGCTCTGATATGTGACCCTTCCTGAAAAGATGATGAATTGTAGTTGCAAAGTTGATTGAAAACATAGTTTGTTGGTTTTTAATAGAGTTTATGCTTTATACTTCAATTGTGTGATGAATTGTCACTTATTCATGAGAAGTCTATGATAAAAGTCTTATGTTTAAATTTGTTGCTGTTATAATAATCTACATGATGCTTCTTTGTCTATATTTTTTTATCGACACCTCTCTCTCTAAGCATGTGGACATGTTTTTCGATTTTGGTTTTCGCTTGAGGACAAGCGAGGTCTAAGCTTGGGGGAGTTGATACATCCATTTTGCATCATGTTTTCTTACTATTATTTATGATGATTTTATGCATAATAATGCCTTTTGGAGTAATTCTAATGCCTTTTCTTTCATATTTTGCAAGGTACACACCAAGAGGGAGAATCCCGGCAGCTGGAAATTTGGACCTGAAAAAGCTATGTCAGGCTACCTATTCTGCACAACTCCAAAGAAGCTGAAACTTCACAGAGAATTTTTATGGAATATTTGATGAATATTGAAGCAAATAAGTACCAGAGGAGGCCCACCAGGTGGGCACAACCCACCTGGGCGTGCCAGGGAGCCCAGGCGCGCCCTGGTGGGTTGTGCTCACCCAGGCCCACCTCCGGTGCCCATCTTCTGGTATATAAGTCATTTTGACCTAGAAAAAAATAAGGAGATGACTTTCTGGACAGAGCACCGCTGTCTCGAGGCGGAACTTGGGCAGGAGCACTTTTGCCCTCCGGCGGAGCAATTCCGCCAGGGGAACTTCCCTCCCGGAGGGGGAAATCATCATCATCATCACCACCAACAACTCTCCCATCTTGGGGAGGGATATCTCCATCAACATCTTCAATAGCACCATCTCATCTCAAACCCTAGTTCATCTCTTGTGTTCAATCTTGTTACCAGAACTATAGATTGGCGCTTGTGGGTGACTAGTAGTGTTGATTACATCTTGTAGTTGATTACTATATGGTTTATTTGGTGGAAGATTATATGTTCAGATCCATTATGCTATTTAACACCCATCTAAACTTGAGCATGATTATTATTTGTGAGTAGTTACCGTTGTTCTTGAGGTCATGGGAGAAATCGTGTTACAAGTAATCATGTGAACTTGATAGGTGTTCAATATTTTGATAGTATGTATGTTGTGATTCCCTTAGTGGTGTCATGTGAACGTCGACTGCATGACACTTCACCATATTTGGGCCTAAGGGAATGCATTATGGAGTAGTAAGTAGATGATGGGTTGCGAGAGTGACAGAAGCGTAAACCCCACTTTATGCGCTATTCCGTAAGGGACCGATTGGATCCAAAACTTTAATGCTATGGTTAGAATTTATTCTTAATACTTTTCCCATAGTTGCAGATGCTTGTGGGAGGGTTAATCATAAGTAGGAGGTTTGTTCAAGTAAGAATAGCACCTAAGCACCGACCACCCACATATCAAATTATCAAAGTAGCGAACACAAATCGAACCAACATGGTGAAAGTGACTAGATGAAATTCTCGTGTACCCTCAAGAACGCTTTGCTTATTATAAGAGATTGTTTTGGCCTGTCATTTTCCTCAAAAGGATTGGGCTACCTTGCTGCACTTTTGTTACTATTATCGTTACTTGCCCGTTACCAATTATCTTGCTATCAAACTACTCTGTTACTTACAATTTCAGCACTTGCAAACATTACCTTGCTGAAAACCACTTGTCATTTCCTTCTGCTCCTCGTTGGGTTCGACACTCTTACTTATTGAAAAGAGCTACAATTGATACCCTATACCTGTGGGTCATCAACGGTGACGGTGAAGTGATCCACGCAGGGCTTCGCCTAAGCACTACGGAGATATGACCGAGGGTGTAATCTGTGGAGGGAGGCGCCACACCTGGCTAACAGATGTAGTTGTGTGTTCTAGGCGCCTCCCCCCATATATATAGGTGGGAGGGAGAGGGGGCAGCCAAGGGGGCGCCAGGTAGGAGGAATCCTACTTGGGGCCCTAATCCTATTCCCCCCACCCCCCTTTCCACATCTTTTGGAGAGGGTAGGAAGGAGGAGGGGGAGAGAAGGAAGGGGAGGCCGAATCCCTCCCCTTACTTTCTCTCTTCTCCTCTTTCCTTCCCCTCCTATTTCGGCCTACATGGGGCACACCAGCCCCTTAGGGGCTGGTCTGTTCCCCTCTTGGCCCATTAGGCCCATGTAGTTGCCGGGGGGGTGCCCGGAACCCCTTCCAATGACCCGATATGTACCCGGTACCCTCGGAACACTTCTGGTGTCCCAATACCATCGTCCTATATATCAACCTTTACCTCTCGACCATTTCGAGACTCCTCGTCATGTCCATGATCTCATCTGGGACTTCGGACAACATTCAATCACCAAATCACATAACTCATATAATACAAAATCGTCATCGAACGTTAAGCATGCGAACCCTACGGGTTCGAGAACTATGTAGACATGACCAAGACACCTCTCCGGTCAATAACCAACAGTGGAACCTAGATTCTCATATTGGTTCCCACATATTCTACGAATATCTTTATCGGTCGTACCGTAATGACAACATACGTTATTCCCTATGTTATCGGTATGTTACTTGCACGAGATTCAATCGTGGGTATCTTCATACCTATTTCAATCTCGTTACCGGCAAGTATCTTTACTCGTTCCTTAATGCATCATCCCGCAACTAACTCATTAGTCACATTACTTACAAGGCTTATTATGATGTGCATAACTGAGAGGGCCCAGATACACCTCTCCGATACTCAGAGTGACAAATCCTGATCTTGATCTATGCCAACCCACCAAACACCTTCAGAGATACTTGTAGAGAATCTTTATAATCACCCAGCTACATTGTAATGTCTGATAGCACACAAGGTATTCCTCCGGTATCCGGGAGTTGCATAATCTCATAGTCAAAGGAATATGTACATGGCATGAAGAAAGCAATAGCAATAAAACTTAACGATCATTATGCTAAGCTAACGGATGGGTCTTGTCCATCACATCATTCTCCTAATGATGTGATCCTGTTCATCAAATGACAACACATGTCTATGGTTAGGAAACTTAACCATCTTTGATTAATGAGCTAGTCTAGTAGAGGCTTACTACGGACACTATGTGTTGTCTATGTATCCACACAGTATCAAGTTTCCGGTTAATACAATTCTAGCATGAATAATAAACATTTATCATGATATAAGGAAATATAAATAACAACTTTATTATTGCCTCTAGGGCATATTTCCTTCAACGTACACACACTCTCTCCCTCATTGCTATGCATCTCCATGGATAGATCATTGCGTGTGCGTAGAATTTTTTTTGTTTTCCATGCAACGTTTCCCAACATTCCCTTCACTTAGAGGACAAATGGATCAGTGAAAATGTAGATCTAGATCTCCTCCTCTTTTCCCCAAATAGATGCAAGAATCATGGGAGGAATAGAGAGAAAGCAAGCTCCAAGAGGTCAACAATGGTGGGGAAAACTAGCTCAAGATCTGTTACTAGCTTTGGGGAAGAAGATAACTTTTTATAGGACCCCATGAATCAAACCGTTACCATGCAGAAAAACACTAGAGTGGTACAACCGCTCTAGGCAGTAAAACTAGAAATTGTGGAGTGGCTACAAGCGTGGCCATGGGGAACAAAGTGGAACCGCTCGGTTGCTCGGTTGTACCTGTTATTATTAAATTAACTGGAACAACTGCTCGATCACCGCTCGAGCACTGTTCCAAACCCGTGGGAATCACCCCTCGGGTGATAGTTGTACTGGTACTTGGTCTGGTAGTACCGCTCATTAACTTAGCGGTATAGCTGCCAGAGTACACGGTACAACAGCCTGGCCGTTCATAGTTGTGTTGACTCTGTTGGGGAATGCAGTAATTCCAAAAAAAATCCTACGATCATGCAAGATCTATCTAGGTGATGCATAGCAATGAGTAGGGAGAGTGTGTCCACGTACCCTCATAGACCGAAAGAGGAAGCGTTATATCAATGCGATTGATGTAGTCGTACGTTTTCACGATCCGACCGATCCTAGCACCGAACGTATGGCACCTCCGTGTTCAGCACACGTTCAGCTCGATGACGTCCCTCATACTCTTGATCCAGTTGAGGCCGAGGGAGAGTTCCGTCAGCACGACGGCGTGGCAACGGTGATGATGAAGTTACCGCCGCAGGGCTTCGCCTAAGCACTATGACGATATGATCGAGGTGTGTAACAGTGGAGGGGGGCACCGCACACGGCTAAAAGATCAACTTGTGTGTCTATGGGGTGCCCCTCCCCCGTATATAAAGGAGGGGAGGAGGAGGCCGGTCGGCCCTAGGGGCGCGCCCAAGGAGGGGAGTCCTACTAGGACTCCAAGTCCTAGTAGGATTCCACCAAGAAGGGAGAGAGGGGGAAGGAAGGAGAGGGAGAGAGGGAGAAGGAAAGGGGGGCGCCGCCCCCCTTCCCTTGTCCAATTCGGACTCCAAGGGGGGGCACGCGGCCTGCCCTGGCCTCCCTCCTCTCTCTCCACTAAGGCCCATGGTGGCCCATTAGTACCCCCGGGGGGTTCCGGTAACCCCTCTGGCACTCCGGTTTTACCCGAAACTCTCCGGAACACTTCCGGTGTCTAAATAACATGGTCCAATATATCAATCTTTATGTCTTGGCCATTTCGAGACTCCTCGTCATGTCCGTGATCTCATCTGGGACTCTGAACAACCTTGAGTACATCAAATCACATAAACTCGTAATACTAATCATCATCGAACGTTAAGCGTGCGGACCCTACAGGTTCGAGAACTATGTGGACATGACCGAGACACATCTCCGGTCAATAACCAATAGCGGAACCTGGATGCTCATAGTGGCTCCTACATATTCTACGAAGATCTTTATCGGTCGAAGCGCATAACAACATACGTTGTTCCCTTTGTCATCGGTATGTTACTTGCACGAGATTCGAAGGTACCAAAGCAGAGAAGTATGGGCCAAAAGTTATAACATTGGCGAACTCGTTCTACGCCTACCGGAGAAGAATAAGGACAAGCTCAAGCCCAAGTGGGAGCGTCCCTTCATCATTGATAAAGTTCTCACCGGAGGAGCGTACCGTCTGTGGGATGCATCAGATAATCGACTCGAGCTGAACCCATGGAACGCGGCCAGACTCCGAAGATGCTACGCTTAGTGCCGAACTCTGTGTTTGTCTCCTTACCTCCGCCTTTTTTCTAAAGTTATATTCTCTCTCTCTTTGTTTTTATACATAGCCTTAAAAGCTTTCAGTGCGCTCCGATCGCACACTCCCGCCGTGCTATGCGCGCTCAATATACCTGGGGGCTTCTTATGCAGAAGCTTAATATAATTATCTTCTGGGCTTTGTGCCCACCACATATGCGTCATTTATCCATATGTACCTTTTTTGACCATTATATGCATCGATATGACTTAAGTTTTGGCCAAGCTGGGTTGCCTGGCTCTTGTGTTCATGCCCTACGTTCCCGTTAATTCGGCTAGGGCATAAGGGGAGCACCTCTACGATTATTACTGCCGGGTCAGCCGGATGTGTACCTCAGACTGGGTGAAGCCGAAAGCTAGCGCTCTTAAGGGAATATTCGGTCGGTGAACAAAAGATGTTTCTTACTTATTGCAATACATGCCCCCAGATGCTTATATCCTGCGTCATTTTTCACAGTTTGGACATGCACATTAACGCATGTGCGCCCAGGGAAAGGAACCCTTAATGGAACTATTCTCCCTGGAAGATGTTTCTTACTACCCATGTAATATAACATAGCTAGTTGGGTACTTGTCTGTTCAAGCACTTATGACCCCTACGCCTAGTTTCCACGCGTGCCCGGTTTTTACATAACTGAGCGGGCATTCAGATACACTCCGGACTATCGGGTCCATAGGTTGAAGCGAAAAGGTCCACCAAGACAAATGATTTACAATCTAGCTAGGGACAAAATATGTCCTTTGAAGTACAAAGTCACTTAGACTGACTAAATTCTTCCTCTATACCATCCAACAGGCTGTTGGGAATACTTCGCGGCTAATGCTACCTGGTCATATACCAGACTAACGGGGATATCTTTCCCATCTGACCCTATAGGTCCGACCTCGGCCATGTGGTTCGGGTCAGCTTTGGTGTATCGTGTCTTCACCATCGCCCAGGCCTCCCTTGCACCTTGTCGGCATGTCGATATCTTCCATAATCGGAAGCGCCGCCACGATCCCTTGAGCATCTCCACAAGCTCTCCCATGCCTCTGGGCAGGGATGCGGACGGCCACAAGGCCTGGGCAATACCCTGCATCACCTGCCGAATTTGTCCGTGCAATTGCGAGAGCTCTTGCAGAAGATCGCCTGCAGATCCGGGCATCTCCTCTTCAGGACGACCCGTCAGCATACCTACAAACATAATTCTGTTATCCCGCTTCTTCGCCGAACTCTATAAAGGTTCGTTCAAGCACTTACTAAAAATGTCGCGTCGAAGCCTCTTATTCTCCTTCACGGAGTCAGCAAGCTAGGCCCGCACATCTTTTAATTCAACGTCTAGCCGGGTCTTCGTGTCCTGGAGATCATTTTTCTCCCGTATAACCTTTGTAAGCACGCGCTCGCCAGCCTTTAGCTGTCATTGAGCATGTTGCTTATCCTCTGATCTGGATTACCTCCGGGATTGTTTGCCGAATTACCTCCGGGATTGTCTGCCGAATCTACTGTTAAATTTGCATGCATACCGAATACTAACTGGTATATGTCAATATACTCCATTTCGGCAACTGCGGCCCGTAGCTGGGCTTTGCACTCCTCCGGCTCTTTAGACGGCTGGGTATTCTTCTCTGTAAGAACCTATGCATACAATGATCCTTAAATCAGTTGTGCCAACTGTTTCAAGTCTCAGGGGCTACTAATATACATACTTAACAAATTTTCTTACCCGTATATCCTTTACATACTGGTCCGTGCCTCTGGCGAGGCCATCTTGAGCTGCTCGAATGTACGCGTCCCCTGAGTTGAAGGCATTGAACGCCTCTTCAGAGAAATTAGGGTCGCGTAGTGTGGCCCGTCGGCGCCTATGATTCATGGCGCTCTCCGCTTCGGAGTTCGTAGCGGAGAATCTATCCGCATCCTTTGTAGGAGGATCGTCCAGCGTTGTCCCCGCGTTGACCTCCGCCCTTGAGTCCGGCCTTGGAGTTCGGCTGGGGGAGGCGTGGCCGGCAGGCTCTCCGGATATAGTCCCGCGAGCGCTTTTTCTACTAGGAAACCATGGACATTGTTATATTTTAAAGACGATAATTACGTAGCAGGTTGTTAATCATACCTCTGCAATGGCGTCTCGGTCCTGACCGCCTTCCTCTTAAGCTTACCCAGCTTTGGTGCCCCTTGTTGATGAGTCACTGCGGGTTCGGCGCGGCGTCCCGATGGCCTTCCCTGTAAAACGCAATACATGTGCGGTGGGTAAGGCGCAAAGAGGGGATCCTTCTTGCAAGTTGGGACTCCGGTTTTACTTACATGTGATACAAGGACTGGCCAGGATAATCAACTATGATGGCCAAGAAAGCACCATCACAGCTTAACTGATAAAATGTCTTGTTGATGAGCTCCACAAATGTGTCCGGATCTTCTTTAAGTCAGGGGTTGAGGGCCCGATCGGGGTCCTCCCACTGTGGAGACGGGCTGTGAACCTCCCTCATAGCTTTTCGCAGTTCCTGCTATGAATTGGCAAAGTAAATATTTGTGTTAAAGAATGCGGGAAAGACTGGAATAAAAGATAGCAGCTCACCCAGCTTGGGGGGTTGTGCATGGAGAATCCATCCCGTGGCTTGATACGGATGAACTCCTCTTCTTCTCCTTTGTACAAATCGGACAGTATTTCTGCCAGAGCGGCGGCGGAGTCTGGACCTTTACGGCCACAACGGGTGGCGTCGTCTTCTCCATTGAAGTGCCACATGAGTTTCCCCCGATATTGAAGTGGCTGCGCTCCCCGTATTATACATATTGACATGACCTCAATTATTGTTGGACCTGATTTGGACAACGTCTTTATCCTGTCCATCAGGAGAAGGACCTCTTTGTTATCTTCCTCCTGGGGGATCCGAGGGTGCCAGCTTTGGCGTTTATTCAACGGGGCATTTACGAACTCAGGAAGGCCCCCCCCCGAATAGGGATCGGAAGGGGGACGTCCTCCATATAGAACCACTTCGAAGGCCAGTCCTCGGATGTCTTCTTCGGAGTCTCGGCGATGCGCCATATTTCGGCTCCGCCCGCTTGATATATCGACCCCTCCTGAGTGCGGGGTACGAGGCAGAATAGCCTCTTCCATAGCTCGAAAAGCTTCACAGCCCAGAAATAGCTCGCAGAAGGCAACGTAGCCTGCGATGTGCAAAATGGAGGCGGGGGTGAAGTTATGCAGCTGGAGGCCATAGAGCTCCAGGAGCCCGCGGAGCAACGAATGGATTGGAAATCCAAGTCCCCTCAGCAAGTAAGGGACAAGGCATACCCGCTCCCCCTTGGACGGGTTGGGCAAACTCTCCACTTGCGCCCCGCCGTTATAAGTGGCTAGTCCGCCTCGGACGGGGACCATGTACGCAGGCGGGAGAAACCCCTTGGTCTGCAGCTCTACCAATTGGCTATGGGGGACAGAACACTTCTCCCAATCGCCTGGCTTAATGCTACGGGAGCGAGAGGAGGAGCTGCGACGGCCGGCCATGATGGGATGGTTTCTTCCGGGCGCGCTTTGATGGATACTCACTGGGGGAGGATGGTGTAATTTGGATCTGAGGATCCCCGTCTCTTTAAATAGACGATTTACTTACATGGTCGGGGTGGCAAATGTAAAAATGCCCCGACCTCTCGCATTCACTCGACACGTGGAGATAGCCATTATTGAAGCATAGAAACCGGGGAGTGTAATATTGATGGGAGGTCAGACACTGCTCGTTACAACAGGTACTCTAGGATTTTGGAGAAGAACCCGCCTTGCAATGCCGAAGACAATCTACACGCCGGACTCATCGTCATTAAAGCCTGATTCGGGGGCTACTGAGGGAGTCCTGGATTAAGGGGTCCTCGGACAGCCGGACTATATACTTTGTCCGGTCTGTTGGACTATGAAGATACAAGATTGAAGACTTCGTCCCGTGTCCGGATGGGACTCTCCTTTGCGTGGAAGGCAAGCTTGGAAATTCGGATATGTGGATCTCCTTCTCTGTAACCGACTCTGTGTAACCCTAGCCCCCTCCGGTGTCTATATAAACCGGAGGGCTTAGTCCGTAGGACAACAACAATCATAATAATAGGCTAGCTTCTAGGGTTTAGCCTCTTCGATCTCGTGGTAGATCAACTCTTGTAATACTCATATCATCAAGGTCAATCAAGAAGGAAGTAGGGTATTACCTCCATCGAGAGGGCCCGAACCTGGGTAAACATCGTGTCCCCCGCCTCTTGTTACCATTAGCCTTAGACGCACAGTTCGGGACCCCCTACCCGAGATCCACCGATTTTGACACCGATAATGGGTCTTGTCCATCACATCATTCTCTAATGATGTGATCCCATTCATCAAATGACAACACATGTCTAAGGCTAGGAAACTTAATCATCTTTGATTAACGAGCTAGTCAAGTAGAGGCACACTAGGGACACTCTGTTTGTCTATGTATTCAGACATGTACTATGTTTCCGTTAATACAATTCTAGCATGAATAATAAACATTTATCATGATATAAGGAAATATAAATAACAACTTTATTATTGCCTCTAGGGCATATTTCCTTCAGACTCCATAAGGAGCAGTACAACCGCTAGCATGTGTGGCACAACCGGTCCAGGCAGAACTGCAGAAACATGTAAGACCAAAACGACCATAACTCCTGTAAATGAACTCTAATTTTGACAAACTCAAGCTTAATGGAAATCTAACGACAAGGGATATATTCATAACTAGAAAGAGTAATGTGCCAATGATATAGAGGTGTGAAACCTCCATAAGTGAAGAACCAGCAAAACCACCAACATCGAAAATATAATAGAAGATGCATATGAGATTCGTTTTCGATTAACTTGAGCTTGTGATGAAGAAAACCACAATCTTCAAAATGTCACATAGAGAAAAGCCAAACAAGAACCAAGAAATCTGATGCCAAGGATGCAAAGGTTTGAGTTCTCCCCGAACGATACGATCAAGCTACTCACTCGAGAGCCCCTGTTGATAGTACGACCATTGATCCTATAACCCGGTCTCCCAACTAACACCATGAGACCGGTAAGATAGAAGACCTATCAAGGTTATACCTTTTCCTTACACATGGTCCACTTGAGCTAGATGATGATGATCTTGACCTCCTCAAGTTGGCCGCCTTTCTTGATTGGGCTGGCTTGATGAAGACTAGTACATTGCTCCCTCATACTCCACTATGGGTGAGCCTCTCATGGGCACATCTTCACATGTCCATTATCACCATAATGGACGACAAGCTTCAAGCATGTGATCTCTTTGTGATGCTCCACTTGAACTTGCACAACACAACCTTGATGATGATCACCACGCCATGTCATCCTCCATGGGTTATATGAGAACTTCCTTTTGATGCAATCCCATGGAACAATACCTAACCCCACATATAAACCTCACATAGATCATGGATTAGTACACAAAGCGTAATGAATAATGCTTACCATTCCATGGGATCACTTGATCCCACTCGGTACATCTTCTATGTTTTGTGTGCTAATCAACTTGAATCCACTCTTTGTACTTGACTTGCTCAATGTTGTATCTTATCTTTCTCTTCGTAAATATGATGTCTTGAAGGTAACCATGAATGTTCACACAATCTTCTTATTCAAGACATGCTTGCAATAGGCTCAACTCTCGCATAATCAATCTTTGGATAACTCTTTGAATAGCACCTTCGTCAACACATAATCTCCTTCTTATAATCTTTAAACCAATAAATGGTCTTCAACCGATGCCTATGGACAAACCCTTCAAATGTAACCCAAGGTAACCATTTGTCCATATGAATTGTCATCAATTACCAAAACCAAACATTGGGGCACAATGCTCTTTCACGAACCCAAAATTGTGAATCTCTAGATTTCCAATATATCAAAGACATAACCTTTTAGCCTAGATACCTATTGCATGACAGGGTTTGCCAAACATCATCCTCCGCAAGTAGCTAGAACAACCATTTAGTGATTAAGGCATCATTTTTGACCTGGAGAACCTGAATGCCTAAACCTCCTTGGTCTTTTGGTCGACAAACAACGGTCCATTTCCTTAGCTGATAGTTTGTCTTTACACGGTCTCCTTACCAAAAGAATCTACATCTGAAGTAATCTAGCCTTTGTTGGACCCCTTTTGGAAGTTGAAAAAATGAGAGCATGCAGAGAAACATATTTCTGAGTATAGAATTGATCAAGACCACTCATCCTCCAACGGAGAGCAACTTCCCTTTCAAACTGCTTAAATGTTTCTCTAAGCGCTCTTCTATATGGTTCCACTCTTCATTAGTGAGGCGCCGATCGGGAATTGTCCTTGTGCACAACCAAAGTATTTGGCATATTGTACAACCGCCTCACTAGCTTCTCCAAAACATAACAATTCACTTTTACGGAAGTTTATTTTAAGACATGTCATTTGCTAAAAAAACTGAAAGCGGACAAGTTGTGTTCCACAAAAACAAATCGTGTCATCGGCGTAATGTAAGATAGAGAGCCTACTCCCCATTCACAAGATGCGACACTACTCATGCAATTTGACCGTCCTGCTTGTCGCATTTAAGCAAAATATCCAACATGTCAGCGACAATGTTAAATAACATTGGAGACCGAGGGTCACCTTGATGTAGTCCTTCTTTACTTGGAAGGAATGGCCTATGTCATGCTTCCTCTCGACTAGGAAGGTGTTCGCTCCCCCACAAGTGGAAGGATTTGTAGTAAGCAACAATTTTTCCCAAGTGGATGAAGTTAAGGTTATCAAACCAATATGAGTTTACTTAGAAGCCATTGATAAGTACCTGCACACATAAATACAAAATTGTCTTGGCCTCACGGTACGGGAAACTGCCAATACCTCGGTAGGGTGCCGAACATGATCGGAAGTACTAGAAGAGAGTTCACACAAGGGGGGTACTCAGGTTCAGCCCTCAGGGAGTACTAAAGAAGGAGCACCTCATGCGGGGGGGTTACAAGGGTGATGATGAGTATGACTACCAAGAGTATAGTCTACAGAGTAGATGGTAATGGCTACCCCTAGCCCCGCCTTATATAGGTGACAAGGCCTAGGGTTTACACAACGCCTGACCGATCTCACGCCGCCGATAACTTGGCTTGCATGCCAAGATGATCTACTCGCTTACAGCTGCCCCCCCGGGGTCGTCTCCCAAAGCCGGACCTCTACCAGGACTCCTGGGCCCCGAGGCCGGCCCAATGTCGGGCTTCCTACACGATGAGTCACCCTCAGTGTATTGACCGTCAATAGCCCATGAGTGTGTCTGCAGTGATAGTATTTTGTCTTCCGGAATGAAAACCTAGGCGAGCTACTTCTGTCTTGGCAACAGTCGTGGCCTATCCTCATGAGTTTTGGCTTCAGAGTACTCTTGCTCGTTGGGCGTGAGGCCTCCTGGGCAGTGCTTCCGCGAGTTCGAAATGACCGACGCACGAGAGGGGGGATCCGGGGCCTCGTGACCCATATGTTCATGGAGAGCTCTATGACGTGTTGTGACGGTTGGAAAGATGGCCCATAAGTATTCCATATGTTGTGATTGTTTCTTCGGGGTGGAAATCTAGATTCTGGCCTTGGGTGGTTGGATCCAATGATGGTGGCGATTGAGCATCACTCCCTTTGTGAAGATGTTGTTGGATTTCGGGTTTCGGTAGACCCTTGAGGTTCGAACGCTGGGGTGCGCGCGGAGATCACACCCTCAGCCTACCCATGTTTCACCGCCTCGTAAGGATCTAAACTACTCGTAGAACAACACAAGGGACACAAGATTTATACTGGTTCAGGCCACCATTGTGGTGTAATACCCTACTCCAGTTTGTGGTGTGTGGATTGCCTCTGGGGCTGATGAGGAATAGTACAAAGGGAGAACAGCCTCGCGAGGGTCTGTTCTGGGTTGGTGCGATGAACTGCTAGGGGAGTTCAGTCGTCTCTCTCTCTCTCTCTCTCTTGGGTGTCGATCCGAACAGATCCAGATTGCCTCTACCCTGTGGGTGGCTAGTCCTATTTATAGGCGAAGGCCCCGAGCCTCTTCCCAAATATTGAGCGGGAAGGGTGCCAACAATTGGCCATTTTGAAGGGGAACATCTAGTACACTTATCCTGACTAAAGTTTGTCCTCGCCTGCCAAAGGACCCTGACGATGACGCTGGATTGGGCTCCACGATGACCTCCGTTCTGCCGTCCTGCTGGTCTTGGTCTTGTTGCACCGAAATGGTTGCCTTTGCTTGATACCCTTGCCTGCGCTTGCCCCCTTTGCACCAAAGGGGAAACAAGGACTCTACGCAGGCCGGCACCCGCCTGGCGCCCGCCTGGCCTTGGTTGTCATGGCTTGCGTCACGGGCACCTCGTGAGATGCCCCGCCTTGATCTCTCCGCCTCCTCATGAGCCAGCCTGACGAGGTCGTGCCTGAGGAAGCCTCCTGTCGTCCGCCCCGCGAGGCTTGGCCCCTCGCGAGGGTCTTGAGCATGTGTTGATTAAGATGGGCCGTACTGGGCCACTCCTTGAGCCACGCCGCAGGCCGCAGGCAGGCAAGTCTGGGTACCCCCGTTCCCAGAACATCGACAGTAGCCCCCAGGCCCAAGGCACGCTTGAACTTGGCTTAGCAGGGAAGCGAAGGGGCAAGTGCGAAGCGCCGCGGGCCCCAATAGCTTGCGGCCTTGGGCGCCGCATGGTGGTTGATTGGACGTGGGCGTCCTGGCTCTGCTGCGACACCTCGGCAATGTTGGGGAACGTAGTAATTTCAAAAAATTTCCTACGCACACGCAACATCATGGTGATGCATAGCAACGAGAGGGGAGAGTGTTGTCTACGTACCCTCGTAGACCGAAGCAGAAGCGATCATAACATAGAGGAAGTAGTCGTACGTTCTCCTCGCGATCCAACCGATCCCAGCGCCGTTACTTCGGCGCCTCCGAGTTCTTGACACACGTACAGCTCGGTGACGCTCCTCGGGCTCCGATCCAGCAAAGCTCCGGGGAGAGAGAGTTCCGTCAGCACGACGGCGTGGTGACGATCTTTGATGTTCTACCGACGCAGGGCTTCGCCTAAGCACCACCACGATATGACCGAGGTGGAATATGGTGGAGGGGGGGCACCGCACACGGCTAAGGAACGATCTCAAGGATCAACTTGTGTGTCCATGGGGTGCCCCCTGCCCCCGTATATAAAGGAGGGAGGGAGGAGGAGGCCGGCCTAGGGAGGAGGTGCGCCATAGGGGAGTCCTACTCCCACCGGGAGTAGGATTCCCCCTTTCCTAGTCCAACTAGGGATCCTTCCATGTATTAGGAGTAGGAGACTAGGAAGGGAAGAGAGAAGGGAAGGAAGGAGGGTGCGGCCCTCCCTAGCCCATTCGGACTAGGGCAGGGGGTAGCGCTGCCTGCCCTAGGCAGCCCTCTCCCTTTCCATGAGGGCCCAATAAGGCCCAATACTTCTCCCGGCGAATTCCGTAACTCTCCGGTACTCGATAAATACCGAATCACTCGGAACCTTTCGAACTCGAATATAGTCGTCCAATATATCGATATTTACGTCTCGACCATTTGAGACTCCTCGTCATGTCCCTGATCTCATCCGGGACTCCGAACTCCTTGGTACATCAAAACTCATAAACTCATAATATAAGCATCGCCGAAACCTTAAGCGTGCGGACCCTACGGTTCGAGAACAATGTAGACATGACCGAGACATGTCTCCGGTCAATAACCAATAAGCGGGACCTGGATGCCCATATTGGTTCCTACATATTCTCTGAAGATCTTTATCGGTCGGACCGCATAACAACATCGTTGTTCCTTTGTCATCGGTATGTTACTTGCTCGAGATTCGATCGTTGGTATCAATACCTAGTTCAATCTCGTTACCGGCAAGTATCTTTACTCGTTCGTAATACATCATCTCACAACTAACTCATTAGTTGCAATGCTTGCAAGGCTTAAGTGATGTGCATTACGAGAGGGCCCAGAGATACCTCTCCGACATTGGAGTGACAAATCCTAATCTCGAAATCGCCAACCCAACAAGTACCTTTGGAGACACGTGTAGAGCACCTTTATGATCACCCGATTCACGTTGTGATGTTTGGTAGCACACAAAGTGTTCCTCCGTAAGCGGAGTTGCATAATCTCATAGTCATAGGAACATGTATAAGTCATGAAGGAAGCAATAGCAACATACTAAACGATCGTGTGCTAAGCTAACGGAATGGGTCATGTCAATCAGATCATTCAACTAATGATGTGACCTTGTTAATCAAATAACAACTCCTTGTTCGTGGTTAGGAAACATAACCATCTTTGATTAACAAGCTAGTCAAGTAGAGGCATACTAGTGACACTTTGTTTGTCTATATATTCACACATGTATTATCTTTCCGGTTAATACAATTCTAGCATGAATAATAAACATTTATCATGATATGAGGAAATAAATAATAACTTTATTATTGCCTCTAGGGCATATTTCCTTCAGTCTCCCACTTGCACTAGAGTCAATAATCTAGATCACATCACCATGTGATTAACATCGATAGTTCACATCATCATGTGATTAACACCCATAGTTCACATCGCCATGTGACCAACACCCAAAGGGTTTACTAGATTCATAATCTAGTTCACATCGCTATGTGATTAACACCCAAGAGTACTAAGGTGTGATCATGTTTTGCTTGTGAGAGAGTCTTAGTCAGCGGGTCTTTCACATTCAGATCCGTTATGTATTTTGCAATTTTCTATGTCTACAATGCTCGCACGGCTACTCTAGCTAATTGCTCCCACTTTCAATATGTATCTAGATCGAGACTTAGAGTCATCGGATCGGTGTCAAAACTTGCATCGGCGTAACCCTTTACGACGAACCTTTTGTCACTTCCATAATCGAGAAACATATCCTTATTCCACTAAGGATAATTTTGACCGCTGTCGATGATCTACTCCTAGATCACTATTGTACTCCTTGCCAAACTCAAAGGCAGGGTATACAATAGATCTGGTACTGACATGGCATACTTTATAGAACCTATGGCCAAGGCATAGGGAATGACTTTCATTCTCTTTCTATCTTCTGCCGTGGTCGGGTTTTGAGTCTTACTCAATTTCACACCTTGTAACACAAGCAAGAACTCTTTCTTTGACTGTTCCATTTTGAACTACTTCAAAATCTTGTCAAGGTATGTACTCATTGAAAAAACTTATCAAGCGTCTTGATCTATCTCTATAGATCTTGATGCTCAATATGTAAATAGCTTCACGAGGTCTTTCTTTGAAAAACTTCTTTCAAACACTCCTTTATGCTTTGCAGAATAATTCTACATTATTTCCGATCTACAATATGTCATTCACATATACTTATCGAAATGTTGTAGTGCTCCCACTCACTTTCTAGTAAATCTGGGCTTCCTTTGCAAGTCTGTATAAACTATATCTTTGATCAACTTATCAAAGCGTATATTCAACTCGAGATGCTTGCACCAGTCCATAGATGCACATTTTGTTAACACCTTTAGGATCGACAAAACCTCTTGGTTGCATCACATACAACTCTTCTTTAATAACTCCATTAGGGAATGCAGTTTTGTTTATCCATTTGCCAGATTTCATAAAATTCGGCAATTGCTAACATGATTCGGACAGACTTTTAAGCATTGATACGAGTGAGAAAAATCTCATTGTATTCTACATCTTGAACTTTGTCAAAAACCTTTTTCGACAAGTCTAGCTTTGTAGATAGTAACACTACTATCAGCGTCCGTCTTCCTCTTGAAGATCCATTTATTTTCTATGGCTTGCCGATCATCGGGCAACTCCACCAAAGTCCACACTTTGTTCTCATACATGGATCTCATCTCAGATTTCATGGCCTCAAGCCATTTCGCGGAATCTGGGCTCATCATTACTTCCTCATAGTTCGTAGGTTCATCATGATCTAGTTACATGACTTCCAGAACAGGATTACCGTACCACTCTGGTGCGGATCTCACTCTGGTTTACCTACGAGATTCGGTAGTAACTTGATCTGAAGTTACATGATCATCATCATTAGCTTCCTCACTAATTGGTGCGATAGTCACGAGAACAGATTTACGTGATGAACTACTTTCAATAAGGAGAAGGTACAATTACCTCATCAAGTTCTACTTTCCTCCCACTCACTTCTTTCGAGAGAAACTCCTTCTCTAGAAAGGATCCATTTATTAACAACGAATGTTTTGCCTTGGATCTGTGATAGAAGGTGTACCCAACAATTTCCTTTGGGTATTCTATGAAGGCGCACTTCTCCGATTTGGGTTTGAGCTTATCACGATGAAACTTTTCACATAAGCATCACATCCCCAAACTTTAAGAAATGACAACTTTGGTTTCTTGCTAAACCACAGTTCATATAGTGTCGTCTCAGCAGTTTAGATGGTGCCCCATTTAACGTGAATGCAGCTGTCTCTAATGCATGATCCCAAAAGCGATATTGGTAAATCGGTAAGAAACATCATAGATTGTACTATATCCAATAAAATACGGTTATGACGTTCGGACACACCATTATGATGTGGTGTTCGGTGGCATGAATTTGTGAAACTATTCCACATTGTTTTAATTGAAGACCAAACTCGTAACTCAAATATTTGTCTCGCGATTAGATCGTAGAAACCTTATTTTCTTGTCACGATGATTTTTCCACTTCACTCTGAAATTCTTTGAACCTTTCAACTATTTCATACTTATGTTTCATCAAGTAGATATACCCATATCTGCTCAAATCATCTGTGAAGGTCGAAAATAATGATACCCGCCATGAGCCTTAACACTCATTGGATCGCATACATCGGTATGTATTATTTCCAATAAATCGGTTGCTCGCTCCATTGTTCGGAGAACGGAGTCTTAGTCATCTTGCCCATGAGGCATGGTTACTTAAGCATCAAGTGATTCATAATCAAGTGATTCCAAAATCCCATCGGCATGGAGTTTCTTCATCGCTTTACACCAATATGACCTAAGCGGCGATTGCCACAAATAAGTTGCACTATCATTATTAACTTTGCATCTTTTGGTTTCAATATTATGAATATGTGTATCACTACGATCGAGATCCAATGAACCATTTTCATTGGGTGTGTAACCATATAAGGTTTTATTCATGTAAATAGAACAACAGTTTATTCTCTTACTTAAATGAATAACCGTATTGCAATAAACATGATCAAATCATATTCATGCTCAGCGCAAACACCAAATAACATTTATTTAGGTTCAACACTAATCCCGAAAGTATAGGGAGTGTGCGATGATGATCATATCAATCTTGAAACTACTTTCAACACACATCGTCACTTCACCCTTAACTAGTTTACATTTATACGCAACTCCGTTTGAGTTACTACTCTTAGCAAGCGAACCAGTACCAAATACCGAGGGGTTGCTATAAACACTAGTAAAGTACACATTAATAACATGTATATCAAATATACCTTTGTTTACTTTGCCATCCTTCTTATCCGCCAAATAATTGGGGTAGTTCGCTTCGATGACCAGTCCCTTTGCGGTAGAAGCACTTAGTCTCGGGCTTAGGTCCGGACTTGGGCTTCTTCACTTGAGCGACAACTTGCTTGCCATTCTTCTTGAAGTTCCTTCTATCCCTTTGCCCTTTTCTTGAAACTAGTGGTCTTGTTAACCATCAACACTTGATGTTCTTTCTTGATTTCTACCTTCATCGATTTCATCATCATGAAAAACCGGGAATCATTTTCATCATCCCTTGCATACTATAGTTCATCACGAAGTTCTACTTACTTGGTGATGGTGACTAGAGAATTTCATCAATCACTATCTTATCGGAAGATTAACTCCCACTTGATTCAAGCGATTGTAGTACCCGGACAATCTGAGCACATGCTCACTAGTTGAGCGATTCTCCTCCATCTTTTAGCTATAGAACTTGTTGGAGACTTCATATCTCTCAACTCGGTATTTGCTTGAAATATTAACTTCAACTCTGGAACATCTCATATGGTCCATGATGTTCAAAACATCTTTGAAGTCGATTCTAAGCCATAAAGCATGGTGCACAAAACTATCAAGTAGTCATCATATTGAGCTAGCCAAGCGTTCATAACGTGCGCATACGCTCTGCAATAGGTCTGTCACCTAGCGGTGCATCAAGGACATAATTCTTCTGCGAGCAATGAGGATAAACCTCAGATCACGGATCCAATCCGCATCATTGCTACTAACATTTTTCAACACAATTTACTCTAGGAACATATCAAAAATAAACATATGAAAGCAACCACGCAAGCCATTGATCTACAACATAATTTGCAAAATACTACGGGACTAAGTTCATGATAAATTTAAGTTCAATTAATCATATTACTTAAGAACTCCCACTTAGCAGACATCTCTCTAGTCATCTAAGTGATCACGTGATCCAAATCAACTAAACCATAACCGATCATCACGTGAGATGGAGTAGTTTTCAATGGTGAACATCTCATGTTGATCATATCTACTATATGATTCACGCTCGACCTTTCGGTCTCCGTGTTCGAGACCATATCTGCATATGCTAGGCTCGTCAAGTTTAACTTTGAGTATTCGGCGTGTGCAAAACTGGCTTGCACCCGTTGTAGATGGACGAGAGCTTATCACACCCGATCATCACGTGGTGTGCAGGCACGACGAACTTTGGCAGCGGTGCATACTCGGGAGAACACTTCTTGATAATTAGTGAGAGATCATCTTAAAATGCTACCGTCAATCAAAGCAAGAATAAGATGTATAATAGATAAACATCATATGCAATCAAAATATGTGACATGATATGGCCATGATCATCTTGCGCCTTTGATCTCCATCTCCAAAATCTTGTCATGATCTCTATCGTTACCGCACGACACCATGATCTTCATCATCTTGATCTATATCAATGTGTCATCACATGGTTGTCTCACCAACTATTGCTCTTGCAACTATTGCTATCGTATAGCGATAAAGTAAAGCAATTATTTGGCACTTGCATCTTATGCAACAAAGAGACATCCATAGGGCTTACGCGATTGCCGATAACTTCAAAAAACATGATCATCTCATACAACAACTTATATCTTATCACGTCTTGACCATATCACATCACAACATGCCTGCAAAAACAAGTTAGGCGTCCTCTACTTTGTTGTTGCAAGTTTTACGTGGCTGCTACGGGCTTAAGCAAGAACCAATCTCACCTCGCATCAAAACCACAGCGATACTTCGTCAAATAGACTCGTTTAACCTTCTCAAGGACGGGCGTATACTTTTCAGTTCAACTAAAGTGAGAGAGACAGACACCCGCCAGCCACCTTTAAGCATGAGTGCTCGTAGCGGTGAAACCAGTCTCGCGTAAGCGTCACGTGTAATGTCGGTCCGGGCGCTTCATCTCACAATACCGCTGAACCAAAGTATGACATCTTTGGTAGGCGGTATGACTTGTATCGTCCACAACTCACTTGTGTTCTACTCGTGCAAAACATCAAACCATAAAACCTAGGCTCGATACCCTTTGTTGGGGAGCGTAGTAATTTCAAAAATTTCCTCGCACACGCAACATCATGGTGATGCATAGCAGCGAGAGGGAGAGTGTTGTCACGTACCCTCGTGAGACCGAAGCGAAGCGATCTGGCGTAGAGGAAGTAGTCGACGTTCTCCTCGCGATCCAACCGATCCAGCGCCGTTACTTGGCGCCTCCTAGTTCTTGACACACGTACAGCTCGGTGGCGCTCCTCGGGCTCCGATCCAGCAAAGCTCGGGGAGAGAGTTCCGTCGGCCTGACGGCGTGGTGACGATCTTTGATGTTCTACCGACGCAGGGCTTTGCCTAAGCACCGCTTCGATATGACCGAGGTGGAATATGGTGGAGGGGGGCACGCTGCACGGCTAAGAGCGATCTCAAGGATCAACTTGTGTGTCCATGGGGTGCCCCCTGCCCCGTATATAAAGGAGGAGGAGGAGGAGGCCGGCCTAGGAGGAGGCGCGCCATGGGGAGTCCTACTCCCCCGGGAGTAGGATTCCCCTTTCCTAGCCCAACTAGGGATCCTTCCATGTATTAGGAGTAGGAGACTAGGAAGGGAAGAGAGAAGGGAAGGAAGGAGGGTGCGGCCCTCCCCTAGTAATTCGGACTAGGGCAAGGGGCGCGGCCTGCCCTAGGCAGCCCTCTCCCTTTCCGCAGGCCCAATAAGGCCCAATACTTCTCCCGGCGAATTCCGTAACTCTCCGGTACTCCGATAAATACCGAATCACTCGGAACCTTTCCGAACTCGAATATAGTCGTCAATATATCGATCTTTACGTCTCGACCATTTGAGACTCCTCGTCATGTCCCTGATCTCATCCGGGACTCGAACTCCTTCGGTACATCAAAACTCATAAACTCATAATATAAGCATCGCCGAAACTTAAGCGTGCGGACCCTACGGTTCGAGAACAATGTAGACATGACGAGACATGTCTCCGGTCAATAACCAATAGCGGGACCTGGATGCCCATATTGGTTCCTACATATTCTCGAAGATCTTTATCGGTCGGACCGCATAACAACATCGTTGTTCCTTTGTCATCGGTATGTTACTTGCTCGAGATTCGATCGTCGGTATCAATACCTAGTTCAATCTCGTTACGGCAAGTCTCTTTACTCGTTCCGTAATACATCATCTCACAACTAACTCATTAGTTGCAATGCTTGCAAGGCTTAAGTGATGTGCATTACCGAGAGGGCCCGAGATACCTCTCCGAGCATTGGAGTGACAAATCCTAATCTCGAAATCGCCAACCCAACAAGTACCTTTGGAGACACGTGTAGAGCACCTTTATAATCACCCGATTACGTTGTGACGTTTGGTAGCACACAAAGTGTTCCTCCGATAAGCAGGACTTGCATAATCTCATAGTCATAGGAACATGTATAAGTCATGAAGGAAGCAATAGCAACATACTAAGCGATCGTGTGCTAAGCTAACGGAATGGGTCATGTCAATCAGATCATTCAACTAATGATGTGACCTTGTTAATCAAATAACAACTCCTTGTTCATGGTTAGGAAACATAACCATCTTTGATTAACAAGCTAGTCAAGTAGAGGCATACTAGTGACACTCTGTTTGTCTATATATTCACACATGTATTATGTTTCCGGTTAATACAATTCTAGCATGAATAATAAACATTTATCATGATATGAGGAAATAAATAATAACTTTATTATTGCCTCTAGGGCATATTTCCTTCAGGCAATTGCACAAATTGATAAGGGAGCGGTGCCCGTCTAGGCTTACCTTCTTTGCCTTCTCCTTCACTGCCCATATCTCCTTTCTTGCTCCTGTCCTTCTTGCTTCCGAAATCTCCAGATCCACTCCAACTCTGCATCCTAGCAAGGCATGACGCCTCGCCAAACCCCGACCGGAGCATGGTACTCGCCCGCCTTGGATCCTCTAAATGTGTCGGAGAAGAATCTTGCTCGGACGTGCCAGATGATGGCGGCGCAAGGCCACGACGGGGTGGCCGCGCTCAAGGTCGGCACTGCCCTTCCTGAGGGCAGAGGGAGCACCTTCTACCCGCTCTTCGTGAGCGCCATCGCCGCCGGTCTGGTACCCCCTTTTTCCGAGTTCTTCCTTTTCGTTCTTAACCATTACAATCTGCAAGCCCTGCACCTCCATCCCAACTCCGTTCTTCTCCTAGCGATTTTCGCCTACTACTGCGAGGCCCATGTCGGGGTGAGGCCTTCGGTGGCCTTGCTGCGCCATTACTTGTACCTTCGGGTCTCCCGCGGCTCCATCACCGCGTGTGCGAGCCTTTATCGCGCACGGCAGCTCTAACGCCATCTCGAAGCCCGGGAAGAGAATTGAGGGCTTCAGGAGTAAGTGGGTCATGGTGGATGCTGGGCGCACCCACTCCCGGATGATTCTGCCCACGGGGCAGCCCAAGTCTGCTGATGATTGGTCCCGCGCGGAGCTCGTCGATCCCCGCACGAGGTCGGTCCTGGAGAAGATGGACGCGGACCTGTGGCCGGTCAACATGGCGGCGGATTTAAACCGATAGGCGTCGCTCTCCCGAGGGAGTTCTTGGAGCATCGGGTGGCTGGAACACTCGCCTCTGTGGAAGCTTGGGAGGAATCCCGCCTCCGCTCCAAGCCTCGCCGACGAGGATCTGGCCGCGGTCCTCCAATCCTTGGTTGGGGCAAACGTGGCGAGGTTGGAGGATGCTCCCGTTCCCTTGTTCCTTCGGGATGACTAGGAGCAGGTGGTGAAGTCCATGTCCGCTTTCAATGAGGGCGGGCCTGTGCCCGCGGAGGTTCCTGGGGCCCCGGCTGAAGGAAAAATGTCCTAGAGGCAATAATAAAGTTATTATTTATTTCCTTATTTCATGATAAATGTTTATTATTCATGCTAGAATTGTATTAACCGGAAACATAATACATGTGTGAATATATAGACAAACAGAGTGTCACTAGTATGCCTCTACTAGACTAGCTCGTTGATCAAAGATGGTTATGTTTCCAAACCATAGACATCTGTTGTCAATTGATTAACGTGATCACATCATTAGGAGAATGATGTGATTGACTTGACCCATTCCGTTAGCCTAGCACTTGATCGTTTAGTATGTTGCTATTGCTTTCTTCATGACTTATACAAAGTTCCTACAACTATGAGATTATGCAACTCCTGCCATCAGAGGAACACTTTGTGTGCTACCAAACGCCACAACATAACTGGGTGATTATAAAGGTGTTTCTATGTGTGTCTCCGAAGGTACATGTTGATTGGCGATTTCGAGATTAGGTTTTGTCACTCCGATTATCGGAGAGGTATCTTCGGCCCTCTCGGTAATACACATCACTTAAGCCTTGCAAGCATTATAACTAATGAGTTAGTTATGAGATGATGTATTACGGAAGTAAAGAGACTTGCCGTAACGAGATTGAACTAGGTATTGATACCGACGACCCAACGATCGTTAGAACAAGCGTGGCGAGTTGGAGATGCTCCCGTTCCTTGTTGATGACTAGGGGCAGGTGGTGAAGTCCATGTCCGCTTTCAATGAGGCGGGCACTGTGTTATGGAGGTTCACAGGGCCCATTTGAAGGAAAAATGTCCTAGAGGCAATAATAAAGTTATTATTTATTTCCTTATTTCATGATAAATGTTTATTATTCATGCTAGAATATGGAAACAACATGATATAAATTAGTTATGTGTCACTAGTATGCCTCTATAGACTAGCTCGTTGATCAAAGATAGTTATGTTTCCAAACCATAGACATCCATTTGTCAATTGATTAACGTGATCACATCGAACCAATATGAACATCCAGTTCCGCTATTGGTTATGTCGAGAATAGTTCTAGGTCATGTCTACATAGTTCTCGAACCCGAGGGTCCACACGCTTAACGCTTGATGATGCTTTTATTATGAGTTTATAAGTTTTGATGTAACGAAGGTTGTTCGAGTCCCGGATGTGATCACGGACATGACGAGGAGTCTCAAATGGTCGAGACATAAAGATTGATATATTGATGACAATATTCGACACCGGAAGTGTTCGGGTGTTTTCGGAGAAAACCGAGTACCGGAGGGTTACCGAACCCCCGGGAAGTAATGGGCCTTGATGGGCCCTAGTGGAGAGAGAGGGCGGCCGGGGCAAGTGGCGTGCCCCTCCCTTGAGTCCGAATAGGACAAGGAAAGGCGGCACCCCCTTGCCTTCCCCTCTCCCTCCTTCCTTCCCCTCCTTGGAATAGGAAAGGGAGGGCAAACCTACTTGGAGTAGGTTTCCCCCTCCTAGGCGCGCCTCCCCTTAGGCCGCCCCTCCTCTTCTCGCCTTTATATATGGGGAAGGGGCACCCATAGACACACAAGTTGATCTACGGATCGTTCCTTAGCCGTGTCGGTGCCCCCTCCACCATAATCCACCTCGGTCATATCGTCATGAGTTTAGGCGAAGCCTGTGTCGAGAGAACATCATCATCGCTACCACGCCATCGTCTTGTGGAACTCATCCCCGACGCTTCGCTGGATTGGAGCCCGGGGGACGTCATCGAGCTGGACGTGTGCTGAACACGGAGGTACCGTACGTTCGGTGCTTGGATCGGTCGAATCATGAAGACGTACGACTACATCAACCGCGCTGTCATAACGCTTCCGCTTAACAGTCTACGAGGGTACGTAGACAATACTCTCCCCTCTCGTTGCTATGCCATCACCATGATCTTGCGTGTGAGTAGGAAATTTTTTGAAATTACTATGTTCTCCAACAGTGGCATCCGAGCCTAGGTTTTATGCGTTGATGTTATATGCACGAGTAGAACACAAGTGAGTTGTGGGCGATACAAGTCATACTGCTTACCCCCAAGTCATACTTTGGTTCAGCGGTATTGTTGGATGAAGCGGCCGGACCAACATTACGCCAGACGCTTCGCGAGACTGGTTTACCACCGTGCTTTGCACACGGTGACTAGCGGTGTCGGTTTCTCCAACTTTAGTTGAACCGAGTGTGGCTACGCCCGGTCCTTGCGAAGGTTAAAACAGCACTAACTTGACGAACTATCGTTGTGGTTTTGATGCGTAGGTAAGAACGGTTCTTGCTAAGCCCGTAGCAGCCACGTAAAACTTGCAACAACAAAGTAGAGGACGTCTAACTTGTTTTTGCAGGGCATGTTGTGATGTGATATGGCCAAGACGTGATGCTATATTTTATTGTATGAGATGATCATGTTTTGTAACCAAAGTTATCGGCAACTGGCAGGAGCCACATGGTTGTCGCTTTATTGTATGAAATGCAAACGCCCTGTAATTGCTTTACTTTATCACTAAGCGGTAGCGATAGTCGTAGAAGCAACAGATGGCGTAAATGACAACGATGCTACGATGGAGATCAAGGTGTCGCGCCGGCGACGATGGTGATCACGACGGTGCTTCGGAGATGGAGATCACAAGCACAAGATGATGATGGCCATATCATATCACTTATGTTTATCCTTTATGCATCTTATTTTGCTTTGATTGACGGTAGAATTTTAAGATGATCTCTCACTAAAAATTATCAAGAAGTGTTCTCCCTGAGTATGCACCATTGCCAAAGTTCGTCGTGCCCAGACACAACGTGATGATTGGGTGTGATAAGCTCTACGCCCATCTACAATGGGTGCAAGCCAGTTTTGCACACGCGGAATACTCAAGTTAAACTTGACGAGCCTAGCATATGCAGATATGGCCTCGGAACACGGAGACCGAAAGGTCAAGCGTGAATCATATAGTAGATATGATCAACATAATGATGTTCACAATTGAAAACTACTCCATCTCACGTGATGATCGGTTATGGTTTAGTTGATTTGGATCACGTGATCACTTAGATGACTAGAGAGATGTCTGTCTAAGTGGGAGTTCTTAAGTAATATGATTAATTGAACTTAAATTTATCATGAACTTAGTCCTGGTAGTATTTTGCAAATTATGTTGTAGATCAATAGCTCGCGTTGTTGCTTTCATATGTTTATTTTGATATGTTCCTAGAGAAAATTTTGTTGAAAGATGGTAGTCGCAATGATGCGGATTGGATCCATGATCTGAGGTTTATCCTCTTTGCTGCACAGAAGAATTATGTCCTTAATGCACCGCTAGGTGACAGGCCTATTGCAGGAGCAGATGCAGACACTATGAATGTTTGGCTAGCTCAATGTGATGACTACTTGATAGTTTAGTGCACCATGCTTAACGGCTTAGAATCGGGACTTCAAAGACGTTTTGAACGTCATGGACCATATGAGATGTTCCAGGAATTGAAGTTAATATTTCAAGAAAATACCCGAGTTGAGAGATATGAAGTCTCCAACAAGTTCTATAGCTAAAAGATGGGGGAGAATCGCTCAACTAGTGAGCATGTGCTCAGATTGTCTGGGTACTACAATCGCTTGAATCAAGTGGGAGTTAATCTTCCAGATAAAATAGTGATTGACAGAGTTCTCTAGTCACCATCACCAAGTTACTAGAACTTCGTGATGAACTATAGTATGCAAGGGATGACGAAAACGATTCCCAAGCTCTTCGTGATGTTGAAATCGACGAAGGTAGAAATCAAGAAAGAGCATCAAGTGTTGATGATTGACAAGACCACTAGTTTTCAAGAGGAGGGCAAAGGGAAAGAAAGGGAACTTCAAGTAGAATGACAAGCAAGTTGTCACTCCCGTGAAGAAGACCAAAGCTGGACCAAAGCCTGAAACTGAGTGCTTACACTGCAAAGAAAATGGTCTTCGGAGCGGAAATTTCTAATATTTGGTGGATAAGAAGGATGGCAAAGTGAACAGGGGTATATTTGATATACAGATTATTGATGTGTGCCTTACTAGTGTTTATAGTAGCCCCTGAGTATTTGATACTTGTTCGGTTGCTAAGATTAGTAACTCGAAACGGGAGTTACATGATAAACAGAGAATAGTTCAGGGGAAGTGACGATGAGTGTTGGAAATAGTTCCAAGATTGATATGATCATCATCACACACTCCCTATATTTTTGAGATTAGTGTTAAAACTAAATAAATGTTATTTAGTGTTTGCGTTGAGCATGAATATGATTTGATCATGTTTATTGCGATACGGTTATTCATTTGAAGTTAAAGAATAATTGTTATTCTGTTTACATGAATAAGACCTTTGATGGTTATACACCCAATGAAAATAGTTTGTTGGATCTCGATCGTAGTGATACACATATTCATAATATTGATGCCAAAGGATGCAAAGTGAATAATGATAGTGCACCTTATTTGTGGCTTTGCCGCTTGGGTCATATCGATTGTAAAGCGCATGAAGAAACTCCATAAAGATGGATTTTGGAATCACTTGGTTATGAATCATTTGATGCTTCATAACCATGCCTTTTGGGCAAGATGACTAAAACTTCGTTCTCGGAACAAAAGAACAAGTTCTTGACTTATTGGAAATAATACATACCGATGTATGCGATCCAATGAGTGTTGATGCTTATGGCAAGTATCATTATTTTCGACCTTCACAAGATGATTTGAGCAGATATGGGTATATCTACTTGATGAAACATAAGTCGAAATAGTTGAAAGGTTCAAACAATTTCAGAGTGAAGTGGAAAATCATCGTAACAAGAAAATAAAATTTCTGCGATCCGATCGTGGAGATGAATATTTGAGTTACTGAGTTTGGTCTTCAATTAAAACAATGTGGAATAGTTTCACAGCTCACGCCACCGGAACACCACAACGTTATGGTGTGTCCGAACGTCAGAATCAAGACTTTATTGGATATGGTGCGATCTATGATGTCTCTTACTAATTTACCACTATTGTTTTGGGGTTATGCATGAGAGACAGCTGCATTCACGTCAAAAGGGCACCATCTAAATCCGTTGAGACGACACCATATGAACTGTGGTTTAGCAAGAAACCCAAGTTGTCGTTTCTTAAAGTTTGAGGTTGTGATGCTTATATGAAAAGGTTTCATCCTGATAAGCTCAAACCCAAATCGGAGAAATATGTCTTCATAGGATACCCAAAGGAGACTGTTGGGTACACCTCCTATCACAGATCCAAAGGCAAGACATTCGTTGCTAAAAATGGATCCTTTCTAGAGAAGGAGTTTCTCTCGAAAGAAGTGAGTGGGAGGAAAGTAGAACTTGATGAGGTAACAGTACCAGCTCCCTTATTGGAAAGTAGTTCATCACAGAAATCGGTTCCTGTGACACCTACACCAATTAGTGAGGAAGTTAATGATGATGATCATGAAACTTCAAATCAAGTTGTTACTAAACTTCGTAGATCAACCCGAGTAAGATTCGCACCAGAGTGGTACGGTAATCCTATTTTGGAAGTCATGTTACTAGACCATGATGAACCTACGAACTATGAGGAAGCGATGATGAGCCCAGATTCCGCGAAATGGCTTGAGGCCATAAAATCTGAGATATGATCCATGTATGAAAACAAAGTATGGACTTTGATTGACTTGCTCGATGATCGCAAGCCATGTTAATTAAATGGATTTTTAAGAGAAGACGGACGACTGATAGTATTGTTACTATCTACAAAGCTAGAATTGTGCAAAAGGTTTTCGACAAGTTCAAAGTGTTGACTACGATGATAGTTTCTCACTCGTATCTATGCTTAAGTCTGTCCGAATCATGTTAGCAATTGCCGCATTTTATGAAATCGGCAAATGGATAAACAAAACTGCATTCCTTAATGGAGTTATTAAAGAAGAGTTGTATGTGATGCAACCAAGAGGTTTTGTCAATCCTAAAGGTGTTAACAAAATGTGCAAGCTCCAATGATCCATCTATGGTGGTGCAAGCATCTCGGAGTTGGAATATACGCTTTGATAAGTTGATCAAAGCATATAGTTTTATCTGAGACTTGCGGTGAAGCTTTGTATTTACAAGAAAGTGAGTGGGAGCACTACAACATTTCTGATAAGTATATGTGAATGACATGTTGTTGATCGGAAGTAATGTAGAATTATTCTGCAAAGCATAAAGGAGTATTTGAAAGGAGTTTTTCTAAGAAGGACCTCGGTAAAGCTGCTTACATATTGAGCATCAAGATCTATAGAGATAGATCAAGACGCTTGATAAGTTTTTTCAATGAGTACACACCTTGACAAGATTTTGAAGTAGTTCAAAATGGAACAGTCAAAAAAAGAGTTTCTTGCCTGTGTTACAAAGTGTGAAATTGAGTAAGACTCAAAGCCCGACCACGGCAGAAGATAGAAAGAGAATGAAAGTCATTTCCTATGCCTCAGCCATAGGTTCTATAAAGTATGCCATGCTTTGTACCAGATCTATTGTATACCCTAACTGATTTTAGCAGAGGAGTACAATAGTGATCTAGGAGTAGATCACTGGACAGTGGTCAAAATTATCCTTAGGGGAATAAGGATATGTTTCTCGATTATGGAGGTGACAAAAAGGTTCGTCGTAAAGGGTTACGTCGATGCAAGTTTTGACACTAATCTAGATTACTCTAAGTCTCGGTCTAGATACATATTGAAAGTGGGAGCAGTTAGCTAGAGTAGCTCCGTGCAGAGCATTGTAGACATAGAAATTTGCAAAATACTTACGGATCTGAATGTGACAGACCCGTTGACTGAAATTATCTCACAAGCAAAACATGATCACACCTTAGTACTCTTTGGGTGTTAATCACATAGCGATGTGAACTAGATTATTGACTCTAGTAAACCCTTTCGGTGTTGGTCACATGACGATGTGAACTATGGGTGCTAATCACATGGTGATGGGTGTTATTCACATGGCGATGTGAACTAGATTATTGACTCTAGTGCAAGTGGGAGACTGAAGGAAATATGCCCTAGAGGCAATAATAAAGTTATTATTTATTTCCTTATTTCATGATAAATGTTTATTATTCATGCTAGAATTGTATTAACCGGAAACATAATACATGTGTGAATATATAGACAAACAGAGTGTCACTAGTATGCCTCTACTAGACTAGCTCGTTGATCAAAGATGGTTATGTTTCCTAACCATAGACATGTGTTGTCAATTGATTAACGGGATCACATCATTAGGAGAATGATGTGATTGACTTGACCCATTCCGTTAGCCTAGCACTTGATCGTTTAGTATCTTGCTATTGCTTTCTTCATGACTTATACAAAGTTCCTACAACTATGAGATTATGCAACTCCCGTTTACTGGAGGAACACTTTGTGTGCTACCAAACGTCATAACGTAACTGGGTGATTATAAAGGTGCTCTACAGGTGTCTCCGAAGGTACATGTTGGGTTGGCGTATTTCAAGATTAGGTTTTGTCACTCCGATTGTCGGAGAGGTATCTCTAGGCCCTCTCGGTAATACAAATCACTTAAGCCTTGCAAGCATTATAACTAATGAGTTAGTTATGAGATGATGTATTACGGAACAAGTAAAGAGACTTGCCGGTAACGAGATTGAACTAGGTATTGGATACTGACGATTGAATCACGGGCAAGTAACATACCGATGACAAAGGGAACAGCGTATGTTGTTATGCGGTTTGACCGATAAAGATCTTCGTAGAATATGTGGGAACCAATATGAACATCCAGGTTCCGCTATTGGTTATTGACCGAGAGTAGTTCTAGGTCATGTCTACATAGTTCTTGAACCCGTAGGGTCCGCACGCTTAACGTTACGATGATAGTATTATTATGAGTTTATAAGTTTTGATGTACCGAAGGTTGTTAGGAGTCCCGGATGTGATCACGGACATGACGAGGAGTCTCGAAATGGTCGAGACATAAAGATTGATATATTGGATGACTATATTGGACACTGAAGTGTTCGGGTGTTTTCGGAGAAAAACCGAGTATCTGGGAGGTTACCGAAACCCCGGGAAGTAATGGGCCTTGATGGGCCCTAGTGGAGAGAGAGGGGCGGCCGGGGCAAGTGGCGCGCCTCCCTTGAGTCCGAATAGGAAAAGGAAGGGCGCCCCTTGCCTTCCCCTCTCCCCTCCTTCTGGAATAGGAAAGGGAGGGGGCAAACCTACTTGGAGTAGGTTTCCCCCTCCTAGGGCGCGCCTCCCCTTAGGCCGGCCCCCTCCTCCTCTCCCCCTTTATATACGGGGAAGGGGCACCCCATAGACACACAAGTTGATCTACGGATCATTCCTTAGCCGTGTGCGGTGCCCCCCTCCACCATAATCCACCTCGGTCATATCGTCGCGGAGTTTAGGCGAAGCCCTGCACCGGTAGAACATCATCATCGTCACCACGCCGTCGTGCTGACAGAACTCATCCCCGACGCTTCGCTAGATTGGAGCCCGGGGGACGTCATCGAGCTGGACGTGTGCTGAACACGGAGGTACCGTACGTTCGGTGCTTGGATCGGTCGAATCGTGAAGACGTACGACTACATCAACCGCGTTGTCATAACGCTTCCGCTTAACGGTCTATGACGGTACGTAGACAATACTCTCCCCTCTCGTTGCTATGCCATCACCATGATCCTGCGTGTGCGTAGGAATTTTTTTGAAATTACTACATTCCCCAACACCGGTGGCCCTGACGATGGTGAATGTATCCTCCAGCAACTCCAGCGGAGAGGAGGAAGAAGAGGGGGAGGAGGACGAGGAGCCCGATTCGGAGGCGACCGACAGGGAGTCGAGAACGCCCCTTCCTCGGCAGGTCCCGCACTCTTCGCCTCATGTCGGATGACGACAAGGACGACGACAAGCCGGGTGGCGAGAGCTCGCCCCTGATCCTGAAGAAGGACAGAAAGGGCTGGTTCCCTATGGGTCCGCTCCGACTCCGAGGCGATCCGCAGACACGCCTCCTGCTCCCGAGCCTCTTGAAGTTGACCCCAGCGTCCGCCTCTCGGGCTTCAAGTTCTGCCGGAGGTTGCTTGAGCCCGCTAGCGGCGACGAGTAAGTGCTCGATTCTCGTTTTGCTTCCTGCTTTGTTGTTGAGGCTTGACGTCTATATTCCTTGGTTAGGCCGGTGCCTGCGGCGAAGAAGCCGAAGGGGGCTCCCGAGGCTTCGTCCGGGACAGCACCCCCACCCGCGGGAGAAGGGGGCGACAAGACGCGGGCCTCGCCTGCCCGGTCATCCTCGCGAGGCGTGGAGGGGCTAGCTGGAGCGAGCTCAGCCCCCATGGCCAAAGCGACTCCTGAGGCGTCCGTGCCTGACACCATTGCCG
This sequence comes from Aegilops speltoides, assembly GCA_021437245.1. Lineage (NCBI taxonomy): Eukaryota > Viridiplantae > Streptophyta > Magnoliopsida > Poales > Poaceae > Aegilops > Aegilops speltoides. The sequence continues at coordinate 231,539,588 of CM038141.1, forward strand.
CAGTCATCGGGGTGCAGAAGGTCCTAACCCCTGGTGTTGTGATCACGCTTTCGTCTTCTCCTCCTACTCCGCCAACCGCTATCTCTCCGGCTCCTCCTACTGTCCTGGATCGTGATGCTGCTGATCTGGACCGGCTGCGGAAAGATCTTCTGGGCACCGACCCTAGCTTGGTGGCCGGGCGCCTGGAGCTGGTCTCTGGCTGGGTCCGCTCTGATGCTTCAGTCCGAGCGGCGCTGGCTCAGGCCGCGACAGCCTGCGATGAGGAGAAGCAGGCGGCCCCTGAGGCCAAGGCCGCCCGCAATGCCGCCTTGGGTGAGGTTGCGGATATCCAAGGTCGCTACAAGGTGCTAGAGAGCGAGCTGCAAGGCCTGCGCGACTAGCTTTCCAAGGAGGCCCGTGTCCGCCAGGAGAAGGAGGAAGACATGAAGGATCGTGAGGCTGCCGCCAAGGACCGGGACGCCGAGCTTGACGAACGCCAAGGCCGCCTGGATGCGCTGGAGCAGGCGTTGGAGTTGAAGAAGATCGAGCTGGACGGCAAGGCGCGGGTCCTGGCCGAGGACCGCGTGGCCTTCGCGAAGCTGGAGGTGAAGGCTCGCACCCTGCTGAAGTCGCTCTATGACAGCGGCTTAGAAAGCCCGCTGGCCGACGCCGAGGAGGGCCCTGCCAAGCTGCTTCCCTTCCTGGTTCGTGCCCTCGAAGATGTCACCCTCGGCTTTGGCCCCACGGCTGAGGCTGAGGCGCGAGCCCTTTCTTCTGCGGTGCTGACGCGCGTCTTTACCCACGTCTACCTCCGCGACCCCAGCGTTGACCTCGACAGCCTGCTGGAGCCTGTGAGCGGCGAGCTTGCCGCCATCGCTGCTGAGGCCATGAAGGGTCGCGCAGAGGCTCTGCTGGTGAAGTTCCGGGCCTTCAGCACCGAGCCGAAGCGAGGCGCTGCCGGTCTTGAGGCTCCACGAGGCGAAGTCGCCCAGCGCAGCTCCGTCACCAACGATGGCGCCGCCAAAAAGTGACTCCTTCGCGGCTCTCGTCCTGCTTTTAATCCCTGCAACATGCATTCTGCCTCGTGGAGGTGTTTAAACTTGTGTTTGGCGTTGTCAAAGTACTCTATGGACAGTAATATTTGCTTTCGAATTTCTTGAGATTTGCGTTTTTCCTTCCTACTTGCTTGGGTTCTCGTCAGAGCCATTGCATACCTCAGCCGCCGTTAGCCCGATCAAAACCAGGACGAGACCAAGGAGTGAGGGGCTATGTGACAAGTTAGGCTCCTGAGTCGCGATGCTCAGGAGTCCCCCTTGACACACGAACAACAAGTAGGGAGGTGAAATGTATGGGTGAGATTACTGTTCTACGTCGGCAGAGCCCGGCCCCGCGCATACCTCAAGCGCCGTTAGCCTTTCGGAACTAAGGGGTGAGGGGCTACGTGACCAGTTAGGCTCCTGAGTCGCGATGCTCAGGAGTCCCCCTTGACGTTCAAACGGCCTTCGTACCTTGGCTCCGCTCGGGGAGAGGCGTGCGACGAACCAGGCCCGAGGGGCCTGGCTGGGTGGCGTGCGCCTAGGCGTGACCCGGGCGCAGCCCCCGTGTCCAGCCCCCTCGCGCGGCACTCCCGAGGGGAGGCCTTACGATGAGGCCGGACATTGAGCTCTGGGCTCCCTAAGGTAGATGCAGCCGGGGGCCACCCTCAGTTGTTTATCACCAGCGCGGAGCATAGCACTTCCGTATGTGTACAGGCATAGCCGCTCCTCGGCAGTGTCATCAGCCAGGCGGAGCATGGTGCTTCCACTGGTGCGTGGGAGGGGGCTCCCCTCTGGGAGGAGCCCCCGGGGCGTGTACAGCCCCGCCCTGACACGTGGCTGGCACGGTAGGGCCTCGCGAGGTGTATCTGGGCACCCGTGAGCCAGCGCGGGACTCACGGGGCCCTACCTCAAGGCGGGTTGCGCCTGGCTCTGGGCCTTTACTTGTGATGTGTTCCTGCAGATTTGGTTAGATGTCGGTGCTCTACCTCCTCGGGTCCCGGCCCTCGAGCGGGGCTCAGCCATTGCTGGCATGCCAGGTCGCGATGCCGTGGACAAGGCAAGAGGGTGAGGGCTGGAGAGCCAGTAACAGCCCATGAGTCGCGATGCTCAGGTACCCCCCCCTTTAACGTGCAAGCAGCCGACATGAAGAAACAAGGGTGCCATAGGCAAGCATCAAACAACGATCGCGATGGGTCAAGCAGCGATCTGAATAAGCGAGGGTACTGCCACGGTCTCGCCCGGTGGCACAGGGATAATGTAGCCGAGGGCGCCCCGATAAAGTGGTGAAAACATGAACTAAAGGGGATACATGCATGGGGCGGACCCACGCGGCTGGGAATGATGCAGCCACAGGCGCTCCCAGCTGAAAATGAAACTCGAAGGATGTCACCTGATGATGCTGAAGATGGAGGGATGCTGAAGTAGCGGATGGCATGCGCTGCGGGAGACGATCTTCATGAGCCCCCAGGCCCAGGGGCCTCGGGAGGCTCCGAGGGCGCTAGCGGCTCCTCGCGAACCATCTCCATCTCCGCCAGGACTGCGGAATGCCTGACCGCCTGAGCCTCCAAGATGCTCCTCATGAGGCGCTGGCGCACAGCAGCCACGTTCGGCAAGCCATGAGGCATGCGAACATAGCTGTGGGGTGGGTCTTCGCAGCGCCCCACGCGTGAGGGGCAGAGGCGCTCCTGAGAGGCGGCTCGGTTGAGTCCTGGTATGTCGATGCAGACGCGCAGCCCACCATCCTCGCCTGGATGGGGAGCTACGGCGGGCAAGCGGCGGCTGCCACTCATGACTCTTGACCCCAGCAACTCCTGAATGATCTCGCTGATGAATTCCTAAGGGTTTGGCCCTCCTTGCTTTGCTTCCTCCTGAGGGAAACATGCATTGAAGCACGCCTCCAAGTGGTGCCCGAGTGCCTCCCTCGTAATCTTAGCAAAGTCGCTGGCCCTCCAGAGGAGAGCCCCCGAGCCCTGCTCGAGGAGGGCGCCGGGCGCGCCTTCCTATGCGACAGAAGGAGGTGCCCCCTGAACAGGCGCGGACCCTGAGGGGCCTGCCTCCCGAGGGGTCAGGCCAGGCGATGTCTTCTTCTTCTTAGGAGCAGCATCGGGAGGCCTCCCATTCCTGTGATCTGGGTCTTCAATTGATGCGGCTTGGAAGGCACATTCCAGGGAACACACAGCGTCTCTCTCTTCACAAGGCACGGTGATGACTCCGCCGCTTCCTGGCATCTTGAGGACATTGTAGCCATGATGGGTCACGGCCATGAACTTGGCCAGGGCTGGGTACCCGAGGATGGCGTTGTATGGCAGGTGGATGTGAGCGACGTCGAAGTCAATGAGCTCCGTGCGGTAGTTGTCGCGCTTCCCGAAGGTAACAGGAAGGCGGATCTGCCCTATCGGAACCGTGGAACCATCGGTGACTCCTGAGAAAGGCTTGGTTGGCTGCAACTGATTGTATGGCGCTTGGAGATTGTTGAACGTTTCGACGGATAGGACATTGAGCCCTGCTCCGCCATCGATGAGGGTCCTGGTGACTTGCACGTTGCTGATGATTGGGGAACAAAGCATCGGGAGGACTCCTGCTATGGCCGCGCATTTGAGCTGATCCGCTGAGCTGAACGTGATAGCGCATGATGACCACCTGAGAGGGCATGTGGCCTCAAGCTTGGGGAGAACTGCATTCACTTTGCGGGCAAATTGCTTGAAGATGCGCTGAGAGGCTGGGGCTTGTGCGCCGCCCAAGATGCAAGCGATTGCGCATGGCTCCTGGAAGCCTCCAGCCCCCTCATCCTGGTGATGGTCTTCGTTCCTGCTTGGCTGTGGCGGCAGAGGAGGGAGGCCCACATTGCCTTGTGGGTGATCCTCGCGAGGCTGATCCCTCCAACCCCCCTCGCGAGGTGGGTCCCTCCAACCTCCCTCACGAGGTTGGTCCTGCCAGCGGTCCTCGCGAGGTCGGTCACGCCACCCTTGGCGAGGGCCACGGTCTTCCCATCGTCCTCCACCTCTTCCTCCTCCTCGGCCATAGCCCCTGTCGCTGCGCTCGGGGCGTCGGCCGGCACGCACGTCTTGCACGGCTCTGAGCTCTTGGCATTCATTGGTGTTGTGGGTGTGGAGGTCGTGGTACACGCAGTACCGGCTGCCCTTGGATGACTCAGGCTGATCCCTGCCTCGCTTGGTGTCTGGCTCTGCTGCAAGCACGGCGGCCCCCTTGCGCTTCACATCCTTGGTCTTGGGCTTCTTCTCTTCTGGGTCAGCAGCTGGCAGCTCGAGGAGGGACAGGCCTTCCTCAGCCCTTGCGCACTTGGTCGCCAGATTGAACAGCTCCAGGGAGGTGCACAAGTCTTCATGGATCACAAGCTCCTCCTTCATCTTGACATCACGCACGCCGTCGGAGAAGTGTGAGATGATGGCCTCCTCAGACACCTTGGGGATCTTAAGGCGAGTGCTGTTGAAACACTGGATGAACCTGCGCAGGTCTCCCTGCTGCTTTGCTTGATCTTGGCGCAAGTCGCTCATGGCGGAGGCGGTCGCGGAGTTGGAAATTGGCGATGAATGGTGCGCATCTCGTCGAGAGGATATCGTGCGAGAGCAGGTTCAGGAGCAGTGCGGCGCCGTCCTTGAGCGCCATGGGGAACCGATTCGCCATGACCTTCTCATCTCCGTTGGCGGCCGATGCCCAGCTCATAGAGCTGGAAGAACTCAGCGAGGTCGATCGTGCCATCATAGCGGGGCAGGTCTGCTTGAACTTGCCGGCCAGCCCGCGCTGCGCGGCTCGGCGGAGAAGGCACGGCAACTGCGATGGCATGAGGGGCCCTTAGGTGATGGAGAGTTTGATCTTGTAGGTCTCGTGCGCTGCTGGCTGGCGCAGCGCAGCGGGGTCTTGATGCCGGGCGGTGCGTGCTCGTCGAGAGCAGTCACGGGAGCACACGGGTGGCTTCGAGGGCGAGGATCTCTTGGCAGCTCTTCTCTTCTTTGTCTTGGCACGGACGAGTGGGTTCCGCCCAGGCCATGCGCCTTGGAGCCAAAGCGCCTTCTTGAGTGGAGGCGGTGAGGCACCCCGGAGCTTAAATCGCCAGGCAGGGCGGTCTGTGGTGCAACGAGAGGGGCGGTGGAGGAGCCTCAGCGGCGCTAACGAGCTTCGATGATGGGCGAGCCACTCGTCGTGAGAGGTCGTCGATGGGGCGGTAGTGCAGGAGCTCCGTGCGAGAGCAGCAGCGGCGTCTTGGCGTCCACGAGGCGTGATGGGCATGGGGCGAGGCGGCGGAGTCACCGACGGAGTGGCGGTGCGACCTTCTTGCCGCCGCGGATGGATCACGAGGACGACGCGCTGCTGCTTGTTCCCGCCGGGCGTTGGCGGCGTTGGCGCAGCATTTACGCGAAACGGCGGGCGCCGCGAAGGGGCTGTCTAAGCGACGCGAAGCGGCGAGAGCGCCCGGCGCTTCAGCTGGCGCAAGCGTCGACATGGGCAGGATGGGCGGTGAAAACACGAGGCGATGGAAGGCAGATTCCGGCACACCCCTACCTGGCGCGCCAAATGTCGGATTTCGGGTTCTAGAACACCCTTGAGGTTCGAACACTGGGGTGCGCGCGGAGATCACACCCTCATCCTACCCATGTTTCTGAAGGAAATATGCCCTAGAGGCAATAATAAAGTTATTATTTATTTCCTTATTTCATGATAAATGTTTATTATTCATGCTAGAATTGTATTAACCGGAAACATGATACATGTGTGAATACATAGACAAACATAACATCACTATATGCATCTACTTGACTAGCTCAATAATTAAAGATGGTTATGTTTCCCAACCATAGACATGTGTTGTCATTTGATTAACGGGATCACATCATTAGGAGAATGATGTGATTGACATGACCCATTCCGTTAGCCTAGCACCTGATCATTTAGTATGTTGCTATTGCTTTCTTCATGACTTATACATGTTCCTGTAACTATGAGATTATGAAACTCCCGTTTACCGAAGGAACACTTTGTGTGCTACCAAACGTCACAACATAACTGGGTGATTATAAAGGAGCTCTACAGGTGTCTCCAAAGGTACATGTTGGGTTGGCGTATTTCGAGATTAGGTTTTGTCACTCCGATTGTCGGAGAGGTATCTCTGGGCCCTCTCGGTAATGCACATCACTATAAGCCTTGCAAGCAATGTAGCTAATGAGTTAGTTACGGAATGATGTATTACGTAACGAGTAAAGAGACTTGCCGGTAACAAGATTGAACTAGGTATTGAGATACCGACGATAGAATCACGGGCAAGTAACATACCGATGACAAAGGGAACAACGTATGTTGTTATGCGGTTTGACCGATAAAGATCTTCGTAGAATATGTAGGAGCCAATTTGAACATCCAGGTTCCACTATTGGTTATTGACCGGAAACGTGTCTCGGTCATGTCTACATAGTTCTCGAACTCGTAGGGTCCGCACGCTTAAGGTTTCGATGACAGTTATATTATGAGTTTATGAATTTTGATGTACTAAAGGAGTTCGGAGTCCCGGATGAGATCGGGGACATGACGAGGAGTCTCAAAATGGTCGAGATGTAAAGATCGATACATTGGACGACTATATTCGGACTTCGGAAAGGTTCCGAGTGATTCGGGAATTTTCGGAGTACCGAAGAGTTACGGGAATTCGTCGGGAGAAGTATTGGGCCTTATTGGGCCATACGGGAAAGAGAGAGGGGATGCCTAGGGCAGGCCGCCCCCCCCCCCAAGGCCTAGTCCGAATTGGACTAGGGGGAGGGGCCGCACCCCCTCCTTCCTTCCCTTCTCTCTTCCCTTTCCTTCTCTCCTACTCCTACTACATGGAAGGACTCCTAGTTCTACTAGGAAAGGGGGAATCCTACTCCCGGTGGGAGTAGGACTCCCCTAGGGCGTGCCATAGAGAGGGCCGGCCCTTCCCCTCCTCCACTCCTTTATATACGGGGGCAGGGGGTACCCCATAGACACACAAGTTGATCTTCAAGATCGTTCCTTAGCCGTGTGCGGTGCCCCCCTCCACCATATTCCACCTTAGACGGTCAAGTCTCTGTGCTCCGATGTCGTCCCTGGATCAGTAATGCTGACACCACACAGTACTTCGAAGGATTTATAACAGAGTAGCAATCACACACTTATTACATCGTTTGTCCAGAAGAGGACTTATTACAATAATCATGGCTTAAGGACATCTAATAACGATAACAGCGGAAGACTTGGAAGATAAGTGAGTCCATCAACTCCAACGGCATCACTGAGTATAGAACCACGACCTAAAAGCACCTTACTCGTTGTCTGAAAAGTCTGCAACATGAAAGTTGCAGCCAGCACGGTCAGCACATGGAATATGCTGGCAAAGTAACACATAGAGAATGATGAATAATAAGCCTATACTACATGCATATATGGCTGGTGGAAAAGCTCTATGGTTACAGTTTTTGCATAAAGCCAATTTTTCCCTACTGCAAAGGAATAAATTTATTTAACTATCATGGTGGTTGTTAAACATTGAGAATGGTTGACAGCATCCTCAATCCCAATTAAAAAGTACTCATTAACAAACCCAACAATATTTAATTAGAGTAGCATGTTGAGATACAAATGATATTTCAAGTACTAGATACTCAAGATGTCCATAACCGGGGACACGGCTAATCATGATTAGTTTGTACACTCTGCAGAGGTTTGCGCACTTTTCCCCACAAGACTTGATCGCCTCCGTTTGGTTTCTCGCACTACATGGTGTTTGAGAAACGGATGACCGAGACATAGTCTTTCAGAAGCGCTAGCACCTTACGATGGGTAGACCAGTACACCTACATCCCCTACATCTGCTAGTCTACCACTATAAGAGTTCGCATGACTTAGTCAACTATGCAAGAGCCCATAATGGCTTGTGGCTGCACACGTAAGTTATTAGTCTGAATTATCTTATGATCCCTTTGAGCCTGGGTGGCGGTCCATAGGAAAATCACACGGTACCCCCGGGATTTCCAAAAAAACAGGCAAGTCCTGGTAGCTCCAGGTGCCTCAATCCACCCAGATGTGTATTTATGTTGCCACCTTAGATAAACCATTAGTTATCAAACTCACATCTATCATGGATATCACTCACCCAATCCACGTCTACTAGCATAGCATGGCATAATAAGCAAACGTAGAAGTAACTCCCAAAGGTTTCATAAGTAAAACAGGTAATAGGTACTACCTCATCTACTTCCCATCCCACAATTTAATTAGATCCTACTCATGCAATGTTTGAGGATTGATCTAATGCATAAAAACTGGGTAGTAGAAAAAGGTATGATCAAGTGTTACTTGCCTTGCTGATGATCCGCGAAACCTAGAGATTCGAAGTAACAAGCGGCGCACTCCGGGTGATCTATCGCAGTCAAACAACAAGCATACAATAAGTACTCATCTAATGCACGGGTAAATCTCGAAAAAAAGATCTAACCAGAAAGTTCATCTTAAGAACCCTGGTTGCAAAAAGAATCAAATCAAAATAAAGCAGCGAGAGTCAAACGATGAAAGAAAACAACTCGGTTCTAGCAAGTTGAAAACTAGATCAAATTTTACAGTAGCAAAACTTAGTCTCTATGTTCAAATACAATGTGTGCAAAACAGATGCACACGCGGAATACTCCGGTTAAACTTGACGAGCCTAGCATATAACAGATATGGCTTCGGAACACGAAGACCGAAAGGTCGAACGTGAATCATATAGTAGATATGATCAACATAGTGATGTTCACCATTGAAACTACTCCATCTCACGTGACGATCGGACATGGTTTAGTTGATTTGGATCACGTGATCACTTAGATGACTAGAGATGTCATCTAAGTGGGAGTTCTTAAGTAATATGATTAATTGAACTTAAATTTATCATGAACTTAGTCCTGGTAGTGTTTTGCAAATTATGTTGTAAATCAATAGCTCGTGTTGTTGCTTTCATATATTTATTTTGATGTGTTCCTAGAGAAAATTGTGTTGAAAGATGTTAGTAGCAATGATGCGGATTGGATCCGTGATCGAGGTTTATCCTCATTCTGCACTGAAGAATTATGTCCTTAATGCACGCTAGGTAGCGGACCTATTGCGGGAGGAGATGCGGGCGTTATGAGCGTTTGGCTAGCTCAATATGATGACTACTTGATAGTTTAGTGCACCATACTTAACTGCTTAGAATCGGGACTTCAAAGACATTTTGAACGTCATGGACCATATGAGATGTTCCAGGAGTTGAAGTTAATATTTCCAGCAAATACCCGAGTTGAGAGATATGATGTCTCCAACAAGTTCTATGGCTAAAAGATGGAGGAGAATCACTCAACTAGTGAGCATGTGCTCAGATTGTCTGGGTACTTCAATCACTTGAATCAAGTGGGAGTTAATCTTCCAGATAAGATAGTGATTGACAGAATTCTCTAGTCACCATCACTAATTTACTAGAACTTCGTGATGAACTATAGTATGCAAGGGATGACGAAAATGATTCCCGAGCTCTTCGTGATGTTGAAATCGACGAAGGTAGAAATCAAGAAAGAGCATCAAGTGTTGATGATTGACAAGACCACTAGTTTCAAGAAAAGGGCAAAGGAAAAGAAAGAGAAACTTCAAGTAGAATGGCAAACAAGTTGTCACTCCCGTGAAGAAGACCAAAGCTGGACCAAAGCCTAAAAGCGAGTGCTTACCTTTGCAAAGGAAATGGTCCTTTGGAAGCGAAATGCCCTGAACATTTGGTGGATAAGAAGGATGGCAAAGTTAACAAGGGTATCTTTGATATCTGAGTTATTGATATGTGCCTTACTAGTGTTTATAGTAGCCCCGAGTATTTGATACTTGTTAGGTTGCTAAGATTAGTAACTTCAAGCAGGAGTTCTGAGAATAAGCAGAGACTAGTTGAAGGGAAGTGACGATGAGTGTTGGAAGTAGTTTCAAGATTGATATGATCATCATCGCACACTCCCTAAACTTTCGGGATAAGTGTTAAACCTAAATAAATGTTATTTAGCGTTTGCGTTGAGCATGAATATGATTTGATCATGTTTATTGCAACACGGTTATTCATTTAAAGTCAGAGAATAATTGTTGTTATGTTTACATGAATAAAACCTTTAATGGTCATACACCCGATGAAAATAGTTTGTTCGATCTCGATCGTAGTGATACACATATTCATAATATTGATGCCAAAAGATGCAAAAGTTAATAATGATAGTGCAACTTATTTGTGCACTTGCCGTTTGGGTCATATCGATTGTAAAGCGCATGAAGAAACTCCATAAAGATGGATTTTGGAATCACTTGGTTATGAATCATTTGATGCTTGTGAACCGTGCCTTTTGGGCAAGATGACTAAAACTCCGTTCTCGGAACAATGGAACAAACTCTTGACTTATTGGAAATAATACATCTTGATGTATGCGATCCAATGAGTATTGATGCTCGTGGCAAGTATCGTTATTTTCTGACCTTCACAAGATGATTTGAGTAGATATGGGTATATCTACTTGATGAAACATAAGTCTGAGATAGTTGAAAGGTTCAAAGAATTTCAGAGTGAAGTGGAAAAATCATCATAACAAGAAAATAAAGTTTCTGCGATCTGATCGCGGAGAAAAATATTTGAGTTACGAGTTTGGCCTTCATATAAAACAATGTGGAATAGTTTCACAGCTCACGCCACCAGGAACACCACAACGTTATGGTGTGTCCGAACGTCGTAACCGCACTTTATTGGATATGGTGCGATCTATGATGTCTCTTACTGATTTACCACTATTGTTTTAGGGTTATGCATTAGAGACAGCTGCATTCACGTTAAAATGGCACCATCTAAATCCATTGAGACAACACCGTATGAACTATGGTTTAGCAGTAAACCTAAGCTGTCGTTTCTTAAAGTTTGGAGTTGCGATGCTTATATGAAAAAGGTTTTCAACCTGATAAGCTCAAACCCAAATCAGAGAAGTGCCTCTTCATAGAATACCCAAAGGAAACTGTTGGGTACTCCTTCTATCACAGATCCGAAGGCAAAACATTCATTACTAAGAATGGATCCTTTCTAGAGAAGGAGTTTTCTCGAAAGAAGTGAGTGGGAGGAAAGTAGAACTTGATAAGGTAATTGTACCTTCTCCTGAATTGGAAAATAGTTCATCACTGAAATTAAATTAGTTCCAGTGATTCCTACACCAATTAGTGAGGAAGCTAATGATGATGATCATGAAACTTGATCAAGTTACTCTGAGAACCTCGTGGGTCTTCGAGTACGGTCCACACGAGTGGTGCGGTAATCCTGTTACGAAAGTCATGCTACTAGATCATGATAAATCTACGAACTATGAGGAAGCGATGATGAGCCAGATTCATAAAATAGCTAGAGGCCATGAAATCGAGATAGGATCCATGTATGAGAACAAAGTGTGGACTTTGGTGGACTTGCCCGATGATCGGCAAACCATAGAAAATGAATGGATCTTCAAGAGGAAGGCGTCGTTGATAGTAGTGTTACTATCTACAAAGCTCAACTTATGCATAAAGGGTTTTGACAAGTTTAAGGTGTTGACTACAATGAGATTTTCTCAACTGTAGCGATGCTTAAGTCTGTCCGAATCATGTTAGCAATTGCCACATTTTATGAAATCTGGCAAATGGATGTCAAAACTGCATTCTTTAATGGTTTTCTTAAAGAAGAGTTGTATATGATGCAACCAGAAGGTTTTGTCAATCCTAAAGGTGCTAACAAAATGTGCAAGCTCTAGCGATCCATCTATGGACTGGTGCAAGCATCTCAGAGTTGGAATATACGCTTTGATAAGTTGATCAAAGCATATAGTTTTGTACAGACTTACGGTGAAGCCTGTATTTACAAGAAAGTGAGTGGGAGCACTACATCATTTCTGATAAGTATATGTGAATGACATATTGTTGATTGGAAATAATGTAGAATTATTCTGCAAAGCATAAAGGAGTGTTTGAAAGGAGTTCTTTAAAAGAAAGACCTCAGTAAAGCTACTTACATATTGAGCATTAAGATCCATTGAGATAGATCAAGACGCTTGATAAGATTTTCAATGAGTACATACCTTGACAAGATTTTGAAGTAGTTCAAAATAGAACAGTCAAAGAAAGAGTTCTTGCCTGTGTTACAAAGGTATGAAATTGAGTAAGACTCAAATCCTGACCACAGCAGAAAATAGAAAGAGAATGAAAGTCATTCCCTATGCTTCAGTCATAGGTTTTATAAAAGTATGCCATGCTATGGACCAGACCTATTGTATACTCTGCCTTTGGTTTGGCAAGGAGTACAATAGTGATCTAGGAGTAGATCTTTGGACATTGGTCAAAATTATCCTTAGTGGAATAAGGATATGTTTCTCAATTATGGAGGTGACAAAAGGTTAGGTCGTAAAGGTTACGTCGATACAAGTTTTGACACGATCCGAGATGACTCTAAGTCTTAATCTGGATACATATTGAAAGTGGGAGCAATTAGCTAGAGTAGCTCCGTGCGAGCATTGTAGACATAGAATATTTGCAAAATACATACGGCTCTGAATGTAGCCAGACCGTTGACTAAACTTCTCTCACGAGCAAAACATGATCATACCTTTGTACTCTTGGGTGTTAATCACATAGCGATGTGAACTAGATTATTGACTCTAGTAAACCCTTTGGGTGTTGGTCACATGAAGATGTGAACTATGGGTGTTAATCATATACAGATATGAATATTGGTATTAAATCACATGGCGATGTGAACTAGATTATTGACTCTAGTGCAAGTGGGAGATTGAAGGAAATATGCCCCATAGGCAATAATAAAGTTATTATTTATTTCCTTATTTCATGATAAATGTTTATTATTCATGCTAGAATTGTATTAACCGGAAACATGATACATGTGTGAATACACAGACAAACATAATGTCACTAGTATGCCTCTACTTGACTAGCTCATTAATCAAAGATGGTTATGTTTCCCAACCATAGACATGTGTTGTCATTTGATTAACGGGATCACATCATTAGGAGAATGATGTGATTGACATGACCCATTCCGTTAGCCTAGCACTTGATCGTTTAGTATGTTGCTATTGCTTTCTTCATGACTTATACATGTTCCTGTAACTATGAGATTATGCAACTCCCGTTTACCGGAGGAACACTTTGTGTGCTACCAAACGTCACAATGTAACTGGGTGATTATAAAGGAGCTCTACAGGTGTCTCCAAAGGTACATGTTGGGTTGGCGTATTTCGAGATTAGGTTTTGTCACTCCGATTGTCGGAGAGGTATCTCTGGGCCCTCTCGGTAATGCACATCACTATAAGCCTTGCAAGCAATGTAGCAAATGAGTTAGTTACGGACTGATGCATTACGTAACGAGTAAAGAGACTTGCTGGTAACGAGATTGAACTAGGTATTGAGATACCGACGATCGAATCTCGGGCAAGTAACATACCGATGACAAAGGGAACAACGTATGTTGTTATGCGGTTTGACCGATAAAGATCTTCGTAGAATATGTAGGAGCCAATATGAACATCCAGGTTCCGCTATTGGTTATTGACGGAAGCGTGTCTCGGTCATGTCTACATAGTTCTCGAACCCGTAGGGTCCCACAACAAGGTTTCGATGGCGGTTATATTATGAGTTTATGAGTTTTGATGTCTTGAAGGAGTTCGAGTCCGGATGAGATTGGGGACATGATGAGGAGTCTCGAAATGGTCGAGGCGTAAAGATCAATATATTGGACGACTATATTCGGACTTGGAAAGGTTCAAGTGATTCGGTATTTTTGAGATCTGGGAGAGTTCTGGAATTTGCCGGGAGAAGTATTGGGCCTTATTGGGCCATACGGGAAAGAGAGAGGGGATGCCTAGGGCAGGCCACGCGCCTCCCCAAGGCCTAGTGCGAATTGGACTAGGGGGAGGGGCCGCACCCCTCCTTCCTTCCCTTCTCTCTTCCCTTTCCTTCTCTCCTACTCCTACTACATGGAAGGACTCCTAGTTCTACTAGGAAAGGGGGAATCCTACTCCCGGTGGGAGTAGGACTCCCCTAGGGCGTGCCATAGAGACGGCCGGCCATTCCCCTCCTCCACTCCTTTATATACGGGGGCAGGGGGCACCCCATAGACACACAAGTTGATCTTCAAGATCGTTCCTTAGCCGTGTGCGGTGCCCCCCTCCACCATATTCCACCTCGGTCATATCGTCGCGGAGTTTAGGCGAAGCCCTGCGCCGGTAGAACATCATCATCGTGTAACGCCCTCGATGCGGCTATATCTCCCACGTGTCGAAGCACGACTTAGAGGCATAACCGCATTGAAAGCAATGTCGCAAGTGAGGTAATCTTCACGCAACCCATGTAATACATAAGGGAAAGAGATACATAGTTGGCTTACAATCGCCACTTCACACAATTACATGAATAAAGCATTACATCAATTCAGATACAATCAAGGTCCGACTACGGAACTAAAATAAAAGAAGAACCCCAAATGCAACAAAGGTCCCGATCGACCCCAACTGGGCTCCACTCTTGATCAACTAGAGCGAAACAACACAAAGGGCAAGATCTTCATCGAGCTCCTCCTTGAGCTTGGTTGCGTCACATGCTCGGTAACATAGGCACCTGCAAACTGGTTTTGGAAGTATCTGGTGAGCCACGGGGACTCAGCAATCTCGCACCCGCGAGATCAAGACTATTTAAGCTTATAGGAAGAATGGAGTAATGAGGTGGAGCAAACTTCCGGATTGTCCAAACTTCCGGTAGGCCAGCCCAGAGTTGCCCCTGGTGGCCACCGGCGGCTGACGGTTTGGACCAACACTCACAACGAGCACTGGCCCGGGGGGGGGGTAAATAAAGATGACCCTTGGGCTCCGGAAACCCAAGGGAAAAAGGGCTAGGTGAGGCAAATGGTAAAACCAAGGTTGGGCCTTGCTGGACAAGTTTTATTCAAAGCGAACTGTCGGGGGTCCATAAATCACCCGACCAGCGTAAGGAGCATAAAATCCGGGAACATAACACGGTATGGACGGAAACTAGAGCGGCAAGAGTGGAACAAAACACCGGGCATAAGGCCGAGCCTTCCACCCTTTACCAAGTATATAGATGCATTAATAATATAAGAGATATTGTGATATCCCAACAAGTAAACATGTTCCAACAAGGAACAACATCTCCATGTTCAACAAGGAACAAACTTCAATCTTCACTGCAACTAACAACGCTATAAGAGGGGCTGAGCAAAGCGGTAACATAGCCAAACAACGGTTTGCTAGGAATGGTGTCAAAGGTTAGAGGTTTGACATGGCAATTTGGGAGGCTGACAAGCAAATGGTAGGCATCGTAGCATTGGCATAGCAAAAGAGCGAGCAAACTAGCATAGCAAAGATAGTAGTGATTTCGAGGGTATGATCATCTTGCCTGAGATCCCGCAAGGAAGAAGAACGAGTCCATGAAGAAAACAAACGGACGTAGTCGAACGAATCCTCACAACTCCGGAACGAAACCGAAGCTAACGAGAGAAGCAAACCGGAAAGAAGCAAGCAACATGGTAAGCACACTAGCATAAACATGTCATGATGCACAAACAAGTAGGATGCATGTCCGGTTTAAATATGCATGGCATGGCAAAGTGCACAAACAATACTACAAATTAAGCGGAGCTCAATATGCAACGAGTTGCATATTGACAAAACACCACAACAAATATTTAGTTCGATCTTGTTTATGTACCCAACAATATTAAATGTTTTTTAAACATGGCAAGAGGTGAAGCATAGGTAAACTAACTATTTAGGCAAGTTTAAATGAGGCCGGAAATAACAAACAACAATTCCGGAAACTCCTCATAGGCATAATATGAATTTGGTACTGATCTGCCCTATACACAATTTTAATGTTGTTAAACAGCAAAATAAAGTGCATCGTGTTAATCTATGCATTTTTCTACCCCATTTACATATAAAGTTTATTAAATTCCGAGTTAAGGTTATTTAGTTATGGAATAAATCATTTTAACATGGCATTTAGCAAGATAAATGCAAACAACAATTTTAAGCATTTTAAATGTTGTTATCATGATGCGGATGACATAAACAAGTTTTATGCAATTTTATGAAAATGTAGACAAGAGCATAAAATGAAGCATTTGGTCACCATGGCGGAGCGAAAGGGGTGCCACGGCAACGAATCCGAAAATGATGCCACGGCAACAAATCGGTTCCGGTACTCACGGAGATAACAGTGCAAAAGGAAGCGTGCGGATGCGAGTTGAGCAAGATGGTGGGGTGATCCCGGATACCAGGTTCCCACGAGACGATGGCATGGCAACGAGTGACAATTCAGACACGGTGAAAACGGTGCATCTCATTCAACACATGCATTCGTTCTCGGAAGGTCTTCTCGGGGTTATACCTTTGAAGCATGCATTTTCGGGACGGATCGGGTTCGACGGAAGTAGTTGTACATGGGTCGTCGTGGGAAGTAGAGGAAGTAGTCGTTCAAGCGTCCGATGGTAACGGTACTCGGTCGTTTCGAAGAGGTACTTGGGGTCATTCGAACTTGCCGATCTTGTCATCTCGAAGGGGTACTTGACGTTCTTAGCGATTCCGAAGACGAGGTAGAGGTACACTTGTTGTAGGGGTACTTGTCGGATCCACGGCGACGGCAGAGGTACAAATGTTCTCGCAGTACTTGTCGGTCCAATCTTGGTGTAGATGTACATCATAACCGTAGTGGTACTCGCGGACTTGGCGCGGTAGTCGTACAGTTCGAAGATGAACTTGACGGGTCTGGCGTCCGGTACTTGGCGAAAATCGCGATGGTCTCCGGTGTCTAACTTGACAGCCACGACAAAGCAGCAAGACCAGCGGGCAGCCAGCTCGTCGGGTCCGATGTAGGGCGGCGAAGCAGCGGCGATGGGGCTCGCAGCGGAGGTCCAGAGCCCGACGCGACGGCGGCGAGCGACGGCGGCGGCGCGGCGAGGACTCCGGCGGCGGGACTTGGCGAGGAGGATGGCGGGGTGCACGGAGCGGTGACGGAGAGGCGTGGTCGCGAGCTCGTCCATGGTGTGGTCGCGGAGGGTTGCTGCGGAGGCGGCGTCGGCGTTTGGGCGAGAGCTCCTGGTCGTGGTCGCGGAAGGCGGCGCTGGGTTCTCACGGTTGTCGCCCGGCGCCGGGTAGCGACGAGGCTCGGCCTGGTTCCCTTCTCCCGCGAGGCGGAGCTTGAGGGGGCAGAGAGGAGAGAGTGCGGGGAGAGAACGAGAGGAGGGAGATGGGGCTCGGGGCACTCGCTCCTCTCTGGCGCTGCGTGCGGGAGGAGGACGAGGGGGATCGAGAGAGATGCTGGATCGAGGGATGAGTGCGGCTGCCAGAGGGAGAGATGGGGATCGATGGGAGGGTTCGACTCCTGGCGGCTAGGGTTTAGATCGAAGGCGCCCGGCTGGGCCTCCGAGGGCAAATGGGCCTTGGAGGCCGGCCTGGGTGGTGTGGCTGCTGGGCTGCAGGGCTCCTTCTCTCTCTCTTACATTCTCTTTTCTTTCATTCTTTAGCAGAAAAAGAAATAGAGAGAAGAAAAGAAAGAGAGACTTTGGAAAGAACTTGGACACGGGGATAAATTTCCCGGACTCATAAAAATATGAGGAATTTAAATAAAATGGGAAGAAGATTTTTAGAGGAAGTAAAATCCACACGCGTTGGATTTAACTCAACAAGTTTGAATTTGAAACCCATTCAAATGAGCTCCAAATGGGTTCAAACTAAAGGAGGTGACCCTACACACCAGATGTGATTTATGGGCAGATTTCGAACATTAATGGAGAAGTAAAATTGCAACTCAATTTTACTAAAAGGTTGAAAAAGGAAGGATAGGAAAGTTGAGTTGGACAAAAGAAGAGTTGAATAATAATGCAAATGTGTTATGAGTGACTCCAAGTTAATGAAATATTTATTATAGCTCCCTAATAATATTGGGAGTATATGTTCTAAAGAGAAATCACCATTGTGAATATCCCTCGATTTAAATGGACCGAAGATCCATACGGTTTATTTACTTGAGTTTTAGAATCGGGTGCAAGATGCCATGATGCAATGCACATGAAGCAAAGAGATGAGATGCAAGACATGAACAAAAAAATGCAAAACAAAAACAAAAACCCAACCACGAAGGAAATATCATAATGCACCTCCGGAAAAGGCAAGAGTTGGAGTTACGAATATGGAAAGTTGCATCCGGGGCGTTACACATCGTCACCACGCCGTCGTGCTGACGGAACTCATCCCCGACACTTTGCTGGATCGGAGTCCGGGGATCGTCATCAAGCTGAACGTGTGCTGAACTCGGAGGTGCCGTACGTTCGGTACTTGGATCGGTCGGATCGTGAAGACGTACGACTACATCAACCGCGTCGTCATAACGCTTCCGCTTACGGTCTACGAGGGTACGTGGACTATACTCTCCCCTCTCGTTGTTATGCATCACCATGATCTTGCGTGTGCGTAGGAAATTTTTTCAAATTACTACGTTCCCCAACAGTTTCACCGCCTCGTAAGGATCTAAACTACTCGTAGAACAACACAAGGGACACAAGATTTATACTGGTTCAGGCCACCATTGTGGTGTAATACCCTACTCCAGTTTGTGGTGTGTGGATTGCCTCTGGGGCTGAGAAATAGTACAAAGGGAGAACAGCCTCGCGAGGGTCTGTTCTGGGTTGGTGCGATCAACTGCTAGGGGAGTTCAGTCGCCTCTCTCTCTCTTGGGTGTCGATCCGAACAGATCCAGATTGCCTCTACCCTGTGGGTGGCTAGTCCTATTTATAGGCGAAGGCCCCGGGCCTCTTCCCAAATATTGAGTGGGAAGGGCGCCAACAATTGGCCATTTTGAAGGGAAACATCTAGTACACTTATCCTGACTAAAGTTGGTCCTCGCCTGCCAAAGGACCCTAACGATGACGCTGGCTTGGGCTCCACGATGACCTCCGTTCTGCTGTCCTGCTGGTCTTGGTCTTGTTGCACCGAAATGGTTGCCTTTGCTTGATACCCTTGCATGTGCTTGCCCCCTTTGCACCAAAGGGGAAAAAAGGACTCTGCGCAGGCCGGCGCCCGCCTGGCCTTGGTCGTCATGGCTTGCGTCACGGGCACCTCGTGAGGTACCCCGCCTTGATCTCTCCGCCTCCTCGTGAGCCAGCCTGACGAGGCCGTGCTCGAGAAGCCTCCTGTTGTCCGCCCATGAATCTGGCCCCTCGCGAGGTCTTGAGCATGTGTTTATGAAGATGGGCGTCTTGGGCCACTCCTTGAAACCACGCCTTGAGCCTTGGTAAACAAGTCTGGGTACCCCCGTTCCCAGAACGCCGACAGATGTTGTTGAAGAACCTTGGTGTCCGTGTGTTTCATGAGATAGTTGGTGTGGATATAATCATTGCTTTAGTTTGTTGATCACGGATCTTTGCGCTTTGAGTTTTTATTTCTTCGCCTACGTATAGCTTTGGTCTTATATGACTTTGCTATTTGCTAACGTGTTTTTATGTGCGCGTGTTTTGGTATTGGTTGTGTGCATTCTACCTATGCAGAGGTTGGTTGTGTGCTCAATGTGTTTGCATCCTCTTGATGCTTTATTTTGAATCAATAAAATTCATCCTTTGTCAAAAAATACCCCATTTGTTGCATCCCTTAGAAAGATGAAAGATGACCGTGGAAATAACAAATAAGAATCTCCAACAACTACCGTGGAAAATATTAGAGCAAATACTTAAAACACGTCCATCTATATAGTAGTAGTAGTACCCGACTGAACGTTGGCAGAAATAAAGGTTCAGCTGGCAACCCCCTCCCTTCCTCCCGACCCTGTGCGACGGCCGCCGGGCTGCACCGGACGGCCACCTCCCGACCTCCCCTCGACTCCCCGCATCCCCCTCCTTCCGCCGCCGGCGGCAACGTAGCTGGGCGAAAGCCCTGTGGCGCAGCGGCGGCGGACCTCCTCTGGCGTCCCGAGATCTGACGCGGCGGCGACCTGATTTGGATCTCCCTCCCGATGAGGATGGCGAGTAGCGGCGGCCGGGGCGCGACGGGGGGCTTGGCTACAGCCGGCGGGATTAGTAGGAGATGGCGGTAGCGGCGGCCGGGGCGCGTCCCGGGCTCGATATAGGACCTTCGGGTCTAGGCGGGCGGCTCTCGTTACGTCCTCAAACTGCTGCATCTCATTGGATTCGGCGACGGCTCGCTGAAGCACTCCGGGTCTGCATCACATCACGAGGATTATGGAGGTGGTGGTCATCTCCTACATCGGAGGTGGTCGACCTGAGGCTGGGTGATCGAATCTCGAGATATGTAATCTAGTCCCGGCTGCGAGTCGGGGAGACATAGTTACCGGTGAAAACCGAGCGGATGGCGGACGATGGCGGCGTTCTGCGTCGTTACCTTGATGAATGCATCGTCCTGTAACTATTGTCGACCCACTCGTGCTGCTCCTGGGGAAACCCTAGGATCTAGTTTTCCATATCGGATGATGGCGGCCCTGCGGTGTCGTTTCTCTCTTGAGAGCATCGTTTGCGGAGCAGCGCTGGAAGTAAGTGGTAGGAGGTGGAGCGGTTTCGTCTTGCACGGAGTTTCGATGGAGATGTCAAGTCATGCCTGGCCGACAGGTGCTACGATTTTTCATGCCTGGTTGGCAGATACTACGCACGACAGATCGCCCAAAGACTTCAAGTTGTGTCGGCTGGTGGTACTTGGCGGCATGGTGTTGAGGTTTACCGGCGGCGACCGCGATGTGCTCAGCAGTTCGAGCGCAGGGAGGTGGTGACGTTGGGCGCCGTGGTGGCGTCGACGGTAGGTAGCCCGTGCAAGGATGATGCGTCAGTACAACTCTGGAGATGGAGTGGTGGCAGTTCGCGGCGGCAGGCTCTGAGAGCGCGCCGGACCGGTGTGTGCCCCATACCCGGCAAGTGGCTTGGCTGGGGCCTCAGGTCTTAGATGTTAGGCTTGGCTGCGAGGTCTGTGGTATTAGGCCCGGATTATCAGCATTCCTTCATCAACTGGATAGGAGTAGATCGCTAAAAAAACTGGATAGAAATAGCGACAGATGTTGTCTTGACAGTGGCTTCAAACTTACCGTTGTATTTTTTTGTAAGGTCATTTGTGAATAATTAATAAAGTAGTTTCATGCATCGCCCAGATACGAGACCGGGGTCTTCCTCTTTTTCAAAAAAAACAGTACTCTCAGAAGGAGAAACCAACATACTCTCAGCATGTGATCGTGACATCGCCTTAAACCGGAGATACTCCGGGCGATGACAACTGCTGTTGGTTCGGCTCACTCGACGCGAAGCCCACCTCCAATGGTCACCGAGTTGATTGCGAGAAATTTCCAGGAAGCTTCATACCTTCCCTGTAAGTGTAGGCATGCAAGCGTCCACATGGCCCTATCCTATCCGTTATTTCCTATCTCGACAATGAAAGTGACCTCGCATTGTTGTATCTTTACCGAAAAAGGCTTTCGCCCCGCTTTATAGATAAAGCAAACCGCCACAAGACATACAACCCCAACAGGTTCAAACACACACACCCAAGTACCACAACAATGTCATAAGGTTCTGCTGAGGGCACAGCTCAACAAGCCCAAAGAAAGAGAAAAAATCGAGCGAGACCCACGCAGGGGATCTAGTCAGGCTCCGGCGGGGGCGGCGGCGGCGGCGGCGAAAGGCGGACGGCCATCGAGCGGAGGTCGGCGATGAAGGCTGAGATGGCGTCGCGCTCCAGGGGACGGCTAAGCGGCCGCCAAAGCTGCAGGAAACCCGAGAATTTGTAGAGAGTGTCGATGCTTGACGAAGAGAATGCAGCTCGATCACAAGCTTATTACGAACAGTCCAAGAGTCCAGGCTAAGGCCCCAACATCCAGCCACCTAATGTGGCGAGAGGACATGGGGGACGCTTGGAGTTCAGCAAAAAGGTCGGGGAAGTTGGTGTGAGTCCAACTACCCCCGACAAGCTCATCAAAAACAGCTCAGAGGAGGCTGGGCGGGGCGCAAGCGAAGAAGATGTGGTTAGAGTCCTCGGGGATGGCACGGAGGGGCAGAGACAGAACCCGGGCCATTACGCTACGGACCTCCACACCGAGGGGATCCGTCCCGGATCCTTGCCACATGAAGATACGGATCTTCAGAGGGAGGCGGACGGACCAAACCATCGAGAGGGGGGGCGGCGGAGGGGGCAATGGCCGCGTAGAGCGATTTGGTAGAGAACTGGCCAGACGGCTCCAAATGCCACCAAACACGGTCTTGGCCGCCGTCAACCAACGGCTCATGTAGAGTGACGCACTCAAGTAGCTCACGCCAGGCGGCGGATTCCGCAGGCCCAAATGGCCGACGGAAAGCGAGGCGCCCTAAGTCAGATAGGGCCCTATCAACAGAAATCATGGGGTCGATCGAGATAGCAAAGAGAATGGGGAAGCGAGCCGCAAGGGGAAGTCACCGCCCAACGGTCATACGAGAATAACGTCGGCGGCAGATCCTACCGAGATAGAGTACCAATGCGAACCTGAGGAGGAGCTGGACGAGGGGGGCTGAGGCGAAAGCCACCCGACTTGGCGGAAGGCAAGGGTTGGCAGCGCAGTATTTATTCGGATAATGTCGGCCAGAGGCCCCCATGACCTGCGAGATCGCCACAGCCATCGGGATAGGAGGGCAATATTCATCCATTTGGAGCACATGATCCCCAAACCCCCCTGCTCCCTAGGCTTGCAGATGTCAGGCCAGCTGACCATGTGATACTTCTGCTTGCCGTGCTCCCCAGCCCAATAGAAGCGGGACTGGATTTTGGCGATCTCCTTATGTAGAGATTCGTGAAGGCTGTAGAAGCTCATAAGAAATAAGAGGAGGCTGGAGAGGGAGGAGTTGATAAGAATAGTCCTGGCCGCCTTGGACAGCCACCTCCCCTGCCAAGGCTCGCATCTAGTCTGGAGCTTGGTCACGGAGGGCAAGATCGCGCCAAGAGGCGCGAGTTCTTGATGGGCGTCCCAGGATAGGTAGTGGGAAAGCGAGCCCAAGCGGCAATTGAGTCTATTGGCAATGGCCACCGACTCATCGGAGAGTATCCCATCACCATAACATCGCTCTTATCAAAGTTGATCTTGAGGCCCGACATCTGCTGAAAGCAAAGGAGGAGGAATTTGAGATTGGCGATGTCCATCTCCGAGCCTTGACCATGATGATCGTGTCATCGGCATCTTGGAGAATAAATCCCGCGTCCCGAGAGATGGGGCGATACCTCGGAGGTGGCCGCAGCTTCGCCTTATCTAGAATGGAGGCCAAAGCGTCCACGACCATATTGAAGAGGAGCGGGAGAAGGGGTCGCCTTGGCGCACCCACAAAGGGTAGGGAAGAAGGGGCCAATTTCGCTGTTAATATTGACCGCCGTGCGACATAAAGAGACCATTGCATGACTCGTGATCCACGGTCGTCAAAGCCCTTTCGCAGAAGAACTTCCCGAAGGAAGGGCCAGCTAACCGTGTCATAAGCTTTGTGAAAATCGATCTTCAGGAAGACCGCCTTCAGGTGTTTGACCCGGACTTCATGAAGAACCTCGTGCAGGACCAAGACACCATCAAGGATGTACCGGCCCTTAATGAACGCCGACTGGTTAGGGTGAGTGAACCGGTCTGCAAGCAGGGTCACCCTATTGGCGTACCCCTTGGCCAAGATCCGGAAGATCACATTGATGACCGTAATCGGGCGGAACTGGCGGATGTCTGTCGCCCCAGGGACCTTGGGGATGAGGGAGATGGTCCCAAAGTTGAGGCGGCCAAGGTCGATCGAGCCCACGAAGAATTCCTCGAAGATGGCCAAGATCTCGGGTTTAACCACGCTCCAGAAGGTTTGGAAGAAGAGAACCGGGAGGCCGTCCGGGCCCGGCGCCGAGGAGGGGTTCATACCCTTGATAGCCTCCCAGACCTCTTGTTCAGAGAAGGGGGCCGTCAAGGAAGCATTGTCTTCGTCGAGACTAGGCAGTCGCCGGTCCAGCGATCAAAGGCGAGAGAGAGGCGCTCGAGGAGCGGGGAGAAGAAGGGCGATAGAAACCATCAACATGGGCGCGGATATCTCGGGGATCTGAAGGAGAGTGGCTCCCTCCCAAAGGGAGGAGATGGTGTTCGTCTCTGGCGCCCATTAGCGTCGCTCGAAGTAGGCCGATTCGCATCACCCTTCAAGACCCAACGCTGGGCGCCCGAATCGTAATAGGCCTCCTCATCGGTGTAGATCACGGAGAGCTGGTCCTCGAGGTCATAAGCGGGACAGCCATTCGTCCGGAGAGAGACCGACGCGTCGACCACGAAGTCGAGGGCACGGATCGCGATCGGCAGCGCCTTCTTCCGCTCCTGGAGTCTCGTCCAGTTGGCTCCCACCCTTCATAAATTGCAGACACGCCGCACGAAGTGCCACGCGTCTATGGCGGAAGGGGGCGGGGGTGGGGATGGTCACGAGCCTCGATCCGCGAGAACTAACGGCGTCGGAGAATCCGGCTGGGAGAGCCGAAAGTCTCAAAAGCGGAACCGAGGGGAATCGGGGGCGCTCATCCGCGGAGAGAGAAGCGGGGGCGTGGTCGATCAATCCGGGTGATGGCACGAAGAGAGGCTAAAGGGCACCGGAGGTCCCACTGGGGAAACTAGGACCTGTCCAAGGCGGAGAGGTCGGGGAGGCTTGGCGGTTGGTCCAAGTAAAACGAGCCCCAACCCGATCAAGCTCCCGGAGGGCAAGGTCGGCAATGAAGTCGTTAAACATGTCCATCCGGGCAAAACTAACATTGCCATTATTCTTGTATTCCGCACATCGCAGCAGGTTGAAGTCCCCGACAACTACGGGGAGGGAGGCGGCCGAGATTTTCCGGTGTAACTCCTCCAGGAAGGAGGCCGACCTACTATGGTCGGCCGGACCATAGACAATGATGATCTCCCATTTGAAATTTAGCGATTACTCCATTTATTATTAATTGTTGGCAGTAGTTTTGTCCCGATCGAATTGAGACGTTGCTTCCAGTAGACATCTCCCTCCCTCCCTCCAAGTTACTAGGCTATGTCAAAAATTTAAGTAATGCATCAGCGTTATTTGGAGAAATAGAGGGTCATCGCAGCCAGAAGATTGTGAAATTATTCTTCAAGGCCAATACAATAAGTCAACATATCCCCCGTCCAGCCCTGACGCCGCACCAAATAGCTGTTTCTTCTCGTGAAAAGTGTTTATTATACAAGGAGTAAAATTCAACTATGGTATTTGAGCTTGTGCCACGAGCTCACTTTGGTCATCGTACATAAAAATTTGATCAATACGGTCACTATGTATAAGTTTAGGCGATTATAGGGTCACGACGGCCAGATGTGCAGTACGTTATTCAATATAGCAACTCTATTCATAAAATGATGAAAGTTGTTCATCTCAAACAAATATTATAAAAGGAGTATCTCTGGTTTTCAAATCTATACTAATTTGGCTAAACTTGCCCCCACTCCTTTCCAGAGGTCGGGTGTAATTGATATTGTCTTGATACTAATATTTTTTTTTAAAAAAAAGAAGTTTTTTTGAGAGAGAATAAAAAAAAGAAGTTGACCTGCGAAAGTTGAGCACTTTTTAACACTCGCGAGGACAAACGTACTACAAGCATAGTCCTGTTAACTTTGAATTCCCATGGCCCCACATTCTCCTCCAGATCCTCGTAATGACTAATTTACTCAGTGGTAGTATAAATTGTCGGTTCCGACCCATGAGATACAGAAACAAGCAAATGCCTAATTGGATGTAAAGAACTAAGATCAATCTACATATCAACATATTATTTCTTGGGGTCTTTTACATCTGTGTCCCTAACTCGAACCCATTACTCACATTTACCCCTAATTCAAAAGCCTGCTCAAAAATGTCCCTCCGCCATTAGGCGCCCTTACAGAAATGCCCTTCCGTTCCGTTTCCGTCCGGTCAAAGGGGTTTGACCGTCTACGGGGCGTTTGTTGGACATTTTGCCCTTGCCTCCATGTGCCACTTACATGTGGGACCCAATCAGAAAAAAATAAAAAGGAAAAACTCTCCCTCTCACCCTCTCTCTCACACACTTACATGTGGGCCCCAAACAAAATAGATAAATAAAAAATCCCTCCTACCTCTCTCCCCTACCTCACGACCTCTCTGCCTCACCTCCGGCGAGCGCCGACAGGCCGGATTGTGCGTCGTTGGCACCAGCTCCCCACGCGCGGCAGCACTCCCTCCATTCCATTCTCCCTCTCCCTCCCTCCCTTCCTCTCCCTCCCTCTCTCGCGCCGCATGCAGCGACGAAGCTAAGCGGCGGCCGACGGCGGTGCTCGGCGGACTCGAGAAGGCAGCCATGGATCCAGTGGTTTAGGCGGTGGCGACATCTTAGGGGCACCACGAACACGGCCAAGAGACATTGATTTGTGGTTTAGCGGGACATGGGCGGCGAATTCGACGGTGCTCCGCTGACATGACGAGGAAGGCAGTCGATCCGGTCATGTTTGCGAGGTCTGCTCGAGCTGCTCCTAAGAGTAAGCGAAGTCGGCGTGCGTGTCTCTGGATAGCTTTTCGGTGTCTGTGAGGACAATGGCAGCGGCAATGGCGGCAGTCACGACGGCGGCCGTCTGGGATCTGGTGAGGAGGAGAACAAGCGGGAAGGAGGAAAGTTAGCTAAGGTTATCAAGGGCTTGCGGCGTCGCTAAGTAGCCCTACTCGAGCTACTACGGCGGCAATTGTCGAGCAATGGGCGCCCGGTGGGTAGCGCTTGCAGCGCGTCTGATCGATGAGTCGACGAAGACGGCGGTGTGGGAGATGGGTGGGCCTGGCGGTATGCACATGGGCCGAAAGTGCACATTCACTTGGGCCAAAAGGTAAGCAGTCTCTTTCTTCTCTTTAATTTTTTTCAGGGGTAAAAATGTCCAACAAACGCCCCATAGACGGTCAAACCCCTTTGACTGGACGGAAACGGAACGGAAGGGCATTTTTGTAAGGGCACCTAACGGCGGAGGGACATTTTTTAGCAGGCTTTTGAATTAGGGGCATATCTGAGTAGGTGGTTCGACTTAGGGACAGAAATGCAAATGGCCCTATTTCTTGGATTAACATGTACACATGTGGATATATATGACATGAAAGCAAATATGATCTCGTGAAGAAACAGTTAAAGAGCAATTGCATTGCATTACTCATCAAAGCTCCTTTTCAATACAAGATCTTAAGCAAGAGAACACAACCATAGAACTTGCAGGACTAATACAGATTTAATCAGCACACTAACCTGTTCACAATATCATTTACGATTAATCGGCAGGATTGCATACATATGCAGTTAAGTAGTGATAAAACAACCATGTGACACATATGGTAAGCGATCCAAACTACTCAAAAAGTAGTGATAAAACAAAAGAGCAGAAAGTGAAAGTACTTTGCAGCTCCTTAGTAAGCTCGGATAGATGTAGTTGATATACCAAGAGAAATAAGTGATTTTGTCGATAGATGTACTACTATGTAGGACAACATGAATCAGAGGACACAATTGCTGCAACAAGAGAACTACCTGACATTGCTAGCACAATGAGCATAACTGAAATTGGATACAGAAACAAGAAAAAGCCTAATTGAATGCAAAGAACTAAGACCAATCTACGTATCAACAAATCATTTCTTGGATTAACATGCACACATGTGGATATGACATGAAAAACATGAAAGCAAACATGATCTCGTGAAGAAACAGTTAAAGCGCAATCGCATTACATTACTCATCAAATTAAGCTCCTTTTCAATACAAGTTCATAAGCAAGAGAACATAACCATATAACTTGCAGGACTAATAACATGTTCACAATACTCCATAATGTGCTTTGCAGCTCCTTAGTAAGTTAGGATAGATGGATATACCAAGAGAAATAAGTGATACTCAATATGCACTGGCAACCAGGAGAGGAGACTACCTGACATTGCTAGCACAATTAGCATATAACTGAACTAAGGTGCGGAAGACATGGCGATCAACTCCTTGGCAACAGAGGGGCAGGTTGTGCTTAGATGCTCGAAGCCGTCGCTGGCCATGGCTGCCCTCAGATTTGCCGGAGAGCTGAGAAAATGGATGCATGCAATCTTGAGCCCAGGGCAGCCGTGCAGTTCAGCCAGTGCCAGGATGTTCACCACCGTGCCTACATTGATGTGCTTGCACAACTTGTCTTCACAAACCAACTTCATCCTCTCCATGTTATACGTGTCCGCCGCGACAAGCAGGTGCTGGCACATGGCGTCTTCCTCTTCTTTTCCCATCTCCGGCAGCGAATCCGTGTAGACGAAGCAGAGCAGAGCCTTGAACACCTGCGCCTCCATGCCATCTATGCGGACCAGATCGTTGGCGCTACCCTCCTTCATCGAGCCAAAGAGCTCCGCGCTGAACACCGGCGACCGGGCCGCGAGCACGCAGCGGTGCGCCGGGAATGTCTCGCCACCAGCCTCGAACACGACGTCCGCGCCGCTTCCGGCGAGGAAGAGGCCGCTGAGGTGCTGCTTCAGGTCGGACGGGGGAACGTCGACGAACTTTGGAGCTGCTTCCTGGGCAGTCCCCTCGATGCGGACCCTCTTGAGGACGGCGAGGTCGCACCTGATGGTGAACGAATCGCCCTTGAGATGCTTCGATTTCTCCAACGCATTCCATTGCACGAACTTTGGGTACCCCCAAGAGCCCTGGCTGGCGAAACTCTGTGCACCTGCTGAAGTCACCGCCGCCGGCTTGGCCTTCTTGAGGAAGAAGAGCCCTCGCTTCTCCGCCTTGAAACCAAACTGGAACCGCGCCATCACTTCCTGGTCCACATTCTCGTCGAGGTAGAGGTAGACGGACACGTGGCCCGCGCTCTCCGCCTGGTTGCCGTTGGGGTAGTAGAGGATTCTCCAGCGATGGCCTCCGACGGTGAAAGGGCCGGAAATGAGGCTCTGGCCGCTGGGGATGGCCTTGAGGCTTGAGTAGCCGCGGATCTTGAGGTGGTGGTACCCGCTCGCCGTCTCGGCGATGATGGCGGAGGCGGAGGCGGAGGCGGTGGGCGGCATCGCGATCCTAGGCTTCCGAGGGGGCGGTGAGCTCCAGCGAGGGCTGATCGCAAGTAGGGTTTTTTAGTGCGGAGCTGCAGAGTGAGGTGGGGATTGAGGAAGAGGGGGCCAGTTGGGAAGGTGGTTGGTCTTCCAGGCAAAGGCAAGGTTCCGGACATTTCCATCTAATGGGCCTTGGCAGATTTTTCTTCTTGGCCT
Organism: Aegilops speltoides; assembly: GCA_021437245.1. Classification (NCBI taxonomy): domain Eukaryota; kingdom Viridiplantae; phylum Streptophyta; class Magnoliopsida; order Poales; family Poaceae; genus Aegilops; species Aegilops speltoides. Next base: position 231,568,895 of record CM038141.1, read on the forward strand.
ATTGTGAGATTAATATGGTACTCTCTGTGTTTACAAATATAAGTTGTTTATAAATTTTTGATGAATCAGATGTATATAAATATATTTTAGTTTGTTTGTTCATTTCACTATATCTAGTCGACATTATAAAATATCTAAAACATCTTATATTTATGAATGGAGGGAGTACATGACAACTAGACTCAGGTGTTTCTAAAAAAATACAGATTTTTGACATGGTTCTAGACGCACCTGCTGAAACAGTTTAATTTTTCTATATATATTTAAAGAGTCTAGCAATTATGAAAAAAATTATGGCAAACATTGTCGGGAAGAAATGACTTTCGTGTTCTTCTGAAAAAAGAACATAAAATTTGAATAGTAACTTCTATACAGAACCAAATCTGTTTTCTTTTTTTGCACAGAAGATCGTATGCTTCCCGTATGAGTAAAGTTTGCTTTGATGACAATTTCATTGAAAAGCTAACTACAACTTTATAAATGAGCTATCCAACGGTAATTAAACTCATGAGTATGCTTCCCGTTATCTTCGACTAGCCATGTTATGGTATGTATGACCTTGCTCTTCTTCCATAATTTCCTTTGTGTTTGCTTTGATGCTAGTTGTGTGCATCTTAATTATATAGAGGTCTGACATGCATTTATTGTGTTTGCATTTGTTTGATTCTTCATTTTAACATCTTTTGTATAGAAAATAGATAAACTCATGAGTACAGTTTTTTGGTAATTATTATGAGTGAATAAAATTACTAAAGATGACAATATTACCAATGGGCATGGGTACCAGTGGGTACCGACCTGTACGGGTAGGGTATGGGCACATTTTCGTGCCCATGTGCAGTGACCGAACTTTATCTGATTAGTCCTGGATAGGACATGGGTACAATTCTGCGCCGGTGAGTATGCCCAGACCCTACTCGATTTTTTTACCGATGGTTCACATATGTTACAAATTCTCGAACCATAGAAACCTCTCGCTGGCTAGCGCCTCCACCACACATGATAATAGAAATTACGTAAACGAACCTTCGATGTTGTGTTGATCTGCCCGATGGGTACCCGTCAGGTATGAATACCCGTAGTGTATAAGCATAGGCATGAATATTTATGAGATGGGTGGGATATGGGTGTATCTCATGAGACACATATGGGGTATGAAATTATTATACCCGTACCATACCAATACCCATTGCCATTCTTATAAAACTAGGTGATACCCCGCGCGTTGCTGCGGTAGTATGCTATGAATTTTCTTTGAAAAATAAAACACATGAATACATAGTATCAAAACATATAGCTCAATATTGTATGTGGCAGCTGAAACAATAAATAAGCAACCCTATAGAGCCCCTTATCACCAATATTCCACAGTGAAAACCATTGGAAGGCTAATTTGTTGCAATGGATATATGTGATGATGTCAATCCGGTCCATTAAGATTATACGTGTGTGTGAGACAAAAAGAAGGGCAAAATGGTGAGCAATATTTAGCAAAGTATCACTACGTAGACCTACAAAAATCTGGAAAACCACATAATAATAATTAATGTTAAATATTGACTGTATTAAATTTCCATTTAAATCCTACATATTTGGTTAATTGAAAGATCTATACTACCCACCTAGTTATTTGCCAGCTGTACATAACCAATGATGTATGAGAACCATGTTAAACTACATGTAGTATGTCGGTGCCATATTAAACTGCAAAAAGATTTAAACGGTCAAGGTTAAATTGGCAAGTGGTGGTGGCTAAGTATAAGTATAATAATTATTTTTCAGTTCTCTCCATTGTTCCATGATCCATGTTCCTATACACAAAAGTTAATCGGAGGAGGTTGGATAGTATGAACTATCATGTACGGCTGGTGAAGTGTAATCATAAAAGAAAATAGAACTATAAGTTGAATGAGAAAAACAGCGGGAATACATGTCCAAACTGGAATTCTTAAGTCATAGGTGATCAGTGAGATAGAAAGCTGATGCTGCTCCATTGGTGATATCTTGAGACGGCCACCAACACACTTGCGGTCGACGACAATTCTTAAAAATTAAGAAACATGTACATCAAACATTTTTTTTCTTTCACGAATACGCAAAGACTTGCGTATAATTGCATTGATAGAAGAAAAGCAGAATGAGTACATAAGAGGGTACAACACAGCATGGACATGGGACCCAGAGCAGAGAGACGGGATGCTCAGCCCGGACAAAGAGAAAACACAGCTAAATCACCAAACAAAGCCTAGCTAGAGGGGCAACACCGGGGACGCCGCGAGCAAACAAGATGACGCCTTCAAGAAGGGGCACAACGTCGTGACGCCGCCGCCATCCGATCCAAAGAACCGGACCAAGGGTTTCCCCCGGTGCTCGAATAGGGGCACGGGTAGAGGCCATGGCAGCGCCTCCAAGAAGAAAAACGACACCCACGGGTGCCGTCACTGCCAGCATCGGCAAGCCGAGCAGGGATTTCGCCCTGGCCTAAGTCCGAGCAATCCCATTACCGCAGATCAGGGGCCGGAGAAGAGGAAGTCGCTTTGCTAGTCGAGATCACCACCTCAAGAGGGGGTTGGATGGGGTTGCGCCCGCCGTCGGAGGGTGGCATCGGGCGACGCCAAAAAAACGCAAGCTTTGGGATTGGCTCGCTGAGGGAGTCCTGGACTAGGGGGTGTCCGAATAGCCGAACTATCACCATCGGCCGGACTCCAAGACTATGAAGATACAAGATTGAAGACTCCGTCCCGTGTCCGGATGGGACTTTCCTTGGCGTGGAAGGCAAGCTTGGTGATACGGATATGTAGATCTCCTACCATTGTAACCGACTCTGTGTAACCCTAGCCCTCTCCGGTGTCTATATAAACCGGAGGGTTTTAGTCCGTAGGAAGAACAACAATCATACCATAGGCTAGCTTCTAGAGTTTAGCCTCTCTGATCTCGTGGTAGATCTACTCTTGTACTACCCATATCATCAATATTAATCAAGCAGGAGTAGGGTTTTACCTCCACCGAGAGGGCCGAACACAGGTAAAAACATCGTGTCCCTTGTCTCCTGTTACCATCCGCGTAGACGCACAGTTCGGGACCCCCTACCCGAGATCCGCCGGTTTTGACACCGACATTGGTGCTTTCATTGAGAGTTCCTCTGTGTTGTCACCTATAGGCCCGATGGCTCCTTCGATCATCAACAACAACGCGGTCCAGGGTGAGACTTTCCTCCCCAGACAGATCTTCGTATTCGGCGGCTTTGCACTATGGGCCAATTCACTTGGCCATCTGGAGCAGATCGAAAGCTACGCCCCTGGCCATCAGGTCAGATTTGGAAGTTTGAACTATCTGGTGACATCGCGGAGACTTGATCTTGACGGATTCGAGCCTGACCGAGCGCGTCGCCTTTATCACGATGGGCATGATTTAGCTCTGCAGCCGGACAAGTGCCACGAGGTCGACAGAGTCGCGCCCGACCCTTAGCTCGGCGGACTCTCGCCGATCGAGGACAGGTGGCTGGACACCGCCTCAGGGGCTGCCACCCCTACGGCGATAGAGCCGAACACCAACCATGTCCTTCGCAAAGCCCGTGACTCCGAGGTGCCGGACTCCTCTCCGGACCCCGAACCTCCCGCGCCCCTGCCAATCGAATCCGATTAGGCGCCGATCATGGAGTTCACCGCTGCGCACATCTTTCAGCACTCGCCCTTTGGTGACATCCTGAATTCGCTAAAGTGTCTCTCTTTATCAAGAGAGTCCTAGCCGGATTATGGTCAGGACGTTTGGGATGCGGACGACGAAGAAATTCAAAGCCCACCCACCACCCACTTCGTAGCCACTGTCGATGACTTAACCGACATGCTAGACTTCGACTCCGAAGACATCGACGGTATGGACGACGATGCAGGAGACGACCAAGAACCAGCGCCTACAGCGCACTGGAAGGCTACCTCGTCATACGACATTTACATGGTGGACATCCCAAAAGATGGGATGGCGATGGAACAATGGAGGACGACCCCTCCAAGAAACAACCTAAGCGTTGGCGTCAGCGGCGCCGCTCTAAATCCCGCCACAACAAAATAGGTGATTCCGGCACCGGAGATAATAACACCCCGGATAGTGTCGAAGACAACCCCCTCCAGCAGGATTTAGCGCAGGAGGATGGAGAAGCCAGCCCTCATGAGAGAGCGGCAGACAGAGAGGTAGAGGACGATAATTATATACCTCCCTCCGGAGACAAGTCAAGCCTTGACGACGACGAATTTGTCGTGCCTGAGGATCCCATCGAACAAGAGCGTTTCATACGCAGGCTTATGGCCACGGCAAGCAGCCTGAAGAAAAAGCAGCAACAGCTTAGAGCTGACCAAGACTTGCTAGCCGACAGATGGACTGAAGTCCTTGCGGCCGAAGAGTATGAACTCGAACACCCCTCCAAAAGCTACCCAAAACGCAAGCTGCCACCCCGATTAGAGGAGGAAGCACATAAACCAACATCACCAGCGCTGTCACGGCCGACCCGGCCACGCGTGGCATGACAGAGAGGCCTCTAGGCCCTCCACTAAAACCGCACCCCGGCGTCGCTCGAAAAGTACAAAGCCACGGGGGAATGCACCGGACCTACGAGACATATTGGAGCATAAGGCAAGACAAGCAAGATCGATCTACGGATCGCGTGGGCGCCCCACGATACGTGATGACAACCATCACGCCGGATCTGACAATTCGGCGGGCGAACACGATGAGACAAAGCTCGTTTGAGCTGCGTCGTGATATAATATCTGAGGCGCCGCACACCCACTATGCTTCACGAGGCGAAGTAATGGATCATCAAATCCCGAGGGTTTCAAACCCGTAAACATTGAATCATACGACGGCACAACAGATCCTGCGGTTTGGATCAAGGACTATCTCCTTCACATCCACATGGCCCTTGGTGATGATCTACACGCCATCAAATACCTCCCTCAAGCTTAAAGGACCAGCTCGGCATTGGCTCAACAGCTTGCCGCCAGAATCAATTGGGTGTTGGGAAGACACGGAAGCCGCATTCCTTGATAACTTCGGGGCACATATGTGCGACTACGGACACCGGCGACCTAAGCCACATAATTCAGCAGCCGGATGAATCGGCGGACAATTCGACACGGTTCTTAACCAAGAAAAATCAAATCGTCGATTGTCCGGATGCGAGGCCCTTGCAGCCTTCAAACATAACATCATGACGAGTGGCTTGCACAGCACCTAGGACAGGAAAAGCGAAATCTATGGCAGCCCTCACATCACTCATGACCCGCTTCGCGGGGAGAGGACAGCTAGCTAGCTCGCAGAATAACAACGACCAAAAACTCCGGTAGTTCGGATACCAAGGACAGCAATGGCGGTCGCGTCGCAATAAGCACAAAGCGCGCGTGCTGGCGATATCTGAAGATCTGGCGGTCGGCGCGGATTTGAGCTCTTAACCCGGTCGGCGGAAAAAGGCATTCAAAAGAAATACTCCGGGCCCGTCCAATTTGGACCGAATACTCGATCGCTCGTGCGAGATACACGGCACCCCCAAAAAGCCAGCATCACACCAACAGGGACTGTTGGGTGTTCAAGCAGGCAGGCAAGTTAATTGCCGAAAATAATGACAAGGGGCTACATAGCGATGACGAGGAGGAGACCCGGCCGCCGAACAATAGAGGTCAGAAGGGTTTCCCCCCACAAGTGCGGACGGTGAACATGATATACGCCACCCACATACCCAAAAGGGAGCGAAAGCGTGCACTCAGGGAAGTATATGCGATGGATCCAGTCGCCCCAAAGTTCAACTCGTGGTCCTCATGCCCGATCACTTTTGATCGAAGGGACCACCCACTAGCATCCGCCACGGCGGATTCGCCGCATTGGTTCTAGACCCAATCGTCGACGGATTTCACCTCACTAGAGTCGATGGGCGGCGGCAGACTGAACCTGCTTTATCGGGATACGGTCGCAAGATGGGCATAGACCCTCAAGGATTAAACCCACAAAGACAATGTTCAAAGGCGTCATACCGGTGTAGAGGCCAAGTATGCGAGCTCGATTACACTTGAAGTGGTCTTGGATCCCGTATAACTTCGAGCGAGGAGTTAATCTTGACATAGTCCCGTTCGCATCGGCTATCATGCCTTTGCTCGGACGAACCGCATTTGCAAAGTTCAATGCGGTGCCGCACCACGCATACCTCAAGCTCAAGATGCGGGCCCTCGAGTCATTACGGTCAGCGGAAACACGAGCGCTCTCTCCGAGCGGAGGAGCATCTGGCACGCTCTCATGGCGGAAATACAAAGCAACCTCTTAAGGCAATTCTCGAGTCCGGTGATAAGCGGCCGGACACCGTCAAGCAGCGCCGGAGTAACCTACAACAAGACCACGGCATGTTACGAGCACGCAGCGTAGCAATGCGGCTAACCCAGCCCTCGCGAAATCGCGAGACCCGATTACTCTGGCGTACATAACTACGCTCTGGAGATACCATGGGCATAGGGGTAGGGGCACGACCATGGCATGCCTGGAGAGTGGCTCAACCGCACCAGGGGCTCCCAATTGCGTCATTCCTCTTTTTTTTCTTTATTCTTATTCTCAGGACTCCATTTTCCAGAAGCCCTGTCCGGCAGTAGACTTGCCGAACTCACGATGCAACAGCCAGGGAAGCAGAAAGGCTACGTCGAGTATCCAGGTGGTCTCTATCACGAGCAGTATACCTGTTTTACATACAATCCCGCAGCCTACCCCTGGAGGGGACGTGTTAAAAAGTCCCATCCCTTGCTTATCGCACTATTTGCATCATTCTTATGGCAGTATTTTTTGAATAAACAATGCATCGCTTTTTGCCTATTATTGCATTCCTTTTTTATCTACATATGTTCACTTATGCCATGTTGCATCCGTAGGATTTGGTACAGCCAAATACACCAGGGGCTTAAGTTCCCCAAAATATGGTGTGATAAGTCCGAACACTTTCACAAGTGCGGCAACCCGAACTTATAGCACTATATGCATTGGTCCGAATCATGTCTTGGGTCAATAGTTGGGTTTGCCCGGCTCCCATGTTTTGGTACCTTACGTTCCGTTATATCGGCTAAGGTAGCACTGGGAGAACCACTACGATTGTGCCCCAGTTGAGCTGGGTTGAGCACCTCAGTGGAGAAAGCTAAAATTGACCGTCATGATAGGGCGAGAGCCGGTCGCTGTTCGAGAGGTTTTTTCGAGTCCCTAAAGACTTATGTCGCTTAGAGCGATGAGCCGGCTTTGTCCGGCCCAGGCGTGGATATCACCCCGAATTCGGTCTTCCGAACACTAGGGGCTTCGCCGAAATTTAAAATTATAGAATTCTATGGCTAACTGGGAGTGTTCAAGTATTATAAGTCCGGTTGCCTCGTTCGTTGTGTTGAGCACCTCCCTCGAAGGACCCAAAAATGGGAGCAAGAGCGCTCAAGTTTATCCCGAACACCCCAGCACTCGTGGCATGGGGGCTGAAGACAACGACTTGCCATATCTCAAATTTGATAAACGGCCGCACAGAAGGTAATATTTTAAATTAACAAGCGTTGCTTAGCGCATATGAACAAAGTTTTCAGCGCACAGGATAACAAAATGAGAGTCTACTCAAAAATTACATCTTTGGAGCATTCACCCTCTATAAGGCGGGCACCCTTCAGGACACCCTTATAGTACATCTCGCGCATGCGATACTCCTTACCCGGCGGTGGCGCGTCCGTCACAAGCTTCTCGGCGTACATCCTGCCCCACTGCACTTTAGCACGGGCAAGGGCCCGATGGGCACCTTCAATGCAGGCGGAGTGCTTGATGACTTCAACCCATGGACAGGCGTCCACCAGCCGCCGCACCAGACCGAAGTAGCGCCCAGGCATGGCTTCTTTGGGCCACAGCCTAACTATGAGGCCCTTCATGGCTTGTTCGGCCACCTTGTGGAGCTCGACCAGCTGCTTCAGCTGGTCGCTCAGGGGCACCGGATGTCCGGCCTCAGCATACTGAGACCAGAACACCTTTTCCGCGGAGCTCCCCTCCTCGGCTCTATAAAACGCGGCGGCATCGGACACGCTACAGGGCAGATCTGCGAACGCTCCTGGAGAGCTCCGGTCGGGTAAGTAACAAGTAATTCACTTTTACATGCTTGCTTTGCATGAAGAATGCCTTACCGCCGCTATCTTCTTTCTGCCTCAATTTCTGGAGGGCTTTTTGGGCTTGGCCTTAGCGGCTTTGGCACTCTCAAGAGCCGAGGCGAGCTCGGACTCTCGAGTCTTAGAGTCACGCTCCAAACTCTCGTGTTTTTCCACGAGAGCCTGGAGCTCTTGCCGCACCTCCGCCACCCGCGCCTCCTGCTTCTCTCGCTCGGCGCGTTCCGTGGCCACATTGCGTTCGGCCTCGGACACCGCTTCCTTCAGGGTCGCCACCTCCTTCGTGGCCCCTGCAATACTCACATTGTTCCTGTCATTTTTTGCAACCTAATCCTTTTCTATAAGGTATTACTTTAATAAGGTATCACTTACCTTCCTTGTCCTCGAGCTGCTTCTTGGCACGGCCGAGCTCGTTCTCGGACCGCTCGAGGCTCTGCTTCAACGCATTGACCTCCGCAGTCAGTGCGGCAGAGGTCAGCAGCGCAGCCTGCATTCCCATATTGACATACTTATGTTAGACTCCTGCGTATATCTTTTAGATCCTCGGTTAAACTTTTCGTTTGAACACCAAACTGAGCATCGAAACTCTTGTCTATGCGATACTATTTTACATATCTAAATTACATACCTCAAAGCCTGTTAGAAGGTGGTGCAGAGCTTGATCAGCCCGCTCTTGGCGGATGAACTTTCGGATCACCGCACTCATGCAGTGCGGTGCTCCTCCTTGATGGATGCGTCGTTAAGCGCCTCTAGCAAGTCATCTGGTGCCTCCGGTTGGACGGAGGCCACCGGCGTTGCAGTCTTGCCCTTCTTACGAAGGGCCCGCCCGCCGGACTTTGGAACCTTGTGAGGTTCGATGCGAGTCAAGCCTGAGGCGGACTTAGAGCCCTCGGGGGTTCCGCCCTCTTTTCGCCCAGAGTCCGGGAGGTCGCCTTGCGGCGCCTCCGGGACCACCTCCTCCTGGCTGGGCCCCTTCTGGGACTCCACCTCGGCGTCGTCTGCGTCATGAGGGGAGGAGGCGGTCAGAAGTGAAGTGCTATTCACATCCGACGAACCCAGGGACCCGCTTGACGAAGCGGGGAGATCATCCTTGGGCGGGCTATATGGTTGTATTCAGCGTTAGAAGACACTATGCTACGAAAGAAAAATCATAAGTAATTTTGGAATCCGGACACTTACGATCTCGCCAGGGGCTTGGCCCTCGAAGGCCAATCCTCTTCGCCGTCGTCGGCGTTGGTGGAATAGTCCGGAGGAAGGGTCCTTCCCTTCTTGGACCCCCCGGCCTCCCCGGTCGGGGAGGCCTTCCTTTTCTTCTCTCGCCCCGCTGAGGGAGAAGCCTCCTTTTTATCCTCCTCGTCTTCGTGGGAGGAGTCCGCCTCGGAGTCATCGGACGATGAGTCCGATAACACCTAGCGTCGGGAACTCCTCCGAGTTCCCATGGCCTTCTTCTTGGCCTTCTTCTCCGGCACCACGTAAGGCGCCGGAACCAGCAGCCCCGTTAGTCGGGCGTCCGCTGGAGTCTTCGGTAAGGGCCGCACAATTAACTGCGCCGGACTTCTTACTCGCCAGCTGTCAAAGGTAAGGGAGTTTAGATCCGCATAGAGTCAAACTATGAAAACAAGTGTCCGTAAAGGGTAAAATAGCTTACCTCGCTGGCTTGACGCTGCGAGCTGAATCCGCGATCTTGATGGCGGATCGGGGAACCTCGGCACCCATGACAGCACCCTCCAGGCGTCTTCGTACCTAGTGTCGAAGAGCCTGCTCAAGGTCTGTCTTTGTGCGGATCAAACTCCCACAATTTGAAAGCCCGTTGTTGGCCCGGGAGTATCCGGCGGATGAGCATGACCTGGACTGCGTTGACGAGCTTGATCTTCTCGTTCACAAGATTTTGGACGCAGGTTTGGAGTCCGGTCAGCTCTTCCAAGTCACCCCATTTCAGGCCCTTCTCTTTCTAGGAGGTGAGCCGTGTGGGGATGCCAGATCTGAATTCGGGGGCCGCTGCCCATTTAGGGTCACGCGGCTCGGTGATGTAGAACCACCCCGATGGCCATCCTTTGATGGTTTCCATGAAGGCGCCCTCGAGCCATGTGACGTTGGGCATCTTGCCCACCATGGCGCCTCCGCACTCCACCTTCTGGCCGCTCACTACCTTCGGCTTGACATTGAAGGTCTTCAGCCATAAGCCGAAGTGGGGCGTGATTCCGAGGAAGGACTCGCACACGACGATAAACGCCGAGATGTTGAGGATGAAATTCAGGGCCAAATCGTGGAAATCCAGGACGTAGTAGAACATGAGCCCCGGGACAAATGGATGGAGTGGGAAGCCCAGTCCGCGGAGGAAATGGGGAAGGAACACCACTGAGGGAGTCCTGGACTCGGGGGTGTCCGGATAGCCAAACTATCATCATCGGCCGGACTCCAAGACTATGAAGATACAAGATTGAAGACTTCGTCCCGTGTCTGGATGGGACTTTCCTTGGCGTGGAAGGCAAGCTTGGCAATACGGATATGTAGATCTCCTACCATTGTAACCGACTCTGTGTAACCCTAGCCCTCTCCAGTGTCTATATAAACCAGAGGGTTTTAGTCCGTAGGACGACAACAATTACAACAATCATACCATAGGCTAGCTTCTAGGGTTTAGCCTCTTTGATCTCGTGGTAGATCCACTCTTGTACTACCCATATCATCAATATCAATCAAGCAGGAGTAGGGTTTTACCTCCATCGAGAGGGCCGAACACAGGTAAAAACATCGTGTCCCTTGTCTCTTGTTACCATCCGCCTAGACGCACAGTTCGGGACCCCTACCGAGATCCACGGTTTGACACGGCATTGGTGCTTTCATTGAGAGTTCCTGCCTGCCGTCCACAGATAGGCGATGGCTCCTTGATCATCGACACAACGCAGTCCGGTGAGACTTTTCTCCCGGACAGATCTTAAATATTCGGGCGGCTTTTGCTGCGGGCAATTCGCAGCCATCTTGAGCACATCGAAAGCTACGCCCCTGGCCATCAGGTCAGATTTGGAAGTCTAAACTTCACGGCTGACATCTGCGGAGACTTGATCTTCGATGGGTTCGAGCCACAACCGAGCGCGCCGCACTGTCTCGATGGGCATGATTTAGCTCTGCTGCCGGACAGTGCCCTGGAGGCCGCACATGAGTCCGCTCCGACCCCTAATTTGGAGCCGATTGCGCGGATCGAGGACGGGTGGCTAGACACCGCCTCGGGGACTGCTTCCTCTACGGCGATGGAGCCGAACACTGACCTTGTCCCTTGTGAAGCTCATGACTCCAAGGTGCCGGACTCCTCGCCGGACTCCGAACCTCCCGCGCCCCCTCCAATCGAATCCGGTCGGGCGCCGATCATGGAGTTCACCGCCGCGGACATCTTTCAACACTCACCTTTTGGCGACGTCCTAAATTCGCTAAAGTATCTCTCGTTATCAGGAGAGCCCTGGCCGAAATGCGATCAGGACGGTTGGGATGCGGACGACGAAGAAATTCAAAACCCACCCACAACCCACTTTGTAGCCACTGTCGACGATCTAACCGACATGCTAGTCTACGACTCCGAAGACATTAAAGGTATGGACGACGATGCCGGAGACGACCAAGAACCAGTGCCTACCGGGCACTGGAAGACCACCTCGTCATATGACATATACATGGTGGACATCCCGAAGGATGGGAATGGCGAAGAAGCAGCGGAGGAAGACTCCTCCAAGAAACAGCCCAAGCGCCCGGCGTCAGCGGCACCGCTCTAAATCCCGCCACAGCAAGAATGGAGATTCCGGCACCGGAGATAATAACACCCCAGAAAGTGCCAAAGACAACCCCCTCCAGCAAGATTCATCACAGGAGGACGAAGAAGCCAGCCCTCATCAGAGAGCGGCGGACGAAGGGGTAGAGGATGATAATTACATGCCTCCCTCCGGATACGAGGCAAGCCTTGACGACGCAATTAAATGCCGTGCACGAGGATCCCGTCTAACAAGAGCGTTTTAAACGCAGGCTTATAGCCACGGCAAACAGCCTAAAGAAAAATCAGCAACAGCTTAGAGCTGATCCAGATCTGCTAGCCGATAGATGGACTGAAGTCCTCGCAGCCGAAGAGCATGAACTCGAACGCCCCTCCAAAAGCTACCCCAAACGCAAGCTGCTCCCCCAATTAGAGGAGGAGGCATATAAACCTGCATCACCAGCGCACAATACGGCGGACTGACCACCTCGTGGCCGCGACCGAGAGGCCTCTAGGCCCTCCACTAGAACCATACCCCGGCACCGCTCGAAAAGTACGAAGCCACGGCGGAATGCGCCGGACTTGCGAGACATATTGGAGGATAAGGCAAGACAATCAAGATCGATCTACGGATCACGTGGGCGCCCCCACGATCTTGCGATGACTACCGTCGCGCGGATCTGACAACTCGGCGGGCCGAAAGCGATGAACAAAGCTCGCTTGAGCTACGTCGTGATATAGCCCAAGATAGAGGCGCCAAGACACCCACTATGCTTCACGGATGAAGTAATGGATCATCAAATCCCGAAGAGTTAAACCCGTGAACATTGAATCCTACGATGGCACAACAGACCCGCGGTTTGGATCGAAGACTATCTCCTTCATATACACATGGCCCGCGGTGGCGATCTTCACGCCATCAAATATCTCCCACTCAAGCTTAAAGGACCAGCTCGGCATTGGCTTAACAGCTTGCCGGCGAGAATCAATTGGGTGTTGGGAGGACACGGAAGCCGCATTCCTTGACAACTTCAAGGCACATATGTGCGACCACCGACGCCGATGACCTAAGCCACATAATTCAGCAGCAGACGAATCGGCCGACGATTACGACACGGTTCTTAACAAAGAAAAATCAAATCGTCATTGTCCGGATCAGAGGCCCTCGCAGCCTTCAAACATAACATCATGACGAGTGGATGGCCCGGCACCTAGGACAGGAAAAGCCGAAATCCATGGCAGCCCTCACATCACTCATGACCCGCCTGCGCGGAGAGGACAACAGCTAGCCCGTAGTAACAACCTCAGCCAAAATTCGGCAGTCCGGATAACAAGGACCGCAATGGCGGTCGCGTCGCAACAAAATAAGCGCCGCGTTAACGGCGACAACACCGAGATCTGGCGGTCAGCGCCGGATTCAGAGGCTCAAACCCAGTCAGCGGAAAAAGCCATTCAAAAGAACTACTCCGGGCTCGTCCAATTTGGACCGAATACTCGACCGCTCGTGCCAGATACACGGCACCCCCGAAAAGCCAGCCAATCACACCAACAGGGATTGTTGGGTATTCAAGCAGGCTGGCAAGTTAATTGCCGAAAACAATGACAAGGGGCTGCATAGCGATGACGAGGAAGAGACCCGGCCGCCGAACAATAGAGGACAGAAGGGTTTCCCCCCACAAGTGCGGACGGTGAACATGATATCGCAACTCACATACCCAAGAGGGAGCGGAGCGTGCACTCGAGGGGCGTATCTGTGATGGAGCGGTCGCCCGAAGTTCAACCCATGGTCCTCCTGCCCGATCACTTTTGATCGAAGGACCACCCACTAGTATCCGCCACGGGATTCGCGCATTGGTTTTAGACCCAATCGTCGATGGATTTCACCTCACTAGAGTCCTGATGGACGGCGGTAGCAGCCTAAACCTGCTTTATCAGGATACAGTGCACAAGATGGGCATAGACCCCTCAAGGATTAAACCCACAAAGACGACCTTCAAAGGCATCATACCAAGTGTAGAGGCCAATTATGCGAGCTCGATTACGGAAGTGGTCTTGGATCCCGGATAACTTCCAGCGAGTTAATCTTGATATAGTCCCGTTCATGGCGGCTATCATGCTCTGCTTTCGGACAAACGCGTTCGCAAAGTTCAACGCGGTGCCGCCTTTTCGCATTCCTCAAGCTCAAGATGCGAGCCCTCGAGGAGTCATTACGGTCAGCGGAAACACTAAGCGCTCCCTCGAGCGGAGAACACAGCGGCTCTCGCGGCGAAATCTGAGCAGCCTCTTAAGGCAATTCTCGAGTCCGGCCGTTAGCGGCCGGACACGCCAAACGCGCCCGATGTAACCTACAACAAGACCACAGCGCGTTCAGAAACGCAGCGTAGCAATGCGGCTAACCCCAGCCCTTGTAAAATTGCAAGGCTGGTCGCCAGCGTACATCATTACGCTCTGGAGATACCATGGGCATAGGGGAGGGCACGACCACCACAGCCCAGTATGCGGCTTAACCGCACGAGGGCTCCCAAGTGTGTAACTCTTTTTCTTACCCACAGGACTCCATTCACGGAGGCCTGTCCGTGATGAACTGCCGAACTCACGATCAACAGACGGGGGAGGAGAAAGGCTACGACAGTATCGGTGGTCTCTATTACGAGCATTAAATCCGTTTTATACACCATTCCGCAGCCTACCCCGGAGGGAGGACATGTAATAGTCCTATCCTGCCTTCTTGCACTATTTGTATCGTTCGCATTCATGGCGGTACTTCTTGAATAAACAATGCATCGCTTTTTGCTTATAATTGCATTTCTTTCTTATATATATGTTCATTTATGACATGTTGCATCCGTACACTTTAGTGCGGCTAAATACACCGAGGGCTTAAGTTCCCCACATTATGGTGTGATAAGTCCGAACACTTTCACAAGTGCGGCACCCCGAACTTATAGCATTATATGCATCGGCTCTGAATCATGTCTTGGGTCAATAGTTGGGTTTGCCCGGCTCCCATGTTTTGGTACCTTACGTTCCGTTGTATCGGCTAAGGTAGCACTGGGAGAACCACTGCGATAGCGCCCCGGTTGAGCTGGGCGAGCGCCTAAGTGGAGAAAGCTAAAACTGACCATCATGATAAGGCGAGACGTGATCGTTGTTCTAGAGGTTTTTTTCGAGTCCCTAAAGACTTATACCGCTTAGAGCGAGGAACCGGCTTTGTCCGGCCCAGGCGTGGATAGCGCCCCGAACTCGGTCTTCCGAACACTAGGGGCTTCGCCGAAATTTAAAATTATAGAATTCTATGGCTAAGTGAGAGTGTTCAAGCATTATAAGTTCGGTTGCCTCGTTCGTTGTGTTGAGCGCCTCCTAGATGGACCCAAAATGGGAACAAGAGCACTCAAGTTTATCCGAACACCCGGCACTTGTGGCATGGGGCTGAAGCCGACGACTTGCCATCTCTCGATTTGATAAGCGGTCGAGCGAAGGTAATATTTTAAATTAACAAGCGTTGCTTAGCGCATATGAACAAAGTTTTTAGCGCACGGGATAACAAAATGCGAGCTACTCAAATATTACATCTTTGGAGCACTCACCGCAATCATGCGGGCACCCTTGAGACACTCTTATAATACATTTGGCGTGCGATACTCCTTGCCCGCGGTGGCGCGTCCGTTACAAGCTTCTCGGCGTCCATCCTGCCCGATGCACCTTTGCGGGCAAGGAATAACGGGCACCTTCAATCAAAGCGGAGTGCTTGGCGACTTCAACCCGAGGACACGCATCCACCAGCCGCGCACCAGGTGAAGTAGCTCGAGGCATGGCCTCCTTGGGCCACAGCCGAACTATGAGGCCCTTCATGGCCTGTTCGCCACCTTGTTGAGCTCGACCAGCTGCTTGACTGGTCGCTAAGGGCACCGGATGTCGGCCT
Organism: Aegilops speltoides; assembly: GCA_021437245.1. Taxonomy (NCBI): domain Eukaryota; kingdom Viridiplantae; phylum Streptophyta; class Magnoliopsida; order Poales; family Poaceae; genus Aegilops; species Aegilops speltoides. The sequence continues at coordinate 231,584,709 of CM038141.1, forward strand.
CGGCTTCTTGAGACCGAAGACCTTCTCCGTCGAGCTCCCTCCTCGGCCCGGTAGAAAGCGGCAGATCGGATACACTAGGGGCAGATCTGCGAATGCTCTGGAGAGCTCGAATTCGGGTAAGTAATAGGTAATTCACATTCACATGCTGGCTTTGCATGAAAAATGCCTTACCCGCCGCTATTTTCTTCAAATCCTCGATTTCCTGGAGGGCCTTGTGGGCTTCGGCCTTAGCGGCTTTGGCACTCTCTAGAGCCAACGCAAGCTCGGACTCTCGAGTCTTCGAGTCACGCTCTAAACTCTCGTGCTTTTCCACGAGAGCCTGGAGCTCTTGCTGTACCGCCGCCACCCGCGCCTCCTGCTTCTCTCGCTCGGCTCGTTCCGCGGCCGCATTGCATTCGGCCACGGACACCGCCCACTTCAGGGTCGCCACCTCGTTTGTGGCCCCTATAGTACCCAAGTTATCCTTGTTATTTCTCTTGCAACCAAATCCTTTTCTGTAAGGTACAAATTTAATACGGTGTTACTCACCTTCCTTGTCCTTGAGCTGCTTCTTGGCACGGCCGAGCTCGCTCTCGGACCGCTCGAGGCTCTGCTTCAAAGCATTGACCTCCGCAGTCAGTGCGGCAGAGGTCAGCAGCGCAGCCTGCAATCCCATATTGACATATTTTTTAGAACTCCTGTGTATATCTTTTTAGATCCTCAGTCCGGCTTTTCTTCCTAACACCGAACCGAGCATCAGGGGCTACTGTCTATGCGGTATTATATTACATATCTTAAAATTCTTACCTCAAAGCCTGTTAGAAGGCTGCTGCAGGCTTCGGTCAGCCCGCTCTTGGCGAGCTGAACCTTCTGAATCACCGCACTCATGACAGTGCGGTGTTCTTCTTCGATGGAAGCACCGTTGAGCACCTCCAGCAAGTTATCCGGCGTCTCCAGTTGGACGGAGGCCGCCGGCGTCACCGTCTTGCCCTTCTTACAAAGGGCGCTTGCGGGCTCGGAACCTTGCAAGTTCGGTGCGAGTCAGTCTGCGAAGTCCGGGAGGTTGCCCTGCGGCGCCTCCGGGGCCTCCTCCTCCTGGCGGGTCCCTTCCTGGGATCCCACCTCGACGTCTTCAGCGTCACGAGGGGTGGAGGCGTTCGGAAGAGAATCCATATCCGACGTGCCCAAGCACCTGCTCGACAAAGCTGGAAGATCGTCCTTGGCCGAACTACAGGTTGTATGCGGCATTAGAAAGACACCGCATGGCGAAAAGAAAAGTTATAAATCATCCAGGAGTCCGGATACTTACGATCTTGCCAGGGGCTTGGCCCTTGAGGGCCACTCCTCGTCGTCGTCGCCGACGTTGGCAGAGCAGTCCGGGGGAAGGGTTCTTCCCTTCTTGGACACTTCGGCCTCCCTCGCTGGGGAGGCCTTCCTCTTCTTCTCTCCCCTCGCTGGGGGAGAGGCCTCTTTCTTCTGCTCCTCGTCCTCAGGGGAGGAGTCCGCCTCGAAGTCATCGGACGATGAGTCCAATACCACCTGACGCCGGGAACTCCTTCGGGTTCCCGTGGCCTTCTTCTTGGCCTTCTTCTCCGGCACCACGTAAAGTGCCGGGACCAACAGCCCCGTCAAATGGGTGTCCGCTGGGTCTTCTAGAAGGGGAGCCGGACAGTTAACCTGTCCGGACGTCTTCTGCCAGTCCTGTTAAAGGCATTGGGAGTTTAGATCCCACATAGAGTCAAACTATGGAAAAAATGAGTGTCCCATAAAGGATAAAGTAGCTTACCTCACCGGCCGGGCGCTGCGTGTTGAATCCGCGATCTTCGGTTGCGGATGCGGGAGCTTCGGCGCCCTTGAACAGCACCCTCCAGGCAGCTTCGTCGTTGTGTCGAAGAGCCCGCTCAAGGTCCGGTGCTGTGCGGATCAAATTCCCACAAATTGAAGGCCCGTTCTTTGGCGGGGAGAATCCGTGAGACGAGCATGACACGGATCACGTTGACAAGCTTAAGCTTCTTGTTCACGAGTGCGGATACGGGGTGAGTCGGTCAGCTCTTCAAACTACCCCATAGCAAGCCCTTCTCTTTCCGGAGGTGAGCTGCATGGGGATGCAGATCTGAATCGTGGGCGCTACCCATTTAGGGTCCGCGACTTCGGTGATGTAGAACCACCCGATTGCCACCCTTTGATGGATTCCACGAAGGCACCCTCGAGCCAAGTGGCGTTGGGCATTTGCCCACCATGGCGCCTCCGCACTCCGCAGCTGCCCTTCAAAACCTTGGCTTGACATTGAAGGTCTTTAGCCACAAGCGAAGTGGGGCTGGATCGAGGAAGGCCGCACACTGACGATAAACGCCGAGATATTGAGGATGAAATTTGGGCAGATTGGGAAATCCAGGCCGTAGTAGTACATGAGCCCCGGACGAAGGGGTGGAGTGGGAAACCCAGTCAGCGGAGGAAGTGGGAAGGAATCTGACCCTCTCATGGGGCACAGGGGGTGGGGATGAGCTGCCCCTCGTCGGGCAGCCGGTGCGCGATGTCGCTGGACAGGTATCCGGCGCTACGCAGCTTCTCGATGTGTCCCTCCATAATATAGGAGGCCATCCACTGAAGGAAATATGCCCTAGAGGCAATAATAAAGTTATTATTTATTTCCTTATTTCATGATAAATGTTTATTATTCATGCTAGAATTGTATTAACCGAAAACATAATACATGTGTGAATACATAGACAAACATAGTGTCACTAGTATGCCTCTACTTGACTAGCTCGTGAATCAGAGATGGTTAAGTTTCCTAGCCATAGACATGAGTTGTCATTTGATTAACGGGATCACATCATTAGGAGAATGATGTGATTGACATGACCCATTCCGTTAGCCTAGCACTTGATCGTTTAGTATGTTGCTATTGCTTTCTTCATAGCGTATACATGTTCTGTAACTATGAGATTATGCAACTCCGTTTGCGGAGGAACACTTTGGGTGCTACCAATGGTCTAGCATGGCGGGTGATTATAAAGGAGTACTACAGGTGTCTCCAAAGGTACATGTTGGGTTGGCATATTTCGAGATTAGGTTTTGTCACTCCGATTGTCGGAGAGGTATCTCTGGGCCCTCTCGGTAATGCACATCACTATAAGCCTTGCAAGCAATGTAGCTAATGAGTTAGTTACGGAATGATGCATTACGTAACGAGTAAAGAAACTTGCCGGTAACGAGAGTGAAATAGGTATTGGATACCGACGATCGAATCTCGGGCAAGTAACATACCGATGACAAAGGGAACAACGTATGTTGTTAGGCGGTTTGACCGATAAAGATCTTCGTAGAATATGTAGGAGTCAATATGGGCATCCAGGTTCCGCTATTGGTTATTGACCGAGAATAGTTCTAAGTCATGTCTACATAGTTCTCGAACCCGTAGGGTCCTTGCACGCAATATTACGATGCGGTTTAATTATGAGTTTATAAGTTTTGATGTACCGAAGGAGTTCGGAGTCCGGATGAGATCAGAGACATGACGAGGAGTCTCGAAATGGTCGAGGCGTAAAGATCGATATATTGGACGATTATATTAGGAGTTCGGAAGGTTTGAGTGATTGGGTATTTTTGGAGTCTGGGAGAGTTACGGGAATCGAGGAAGAAGCAATGGGCCTCATGGGCCAAGTGGTGGAAGAGAGGAGGTAGGGTGCGGCCCCCTAGCCCAAACCGAATTGGACTAGGGGCGGCCCCTTTTCCTTCTTCTCCTCCTCTCCTTCCTTCTCCTTCTCCTCCCTTCCTTCCCTTCTCCTAGTAGGAATTGGAAGAGGGGAATCCTACTTGGAGTAGGATTCTCCCCCTTAGTAGCGCCTCCTCCTCTTGGCGGCCCCCTCCCCTTGCTCCTTTATATCTGAGGCGGGGGGCACCCCATGACACACAAGTTGATCTACGGATCGTTCCTTAGCTGTGTGCGGTGCCCCCCTCCACCATATTCCACCTCGGTCATATCGTCGCGGAGTTTAGGCGAAGCCCTGCGCCGGTAGAACATCATCATCGTCACCATGCCGTCGTCTTGTGGAACTCATCCCACGCTTTCTTTGGATCGGAGCCGGGGATCGTCATGGAGCTGAGCGTCTGCTGAACTTCGGAGGTGTCGTGCGTTCGGTACTTGGATCGGTCGGATCGTGAAGGCGTCTGACTACATCAACAGCGTTGTCATAACACTTCGCTTTCGGTCTATGAGGGTGCGTGGACAATACTCTCCCTCTTGTTGCTATGCCATCACCATGATCTTGCGTGTGCGTAGGAAATTTTTGAAATTACTGCGTTCCCCAACGGTGGTATCGAGCCTAGGTTTTATCGTTGATGTTATATGCGAGTAGAACACAAGTGAGTTGTGGGCGATACAAGTCATCTTGCTTACCGGCATGTCATACTTTGGTTGGCGGTATTGTGAGATGAAGCGGCCGGACCGACATTACGCATACGCTTACGCGAGACTGGTTTCACCGTTACGAGCACTCGTGCTTAAAGGTGGCTGGCGGGTGTCTGTCTCTCTCACTTAGCTGAATCGAGTGTGGCTACGCCCGGTCCTTGCGAAGGTTAAAACAGCACTAACTTGACGAACTATCGTTGTGGTTTTGATGCGTATGTAAGAACGGTTCTTGTTAAGCCCGTAGCAGCCACGTAAAATTTGCAACAACAAAGTAGAGGACGTCTAACTTGTTTTTACATGACATGTTGTGATGTGATATGGTCAAGGCGTGATGCTATATTTTATTGTATGAGATGATCATGTTTTGTAACCGAAGTTATCGGCAACTGGCAGGAGCCATATGGTTGTCGCTTTATTGTATGAAATGCAAATGCCCTGTAATTGCTTTACTTTATCACTAAGTGGTAGCGATAGTCGTAGAAGCAATAGATGGCGTAACGACAACGATGCTACGATGGAGATCAAGGTGTCGCGCCGGTGACGATGGTGATCACGATGGTGCCTTTAAGATGGAGATCACAAGCACAAGATGATGATGGCCATATCATATCACTTATATTGATTGCATGTCATGTTTATCTTTTATGCATCTTATCTTGCTTTGATTGACGGTAGCATTTTAAGATGATCTCTCACTAATTATCAAGAAGTGTTCTCCCTGAGTATGCACCGTTCGCGAAAGTTCTTCGTCTTTGAGACACCACGTGATGATCGGGTGTGATAGGCTCTACGTTCAAATACAATGGGTGCAAAACAGTTGCACACGCGGAATACTCGAGTTAAACTTGGCGAGCCTAGCATATACGAGATATGGCCTCGGAACACGGAGACCGAAAGGTCGAGCGTGAATCATATAGTAGATATGATCAACATAGTGATGTTCACTATTGAAACTACTCCATCTCACGTGATGATCGGACATGGTTTAGTTGATTTGGATCACGTGATCACTTAGATGACTAGAGAGATGTACATCTAAGTGGGAGTTACGAAAAAGGCGTTATATCGACTAGAGGGGGTGAATAGGCGATTTTATGAAATTCTTCGAGGAATTTGCGGTGAGGAAGTTCCTTAGCGAAGAACTATTTGCGGCGGAATAAGTACTCAGAGGTAAACATAACAGATTACACATAGTCGGCATGATGAAATGAAGACAAGAACAGAGTACAGAAGCGTAAACACAGGATAACAAGATGAAGACAAAGCGGTGAAGAAATTGGGCGAGGAATTTGTGAAAGTCTTGATCAAAGTCTTCAAGCACAGATATGAACATCATGCAACACAGAATGAGGAAATGAATGAGTTGAGGAAATAGAACGGTCGGTTGGTGAAGACAATGATTTGATAGACCAGTTCAAGCTGCTGTCTCGGTTATGCGTCTGGTTGGAAGCGGTGAGTATTTAAACTCGAGGACACACAGATCCGGACACCCGATCTCGAGCGCAACTCAGGACACCAGTCCTCACCGTATTCTCCTTGAACTAAGACCACGCAGGCCTCGTCCAATCACTCGTGGTAAGTCTTGGTGACTTCAAACCTTCACAGACTTGGTCACTCGGCGATCCACAATTCCTCTTGGATGCTCTAGACCTTGGCGCCTAACCATCCGGAAGAAGCTCGGTCTTCAAAGGTAACAAGCGTCGGATCCACGAGGATCAATTTCTTGATGATGCTCAATCACTTGGGGTTTTAATGGGTTTGGTTTTGGATTTTCCTCACTTGATGATTTTCGCTCAAAGTCCTCGGAGGATGGGTTGCTCTCAAATGACAAGTGTCAAGTTCTCTCGAGCAGCCAACCAACTAGTGGTTGTAGAGGCGGCTATTTATAGCCTAGGGAGCAGCCCGACATGATAAGACATAAATGCCCTTCAATGATATGACCGTTAGGTGGATAAGATATTTTGGTCCGCCGGCCTTGTAAGACAAAGAACGGTCGGAAATTTGACTTTCAAAGTCCTCGGGGCTATCATGTTCCTCATTTGTGTAGGCAATTCGCCTTTGGCGAATTCCTAACTCCTCGATCGAGCAAAGTCATCGGTGACGGAAGAACTGCGTCTCATCATTGAAGAATTTGGTGAATCTGTATGAGATTTCAAAGGCTTCACTCGAAGGGATTGGTAGGTGTAGGATTTTGAGTTGAGCATCACATGGAAATTTTTCCTTAGTATTTCCTCGACCCCTTTAACGATGCGGTGTTTCCTATGACTCAAGAAAGAGAAAATGAAACTACGAAAACAAAAGTCTTCACGCTTCATATTCCTCGAATGAATATTAAGTCTTCATGGTCACACCAATTTCTTCACTTTCAACGTCTTCAGAAAGTCTTCAGAATATCAAAGTCTTCAGTTGAAGAACTTCATTTTTAGCGGTCGACTTTCTCTGTAAATATCAAACTCCTCATTGACTTATAGACCTGTGTACACTCACAAACGCATCAGTTACTTAACCTATAAGTCTTCAATACACCAAAATCACTAAGGGGCACTAGATGCACTTACAATCTCCCCCTTTTTGGTGATTGATGACAACATAGGTTAAGTTTTCAACGGGGATAAACATATGAAGTGGAAATACTGATACTGAGGAATTTGATTGCAAGATATAGAAGAACTCCCCCTGAATATGTGCATAATGAGGAATTTGCTTTTGAGGCAATGCACATTTGAAGATTTTTAATCATGGAGATCTCCCCCTATATCTTGTAATTCATACGCATTTGATAAATGTACTATGAAGAATTTGAAATGCATGATGAAATATGGTGCCTGATGAGATTCAGCATGCATGCAATAATATATCAGAGCACAGTGTTAACATGCAATAGTATCAGAGCTCAAATATCACATTCAGAGCTTAGTGCTTCAAAAGCATCAGAGCATAACGCGTATCAAAATCGAGCATCGAAGCACGATCGAAGTATTAGAGCACGATGCAAAGTCGGCACAATGCACGATCAAAAGTATCGAGGCACCATCGGTTTAAGATTACAACTCGATCCAATAAAAGTTTGGAAGAGCGAGAGTTGTAACTTAATAAAACGCATATAGTATAAACCGGCTTGAAGACTAACTCAGATTTCTCCCCTTTGTCATCAAATGACCAAAAGGATCAAAGCGAGGACTAAGCATACGAAGATATTCAAGTTGATGGAGGGCGCCCGGCGTTGTCGGGTTGGATGTTGAAGTAGGGCTGCCGCAGATGTCTTCAAATCTTCATATTCATCGGTTTAGCGATGAAGAATAAGAGCTAGCCACCAAATCAGGAACTTTGACTCTCTTGAATTTCTTGGAGGTGGTGCGGACCGGTCATAAGCTTCACGAAGACCCATAGTCTTCAATTCTTCCATGGAATAGACATGATTGAGAACAGCCCAAGTGCGGTTGAGGGTTTCATGAAGGTAATCTTGGTTTTCTTCACTTTGCATTATGCGTTGAGGTCATATTGTGAAGAATTGCAGCAAATTGGCGCTTGACCCATTTCGATTGCGATCAACCTTCGATGAAGGCGAGGAGTAACTCACGATCGATCATCACCACAGGTGCGATTGCTTGAGGCTGTTTCTTGGTTGAGGTATTAGCGGCGGTGTCATGCGTAGCGAATCATCATTGGTGGAGTAAGATGCAGCTTTGCGAAACCGACCATCAATGGGCGAGTGCCTTCATCAATTACATTGCTGCCTTGCCCTTGTCATCGGATGATGAAATTGGTAAACGAGGACTTCAATGGGCGGCAGGAGCTGCCATGGTTTAGAGTGTCGACCTTGTAATTTAGTGAAGATCTTGCCCTTATGAATCTCATGATCCAAGGCACATATGGCTTCAGCTCAAAAGGTGACATTGCAACGTTGGCCAGAGTCCTCATGAAGAAATCATGGAAGTTGACAGGAACGCCATGAATGATATTGAAAAGCATGTTCTTCATGATGCCAACGACGTCTTCATCATTTGAGTCGTGGCCTTTGATTGGACTCATAGTCTTCGTCAAGATTACGTATACGATCCGAGGCACATAGAGCAAATCCTTGGCGAGAATTTGGTTCGAGGAGCTTGGCCTGGCTTCAATGGCTTCATCAAGACTTGCATGAAGTGATCGAGACGATTCACGATCATTGTAGAGCAATGAAAGCGATTCATGGGGAGGATCAAGAGGAAGGACACGAAGCAATTCGATTCTTTGGTGCCTTGTAGTGAGTATTCTCGGTCATCAATCCAGAACCCATGAGTTGATGTCTTGACATCTCCGGTGATGTCGCGGTGGCATAGAAGCGAAGAATGAGTTCTTCATTCGATCACATATGTCGATGTAGAAATTTAACAGCCACGCATCGTGAAGAACACGAGTCTTGGCTCGAAGCATGGTAGTGATTCCATATCTACATGAGGAATATGCTCATGGTCAAAGATCTTGTCCTTGTCGAATAGCGAGGAATAGAAATTTGCTTGTGTTGGAGTCGAGCGTCTTTTCCTCATTCGAGCGAGTCATAGGGATTATAGCGATGAAGAACACGTGCTCGAGAATAAGTCTTCAGCCTTGAACTTTTGCTTGCTTGAAAATGGATTCTTTGGCTTGGGCAGAGGAATATCTGTTATTTGCGGCACAACCTCGGAATCGCAATTTCAGGTTCTTGGTGAGGAATTTCTGGTTCCTCTCCTTGTGCGGTTTGAGGATCGTGGTTGGTTCTTGACGCTAGTGGCTAGAATCTCTTCGTTGATAGAAGATGTGGGATGAGTTTCTTGAGCCCATTTGAGCAGTAGTAGTTGGTGGTGAGGAACTTGTTGAAGCGGAGTGAAGAGAGGAGTATTGGGGTCTTGACTTTCCCAAAAGTCATCGTTCATTACTGGTGTAGTGCACCCAATATCCACATCTTCATCTTCTTTTCAATTTCCTCAACACCTGCCTCTTGCAGTGAACCGAGGCACGGGTGAGAAACAACAGGAGTTGAAGGAAAGCTTCCACTTCAATTTCTTCATCAAGCTGTTACGAAGTAGCAAAGAATGATTTTCTTCATCGATCCGCTTGGGATCGTATATTCTTCTCAAAGGAACCATTTCCTTGGGCGACATGGAGGAGATGGGAATGGCATCAATAGGATTTTCAATCGAGCTGGTCATTGGCTTCATTTTCTTGGCACGAAGAATTTGGCCTTGTTGATGCCTTCCTTTTCTTCACTCCAGCTCGCTCTGCAGCCTTTGTTTTCTTCACTTCATAGGCAGAAGGAAGAATTGGAGTTGGTGTTGGTGCAGGAGGAGCTGAGGATTGTGGTTCATTTTCTTCAGTATGGCTGATGCAGTTGCCTGTTTCCTTGATTTCTTGAGCGCACCACTAGTGGATGCCACAGGAATTTCTTCGGCGGTGGAATGGAGTCATCAGCCACGGAACTTGTGTTCTCATCGGCCGCTGAAAGTCATCAGCGATCTTGGCATGTTCATCGGCAGGCTGAGCAGATTCTTGACTGAGGATTTTCTTGTTGCGATGGAGCTGCAGCGGTGACATTTTCTTCGTCGAGTGGCGAATCTCACCTTGGCTCCTTGCCGGTCGGCATTATAAGCATCAAAATCCTTCTTTGAGTGCTTGGATTTGATTGAGCTTTAAGAAGTTCTTGAGAGACAAGTTGATGATGTTTTTCCTCGAAGCTTCTCTTTTCTTGCTTTTGCTCTCTTCAATTCACGAGCCTTTTCAAATTTCCATCTCTTCAGCGATGAAATGGTTGACATGTGACTTTGACCAGAGTCGATGGCAGATCCGGAAGAGGAGTGTGTGGATCCCGATGCCACTGGTCAATGAAGTCTAGGATCTTCTTGGATCCAAAAAGAGGTACACTTGTTCCTTTGGCTCTAGCGGCCTTGGTCGATCTGTCTCGATGATTTCTTCAAGTTCTTCATCGAGGCCTCATCATCGAGAGGAACATTGAATGCAACTGTTTCTTTTTGGACTTGGCGAGGACCGCGTCGAAGTTGCTTTTGTCTTCATGAGTGGGACTGTTGAGGACATTGGTGCGGTGAGGAACTTCTTTGAAACACGAAGCAATGGAGAATCCTTGAGTCCTTTGACAAGTTGCAAGATGCACAGGTGTTGAGGACTTGGAGGGAGCTGCTGAGGATTTTGAATGAGCAGCAGCGATCGAGAATTTGCCGTGAGGGCGTGGTGAGAACTGGGCGTGAGGGCGCTGACGGTGAAGCACTTGGCTTGCGTGAGCTTCTTTGGCATTGATTTCCTCGGTTTGACCGAGGGCTCGGCAGCAGCAGCAAGCAAAATCCTCATTGAATTTCCTCCTTGCCTCCTTGGCTGTCTTGCCAATTTGGCTTGGCGCTGGACCATTCTTGGAAAGTCCTCACCACGCTTGATCTTTGGTGGGATCAGCTACTTGGCAGTGCGGAGGAGCTCTTGGGCATGGAGGATTGGTCGAATTTCCTCATGTACTTAGGAGTGACATAGCGGTATTCACGCCATTCTCGTGCCCATCTCCTTTCTATCCTCTTTATGCGCACTTTGCGCTGGTTCTTGGTCTCCTTGCCAAATTTGGATTCATCAGGTGTGCAGTAGTCCTTGTATATTTCCTCAGGAATTTCAAAAGCAGTCATGACTTCGGTTTCTTTCCTCCTTCTGCGGTCTCTTGCCTTCGCCATTTTCTTGGTGAGAATTTGAACAATAGAGCACTCTGAAGAAGTATGCAGTTTTTCTTCAAGGGCGCTGCAAATGAGTTAAGTTGATGAGAACCTAGTGATTCAAAGCGGACATGAGTACTGTGAGCAGAGTGTAGGTGCGAGGAATTTGGAGAGGTCATATCGTTCTCGGAAGATTTTTCAAAAGAAGCAAGTTTTGAGAATTTGACCAGTTGAGCCTTGAGGAATTTCACTAAGCGTTTAGTCTTAGGTTCTAGAGTTATGCAGATCGAAAATCCGCACAATTGAGGAATCTTGAAGAAATGAATGCTTAGAGAGATAAATCAAGAACATATAGTGTGTGAGGTGTTCATATGTGAAGATTTTGAAGAGTAAAAACACCTTTGAAGATTTTCGAAAGATTTGAGAATCACGCGAGTAATAAAAGTGACTTTTAATTACGAACTGAAGAACACGACGAACAGAGATGAGCTGTAGAGGCGTTAAATCACGTTAGATCTCCACGCCCTAACTTGGCAGAGGAAGATGACTACTGGCGGCGGAGTGAAGATTTCAGCGACCGGCGCGAATCTGACGACGATGAGGTCGAGGCGGTGAAGCTTTCCTCACCGGTGGCGATGGAGTAGCGGCGGCGCTAGGGTTTGAGGAGAGCTCGGCGAGAGACAGCGATCGGCGGAGTAAATGAAGTGAGGAGGGTAAAGGGGTATTTATAGCCACGGTGAAAAACTGCTCGCCCGAAGATTTTGGACGAACATGCCCCTGCCCTTTCTCCTTCCGCGACGTGTGTCACCCACGTCTTGTCGCGGATGGGATCGTGTAAGATCATGGGTGATTAAACTAATACATCGTGGGATGCGGAGCGGTTTGGCGGTAAAACCGAAAGTTTTGGATAAGATTTGTTAAAAGTTTAGATTCGCAATTTCTTCAATTGTCAAGGACCGGTGAAGACTTTGAATGAGTTTCAATCGAGCGCACATGAAGAATTTGTGAATAGATTGGATTGAGTATAGCATAGAGGGAAGGGTCGATCACATTCACTTAGCGAAATCGCAACTTGAAGAAATAGCAATAAGTGAATCTTTGTAGAGGACATAAACTCATATATATATATATATAGCCAATGAAGAAATATGCGGAAACTTGAAGATTTTGCAAAGTTGAAGAATTTGAAAAATGAGGAATTTCAAAAGCAAAAAAACTCAAATTGAAGATTTTCAACTTTTGTGGTGGCGTAGCCATCGTATAAGAATGATGATTTCAGACACGCGTACAATTGTCGTAGGGTTACGAGAATCAAATTCTTCATTGATTTCTTCACACTTAGAGTGTTATTCTTCATTGATTGACGAACAACGTTTCTTCATGTGTTGCACATCTAAGTCATCAATTATGCATAAGGGTTAGGATGTGTGTCCTTTTCAAAGAACATTGAAGATTCTAAGATATTTAGCTCACACCACAACTTGCTAAATCTCTTCTCATCCAAGGGCTTGGTGAAGATATCAGCTAGCTGTTCTTGATCTTCACATGCTCGATGGAGATATCGCCCTTAACACATGATCACAAAGAAAATGATGGCGAATCTGGATGTGCTTAGTCTTGAGTCTTGAAGCTGGGTTGTGAGCAATCTTGATGGCACTCTCGTTGTCGCAGAGGAGAGGCACATTCTTCACGTTAGCGCCATAGTCCTTGAGGTTTGCTTCATCCAAAGCAGTTGAGCACAGCATGACCCAGCAGCAATATATTCAGCTTGATGAAGACGGTGATACAGTTACATTTCTTGAGGACCAACGGACCAAAGATCGTCGAGGAAATGACAAGTGCGGATGTTGACTTGCGGTCCACACGATCACCGGCATAGTCGAGTCAGAATATCAATGAGATCAAAAGCAAAGCCCTTGGGGTACCATAATCCTAGTGTTGGTGTGTGAGCTAGATATCGAAGAATATGCTTCACAGCCTTATGGTGTGATTCCTTGGTGCAGCTTGAAATCGGGCACACATGCAAACACTAAGCATTATATCGGCCTAGATGCACATAGGTACAATAAAGAACCAATCATGGGCGGTATACCTTGTGATCGAAGTCGATACCATTTTCATCGGTGCATAGATGACCATTTGTGGGCATAGGAATTTTAGCGCCTTTGCAATCTTGCATGCGAATTTCCTCGGTACATCTTTGAGGTATTTCTCTGAGATATGAATATGCCATTCTTGCTGTTGTGAATTTGAAGACCTAAGAAGAATTTCAACTCTCCCATCATAGACATTTGATATTCTTCACTCATCATATAGGCAAATTCATCACTATATCGTTGGTTAGTACAGCCAAAGATAATATCATCAACATATATTTGGCACACAAACAGTTCACCATCATATGATTTAGTAAATAGAGTAGGATCGAGTGAACGGGTGTGAAGCCATTCTTCATGAAGAATTCCTTGATGTATCATACCACGCCGAGGGGCTTGCTTGAGGCCATAGAGAGCCTTATTTAGTCTGAAGACTTTGTCAGGATTCTTGGGATCTTCAAAACCTGGGGGTTGAGCAACATATACTTCTTCCTCAAGCTTACCATTGAGGAATGCACTTTTCACATCCATTTGATATAAGATGATATCATGATGGTTAGCATATGCAAGTAAAATGCGAATAGCCTCAAGTCTAGCAACAGGTGCAAAAGTTTCATCGAAATCAATTCCTTCAACCTGTGTGTAGCCTTGAGCTACTAGTCGTGCCTTATTCCTCACAACAAGGCCATTTTCATCTTGCTTGTTGCGGTAGATCCACTTTGTGCCAATGATATTATGCTTGCGAGGATCTAGGCGATTGACCAATTCCGGACATTGTTCAACTCGAAGCGATGTAATTCTTCTTGCATAGCCTGAATCCACTCCGGCTCCAGAAATGCTTCATCTACCTTAGTGGGCTCTGAGATAGAGACAAAAGCATAGTGCCCACAAAAGTTAGATAAGTGTGAGGCTTTTGAGCGGTGAGAGGACTGGTGCTTGCTGATGTCATCGATGATCTTCTCCACTTGCACTTCTTTTGCAATGCGTGGATGAGTTGGTTGTCGTTGAGGATTTTGATCGGCATTTTCTTGACACCAATTTCCTCATCATGTTCTTCAGTGCATCAGTCGACATTCTTCATGAATAGGAATGAATTCTTCACCAGATTCTTCAGTAGGAATGACATCCTCAGTTGCCTTGTGCTTGATAGCATCCTCAGGTGCTGGTTCATCTAACACAGAAGGTAGGTGCTCTCTTTGCGAGCCATTAGTTTCATCGAACCGCACATCTACTGATGTCGACAATCTTGTGAAGAACAATGTTGAAGACTACAGTAGGTGTGCGAGTCCTTTCCGTAACCAAGCATAAAACCTTCATGTGCTTTCGGTGCAAATTTAGAGTTGTGGTGAGGATCTCTAATCCAACATTTAGCACCGAAGACTTTGAAATAACTCACATTGGGTTTCTTGTCAGTGAGGAGTTCATATGCAGTCTTCTTGAAGAATTTGTGAAGATATACTCTGTTGATGATGTGGCGGCGGTATCAATTGCATCAATCCAAAAAGCATTTGAGGCGTTTTGTATTCATCAAGCATAGTCGAGCCATCTCAACAAGAGTCCTGTTCTTGCGCTCCACGACGCCATTTTTTGAGGAGTATAAGGAGAGATAATTCATGAGTAATACCAAGTTCATCAAGATAGGCATCAAGACCAGAATTCTTGAACTCAATTCCATTGTCACTTCGATATGCTTGATCTTCACACCAAAGTTGGTTGAAGCCCTCGAGGAAAATCGTTTGAAGACTTCACGCACTTCATGTTTGTAAGTAACAATGTGTACCCATGTATATCGAGAATAATCATCAACAATGACAAAACCATATAGAGATGCATCATTAGTATTTGTTGAATAATGATTAGGTCGAAGAGGTCCATGTGAAGCAATTGAATGGACGAGTAGTGGTCATGATAGTCTTATTTGGATGCTTGGCCTTGGTCATTTTTCGGCTTCACATGCTCCACATAAGTGATCCTTGAGGAATTTGACATTCTCAATGCCAATGACATGCTTCTTCTTCGCATAGCGTGTTCAAATTCCTCATGCTGCATGACCAAGTCGTCGATGCCATAGCCAGACCTTACGATGCTTTTGCAAGTAGACACATGGCTGGTTGTGGTCCCAGAGAAAATCAACAATATCTGATCTCCTCTCCTAAAGCCTTGAAGACTTTGGAATTGTCGACTTCCATAATCACAACACAGCGATATTTGCCAAAGACAACAACCATATCAAGATCACAAAGCATTGAGATCGACATGAGATTGTATCCTAAGGATTCAACAAGCATGACTTTGTCCATGTGCTTATCCTTAGAGATAGCAACCTTACCAAGACCCAATACCTGACTTTTGCCTTTGTCAGCAAATATGATATGCTTCAGAGGTGATGGTGATAAAGGAGCATCCATCAATAGATTCTTGTCACCAGTCATGTGATTTGTACACCCACTATCGAGGACCCATTCAGTGGTTTTGGGTTGATCATCCTGCAGATGAATTAGTGTAACTTACAATCTCACATGCTTCATCGATGAAGAATATGATATCAAGTTCATCGATGAATTTCATCAAGCGAGAAGCAGATATAGCAATATGAGGGCGTGTGAAATGAAGATTCATTTCATCATGATTCGCTGCGTCCTTCGAGCAATTTTGTCGGGTCCCCAAACAAATTCTTGAGACGTTCAAGCATGTCCGAGAGACCCTGCAGAAATGATTAGTTCTTTTCTTCACCACCCACATCGGAGGGGTGGCAAAGAGTTCATCATCCTGCGAGCACCATGTGAGAAAGGTGGAAAAGATGCCAAACCATTTCGCTTAGCATAGGAGGGTTAGGGTAAGCATATGAATAAGCGAATAATTCTTGAGGACTTATGAACATAATGGTTTGAAGAATAATGCACATATTCATAGCCCTTAGCTTTACCTCATGAGAGACAGATTTGTTAGCACGATGATAATAATCATATGAGGACTTTGATCCAGTTGAGGAATTTGATCCTCTTGAAGAATTTGGTCCATATGAAGAATTTGATCTGGGGTTCCTGTTCTTCACTGGTGGTGTCATGAGGACATTCACCTGAAGACTTTCAACACAGCTTTTGGGAACCCAGATTTTCTTCATAGGGGAACCGTTCCTGCAGTTAGTGCCAACATATCTAGCAAATACTTCACCATTCTGATTCTTGAACAGTTTATAGTTAGAGTCAAATGACTCATCAGAAGAATGAGGGGATTCACATGTAAAGCCAGATAAGTTAGATGGATCAACTGGAGGTCCCTTTGCAGCAACCCATGAGGTTTTGGGATACTGCTCAGGCTTCCAATATGTTCCATCGGCATTCGGTTTCCTCTCAAAGGCAATACCCTCTCTCCTAGGGTTTCTGTTGAGGATCTGCTTTTTGAGCACATCACAAAGTGTCTGATGCCCTTTGAGGCTTTTGTACATGCCTGTCATGTACAATTCCTTAGCTGCTTTTGCCATGAAGCAATAGGTGGGAGCGTAGCCATCATTATCTTCATCAGGCTTGTTGGTGGAATCAGTTTCTTCAGTGTTGAAGATGGACTTGCTGACGAAAGCAGTAGCAACGGCCAAACTCGCCACACCAGACTCAGATTCCTCAGACTCCTCCTCTTCATCATTTTCCTCAGATTCAGCTTCAGAGTCCATTTCCTTGCCAATGAATGCTCGAGCTTTCTTGGAGCTGCCCTTCTTGTGAGATGAAGACTTTGATGGTTTTGAAGACGAAGATTTTGATGATTTCTTCTTCTTCTTCATATCATAAGAACTGTAGTCCTTGTATTTCTTCTTCTTCATTTCCTTTTCCCACTGAGGACAATCTTGAATATAGTGACCAGGCTTCTTGCATTTGTGGCAAAGTCTTCTCTTGTAGTCACTGGATGAAGAATCATTTCCTCTTGAGGATTTTCCAAAACGACCACGTCTTGTGAACTTCTGGAATTTCTTCACAAGGAGAGCTAGATCCTGGCTCAGTTCTTCAGGATCACCAAGGCTACTACCAGAATCCTCACATTCAGAGTCAGACACAACCTTAGCCTTCAGGGCACGCGGTTTGCCATAGTTTGAGCCATAGAGATCTCTCTTTTCAGCAAGCTGGAACTCGTGAGTGTTAAGCCTTTCGAGGATATCAGCAGGATCAAGTGACTTGTAGTCAGCACGCTCTTGTATCATCGGTCCAGAGTATCAAATGAGGAATCAAGCGATCTTAGCAGTTTCTTCACCACTTCATGGTCAGTGATGTCAGTGGCACCGAGGGCTTGAAGCTCATTTGAGATGTCAGTGAGGCGATCAAAGGTTTGTTGAACATTTTCGTTGTCAAGTCTTTTGAAACGATTGAAGAGATTCCGAAGAACATCAACTCGAGAATCACGCTGAGTTGAGACTCCTTCATTTACTTTGGACAGCCTATCCCAGATAAGCTTGGCAGTTTCCAAAGCACTCACTCTTCCATACTGTCCTTTGCTCAGATGGCCACAGATGATATTCTTCGCTTGAGAGTCGAGTTGTTTGAATCTCTTCACGTCGAGAGTGGTCGAGTGTTTGATGGATGGGGACACCATTTTCCACAACATACCAGAGATCATTATCAATTGCCTCAAGATGCATCCGCATCTTGTTCTTCCAGTTCAGATAGTCCGTTCCATCAAAGGTAGGACACTCAGCCGAGACCTTGATCATACCTGCGGTCGACATAACTAGAACTCCAGGTGGTTAAACCAAAATCACACGAACAAGGAGTACCTCGCTCGATACCAATTGAAAGTGCGTTATATCGACTAGAGGGGGTGAATAGGCGATTTTATGAAATTCTTCATCGAGGAATTTGCGGTGAGGAAATTCCTTAGCGAAGAACTATTTGCAGCGGAATAAGTACTCAGAGGTAAACATAACAGATTACACACATGGTCAACATGATGAAATGAAGACAAGAACAGAGTACAGAAGCGTAAACACAGGATAACAAGATGAAGACAAAGCGGTGAAGAAATTGAGCGAGGAATTTGTGAAAGTCTTGATCAAAGTCTTCGAGCACAGATATGAACAACATGCAACACAGAATGAGGAAATGAATGAGTTGAGGAAATAGAACCGGTCGGTTGGTGAAGACAATGATTTGATAGACCAGTTCCAACTGTTGTCTCGGTTATACGTCTGGTTGAGCGGGTGAGTATTTAAACTCGAGGACACGATCCGGACACCCGATCTCGAGCCGCAACTCGGGACACCCGATCCTCACCGTATTCTCCTTGAACTAAGACCACGCAGGCCTCGTCCAATCACTCGTGGTAAGTCTTGGTGACTTCCAAACCTTCACAGACTTGGTCACTCGGCAATCCACAATTCCTCTTGGATGCTCTAGACCTTGACGCCTAACCGTCTGGAAGAAGCTCGGTCTTCAAAGGTAACAAGCGTCGGATCCACGCAGATCAATTTCTTGATGATGCTCAATCACTTGGGGTTTTGTGGGTTTGGTTTTGGATTTTCCTCACTTGATGATTTTCGCTCAAAGTCCTCGGAGGATGGGTTGCTCTCAAATGACAAGTGTCAAGTTCTCTCGAGCAGCCAACCAACTAGTGGTTGTAGGGGCGGCTATTTATAGCCTAGGGAGCAGCCCGACATGATAAGACATAAATGCCCTTCAATGATATGACCGTTAGGTGGATAAGATATTTTGGTCCGCGCGTGTAAGACAAAGAACGGTCGGAAATTTGACTTTCAAAGTCCTCGGGGCTATCATGTTCCTCTTTGTGTAGGCAATTCGACCTGGCGAATTCCTAACTCCTCGATCGAACAAAGTCATCGATGACGGAAGAACTGTGTCTCTGTCATTGAAGAATTTGGTGGCTGTATGAGATTTCAAAGGCTTCACTCAAGGGATTGGTAGGTGTAGGATTTTGAGTTGAGCATCACATGGAAATTTTTCCTTAGTATTTCCTCGACCCCTTTAACGATGACGATGTTTCCTATGACTCAAGAAAGAGAAAATGAAACTACGAAAACAAAAGTCTTCACGCTTCATATTCCTCGAATGAATATTAAGTCTTCATGGTCACACCAATTTCTTCACTTTCAAAGTCTTCAGAAAGTCTTCAGAATATCAAAGTCTTCAGTTGAAGAACTTCATTTTTAGGGGTCGACTTTCTCTGTAAATATCAAACTCCTCATTGACTTATAGACCTGTGTACACTCACAAACGCATCAGTTACTTAACCTATAAGTCTTCAATACACCAAAATCACTAAGGGGCACTAAATGCACTTACAAGTTCTTAAGTAATATGATTAATTGAACTTAAATTTATCATGAACTTAGTCCTGGTAGTATTTTGCAAATTATGTTGTAGATCAATAGCTCGCGTTGTTGCTTTCATACATTTATTTTGATATGTTCCTAGAGAAAATTGTGTTGAAAGATGTTAGTAGCAATGATGCGGATTGGATCCGTGATCTGAGGTTTATCCTCATTGCTGCACAGAAGAATTATGTCCTTGATGCACCGCTAGGTGACAAACCTATTGCAGGAGCAGATGTAGACGTTATGAACGTTTGATAAAGCTCGGTATGATGACTACTTGATAGTTTATTGCACCATGCTTAACGGCTTAGAATCGGGACTTCAAAGACGTTTTGAACGTCATGGACCATATGATATGTTCCAGGAATTGAAGTTAATATTTCAAGAAAATACCCGAGTTGAGAGATATGAAGTCTCCAACAAGTTCTATAGCTAAAAGATGGAGGAGAATCGCTCAACTAGTGAGCAAGTGCTCAGATTGTCTGGGTACTACAATCGCTTGAATCAAGTGGGAGTTAATCTTCCAGATAAGATAGTGATTGACAGAGTTCTCTAGTCACCATCACCAAGTTAGTAGAACTTCGTGATGAACAATAGTATGCAAAGGATGACAAAAATGATTCCCGAGCTCTTCGTGATGTTGAAATCAACGAAGGTAGAAATCAAGAAAAAGCTTCAAGTGTTGATGATTGACAAGACCACTAGTTTCAAGAAAAATGGCAAAGGGAAAGAAAGGGAACTTCAAGTGGAAAGACAAGCAAGTTATCACTCCTGCGAAGAAGCCCAAAGCTGGACCATAGCCTGAAAATGAGTGCTTACACTGCAAAGGAAATGGTCACTGGAAGCGGAAATGCCCTGAATATTTGGTGGATAAGAAGGACGGCAAAGTGAACAAGGGTATATATGATATACATGTTATAGATGTGTGCCTTACTAGTGTTTATAGTAGCCCCGAGTATTTGATACTTGTTAGGTTGCTAAGATTAGTAACTCGAAACAGAGTTCTGAGAATAAACATAGACTAGTTGAAGGGGAAGTGACGATGGGTGTTGGAAGTAGTTCCAAGATTGATATGATCATCATCGCACACTCCCTATACTTTCGGGATTAGTGTTAAACCTAAATAAATGTTATTTGGCGTTTGCGTTGAGCATGAATATAATTTGATCATGTTTCTTGCAATACGGTTATTCATTTAAAGTCAGAGAATAATTGTTGTTCTGCTTATATGAATAAGACCTTCGATGGTCATACACCCAATGAACATAGTTTGTTGGATCTTGATCGTAGTGATACACATATTCATAATATTGATGCCAAAAGATGCAAAGTTAATAATGATAGTGCAACTTATTTGTGGCCTTGCCGTTTGGGTCATATCGATTAAAGCGCATGAAGAAACTCCATAAAGATGGATTTTGGAATCACTTGGTTATGAATCATTTGATGCTTGCGAACCGTGCCTTTTGGGCAAGATGACTAAAACTCCGTTCTCGGAACAATGGAACAAGCTCTTGACTTATTGGAAATAATACATACCGATGTATGCGATCCAATGAGTATTGATGCTCGTGGCAAGTATCGTTATTTTCGACCTTCACAAGATGATTTGAGTAGATATGGTATATCTACTTGATAAAACATGTCCGAAATAGTTGAAAGGTTCAAAGAATTTCAGAGTGAAGTGGAAAAATCATCGTAACAAGAAAATAAAGTTTATGCGATCGATCGCGAGAGGCGAATATTTGAGTTTCTGAGTTTGGTCTTCAATTAAAACAATGTGGAATAGTTTCACAGCTCACGCCACCGAACACCACAATGTTATGGTGTGTCCGAGCGTCGTAATCATACTTTACTAGATATGGTGCGATCTATGGTATCTCTTATCGGTTTACCACTATCATTTTGGGGTTATGCATTAGAGACATTTGCATTCACGTTTAATAGGGCACCATCTAAATCCGTTGAGGCGACACCGTATGAACTATGGTTTAGCAAGAAACCCAAGTTGTCGTTTCTTAAAGTTTTAAATGCAATGCTTATGTGAAAAAGTTTCATCTGATAAGCTCGAACCCAAATCGAGAATCGTCTTCATAGAATACCCAAAGGAAATTTTGGGTACACCTTCTATCACAGATCCGAAGGCAAGATATTCGTTGCTAAAATGGATCCTTTCTAGAGAAGGAGTTTCTCTCGAAAGAAGTGAGTGGGAGGAAAGTAGAACTTGATGAGGTAATGATACCAGCTCCTTATTGGAAAATAGTTCATCACTGAAATTAGTTCGATGATTCCTACATCAATTAGTGAGGAAGCTAATGATGATTATCATGAAACTTGAGATCAAGTTACTACGGAACCTCGTAGGTCTTCGAGTACGGTCCGCACTGAGTGGTATGGTAATCCTGTTACGAAAGTCATGTTACTAGACCATGATAAACCTACAAACTATGAGGAAGCGATGATGAGCCCAGATTCCATAAAATGGCTTGAAGCCATGAAATCGAGATAGATCCATGTATGAGAACAAAGTGTGGACTTTGGTGGACTTGCACGATGATCGGCAAACCATAAGAAATAAATGGATCTTCAAGAGGAAGACAGATCTTGATAGTAGTGTTACTATCTACAAAGCTCGACTTATGCAAAAGGGTTTTCGACAAGTTCAAGGTGTTGACTACAATGTGATTTTCTCAAGCTGTAGCGATGCTTAAGTCTGTCCGAATCATATTAGCAATTGCCACATTTTATGAAATCTGGCAAATGGATGTCAAAACTGCATTCCTTAATGGTTTTCTTAACGAAGAGTTGTATATGATGCAACCAGAAGGTTTTGTCAATCCTAAAGGTACTAACAAAATGTGCAACCTCCAGCGATCCATCTATGGACTGGTACAAGCATCTCAGAGTTGGAATATACGCTTTGATAAGTTGAACAAAGCATATAGTATTATACAGACTTGCGGTGAAGCCTGTATTTACTAGAAAGTGAGTGGGAGCTCTGTAGCATTTCTGATACTATATGTAGATGACATATTGTTGATCAGAAATGATATAGAATTTCCGGATAGCATAAAGGATACTTGAATAAAAGTTTTCAATGAAAGACCTCGGTGAAGCTGCTTACATTGAGCATCAAGATCTATATAAATAGATCAAGGCGCTTGATAAGATTTTTTCAATGAGTACATACCTTGATAAATTTTTGAAATAGTTCAAAATAGAACAGTTAAAGAAGGAGTTCTTGCCTGTGATGCAAAGGTGTGAAGTTGAGTAAGACTTAAGACCCGACCATGGTAGATAATAGAAAGAGAATGAAAAGTCATTCCCTATGCCTAGTATGCTATGCTGTGAACCAGACCTATTGTATACCTTGCTCTAAGTTTGACAAAGGAATACAATTTTGATCTAAGAGTAGATCACTGGACAGCGGTCAAGAATATCCTTAGTGAGGACTAAGGCGATGTTTCTTGATTATGGAGGTGATAAAAGAGCCCGTTGTAAAAAGTTACAACGATGCAAGCTTTTACACCAATCCAGATGACTCTAAGTCTCAATCTGGATACATATTGAAAGTGGGAGCAATTAGCTATAGTAGCTCCATGCAGAGCATTGTGGACATAGAATATTTGCAAAATACATACGGCTCTGAATATGACAGACCCGTTGACTAAACTTCTCTCACAAGCAAAACAATCATACCTTAGTACTCTTTGGGTGTTAATCACATAGCGATGTGAACAAACCCTTTGGGTGTTGATCACATGATGATCTGAACTATAGGTATTAATCACAGACAGATGTGAATATTGGTGTGAAATCACATGGCGATGTGAACTAGATTATTGACTCTAGTGCAAGTGGGAGACTGAAGGAAATATGCCCTAGAGGCAATAATAAAGTTATTATTTATTTCCTTATTTCATGATAAATGTTTATTATTCATGCTAGAATTGTATTAACCGGAAACATAATACATGTGTGAATACATAGACAAACATAGTGTCACTAGTATGCCTCTACTTGACTAGCTCGTGAATCAAAGATGGTTAAGTTTCCTAGCCATAGACATGAGTTGCCATTTGATTAACGGGATCACATCATTAAGAGAATGATGTGATTGACATGACCCATTCCGTTAGCCTAGCACTTGATTATTTAGTATGTTGCTATTGCTTTCTTCATGACTTATACATGTTCCTGTAACTATGAGATTATGCAACTCCCGTTTGCCGGAGGAACACTTTGGTGCTACCAAGCGTCACAGCGTAATCGGGTGATTATAAAGGAGTACTACAGGTGTCTCCAAAGGTACATGTTGGGTTGGCGTATTTCGAGATTAGGTTTTTTCACTCCGATTGTCGGAGAGGTATCTCTGGGCCCTCTCGGTAATGCACATCACTATAAGCCTTGCAAGCAATGTAGCTAATGAGTTAGTTACGGAATGATGCATTATGTAACGAGTAAAGAGACTTGCCGGTAACGATATTGAACTAGGTATTGGATACCGACGATCGAATCTTGGGCAAGTAACATACCGATGACAAAGGGAACAGCGTATGTTGTTATGCGGTTTGACCGATAAAGATCTTTGTAGAATATGTAGGAGCCAATATGGGCATCCAGGTTCTGCTATTGGTAATTGACCGAGAATAGTTCTAAGTCATGTCTACATAGTTCTCGAACCCGTAGGGTCCGCACGCTTAACGTTACGATGATAGTTTTATTATGAGTTTATAAGTTTTGATGTACCGAAGGAGTTCGGAGTACCGGATGAGATCGGGGACATGACGAGGAGTCTCGAAATGATCGAGACGTAAAGTTCGATATATTGGACGACTATATTCGGAGTTCGGAAGGTTCCGAGTGATTCGGTATTTTCGGGGAACCGGGAGTTACGGAATACGAGGAAGAAGCAATGGGCCTCATGGGCCAAGTGGTGGAAGAGAGGAGGTAGGCGGCGGCCCCTAGCCCAAACCGAATTGGACTAGGGGCGGGCCCCTTTCCTTCTTCTCGTCCCTCTCCTCCTTCTCCTTCTCCTCCCTTCCTTCCCTTCTCCTAGTAGGACTTGGAAGAGGGGAATCCTACTTGAGTAGGATTCTCCCCTTGGCCGCCTCCTCCTCTTGGCGGCCCCTCCCCTTGCTCCTTTATATCTGAGGCGGGGGCACCCCATGACACACAAGTTGATCAGCGGATCGTTCCTTAGCCGTGTCGGTGCCCCCTCCACCATATTCTACCTCGGTCATATCGTCATGAGTATAGGCGAAGCGCGCCGATAGAACATCATCATCGTACCACGCTATCGTCTTGTGGAACTCATCCGACGCTTTGCTGGGACGGAGCCCGGGATCGTCATCGAGCTGAGCGTGTGCTGAACTCGGAAGTGCCGTACGTTCGTACTTGGATCGGTCAAATCGTGAAGGCGTCGACTACATCAACAGCGTTGTCATAACGCTTCGCTTTCGGTCTATGAGGGTGCGTGGACAATACTCTCCCCTCTCGTTGCTATGCCATCACCATGATCTTGCGTGTGCGTAGGAAATTTTTTGAAATTACTACGTTCCCCAACATCCACTTGCCTCCCGCTCCGGACATGGCTGGAGAAGGTTGAGGTGAGATGTGCGGACTTGGTATTTGGAGCTCGAAAAGCGGAGATGGATAAGCAAAGGAGGAAGAAGGCGAGGTAAAGAGGTGGATCCTTATCCCTTATATATGGGCGGGACGAAAACTATCGCCCCCACCGCCCGGTAAAAGCGGCTTATCTCCCAAGCGCCACAATCAATGGCGCGATTGGGTTACCTACGTCCGTATTGATGGGAATCCGGAATAAGGGGAACACGATCTCTGCTCGACAAGGCGTGCCAAGGAAACCGCCGCTAAACGCTACCGAGGTGGTATAATAAAAACGATTCAAGTAAAGGCTTTGTAGTGGTGTGACGTCACGCCACAAAATACGTCAGCAGATTGAACTTGTGTAAATATTATTCTCTCTACGGTGGTATGTGGAATTTATTTTACAGAGCCGGACACTATCCTAGTGTTCACAATCTTCTATGAACTATTCGGAGAAGGAACTTGCCTTGCAATGCCAAAGACAATATGCGCGCCGGACTCGTCGTCATTGAAGCCTGGTTCAGGGGCTACTGAGGGAGTCATGGACTCGGGGGTGTCCGGATAGCCGAACTATCATCATCGGCCGGACTCCAAGACAATGAAGATACAAGATTGAAGACTTCGTCCCGTGTCCGGATGGGACTATCCTTGGCGTGGAAGGCAAGCTTGGCAATACGGATATGTAGATCTCCTACCATTGTAACCGACTCTGTGTAACCCTAGCCCTCTCCGGCGTCTATATAAACCGGAGGGTTTTAGTCCGTAGGACGACAACAATTACAACAATCATACCATAGGCTAGCTTCTAGGGTTTAGCCTCTTTGATCTCGTGGTAGATCCACTCTTGTACTACCCATATCATCAATATCAATCAAGAAGGAGTTGGGTTTTACCTCCATCGAGAGGGCCCGAACCTGGGTAAAAACATCGTGTCCCTTGTCTCTTGTTACCATCCGCCTAGACGCACAGTTCGGGACCCCCTACCCGAGATCCGCCGGTTTTGACACCGACAACCACCCTCTCATGGGGCCTGGGGGTGGGGACAAGCTGCCCCTCGTCTGGAAGCCGGTGCGCAATATTGTTGTGCAGGTATCTGACTTTCCTCAACCTTTTGATGTGCCCCTCCGTGACGGAGGAGGCCATCCACCTGCCTCCCGCTCTGGACATGGCTGGAGAAGGTTGAGGCGAGATGTGCGGACTTGGACGCTGGAGCTCGAGTGCGCGGAGATGGATAAGCAAAGGAGGAAGAAGGCATAGGTAAAAAGGTGGATCCTTATCCCCTTATATGGACGGACAAAAACTATGTGTCCCCACCAGCTTGGTAAAACTCGCTTATCTCCCAAGCGCCGTAATCAATGGCGCGGTTGGGTTACCCATGCCCGTATTGATGAGAATCCCAGAATAAGGGGACACGATCTCTGCCTTGACAAGACGTGCCAAGGAAACCGCTTCACTAAACGCGCTGAGGTGGAACAATAAAAATAATTCGAATAAAGGCTTGGCCGTGGTGTGACGTCACGCCACGAAATACGTCGGCCAGATTGAACTTGTGTAAATATTATTCTCTCTATGGTAGTATGTGGAACTTATTTTGCGAGCGGACACTATCACGGTGTTCAAAATCTTCTATGAAGTATTGGAGGAGGAACCCACCTTGCAATGCCGAAGACAATATGCACGCCGGACTCGTCGTCATTGAAGCCGGGTTCGTGGTCTACCGAGGAGTCTGGACTAGGGGTGTCCGGATAGCGAACTATCACCGTTGGCGGACTCCAAGACTATGAAGATACAAGATTGAAGACTCGCCCCGTGTCGGGTGGGACTTTCCTTGGCGTGGAAGGCAAGCTTGCAATACGGATATGTAGATCTCCTACCATTGTAACCGACTCTGTGTAACCCTAGCCCTCTCCGGTGTCTATATAAACCGGAGGGTTTTAGTCCGTAGGACGAACAACAATCATACCATAGGCTAGCTTCTAGGGTTTAGCATCTCGTGGTAGATCTACTCTTGTACTACCCATATCATCAATATTAATCAAGCAGAGTAGGGTTTACCTCCACCGAGAGGGCCGAACACAGGTAAAACATCGTGTCCCTTGTCTCCTGTTACCATCCGCCTAGACGCATAGTTCGGGACCCCCTACCCGAGATCCGCCGGTTTTGACACCGACACTCGCTGTGGAGGTGGACGGGGTCAAAGGGCGGCAGGGCCGAAAAAGCCAACGTGGAGGACGGAAGGCAACTGACGCCATCGACAAGCTAGGAGCCGGAAAGGGACGCAGATCCAAGCTGCCGATGACGAAGCCGCCGAGACGTCAGCAAGCTGAAGGCTGGAGAGACGCAGCAATAGGACCACCGACGCCGGAACCGCAATGGCAAATGACGCAGGCAGGCTATGGACACTGGAGTGGAGAACGCAGGTCCAAAACCGCCAGGACCAGAGCGGTGCCGACAAAGGGTCCACCGCGAGGCCTCAACCGCATGCCAAGGAAGACCACCATAGCACACAAAGCGGACGAAATCAACACCGCAGCTCGAAGGAGGCGTCGCCGGTGACGAGGAATAGCCTGCAGCAAGGCAGGGCCAAAGCCTCGACTCGCCTGCCCGCACCACCCAAATCAAGCCCAACCACCACCAGCAGCAATGAAGGGTGTGCTGCCGAGGGAGGATGCGGCCAGGGAAGGTGCAGATCAAGCCCGCACTGTCGAGGGAGGAGGCGGCCACGCCGGCCGGAGGACGCAGCAGCCAAACAGGAGGAGGGGGGCTTCACCAGATCGGATCTGGGCTGGTCGGGCCGCGCACGGCAGGGGAGTCACCAGGGCGCAGTCGTCGCGGAACGGGGGCGAGCTACATCGCCGGAGATGAGGAAGGCCACGCGGAAGGGGCGGGGACGTTGGTGGATGGACTCCCGGCCAGATCGAGGTATGGAGGGGTGGGGGCTCTGGCACAGGGGAGGGAGACGGAACCGCCCCGCCACCGCCATCCCTGGGCGTGGCGCGGCTTCGTCGGCTGGCCCTCCGGCAGCGGCGCTGCGGGGAGCGGTGGTGGCGGAGGTAACCTCGGCGGCGGCGTGGGTTTCCCCCATGTCGCCGGACGCAGGCGACGCGGGGGACGGCTCGACCTTGGCGGGGCACATCGAACATTTTTTCTTCTTCAGCAGTCTAGGAGAGGCTTCACAATCTTCATTTATAAAGAAGATTGTTAACTTGTCGGTACATAAGTTGAATATGCTGACAGAGATAGCCCTGTATGGAGAACAAAAAAAGGTTAATTAAGGTGAGTTACTGAAATTTCAAGACATAAGGCAAAAGTGAAAATGGGCCACAACTACTGGATGCTAGACAGCAGTCTACTCTTATCAATCAAATATAATGGTCCTTATTCAAGGGGAAAGTAAATTGTTCTTAGAATGAGACTGCTAAATCATTGGTTGAAATTGTAACTTTGGAAAGTGTAGTAGTGCACACGTGAGCCTTTCATTCAGCTATGCCCATTCGTGATGCCTACCTACAAACAACACAATTTCATCGTAAGCATCATATCATAAGAAAATCAATGCCCCATACGACATAAAATGTTTATAACATACATGGTAATATTTTGGCTGCATCTGTAACAATGGCATGTCGGCAAACAACACTTGAGAAACAGTAAATTCCCATCAAACCTGACTGAGAAAAAAGATATGGCAGATCATGATGAGTGAGGTAACTGTCCAAGCATCATTCACTGTCTAGTTTCAAGGAAGATTAATAGTGCATTGGCCAACTTATAGTTCTTCCTTGTTGTAGCGAATTAATTGCAGAAGGAAAAACACCAACTGTCGGGGATATACCCCGCGGCGTAAACCAGCCGGAAGTATAACCCGGCCGGACTTGGCGGTTTACTTAAGACCCCGCTTACACTTGGCGATTCACTAGCGACCCGCCCTGACCTGGCGGTTTACAAGCAACCCGCCTAGTCATTATGACTCACTTGGTGACCCGTGAGCGAGTCGACGGATGACAAGGCCCAAGGCCCGTAAGGCGGTTCATGTTAATGGTGGGCCGGTTTAAGATGAAGACATAAGGAATATTCTCCTACAAAGGAAGCAAGACTAGGACTCCACTTGTAATAGAGTAATCCTAATCCTACTAGGACTAGTCATGTAAACCGCCCCTTCAACTTATATAAGGAGGGGCAGGGCTCCCCAAAGAGGGACAGGCAAGAAGAAACAATCTCTAGGGCTAGACACAAAGAGTCGGTTTACGGCGACTCTCTCATGATGATAATGAGACCTAGCCACAAATAGCATGTAGGGCTATTACCGGATGATGTTTCCCGGGGCCCGAAGCTGTCTAAATCCTTGTCTTGTGTTGCGTCTCTCGATTCTGCCCAACCCCTCTCAAGCTACCGCATAGATGCGTTGGCCTCGCGACTAAGTCCTCACACTAAGGACATCTGACGTGTTAATTCCACGACAGTTGGCGCCCACCGTGGGGCTCGCACATGGTGGTGTTGAGTTCTTGGAGGGATTTTTTCTAAGGGATCAAGAAGCTTGCGGTTAATCGGATGAAGAACAGGCACAATCGGATCTGAATCATCGACGAGCAGCCGCCTGTTTGAGCATGTACAAGATTGTGAGCAAGAGATTTTTTAGGGGTTACCTGCTATGCGGCCACCGCACGCGCCATAGAAATCCGCCGAGTCCAAGTTGAAAGAGAATTCCAAACTTGGCCGTGCCACTAAATTGTAAAAAGGAAACTAAGGTTGTGTGACGGTCTGCAGGATGCGCTGCCACAAGTCGCCGAGACCGACAAGATCTTTGCTGCTGATTCAACTCATAAGCAGAGATGGAGATCGATTCTTGGGCGGGCAGTCCGCCGAGGTGAACACCAGTTTCCGCTACACCACCGCTGTCAAATCGCAGGCCGTCTCCGCACACACACGTTCAAGTCCATCCAGCTGGCCCAGCAACAGTAACGCTGTCACATCTTGAAACTACAAGCCTGCCACCCACGTGAAGGGCCAAGCGCCAACGGGAATCAAAAACTAATATTACTAGTACTCCTACATGGGAAGGACAAAGATGTATGCACCAAGGATCCCTCACGTGAGTTTGCCAAACGTGCTAGTTCACATAAAAAACATTAAACCGGCTACGTCCTCAGTGGTTGGTCCATGCACGGGCGACGAGCGGCTCAGCGGCTGGTCCATGTGAAGGAAATATGCCCTAGAGGCAATAATAAATTTATTATTTATTTCCTTATTTCATGATAAATGTTTATTATTCATGCTAGAATTGTATTAACCGGAAACATAATACATGTGTGAATACATAGTCAAACATAGTGTCACTAGTATGCCTCTACTTGACTAGCTCGTTGAATCAAAGATGGTTAAGTTTCCTAGCCATAGACATGAGTTGTCATTTGATTAACGCGATCACATCATTAGGAGAATGATGTGATTTACATGACCCATTCCGTTAGCTTAGCACACGATTTGTTTAGTATGTTGCTATTGCTTTCTTCATGACTTATACATGTTCCTATGACTATGAGATTATGCCACTCCCGTTTACAGGAGGAACACTTTGTGTGCTACCAAACGTCACAACGTAACTGGGTGATTATAAAGGTGCTCTATAGGTGTCTCCGAAGGTACATGTTGAGTTGGCGTATTTCCAGATTAGGATTTGTCACTCCGATTGTCGGAGAGGTATCTCTGGGCCCTCTCGGTAGTACACATCACTTAAGCCTTGCAAGCATTGTAACTAATGAGTTAGTTACAAGATGATGTATACCGGAACGAGTAAAGAGACTTGCCGGTAACGAGATTGAACTAGGTATTGGATACCGACGATCGAATCTCGGGCAAGTAACATACCGATGACAAAGGGAACAAATGTTGGGGAACGTAGTAATTTCAAAAAAATTCCTACGCACACGCAAGATCATGGTGGTGGCATAGCAACGAGAGGGGAGAGTGTTGTCTACGTACCCTCGTAGACCGTTAAGCGGAAGCGTTATGACAACGCGGTTGATGTAGTCGTACGTCTTCACGAATCGACCGATCCAAGTACCGAACGCACGGCACCTCCGTGTTCAGCACACGTCCAGCTCGATGACGTCCCCCGGACTCCAATCCAGCGAAGTGTCGGGGATGAGTTCCGTCAGCACGATGGCGTGGTGATGATGATGATGTTCTACCGGCGCAGGGCTTCGCCTAAACTCCGCAACGATATGACCGAGGTGGAATATGGTGGAGGGGGGCACCGCACACGGCTAAGGAACGATCCATAGATCAACTTGTGTGTCTATGGGGTGCCTCCCTCCCCCGTATATGAAGGGGGAGAGGAGGAGGGGCCGCCTAAGGGTGGCGCCCTAGGAGGGGAAACCTACTCCAAGTAGGTTTGCCCCCTCCCTTTCCTATTCCAAGGAGGGGGAAGGAAGGAGTGGGAGAGGGGGAAGGCAAGGGGGGCGCCGCCCCCCCCCCCTTCCATGTCCTATTCGGACTCAAGGGGAGGGGGCGCGCCACTTGCCCTGGCCGGCCCCTCTCTCTCTCTCCACTAGGGCCCATCAAGGCCCATTACTTCCCGGGGGGGTTCCGGTAACCCTCCGGTACTCTGGTTTTTCTCCGAAAACACCCAGAACACTTCCGGTGTCCGAATATAGTCATCCAATATATCAATCTTTATGTCTCGACCATTTTGAGACTCCTCGTCATGTCTGTGATCACATCCGGGACTCCGAACAACCTTCGGTACATCAAAACTTATAAACTCATAATAAAACTGTCATCGTAACGTTAAGCGTGCGGACCCTACGGGTTCGAGAACTATGTAGACATGACCTAGAACTATTCTCATCAATAACCAATAGCGGAACCTGGATGTTCATATTGGTTCCCACATATTCTACGAAGATCTTTATCGGTCAAACCGCATAACAACATACGTTGTTCCCATTTGTCATCGGTATGTTACTTGCCCGAGATTCGATCGTCGGTATCCAATACATAGTTCAATCTCGTTACCGGCAAGTCTCTTTACTCGTTCCGTAATACATAATCTCATAACTAACTCATTAGTTACAATGCTTGCAAGGCTTAGGTGATGAGTATTACCGAGAGTGCCCAGAGATACCTCTCCGATAATGGGAGTGACAAAACCTAATCTCGAATTATGCCAACTCAACATGTACCTTTGGAGACACCTGTAGAGCACCTTTATAATCACCCAGTTACGTTGTGATGTTTGGTAGCACACAAAGTGTTCCTCCGGTAAACGGGAGTTGCATAATCTCATAGTTGAAGGAACTTTGTATAAGTCATGAAGAAAGCAATAGCAACATACTAAACGATCAAGTGTTAAGCTAACGGAATGGGTCAAGTCAATCACATCATTCTCCTAATGATGTGATCCCATTAATCAAATGACAACACATGCTTATGGTTAGAAAACATAACCATCTTTGATCAATGAGCTAGTTCAAGTAGAGGCATACTAGTGACACTATGTTTGTCTATGTATTCACACATGTATCATGTTTCCGGTTAATACAATTCTAGCATGAATAATAAACATTTATCATGAAATGAGGAAATAAATAATAACTTTATTATTGCCTCTAGGGCATATTTCCTTCAGTCTCCCACTTGCACTAGAGTCAATAATCTAGATTACATAGTAATGATTCTAACACCCATGGAGTCTTGGTGCTGATCATGTTTTGCTCGTGAGAGAGGCTTAGTCAACGGGTCTGCAACATTCAGATCCCTATGTATCTTGCAAATCTCTATGTCTCCCACTTGGACTTGGTCCCGAATGGAATTGAAGCGTCTCTTGATGTGCTTGGTCCTCTTGTGAAATCTGGATTCCTTTTGCTAAGGCAATTGCACCAGTATTGTCACAGAAGATCTTCATCGGTCCCGTTACACTAGGTACAACACCTAGATCGGAAATGAACTCCTTCATCCAGACTCCTTCATTTGCTGCTTCCGAAGCAGCTATGTACTCCGCTTCACATGTAGATCCCGCCACGACGCTTTGTTTAGAACTGCACCAACTTACAGCTCCACCGTTTAATAAAAATACGATCCGGTTTGCGATTTAGAATCGTCCGGATCGGTGTCAAAGCTTGCATCGGCGTAACCATTTACGACTAGCTCTTTGTCACCTCCATATATGAGAAACATATCCTTAGTCCTTTTCGGTATTTGGGATGTTCTTGACCGTTGTCCGATGACTCCACTCTGGATTACTTTGGTACCTCCTCGCCAAACTAATAGCAAGGCACACATCGGGCTGGTACATAGCATTGCATACATGATAGAGCCTATGGTGAAGCATAGGAACTCATTTCATTTTCTCTCTATCTTCTGCGGTGGTCGGGCATTGAGTCGACTCAACTTTATACCTTATGTCTGTGCAAGAACCCTTTCTTCGCTCGATCCATATTGAACCTTTTCAATACTTTATCAAGGTACGTGCTTTATGAAAGTCCAATCAAGCGTCTTGATCTATCTCTATAGATCTTAATGCCCAATATGTAAGCAACTTCACCGAGGTCTTTCATTGAAAAACTTTTATTCAATTATCCTTTTATGCTATCTAGAAATTCTATATCATTTCCAATCAATAATATTTCATCCACATATAATATTAGAAATGCTACAGAGCTCCCACTCACTTTCTTGTAAATATAGGATTCTCCAAAAGTCTGTATAAAACCATATGCTTTGATCACACTATCAAAGCGTTTATTCCAACTCCGAGAGGCTTGCACCAGACCATAGATTGATCGCTAGAGCTTGCACACTTTGTTAGCTCCTTTAGGATCGACAAAACCTTCTGGTTGCATCATATACAACTCTTCTTCCAGAAATCCATTCAGGAATGCAGTTTTGACATCCATCTGCCAAATTTCATAATCATAAAATGCGGCAATCGCTAACATGATTCGGACAGACTTAAGCATCGCTACGGGTGAGAAAGTCTCATCGTAGTCAACCCCTTGAACTTGTCGAAAACCTTTCGCAACAAGTCGAGCTTTATAGACGGTTACATTACCGTCAGCGTCAGTCTTCTTCTTAAAGATCCATTTATTCTCAATGGCTTGCCGAACATCGGGCAAGTCAACCAAAGTCCATACTTTGTTCTCATACATGGATCCCATCTCAGATTTCATGGCCTCTAGCCATTTTGCGGAATCTAGGCTCATCATCGCTTCCTCATAGTTCGTAGGTTTATCATGGTCAAGTAACATGACTTCTAGAACAGGATTACCGTACCACTCTGGTGCGGATCTTACTCTGGAAGACCTACGAGGTTCAGTAGACACTTGATCTAAAGTTTCATGATCAATATCATTAGCTTCCTCACTAATTGGTGTATTTATCACAGGAACTGATTTCCATGATGAACTACTTTCCAATGAGGGAGCAGGTACAGTTACCTCATCAAGTTCTACTTTCCTCCCACTCACTTCTTTCGAGAGAAATTCCTTCTCTAGAAAGGATCCATTCTTAGCAACGAATGTCTTGCCTTCGGATCTGTGATAGAAGGTGTACCCAACAGTCTCTTTTGGGTATCCTATGAAGACACATTTCTCCGATTTGGGTTCGAGCTTATCTGGTTGAAGTTTCTTCACATAAGCCTCGCAGCCCCAAACTTTAAGAAACAACAACTTTGGTTTCTTGCCAAACCACAGTTCATAAGGCGTCGTCTCAACGGATTTAGAAGGTGCCCTATTTAATGTGAATGCAGCCGTCTCTAAAAGCATAACCCCAAAACGATAGCGGTAAATCAGTAAGAGACATCATAGATCGCACCATATCTAGTAAAGTACGATTACGATGTTCGGACACACCATTTCTTTGTGGTGTTCCAGGTGGCGTGAGTTGCGAAACTATTCCGCATTGTTTCAAATGTAAACCAAACTCGTAACTGAAATATTCTCCTCCACGATCAGATTGTAGAAACTTTATTTTCTTGTTACGATGATTTTCCACTTCACTCTGAAATTCTTTGAACTTTTCAAATGTTTCAGACTTATGCTTCATTTAGTAGATATACCCATATCTTCTTAAATCATCTGTGAAGGTGAGAAAATAACGATATCCGCCACGAGCTTCAACATTCATCGGACCACATACATCTGTATGTATGATTTCCAACAAATCTGTTGCTCTCTCCATAGTCCGAGAAGCGGTGTTTTAGTCATCTTGCCCATGAGGCACGGTTCATAAGTACCAAGTGATTCATAATCAAGTGATTCCAAAAGTCCATCGGCATGGAGTTTCTTCATGCGCTTTACATCGATATGACCTAAGCAGCGATTGCCACAAATAAGTTGCACTATCATTATCAACTCTGCATCTTTTGGCTTCAACATTATGAATATGTGTATCACTACTATCGAGATTCAATAAAATAGACCACTCTTCAAGGGTGCATGACCATAAAAGATATTACTCATATAAATAGAACAACCATTATTCTCGATTTTAAATGAATAACCGTCTCGCATCAAACAAGATCCAGATATAATGTTCATGCTCAATGCGGCACCAAATAACAATTATTCAGGTCTAAAACTAATCCGAAGGTAGATGTAGAGGTAGCGTGCCGACCGCGATCACATCAACTTTGGAACCGTTTCCCAGCGCATCGTCACCTCGTCCTTGGCGATGCTCGCTTATTCTATAGTCCTGTTTGAGTTGCAAATATTAGCAGCAGAACCGGTATCAAATACCAGTGCTACTACGAGCTCTAGTTAGGTACACATCAATAACATGTATATCACATATACCTTTGTTCACTTTGCCATCCTTCTTATCCGCCAAATACTTGGGGCGGTTCCACTTCCAATGACCGATCGCTTGCGGTAGAAGCACTCGAGTTTGGGCTTAGGTCCAGACTTGGGTTTCTTCTCTTGAGCAACAACTTGCTTGCTGTTCTTCTTGAAGTTCCTTCTTTTTCCCTTTGACCTTTTCTTGAAACAAGTGGTCTTGTTGACCATCAACACTTGATGCTCCTTCTTGATTTCTACCTCCGTAGCCTTTAGCATTGCGAAGAGCTCGGGAATAGTCTTGTTCATCCCTTGCATATTATAGTTCATCACAAAGCTCTTGTAGCTTGGTGGCGTGATTGGAGAATTACATCAATGACGCTATCATCCGGAAGATTAACTCCCGGTTGAATCAAGTGATTATTATACCCAGACATTTTGAGTATATGCTCCTTGACGAACTATTCTCCTCCATCTTGCGGCTGTAGAACTTATTGGAGACTTCATATCTCTCAATCCGGGCATTTGCTTGAAATATTAACTTCAACTCTGGAACATTTCATATGCTCCATGACGTTCAAAACGTCGTTGAAGACCGGTTCTAAGCCGTAAAGCATGGCACCGAACTATAGAGTAGTCATCGACTTTGCTCGCTAGACGTTCACAACATCGGTGTTGCTCCTACAAAGAGGTTGGCACCCAGCGGTGCTTCGGGGCGTAATTCTTACGTGCGACAATGAGGATAATCCTCAAGTTACGGACCCGATCCGTGTAATTGCTACCATCATCTTTCAACTTTGCTTTCTCAAGGAACGCATTAAAATTAAGCGGAACAACAGACGAGCCATCTATCTACAACAAACATAGACAAGCAAAATACTATCGGTACTAAGTTCATGATAAATTTAAGTTCAATTAATCATATTACTTAAGAACTCCCACTTAGGCAGACATCTCTCTAGTCATCTAAGTGATCACGTGATCCAAATCAACTAAACCATAACCGATCATCACGTGAGATGGAGTAATTTTCAATGGTGAACATCTTTATGTTGATCATATCTACTATATGATTCACGCTCGACCTTTCGGTCTCGTGTTCCGAGGCCATATCTGCATATGCTAGGCTCGTCAAGTTTAACTGAGTATTCTGCGTGTGCAAAACTGGCTTGCACCCGTTGTAGATGGACGAGAGCTTATCACACCCGATCATCATGTGGTGTGCAGGCACGACGAACTTTGGCAGCAGTGCATACTCGGGGAGAACACTTCTTGATAATTTTAGTGAGAGATCATCTTAAAATGCTACCGTCAATCAAAGAAAGATAAGATGCATAAAGGATAAACATCACATGCAATCAATATAAGTGATATGATATGGCCATCATCATCTTGTGCTTGTGATCTCCATCTCAAAAGCACCGTCGTGATCACCATCATCACCGTGTAACACCTTGATCTCCATCATAGCATCGTTGTCGTTCGCCATCTATTGCTTCTCGACTATCGCTACCGCTTAGTGATAAAGTAAAGCAATTACTGATGCGTTGCATTTCATACAATAAGCGACAACCATATGGCTCCGCCGATTGCCGATAACCGGTTACAAAACATGATCATCTCATACAATAAAATATAGCATCACGTCTTGGCCATATCACATCACAACATGCCTGCAAAAACAAGTTAGGCGTCCTCTACTTTGTTGTTGCAAGTTTTATGTGGCTGCTACGGGCTGAGCAAGAACCATTCTTAAATCGCATCAAAACCACAGCGATAGTTCGTCAAGTTGGTGCTGTTTTAACCTTCACAAGGACCGGCGAGCCACACTTTTCAGTTCAACTAAAGTTGGAGAAACCGACACCGCTAGTCACCTATGTGCAAAGCACGGCGGTAAAACCAGTCTCGCGTAAGCGTCTGGCGTAATGTCGGTCGGGCGCTTCATCCAACAATACCGCCAACCAAAGTATAACATCTTTGGTAAGCGGTATGACTTGTATCGCCCACAACTCACTTGTGTTCTACTCGTGCATATAACATCAGCGCATAAAACCTAGGCTCGATACCCTTTGTTGGGGAGCGTAGTAATTTCAAAAATTTCCTACGCACACGCAAGATCATGGTGATGGCATAGCAACAAGAGGGGAGAGTGTTGTCTATGTACCCTCGTAGACCGTTAAGCGGAAGCGTTATGACAACGCGGTTGATGTAGTCGTACGTCTTCACGAATCGACCGATCCAAGTACCGAACGTACGACACCTCCGTGTTCAGCACACGTCCAGCTCGATGACGTCCCCCGGACTCCAATCCAGCGAAGTGTCGGGATGAGTTCCGTCAGCACGACAGCGTGGTGACGATGATGATGTTCTACCGGTGCAGGGCTTCGCCTAAACTCCATGACGATATGATCGAGGTGGAATATGGTGGAGGGGGCACGCACACGGCTAAGGGCGATCCGTAGATCAACTTGTGTGTCTATGGGTGCCCCCTCCCGTATATAAAGGGGGAGAGGAGGAGGGGCCGCCTAAGGGGAGGGCGCCCTAGGAGGGGAAACCTACTCCAAGTAGGTTTGCCCCTCCCTTTCCTATTCCAAGAAGGAGGGGGAAGGAAGGAGTGGGAGAGGGGGAAGGCAAGGGGGGTGCCGCCCCCCCCCCCTTCCTTGTCCTATTCGGACTTAAGGGGAGGGGGCGCGCCACTTGCCCTCGCCGGCCCCTCTCTCTCTCTCCACTAGGGCCCATCAAGGCCCATTACTTCCCGGGGGGTTCCGGTAACCCTCCGGTACTCCGGTTTTTCTCCAAAAACAACCGGAACACTTCCAGTGTCCGAATATAGTCATACAATATATCAATCTTTATGTCTCGACCATTTCGAGACTCCTCGTCATGTTCGTGATCACATTCGGGACTCCCAACAACCTTCGGTACATCAAAACTTATAAACTCATAATAAAACTGTCATCGTAACGTCAAGCGTGCGGACCCTACGGGTTTGAGAACTATGTAGACATGACCTAGAACTATTCTCAGTCAATAACCAATAGCGGAACCTGGATGTTCATATTGGTTCCCACATATTCTACGAAGATCTTTATCGGTCAAACCGCATAACAACATACGTTGTTCCCTTTTGTCATCGGTATGTTACTTGCCCGAGAATCGATCGTCGGTATTCAATACCTAGTTCAATCTAGTTACCGGCAAGTCTCTTTACTCGTTCCGTAATACATCATCTCATAACTAACTCATTAGTTACAATGCTTGCAAGGCTTAGGTGATGAGTATTACCGAGAGGGCCCAGAGATACCTCTCCGACAATCGGAGTGACAAAACCTAATCTCGAATTATGCCAACTCAACATGTACCTTTGGAGACACCAGAGAGCACCTTTATAATCACCCGATTCGTTGTGACGTTTGGTAGCACACAAAGTGTTCCTCCGTAAGCGGAGTTGCATAATCTCATAGTTGAAGGAACTTTGTATAAGTCATGAAGAAAGCAATAGCAACATACTAAACGATCAAGTGCTAAGCTAACGGAATGGGTCAAGTCAATCACATCATTCTCCTAATGATGTGATCCCATTAATCAAATGACAACACATGCCTATGGTTAGGAAACATAACCATCTTTGATCAATGAGCTAGTTCAAGTAGAGGCATACTAGTGACACTATGTTTGTCTATGTATTCACACATGTATCATGTTTCCGGTTAATACAATTCTAGCATGAATAATAAACATTTATCATGAAATGAGGAAATAAATAATAACTTTATTATTGCCTCTAGGGCATATTTCCTTCAGTATGTTGTTATGCGGTTTGACCGATAAAGATCTTTGAGGGAGTCCTGGACTAGGGGGTGTCCGGACAGCCGGACTATCAATATCCGTCGGACTCCCAGACTACGAAGATAGAAGATTGAAGACTCGGCTCGTGTAGGAAGGTACTTTCCTTGGCGTGGAAGGCAAGCTTGGCAATACGGATATGTAGATCTCCTACCATTGTAACCGACTGTGTAACCCTAGCCTCTCGGTGTCTATATAAACCGGAGGGCCTTAGTCCATAGGGCGAACATTACATCTCAACAATCATACCATAGGCTAGCTTCTAGGGTTTAGCCTCCTTGATCTCGTGGTAGCTCTACTCTTGTACTACCCATATCATCAATATTAATCAAGCGGGACGTAGGGTTTTACCTCCATCGAGAGAGCCGAACACAGGTAAAAACATTGTGTCCCTCGTCTCCTGTTACCATCCGCCTAGACGCACAGATTCGGGACCCCTACCGAGATCCGCGGTTTTGACATCGACATTGGTGCTTTCACCGAGAGTTCCTGCGTAGTCGTCACCGATAGGCTCGATGGCATCTTCAACCATCAACGCTGTCCGGTGAGACTTTTCTCCCCGGACAGATCTTTGTATTCGGCGGCTTTGCACTGCGGGCCAATTCTCTTGGCCATCTGGAGTAGATCGAAAGCTACGCCCCTGGCCGTCAGGTCGATTTGGAAGCTTGAACTTCACGGTGATGACCGCGGAGACTTGATCTTGACGGACTCAAGCCACGACCAAGCGCGCCGCCTTGTGACGATGGGCATGATCTAGCTCGCCGCCGGACGGTGCTTTGGTGGCCCTTTCAGATCCGCTCCGGCCACTAGCCCGGGCGGTTGCCCATGTCGAGGCGGTGGATGAGCGCCGCCCTAGGGCTTCAACATCCACGGCGATGGGCGAATACCAATCTTGTCCCCATGAAACTTCGTGATCCCGAGGCGCGGATCCTCGCCGGACTCCGAGCCTCCCGCCCTACCAATTAAGCGGATTGGGCGCGGTTATGGAATTCACCGCCGCGGACATCTTCCGGCACTTCGCCTTTTGGCGATATCACGAATTCTCAAGCGTCTCTCGCTATCGGGAGAATCCTGGCCGGACTATGGCCAGGACGGTTGGAGTTCGGACAATGGAGAAATTCAGAGCCCACCCACCACCCACTTTATAGCCGCTGTCGAAGATTTAACCGACATGCTAGACTTCGACTCCGATGACATCGACGCTATGGACGACGATGCCGGAGACGAACAGGACCCAGCGCCCATAGGGCACTGGAAGGCCACCTCGTCATACGACGTCTACATGGTGGATACCCCAAAAGAAGGGGATGGCGAAAAAGCAGCGGAGGAAGATTCTCTAAAGAAGCAGCCCAAACGCTGGCGTCAGCGGCGCCGCTCTAAATCCAGCCACAACAAGAATATAGATCCCGGCACAGGAAATAACAGTACCCCAGAGAGTGCCGAAGGCAACCCCTCAAAGACGACTCAGCAGGGGAGGATCACGAAGCAAGCCCTCATGAAAAGGCGGCAGAAGAAAAGGTTGAGGATCAAAGCTATGTACCTCCCTCCAGAAGGCGAAACAAGCCTCGGTGATTTAATTAAATCGCGCGCCCGAGGACCCCGTCGAACAAGAGCTTTTTAAGCACAGGCTCATCGCTTCTGACAAGAAGCTGAAGAAGGAAAAGCGAAGCTCAAAACAGCGAAGATGCGCTCCGGACAAGATGGAGCAAAGTACTCAAAACCGCAGATAAACACTGGCAACGGCCACCAATCGAAGAGCTACCCAAGCGCAAGCTGCTTCACGAATTCGACGAGGAGGCCATAGAGCCCCACCGTCCAACGGCCCAGCCAGGTCCATCTACGGACCCAAACAAGCCCCAAGAAGCAAAGCAACACGTCAAGTGTCCGACGATAGCGGCACATACAAATCTGGAGCCAAGACACCCACTATGTTTCACAGACGAGTCTTTGGATCATGAATTCCCAAAGAGGGTTTAAACCCATAAACATAGAAGCCTACGATGGAACAACAGACCACGAGTGCGGATAGAAGACTATATATTGCATATACACATGGCGGAGGAGATGATCTCACGCCATAAAATATCTCCCCTCAAGCTCAAAGGGCCAGCCCGTCATTGGCTCAAAAGCCTCCCGAGAAAACATTGTTGGAAGTTGGGAAGAGCTCGAGGAAGCATTTAGAGCAAATTTTCAAGGGACCTATGTCCGTCCTCCGGATCTGAGCGATTTAAGTCATATAACTCAACAACCCGAGAGAGTCGTGTGAAATGCAGAACAGGTTTCTTACCAAAAGAACCAAATAGTCATTGTCCGGGACTGAAGCCTTAGCAGCTTTCAAGCACAATGTCCGAGACGAATGGCTTGCCGGACACCTCGGTCAAGAGAAACCGAGGACAATGACCACATTAACAAGCCTCATGACCCGCTTACGTGCGGGGAGGATAGCTGGCTAGCAAGAAGCAAACACCGGCGACCCAAGTACATCGAAATAAGAGATGGAAGCGGAAAATCACGGCGCAAAAAAGCGGCGCGGAATAAAGAGAAAAGCCAAAAGAGCACGATTAACGCGGATTCAAAAACTCGCGGCCCAATCATAAAACTCAGCCCCTCAAGGATGCGGTGATTTAACCGTCTAACCTACATAAAATTTCGGGTCGGATATGTCAAATCCACAAGTACCCGGAAGGCCGCAAATCACACCCACGAGGATTGTTGGGTTTTCAAACATCCGGCGATTAAACGCCGAACACAAGGGGCTCGCAGCGTCAGCGAAGAAGATAAACGCCGCCAACAGGGCACCGGAAAACAAAAGACTTTCCCACAAGGGGTCAAAGCAGTAAACTCACTTCGTGTGAGGACACGGAAAAGCAGTGCGGCACTTTCTAAAAAGAGCTTCGCACGGTCCAGCCCAGCAAACCATAGAGATTAGATATCAAAACCAATCACTTTCGACCACCTGGACTATTCCAGAAGCGTTCGGAACGCGGGAAGGACTCCCCTGATACTGAATCCGATCATAGACGGATTACAATTCACAAACGTCCTAATGGACGGAGGCAGCGACTTAAACCTGCTATATTCAAACACAATCCGTCGGATGGGGATAGACCCTACCAAAATTCGACACAGCCACACTTCC
This sequence comes from Aegilops speltoides, assembly GCA_021437245.1. Classification (NCBI taxonomy): domain Eukaryota; kingdom Viridiplantae; phylum Streptophyta; class Magnoliopsida; order Poales; family Poaceae; genus Aegilops; species Aegilops speltoides. The sequence goes on from CM038141.1 coordinate 231,627,546, forward strand.
TTCAAAGGAGTGACGCCAGGCCCTTACGCCAAGTGCACAGGCTCGATATTACTAGAAGTCGTGTTCGGATCACCGAACAACTTTCGACGCGAAAAATTAATTCTTCATATCGTCCCATTTAAAAGTGAATATCAAGCCATTGTTGGGACGAAGGCTTTTGCCGCTTCAACGCCATACCGCATTCGCGTCTCTTACACTTAAGATGCCGGTCCACATGGCGCCATTTCGGTCAGAGGTCACTTAAAGACCCGGACTCGGATAAACGAATCCGGACTCGGCGGGCTAGGGCTCCCTAGCCGCATACCCTTTCCCATGTGGGGCTGCAAGACAACCGATCGCGGTTTCATATAAACCTTGCTTTAATTATTTATATTTCTTATTTTGCATATTTTTCGCATCTAATTGTTTCTAAAACTAAACGTTCCTCTCTTTCTCTGAGATGAACAACGTGCGTGCCCGTCGAGGATAACGGCGCCGCGGAGACACGGTAGCGCAGTGCGCAAGAAGGACCCGTTGCAAGGATTCTTTTGATTAAGACCTGCGTAGACCTTTTATTCTGTCTCTTGTTGTTACTCTCCTTGGCTCCTTCCTATAGCCAAAGCGAACCGGCGCTTTGGCATCGGACGATCGAAGACCATGCCCGTGCACGGACACAAGGGGCTTAGGGCATAATTCTGCCCATTATCATAAAGTCCGAACACCTTCGGGAGTGTTGGCGTCTCGAGTTAGGCATTATATGCATCAGCTCGAATCATGTCTTTGGTCAAATGTTGGGTTTGCGGCGGCCGTGTTTCGCTGCCTTACGTTCAGTATCACCCGCTAACGCGGCACCGGAGTACTCTGCGATTGTGCCCGGTTAATTGGGCGAGCACCTCGATGAAAGCGGCGACCGTCGTGATATAGCGAGTCTGGTCACCACTTGATCGACCATCGGAATGTTTAGAATTCCCGCTTTGACGAAGGACCGTTTCGGTCAGCACATACGCACTTCGATGCGGAGATGTGCGGTGTCATCGAGGGCTATATCGTAGCCCCACCCTCGAGCTCCATTGGCTAAGTGAAAGAGATAAAGCACTATAGTCCGGATTGCCTCGTTAGCTCGCTACCACCTCCTTATAACGGGACCGAGGCGCCGGATTAAGTGTGAAAACGCGCTATTTTGCGAACACCCGGCACCTTGTGCGAGGGGCTGGCAAGTCAAGCGCATCTTTCGGGTTATACACAAGTATACTTAAGCGGCCTACGGAGAAGTTTTACTACTTGGAAGCACAAGTATAAAAAGCATTCAAACTATAATCATTGATTTACAAGGTCTGCGTTCATTTGAGCGTTACATTCTTTGAGCATCTGCGCCTCTATTTTACGAGCACCGCATGATTTCTCAGTAGTGCTCGGCGAGGAGGCTTTCATCGGACCGGGCGGCAACAGCGGTGGCATCCATCTCGGGATAATGCACCTTCACATGGGCAAGAGCCATCCGCGCACCCTCGATGCAGGCCGACCGCTTCATCTCCTTTATATGCGGCACCGCCCCAAGGAATTGCTGCAGTAAGCCAAAGTAGCTCGTCGCCTTGGACTCTCTCGGCGGACATGGGCCACGATGTCGATCATGGCAGTCCGGATAGTCTATTTAGTTCGCCCATTCGCCAACCTGTCCGTCGGCGGAAGAGGGCGATCCGGACTGTGGAATTGAGACCAATACAACTCTTCCACCCGTGATCCCCTTGGCTCGAAGTGCTGCGGCATCATTCTTTTCGCAGCCAAGTCCATATACGGATCCTCCGAACTCCATTGCCGCTCAAATTGAGCGTGCCTTGGCATCCATAAACGGCGCGACGATCGAAAAGGCTTCCCGGCCGCGATCTCTCCGGCTTGGCGCAGCTCCTCCTTCATAGCCCGCATTGCAGAGCGGGCATCCTTGGCTTCGGCGATGGCCTTCTTCAGGTCTTCCCGCTCCGATAAGCGCTCCTTTTCAAGAGCCTCATTGCGGTCGGTAGCATCCTTTAATTTCTTGGCCAATTCGCCACCTCCGCCCGCTTAGGCGATCGACGCCTTTTCGGCCTTCAACTCTTCGTCGCCCTCGCGGCAACAGCGTCACTCTTCGGGCTTGCTCTTTAGCTAGAGCAAGTTCAGCCCAAGGCTCTCCACACAGCAAAGCATGCTCGTATAAACAGCATATAACTTATCAGAGGCGGGCTTTGACCCACTCAATAAAGCGGCTGCAGAGAATTTATTTTTATTTACCTTGCGACTCGTCAAGTCGCTGATTGACAAGTGCGATGTCAGCATCTGCCACGTCAAGTTGTCGACTCAATTCGGCAAACTCATTAGTCCGGCTGGCCCCCGGACTATCCGCCACTATGTCGTAGCGGTGGTATTCATTACCTGAGATGTTGAGATTTTCGATCCTCGGCACGCTGTCGTCTTCGACAACCTACCGAGTCTCAGGGGCTACTATCTATACAGGGCGCATTTTTTATATGCACAACTGTTAAAAAACATAGGGGTGCGTTATTTTCGCATACCTCAAAACCCGTCAGCAAGCTCATGGCGGCGTCACGCAATCCGCTTTCAGCGGACGAAATCCTTCCAATCACCATACGCATTAACGCACGGTGATCTTCTGAAATGGACGCCCTCTCAAGCAGACTCTTTAGTTCTCCCGGCCGGCTTCTGCTGGGTGCCGAACTCTCTGGCCCCTCCGGACTCGGGGCGCCCTCGTGGCGACACTTGGGCTCGCTTTGCCTCATCTGGCGGCCTGCAGAGCGAGGCGTATCGCTCTCCATCATCTCCGGAAGAAGGTCCCCCGAGGATGAACTCATCTGAGACGGCTGCAGATCCGAACTGCGATATAAATATTTCGGTTACCTACAGAAGCATAAATGAAGGTACTTTATTAATTAACTTCCTCTTTCATACTTACGGCTCGTTGGAGAGCTGGTCCTTCGGCGATGATTGCGCGTCCGGATTCTCTCGGACGCCGGACCCCGTGAGGATTTCTCCCACGCTTAGGGGCTTTGGCCTCCGGATCTTGAGGCGGTCCTCTTCTCCTCTGAAGGAGGGATCCTTGGTTCCCACCTCTTGATCGCCTCCTTGGACGGAAGTATTAGCTCCTTTATTTCCCCGTGCCCCCCCTCTGTAGGCGCAACCTCCAACATTTCGACAAGCACGGGCTCCAAAGGCGGTCTCGGAGGGGCGCGGACACCTTATCAGCCTTGATCGCGCCACCCATTCTGTAAAGAACAAAGGGTTAGGAGGCGATCTTTTGAAAGGCATACAAATAGAATGTCAAGGCTCTGAGCTATTTACCCGAGTATCCAAGGCGATCGCGGCTTAGACCTGCGTCCTCAGCCAAGTCCGGACACGCCACCTGCGGTCCGAAGAACAGCTTGTACATCTCCATGGGTGTCGCACCCATAAAATGCTAGAGAATACGAGGTCCCTCCGGATTAAACTCCCATAGACGGAGAGGGCGGCGTTTGCGAGGTAGGAGGTGCACGATTAGCATGACCTGCATCACCTTGACCAGGTCGATCTCCCTTGTTTGGAGGTCTCGAATCCGCCCTGCGGCGGGCACGTCCTTGGATGGCCCCAATTGAGCTCCTTGGTTGACCCACGACATCGGTTGGTGGAGGTCCCGGCGGAAGGAGGCGGCGGCTTTGCTTGCTGCCCCTTGGAGCAGATGATGTAAAACCACTCCTGCTGCCACAATCCCATTCCTCTTGGAAGGAACCTTGAGCCACGGGCATCGACCTTCTTGCTTATGGTCGCCCCAAGACTCCTCAGCGCTCCCGATCATCTTTGGCTCCACCTTAAATGTTTTCAGCCACAGGCCAAAGTGGGGGATGATGCGGAGGAAGGCTTCGCAGACAATAATGAATGCGGAGATGTGGAGGATGGACTCCGGAGCCAAGTCGTGGAAGTCCAGCCCGTAGTAGAACAAGAGCCCTCTCACGAAAGGATCCGTCGGGAAGCCCAATCCCCGACGGAGGTGAGATACGAAAACGACGTATTCGCCGGGCTCGGGGGCTGGCACGGCCTGCCACAGGGCAGTAAGCAACCTGTCTGAAAACCGTGGGCGTGTACTTGGCCTCTCGCAACTTCAATATGTCCTCCTCCGTGACGGAGGAGGGCATCCACCGCCCCGGAGGTCGGGCGGACATTGTTGTGGATCCAGGCGCTCGAGTCTGAAGCTCTAGGTGTTGGGCGGGAGGCGGAGGAAAGATTCGATCGCGAGGTTGAAAGACAAGGACAGGCCTTGGTCCTCTTATAAAGGTGAAGAAATACCAAGGGCCGTCTCGTGACCGTTTATGATTCCCCGTCGATAGAGGAGGCGTGGCGGCGACGGAAGTTGGGTTACCCACGCGTATTGATGAGGATCCCGGAATAAAGGGACACGATCTCGCCCGACAAGGCGTGCCAAGAAACCGCCGCTAAACGTGTTGAGGTGGAATAAGTAAAACAATTCAAACGAGGGCTTGGTAGTGGTGTGATGACGCGCGCAGAATCGTCGGCCAGATTGAATCGGTGTATATGTTTTATTCTCTCTCGGTGGGGCGTGGAAATTATTTTTGCAGAGCCTATCACGGTGTTCATTATCTTCTCTAAGATTATTCAAGGAAGGAACCCGCCTTGCAATGCGAACATTATGCACGCCGGACTCATCGTCGGTGAAGACTGGTTCAGGGGCCCTCTTGAGGAGTCTGGACTAGGGGTGTCCGAACAGCCGGGCTATCAATATCCGCCGGACTCCCGGACACGAAGATAGAAGATTGAAGACTCGGCTCGTGTCAGGAAGGTACTTTCCTTGGCGTGGAAGGCAAGCTTGGCAATCTGGATATGTAGATCTCCTACCATTATAACCGACTACTGTGTAACCCTAGCCTCTCCGGTGTCTCATATAAACCGGAGGGCCTTAATCCATAGGGCGAACATTACATCTCAACAATCATACCATAGGCTAGCTTCTAGGGTTTAGCCTCCTTGATCTCGTGGTAGATCTACTCTTGTACTACCCATATCATCAATATTAATCAAGCAGGACGTAGGGTTTTACCTCCATCGAGAGGGCCCGAACCTGGGTAAAAACATTGTGTCCCTCGTCTCCTGTTACCATCCGCCTAGACGCACAGTTCGGGACCCCCTACCCGAGATCCGCCGGTTTTGACACCGACAATCTTCGTAGAATATGTAGGAGCCAATATGGGCATCTAGGTTCCGCTATTGGTTATTGACCAAGAGTAGTTCTAGGTCATGTCTACATAGTTCTCGAACCCGTAGGGTCCGCACACTTAAGGTTTCGATGACGGTTATATTATGAGTTTATGAGTTTTGATGTACCGAAGGAGTTCGGAGTCCCGGATGAGATCGGGGACATGACGAGGAGTCTCGAAATGGTCGAGATGTAAAGATCGATATATTGGACAACTATATTCGGAGTTCGGAAAGGTTTCGAGTGATTCGGGTATTTTTCGGAGTACCGGAGAGTTACGGGAATTCGTCGGGGAGTATATGGGCCTTATTGGGCTTTAGGGGAAAGAGAGAGGAGAGGTTGGGAGCCCCCCCCCCAAGGCCTAGTCCGAATTGGACTAGGGGGAGGGGCTGCGCCCCCTCCTTCCTTCTCTTCTCTTCCCACTTTCCTTGACTCCTACTCCTACTACTTGGAAGGGGAGGAATCCTACTCTCGGTGGGAGTAGGACTCCTGCGCCCTCCTTGGCCGGCCGCACCTCCCCCTCCCTCCTTTATAGACGGGGGCAGGGGCACCCCAAAGACACACAAGTTGATCTACGGATCGTTCCTTAGCCGTGTGCGGTGCCCACCTCCACCATATTCCAGCTCAATCATATCGTCGCGGAGTTTAGGCGAAGCCCTGCGCCGGTAGAACATCATCATCGTCACCACGCCATCGTCTTGTGGAACTCATCCCGACGCCGCTGGATTGGAGCCGGGGGCGTCATCGAGCTGGACGTGTGCTGAACACGGAGGTGTCGTACGTTCGGTGCTTGGATCGGTCGAATCGTGAAGACGTACGACTACATCAACCGCGTTGTCATAACGCTTCCGCTTAAACAGTCTACGAGGGTACGTAGATAACACTCTCCCCTCTCGTTGCTATGCCATCACCATGATCTTGCGTGTGCATAGGAAATTTTTTGAAATTACTACTTTCCCCAACAGTGGCATCCGAGCCTAGGTTTTATGCGTTGATGTTATATGCACGAGTAGAACACAAGTGAGTTGTGGGCGATACAAGTCATACTGCTTACCAGCATGTCATACTTTGGTTGGCGGTATTGTGAGATGAAGCGACCGGACCGACATTACGCCAGACGCTTACGCGAGACTGGTTTCACCGTTCTGAGCACTCGTGCTTAAAGGTGGCTGGCGGGTGTCTGTCTCTCTCACTTTAGCTGAATCGAGTGTGGCTCGCCCGGTCCTTGCGAAGGTTAAAATAGCACTAACTTGACGAACTATCGTTGTGGTTTTGATGCGTAGGTAAAACGGTTCTTGCTAAGCCCGTAGCAGCCACGTAAAATTTGCAACAACAAAGTAGAGGGCGTCTAACTTGCTTTTGCAGGGCATGTTGTGATGTGATATGGTCAAGATGTGATGCTATATTTTATTGTATGAAATGATCATGTTTTGTAACGAAGTTATCGGCAATGGCGGGAGCCATATGGTTGTCTCTTTATTGTATGAAATGCAAGCATACATAATTGCTTTACTTTATCACTAAGCGGTAGCGATAGTCGTAGAAGTAATAGATGGCGTAAATGACAACGATGCTACGATGGAGATCAAGGTGTCGCGCCGGTGACGATGGTGATCACAATGGTGCTTCGAAGATGGAGATCACAAGCACAAGATGATGATGGCCATATCATATCACTTATATTGATTGCATGTGATGTTTATCCTTTATGCATCTTATCTTGCTTTGATTGACGGTAGCATTTTAAGATGATCTCTCACTAAAATTATCAAGAAGTGTTCTCCCGAGTATGCACCATTGCCAAAGTTAAATCGTGCCCGGACACCACGTGATGATCGGGTGTGATAAGCTCTACGTCCATCTACAACGGGTGCAAGCCAGTTTTGCACACGCAGAATACTCAGGTTAGACTTGACGAGCCTAGCATATGCAGATATGGCCTCGGAACACGGAGACCGAAAGGTCAAGCGTGAACCATATAGTAGATATGATCAACATAGTGATGTTCCCATTGAAAACTACTCCATCTCACGTGATGATCGGTTATGGTTTAGTTGATTTGGATCACGTGATCACTTAGATGACTCAAGAGATGTCTGTCTAAGTGGGAGTTGTTAAGTAATATGATTAATTGAACTGAAATTTATCATGAACTTAGTCTTGGTAGTATTTTGCAAATTATGTTTTAGATCAATAGCTTGCGTTGTTGCTTTCATATGTTTATTTTGATATGTGCCTAGAGAAAACTGTGTTGAAAGATGTTAGTAGCAATGATGCGGATTGGATCCGTGATCTGAGGTTTATCCTCATTCTGCCGAGAAGAATTATGTCCTTGATGCACCGCTAGGTAGCGGACCTATTGCGGGAAGCGGATGAGGCGTTATGAACGTTTGGCTAGCTCAATATGATGACTACTTGATAGTTTAGTGCACCATGTTTAAACGGTTTAGAATCGGGACTTCAAAGATGTTTTGAACATCGTGGACCATATGAGATGTTCCAGGAGTTGAAGTTAATATTTCAAGCAAATACCTGAGTTGAGAGATATGAAGTCTTCAACAAGTTCTACAGCTAAAAGATGGAGGAGAATCGCTCAACTAGCGAGAAAGTGCTTAGATTGTCTGAGTACTACAATCGCTTGAATCAAATGGGAGTTAATCTTCCAGATAAGATAGTGATTGGCAGAGTTCTCTAGTCACCATCACCAAGTTAGTGGAACTTCGTGATGAACTATAATGCAAGGGATGACGAAAACGATTCCCAAGCTCTTCGTGATGTTGAAATCGACGAAGGTAGAAATCAAGAAAGAGCATCAAGTGTTGATGATTGACAAGACCAGTAGTTTCAAGAAAAGGGCAAAGGGAAAGAAAGGGAAACTTCAAGTAGAATGGCAAACAAGTTGTCACTCCGTGAAGAAGACCAAAGCCTGAAACCGAGTGCTTTAATCGCAAAGGAAATAGTCCTTTGAAGCGGAAATGCCATGAATATTTGGTAGATAAGAAGGATGGCAAAGTTAACAAGGGTATATTTGATATACATGTTATTAATGTGTGCCTTGATAGTGTTTATAGTAGCCCCTGAGTATTTGATACTTGTTCGGTTGCTAAGATTAGTAACTCGAAACAGGAGTTACAGAATAAACAGAGACTTGTTGAAGGGGAAGTGACGATGAGTGTTGGAAGTAGTTCCAAGATTGATATGATCATCATCGCATACTCCCTAAACTTTTGGGATTTGTATTAAACCTAAATAAATGTTATTTGGCGTTTGCGTTGAGCATGAATATGATTCGATCATGTTTATTGCAATACGGTTATTCATTTAAAATCAGAGAATAATTGTTGTTCTGTTTACATGAATAAAACCTTCAATGGTCATACACCCAATGAAAATAGTTTGTTGGATCTCGATCGTAGTGATACACATATTCATAATATTGATGCCAAAAGATGCAAAGTTAATAATGATAGTGCAACTTATTTGTGGCCTTTGCCGTTTGGGTCATATCGGTGTAAAGCGCATGAAGAAACTCCATAAAGATGGATTTTGGAATCACTTGGTTATGAATCATTTGATGCTTGCGAACCGTGCCTTTTGGGCAAGATGACTAAAACTCCATTCTTGAACAATGGAGCGAGCTCTTGACTTGTTGGAAATAATACATCTTGATGTATGCGGACCAATGATTATGAAGGCTCGTGGCAAGTATCGTTATTTTCGACCTTCACAAGATGATTTGAGCAGATATGGTTATATCTACTTGATGAAACATAAGTGCGAAATAGTTGAAAGGTTCAAAGAATTTCAGAGTGAAGTGGAAAATCATCGTAACAAGAAAATAAAGTTTCTGCGATCTGATCACGGAGACGAATATTTGAGTTACGAGTTTGGTCTTCAATTAAAACAATGTGGAATAGTTTCACAGCTCACGCCATCTGGAACACCACAACGTTATGGTGTGTCCAAACGTCGTAACCGCACTTGATTGTATATAGTGCGATCTATGATGTCTCTTACTGATTTACCACTATTTTTTTGGGGATATACATTAAAGACAGCTGCATTCACGTTAAAAGGGCACCATCTAAATCCGTTGAGACGACACCATATGAACTGTGGTTTAGCAAGAAACCCAAGTTGTCGTTTCTTAAAGTTTGGGGCTGCGATGCTTATGTGAAAAAGTTTCATCCTGATAAGCTCGAACCTAAATCGGAGAAGTGCGTCTTCATAGAATACCCAAAGGAAATTGTTGGGTACACCATCTATCACAGATCCGAAGGCATGATATTCGTTGCTAAAAATGGATCCTTTCTAGAGAAGGAGTTTCTCTCGAAAGAAGTGAGTGGGAGAAAAGTAGAACTTGATGAGGTAACTGTACCTTCTCCCGAATTGGAAAATTGTTCATCATTGAAATCAGTTCCAGTGATTTTTACACCAATTAGTGAGGAAGCTAATGATGATGATCATGAAACTTGGATCAAGTTACTACTGAGAACCTCGTGAGGTCTTCGAGTATGGTTCGCACTGAGTGGTACGGTAATCCTGTTCGGAAGTCATGTTACTAGACCATGATGAACCTACGAACTATGAGGAAGCGATGATGAGCCCAGATTCGCAAAATGGCTTAAGGCCATGAAATCTGAGATGGGATCCATGTATGAGAACAAAGTGTGGACTTTGGTGGAGTTGCCCGATGATCGGCAAGCCATATTGTATAAATGGATCTTCAAGAGGAAGACGGACATTGATAGTAGTGTTACTATCTACAAAGTTCGACTTGTCGCAAAAAGGTTTTTGACAAGTTCAAGGTGTTGACTACAATGAGATTTTCTCAACTGTAGCGATGCTTAAGTCTGTCCGAATCATGATAGCAATTGCCACAATTTATGAAATCTAGCAAATGGATATCAAAACTGCATTCCTTAATGGTTTTCTCAAAGAAGAGTTGTATATGATGCAACCAGAAGGTTTTGTCAATCCTAAAGGTACTAACAAAATGTGCATGCTCCAATGATCCATCTATGGATTTGGTGCAAGCATCTCGGAGTTGGAATATACGCTTTGATGAGTTGATCAAAGCATATAGTTTTATCTGAGACTTACGGTGAAGCCTGTATTTACAAGAAAGTGAGTGGGAGCACTACAACATTTCTGATAAGTATATGTGAATGACATATTGTTGATCGGAAATAATGTAGATTTATTCTGCAAAGCATAAAGGAGTGTTTTAAAAGGAGTTCTTTAAAAGAAAGACCTCAGTAAAGCTACTTACTATAGAGATAGATCAAGACGCTTGATAAGCTTTTTCAATGAGTAAATACCTTGACAAGATTTTGAAGCAGTTCAAAATGGAACAGTCAAAGAAAGAGTTCTTTCCTGTGTTACAAGGTGTGCAATTGAGTAAGACTCAAAGCCCGACCACGGTAGAAGATAGAAAGAGAATGAAAGTCATTCCCTATGCCTCATCCATAGGTTCTATAAAGTATGCCATGCTATATACCAGATCTATTGTATACCCCACCACTGAGTTTGACAAGGGAGTACAATAGTGATCTAGGAGTAGATCACTGGACAGCGGTCAAAAATTATCCTTAGTGGTATAAGGATATGTTTCTCGATTATGGAAGTGATAAAAGGTTCGTCGTAAAGGGTTACGTCGATGAAAGTTTTGCCACTGATCCAGATGACTCTAAGTCTCAATCTGGATACATATTGAAAGTGGGAGCAATTAGCTAGAGTAGCTCCGTGCAGAGCATTGTAGACATAGAATATTTGCAAAATACATATGGCTCTGAATGTAACAGACCCGTTGACTAAACTTCTCTCACGAGCAAAACATGATCATACCTTAGTACTCTTTGGGTGTTAATCACATAGCGATGTGAACTAGATTATTGACTCTAGTAAACCCTTTGGGTGTTGGTCACATGAAGATGTGAACTATGAGTGTTAATCATATCTGAGATATGAATATTGGTGTTAAATCACATGGCGATGTGAACTAGATTATTGACTCTAGTGCAAGTGGGAGACTGAAGGAAATATGCCCTAGAGGCAATAATAAAGTTATTATTTATTTCCTTATTTCATGATAAATGTTTATTATTCATGCTAGAATTGTATTAACCGTAAACATAATACATGTGTGAATACATAGACAAACATAGTGTCACTAGTATGCCTCTACTTGACTAGCTCGTTGAATCAAAGATGGTTAAGTTTCCTAGCCATAGACATGAGTTGTCATTTGATTAACGGGATCACATCATTAGGAGAATGATGTGATTGACATGAGCCAGTCCGTTAGCTTAGCACATGATCGTTTAGTATGTTGCTATTGCTTTCTTCATGACTTATACATGTTCCTATGACTATGAGATTATGCAACTCCCGTTTACCGGAGGAACACTTTGTGTGCTACCAAACGTCACAACGTAACTGGGTGATTATAAAGGTGCTCTATAGGTGTCTCCGAAGGTACATGTTGAGTTGGCGTATTTCCAGATAAGGATTTGTCACTCCGATTGTCAGAGAGGTATCTCTGGGCCCTCTCGGTAATACACATCACTTAAGCCTTGCAAGCATTGTAACTAATGAGTTAGTTACGAGATGATGTATTACGGAACGAGTAAAGAGACTTGCCGGTAACGAGATTGAACTAGGTATTGGATACTGACGATCGAATCTCGGGCAAGTAACATACCGATGACAAAGGGAACAAAGTATGTTGTTATGCGGTTTGACCGATAAAGATCTTCGTAGAATATGAGGAGCCAATATGGGCATCCAGGTTCCGCTATTGGTTATTGACCAAGAATAGTTCTAGGTCATGTCTACATAGTTCTCGAACCCGTAGGGTCCGCATGCTTAAGGTTTCGATGACAGTTATATTATGAGTTTATGAGTTTTGATGTACCGAAGGAGTTTGGAGTCCCGGATGAGATCGGGGACATGACGAGGAGTCTCGAAATGGTCGAGACGTAAAGATCGATATATTGGATGACTATATTCGGAGTTCGGAAAGGTTCCGAGTGATTCGGGTATTTTTCGGAGTACCGGAGAGTTACGAGAATTCGCCGGGGAGTATATGGGCCTTATTGGGCTTTAGGGGAAAGAGAGAGGAGAGGTTGGGCGCCCCCCAAGGCCTAGTCCGGGTGGACTAGGGGAGGGCTGCGCCCCCTCCTTCCTTCTCTTCTCTTCCCCCTTTCCTTGACTCCTACTCCTACTACTTGGAAGGGGAGGAATCCTACTCCTGGTGGGAGTAGGACTCCTCCTTGGCGCGCCCTCCTTGGCCGGCCGCACCTTCCCCCTCCCTCCTTTATAGACGGGGGCAGGGGCACCCCATAGACGCACAAGTTGATCTACGGATCGTTCCTTAGCCGTGTGCGGTGCCCCCCTCCACCATATTCCAGCTCAATCATATCGTCGCGGAGTTTAGGCGAAGCCCTGCGCCGGTAGAACATCATCATCGTCACCACGCCGTCGTGCTGACGGAACTCATCCCCGACGCTTCACTGGATTGGAGCCCGGGTGACGTCATCGAGCTGGACGTGTGCTGAACACAGAGGTGACGTATGTTCGGTGCTTGGATCGGTCGAATCGTGAAGACATACGACTACATCAACCGCGTTGTCATAACGCTTCCGCTTAAACGGTCTACGAGGGTACGTAGATAACTCTCTCCCCTCTCGTTGCTATGCCATCACCATGATCTTGCGTGTGCGTAGGAAATTTTTTGAAATTACTACGTTCCCCAACACCCTGCACGGGCGACGAGCGGCTCACGGGCAGCAGTGGTGGCGGATCAAAGACAGTGCCTAGCACCAAGTCGCACCTGCTCTACTTCGCCGGGGCTCTCTCACTGCAGCCCAAGTCGCCGCTGGCCGGTCAAAGTTACCGCAAGTAAAAACAACCAGGTGTTATCCGTCCGGTTTATTTCAGCACATATTAATTTTTGTATGAACAATTACTTTGTCTTGCGATACTTTTTGATGCAGGACAATTGTTCATAACTAATGAGGTGTTATATTACGGTCCATGTGGCTGACTCACCCGTCCACGCCGTTTTACAATGCCACGGACGGATCGCCCGTCCACCCGCGTGACCGATTCACGCATCCACGCCGGTTTACAACGTGGAGGACAACTTGCTCGTCTGCACCCGCTTACAAACGCCGTGGTCGGTTTATCTGTCTGCTCCCGCGGCGATTCACCCGTGAGGGATTTCAGTTTCACCAAGGGATCATCAACTACATGGCGGATTATTTACGGCCTAAACACGTCAGGTGATATCCATCTAGAATATATTTTATTAGCACATATTATTTTTGTCAAAGAGCAGTTTATCTTTGCCTTGGTCTGCGATATTGTTTATGCAGGACAATTGTTCACTGCAAAAGCTATGGCCGTGTCAGGGATGTATATCTCGCGCCACCATTATGCGCTAGCATCTAGCCACACCATCAAGCTCGATGAACATATCTACGAGCCGCCATCCTGCAGACCAGTTTATATCTACATGACGAGGCCGAACCGCCTGATCGACTCGCCCGTCCGCACTGACTTACAATGCCGCGGCCGACTCGTCTATCCGAGTCGCCTCTGATGTTGCGGTCGTCTTTGTCGTCCGTCTCTCGCGGCCTGGTCTACATCAACATACCGGGCCGCACCTGTCTGCATGAGCTGTTTGAACAAGTCACAGCTTGGGTAGCCCGGTTTTCTTTCAACAAAATGGAGGCAAATTATCATATACTATCAACCGTCGTCTATACTGGGTGGTTCAACGGGCAGGTGCACAAATCGCCACCACTACAGTTTTGGTTAACTTCAAATCACCCATTGGAAGGAACCATTGGCCGAGTTGTTGACACAGCTCATGCGGGATCGTTTATAACCCGCCGCAGTCACCTCAACCTTCTGTGGATTCACATCGTGCTATCAACACCAATGATATACAAGTTATGCCGGTTTACATCACGGCCAAATATGGAGAGTCTCAAGCCAACTCCTCGAGTCACCTTTGAGACTCGGGGGCTACGATGACATAACTCAGCAAATCTTGCAAGTTTCAGCAAATTTAAGAACCCAGGACGATGGAGGAAAAGATAACCCGGTCCCGGAGGCTACTCTTATATTGATGAAAATTTAAAGGCTGTTAGAGAATTTCCGACTTAGAAAGTATATAACAGTTACAAAATTTCGGCTCAATGAACAAGTTCCGGGTCATCAGAAAGGATTCCGGTTTAAAATCCGGCTCAAGGGAAATCAGTCTTGCTGAAGCTATCAAATATCCGGTTTACAATCCGATTCAAGGGAAATCTATTCTCCCACAAATCTCTGAAGCGCTCAAATCCGGTTTAAAAATGTCCGGTTCAAAAAAGGAATTAACTTCTCGCAAGTTCAAGTTTAAAGGCTGTCAGAAAATTTCTGGCTGAAAATGAAGATTCCGGTTTAAAATCCGATTCAAGGGAAAGATGTCTCCCACAAAGCTTTGAAGCTCTCAATATCCGGTTCAAAATCCTGGTTCAAGAAGAATTTATTTCTAGCAAAAAGTTAAAGGTTGCCGAAGAGGACCTGCTGCCATGATGCGCGGTTCAAACATGGGTATCCTGCCTTATTGGCTTATCATATTATTTATCATGTGGGGTGAGGGAGTCCTGGACTAGGGGGTGTCCGGATAGCCGAACTATCATCATCGGCCGGACTCCAAGACTATGAAGATACAAGATTGAAGACTTCGTCCCGTGTCCAGATGGGACTTTCCTTGGCGTGGAAGGCAAGCTTGGCAATATGGATATGTAGATCTCCTACCATTGTAACCGACTCTGTGTAACCCTAGCCCTCTCCGGTGTCTATATAAACCGGAGGGTTTTAGTCCGTAGGACGGCAACAATTACAACAATCATACCATAGGCTAGCTTCTAGGGTTTAGCCTCCTTAATCTCGTGGTAGATCCACTCTTGTACTACCCATATCATCAATATCAATCAAGCAGGAGTAGGGTTTTACCTCCATCGAGAGGTCCAAACACAGGTAAAAACATCGTGTCCCTTGTCTCCTGTTACCATCCGCCTAGACGCTTGATTCGGGACCCCCTACCCGAGATCCGCCGGTTTTGACACCGACATTGGTGCTTTCATTGAGAGTTCCTCGTATGTCGCCACCGATAGGCTTGATGGCTCCTTCGATCATCGACCACAACGCAGATCGGTGAGACTTTTCTCCCGGACAGATCTTCGTGTTCGGGCGGCTTTGCTGCTGGGCCAATTAAGCAGCCATCTTGAGCAGATCGAAGCTTCGCCCCTGGCCATCAGTCGATTTGGAAGTCTAAACTTCACGGTGACATCCACGGAGACTTGATCTTGATGGATTCGAGCCACACCGGCAAGCCCGCCTTGTCTCGATGGGCATGATTTAGCTCTGCTGCCGGACAGTGCCCTGGAGGCCGCACATGAGTCCGCTCCGACCCCTAATTTAGAGCCGATTGCGCAGATCGAGGACGGGTGGCTAGACACCGCCTCGGAGACTGCTGCTTCTACGGCGATGGAGCCGAACACTGACCTTGTCCCTTGTGAAGCTCATGACTCCGAGGTGCCGGACTCCTCGCCGGACTCCGAACCTCCCGCGCCCCCTCCAATCGAATCCGATCGGGCGCCGATCATGGAGTTCACCGCCGCGGACATCTTTCAACACTCACCTTTTGGCGACGTCCTGAATTCGCTAAAGTATCTCCCGTTATCAGGAGAGCCCTGGCCGAACTGCGGTCAGGACGGTTGGGATGCGGACGACAAAGAAATTCTAAACCCACCCACCACCCACTTTGTAGCCACTATTGACGATCTGACCGACATGCTAGACTACGACTCCGAAGACATCGACGGTATGGACGACGATGCCGGATACGACCAAGAACCAGCACCTACCGGGCATTGGAAGACCACCTCGTCATATGACATATACATGGTGGACATCCCAAAGGATGGGAATGGCGAAGAAGCAGCGGAGGAAGACTCCTCCAAGAAACAGCCCAAGGGCCGGCGTCAGCGGCGCCGCTCTAAATCCCGCCACAGCAAGAATGGAGATTCCGGCACCGAAGATAATAACACCCCAGAGAGTGCCGAAGACAACCCCTCCGGCCAAAATTCAGCAGGAGGGACGAGAAGCCAGCCCTCATGAGAGAGCGGCGATTTAAGAGGTAGAGGATGGTAATTACATGCCTCCCTCTGGAGCGAGGCAAGCCTCAATGACAGCAATTAAATGCGTGCCCGAGGATCCCGTCGAACAAGAGCATTTCAAGCGCAGGCTAATGGCCACGGCGAACAGCCTAAAGAAAAAGCAACAACGACTTAGAGCTGATCAAGACACCTGCTAGCCGACAGATGGATGAAGTCCTTGCGGCAAGAGTATGAGCTCGAACGCCCTCAAAAGCTACCCCAAGCATAAGTTGCTCCCCAATTAGAGGAGGCATATAAACCTGCATCACCAGCGACAATCTGGTGACCGACCACCTCATGGCATGACAGAGAGGCCTCTAGGCCCTCCACGAACCGCACCCGTCACCACTCGAAAAGTCTGAAGCCACGGGGAATCGCCCGGACTTCGAGACATATTGGAGGATAAGGCAAGACAATCAAGATCGATCTACGGATCGCGTGGCGCCCCACGATCTTGCGACGACGACCGTCGCGCGGATCTGACAACTCGGCCGGGCCAAACACAGTAGATAAAGCTCGTTTGAGCTACATCGTGATATAGCCCAATATAGAGGCGCCACACACCCACTATGCTTCACAGATGAAGTAATGGATCATCAAATCCCCGAAGGGTTTAAACCCGTGAACATTGAATCCTACGATGGCACAACAGACCCCGCGGTTTGGATCAAAGACTATCTCCTTCATATCCACATGGCCCGCGGTGGCGATCTTGAGCCATCAAATACCTCCCACTCAAGCTTAAAGGACCAGCTCGGCATTGGCTTAACAGCTTGCGGCGAGAATCAATTGGGTGTTGGGAAGACACGGAAGCCGCATTCCTTGACAACTTCGGGGCACATATGCGACCACCACCGACGCCGATGACCTAAGCCACATAATTCAGCAGCAGACGAATCGGCGAGCAGTTACGGACACGGTTCTTAACAAAGAAAAATCAAATCGCCGATTGTCCGGATCAGAGGCCCTCGCAGCCTTCAAACATAACATCCGCGATGAGTGGCTGGCACGGCACCTAGGGCAGAAAAGCGAAATCCATGGCAGCCCTCACATCACTCATGACCCGCTTCTGCATGGAGAGGACAGCTAGCTAGCCCGCGATAACAACCTCAACAAAAATTACGGCAGTCCGGATAACAAGGACCGCAATGGCGGTCGCGTCGCAACAAAAACAAACGCCGCGTTAACGGCGATAACACCGAGGATCTGGCGATCAACGCGGATTCAGAGGCTCAAACCGGTCGTGGAAAAAGCCATTCAAAATAACTACTCGGGCCCATCCAATTTGGACCGAATACTCGACCGCTCGTGCGGATACGGCACCCGAAAAACCAGCCAATCACACCAACAGGATTGTTGGGTATTCAAGCGAGCATGCAAGTTAATTGCGAAAACAATGACAAGGGCTGCATAGCGATGGCGAGGAAGAGACCCGCCGCCGAACAATAGAGGATGAAGATTTCCCCCACAAGTGCGGACGGTGAACATGATATCGCAACTCACATACCCAAGAGGGAGTGGAGCGTGCACTCGTGGGCGATACACGATGGAGCGGATCGCCCGAAGTTCAACCCATGGTCCTCCTGCTGATCACTTTTGATCGAAGGACCACCCACTAGTACCCACCACGGGGATTCGCGCATTGGTTTTAGACCCAATAGTCGATGGATTTCACCTCACTAGAGTCACGATGGGGCGGCAATGACGTGAACCTGCTTTATCGGGATCAAGGCGCAAGATGGGCATAGACCCTCAAGGATTAAACCCACAAAGACGACCTTCAAAGGCGTCATACCAGTGTAGAGGCCAATTATGCGGGCTCGCCATTACCTGGAAGTGGCCTTGGATCCCGGATAACTTCGAGCGAGAGTTAATCTTGATATAGTCCCATTCCGCAGCGGCTATCATGCTGCCTTTCGGACGAACTGCGTTCGCAAAGTTCAACGCGTGCCGCACTCACGCATACCTCAAGCTCAAGATGCGGGCCCTCGAGGAGTCATTACGGTCAACGGAAACATCAACGCTCCCTCGAGCGGAGAACACCAATGCTCTCGCGGCGAAATCTGAGCAGCCTCTTAAGGCAATTCTCGAGTCCGGCCGTTAAGCGACCGGACACGGCCAAACGCGCCCGATGTAACCTACAACAAGACCACCTGGCACGTTCTGAGCACGCGTAGCAATGCGGCCCCAACCCTAGCCCTTGCAAAATTGCAAGACTGGTCCTTCGCGTACATCATTATGCTCTGGAGATACCATGGGCATAGGGGGAGGGGCACGACCACCACAGGCCCAGAATGTGGCTTAACCGCACCAGGGGCTCCTAAGTGTTTCACTCTTTTTCTTTTTTCTTTTTTCTTACCCACAGGACTCCGTTCACTAGAGGCCCTGTCCGGCAGTAGACCTGCCGAACTCACGATGCAACAGCCAGAGGAGGAGAAAGGCTACGACGAGTATCCAGGTGGTCTCTATTACGAGCATTAAATCCGTTTTATACACCATTCTGCAGCCTACCCCTAGAGGGGGACATGCTTAATAGTCCTATCCCTTGCTTACCACACTATTTGTATCGTTCTGCATTCATGGCAGCACTTCTTGAATAAACAATGCATCGCTTTTTGCTTATAACCGCATTTCTTTCTTATATATATGTTCATTTATGACATGTTGCATCCGTACACTTTAGTGCGGCTAAATACACTGAGGGCTTAAGTTCCCCACATTATGGTGTGATAAGTCCGAACACTTTCACAAGTCGGCACCCGAACTTATAGCATTATATGCATCGGCTCTGAATCATGTCTTGGGTCAATAGTTGGGTTTGCGGCCCCATGTTTTGGTACCTTACGTTCCGTTGTATCGGCTAAGGTAGCTTTGGGAGAACCACTATGATTGCGCCCGGTTGAGCTGGGCGGCGCCTCGATGGAGAAAGCTAAAGCTGGCCGTCATGATAAGGCGAGAGCTGGTCGCTGTTCGAGAGGTTTTTTCGAGTCCCTAAAGACTTATGCCGCTTAGAGCGAGGAACCGGCTTTGTCCGACCTAGGGGTGGATAGCGCCCCGAACTCGGTCTTCCGAACACTAGGGGCTTCGCTGAAATTTAAAATTATAGAATTCTATGGCTAAGTGAGAGTGTTCAAGCATTATAAGTCTGGTTGCCTCGTTCGTTGTGTTGAATGCCTCCCTAGATGGACCCAAAAATGGGAATAAGAGCGCTCAAGTTTATCCCGAACACCCCAGCACTTGTGGCATGGGGGCTGAAGCCGACGACTTGCCATCTCTCAGATTTGATAAACGGCCACACAGAAGGTAATATTTTAAATTAACAAGCGTTGCTTAGCGCATATGAACAAAGTTTTCAGCACACAGGATAACAAAATGTGAGTCTACTCAAATATTACATCTTTGGAGCACTCACCCGCAATCATGTGGGCACCCTTCAGGACACTCTTATAATACATTTCGGGCATGCGATACTCCTTGCCCGCCGGTGGCGCGTCCGTCACAAGCTTCTCAGCGTCCATCCTGCCCCAGTGCACCTTTGCACGGGCAAGGGCCGACAGGCACCTTCAATCTGGGAGTGCTTGACGGCTTCAACCCGAGGACACGCATCCACCGGCCGCCGCACTAGGCGAAGTAGCTCCCGGGCATGGCCTCTTTGGGCCGCGGCGAACTATGAGGCCCTTCATGGCCTGTTCGGCCACCTTGTGGAGCTCGACCATTGCTTCACTGGTCGCTAAAAACTGCCGGATGTCGGCCTCGGCATCTTGAGACAGAAGACCTTCTCCGTTGAGCTCTCCTCCTCGGCCCGATAAGCGGCGGCATCGGACACATCTTAGGGCAGATCTGCGAATGCTCCTGGAGAGCTCTGAATTCGGGTAAGTAATAGGTAATTCACATTCACATGTTGGCTTTGCATGAAAAATGCCTTACCAACTGCTATTTTCTTCAAATCCTCGATTTCCTGGAGGGCCTTGTGGGCCGGCCTTAGCGGCTTTGGCACTCTCAAGAGCCGGCATAGCTCGGACTCTCGAGTCTTGAGTCACGCTCTAAACTCTCGTGCTTTTCCATGAGAGCAGGAGCTCTTCTTTACCGCCGCCACCCGCGCCTCCTGCTTCTCTCGCTCGGCTCGTTCGCGGCCGCATTGTGTTGACGCGGACACCTCCTTCAAGTCGCCACCTCGTTTGTGGCCCTGTAGTACCCATGTTATCCTTGTTATTTCTCTTGCAACCAAATCCTTTTACAGAAGGTACAAATTTAATCTGGTGTTACTCACCTTCCTTGTCCTCATTTGCTTCTTGGCACAGCGAGCTCGCTCTCGGACCGCTCGAGGCTCTGCTTCAAAGCATTGACCTCCATGATCGGTCTTGGCAGAGGTCGGCAGCGCATCCTGCAATCCCATATTGACATATTTTTAGAACTCCTGCATATATCTTTTTAGATCCTCGGTCGCTTTTCTTTTGAACACGAACCGAGCATCGAGGGGCTATTGTCTATGCGGTATTATATTACATATCTTAAAATTCTTACCTCAAAGCCTGTTAGAAGGCTGCTGCGAGGCTTCAGTCGGCCCGCTCTTGGCGAAGCTGAACCTTTTGAATCACCGCTTTTCGTGGCGGTGCGGTGTTCTTCTTCGATGGAAGCGCCGTTGAGCGCCTCCAGCAAGTTATCTGGCGTCTCCGGTTGGACGGAGGCCGCCGGCGTCACCGTCTTGCCCTTCTTACGAAGGGGCCGCTCGCCGGACTCCGGAACCACTGCAGGTTCCGGTGCGGAGTCCGGTGCGAAGTCCGGGAGGTTGCCCTGCGGCACCTCCGGGGCCTCCTCCTCCTGGCGGGTCCCTTCCTGGGATCCCACCTCGACATCATCAGCGTCACGAGGGGTGGAGGCGGTTGGAAGAGAATCCATATCCGACGTGCCCAAGGACCCGCTCGACAAAGCGGGAAGATCGTCGTTGGCCGGACTACAGGTTGTATGCGGCATTAGAAAGACACCGCGTGGCGAAAAGAAAAATTATAAATCATCCAGAGTCCGGATACTTACGATCTTGCGTGGGCTTGGCCCTTGAGGCCCTCCTGCGTCGCCGTCGCCCGGCGTTGGCGGAAGCGATCCGGGAAGGGTCCTTCCTTCTTAGACCCTTGGCCCCCTCGTTGGGGAGGCCTTCTTCTTCTTCTCTCCCGGGGAGAGGCCTCTTCTTCTCCTCCTCGTCCTCGGGGAGAGTCCGCTATGAGTCATCGGACGATGAGTCCGATACCACTGACGCGGGAACTCCTTCGGGTTCCGTGGCCTTCTTCTTGGCCTTCTTCTCGGCACCACGTAAAGTGCGGGACCCAGCAACCCGTCAAATGGGTGTCCGCTGGGTCTTGGAAGGGGCCGGACGATTAACCTATCCGGACGTCTTCGCGATCTGTTAAAGGCATTGGGAGTTTAGATCCCACATAGAGTCAAACTATGGAAAAAATGAGTGTCCCATAAAGGATAACGTAGCTTACCTCACCGGCCGGGCGCTGCGTGCTGAATCCGCGATCTTTGGTTGCGGATGCGGGAGCTTCAGCGCCCTTGAATAGCACCCTCCAGGTAGCTTCGTATGTTGTGTCGAAGAGCCCGCTCAAGGTCCGGTGCTGTTCCGGATCAAATTCCCACAAATTGAAGGCCCGTTGCTGGCAGGGGAGAATCCGGTGGACGAGCATGACCTGGATCGCGTTGACAAGCTTAAGCTTCTTGTTCACCGGGGTCTGGAGACAGGACTGGAGTCGGTCAGCTCTTCCGAACTACCCCATACCAAGCCCTTCCCTTTCTAGGAGGTGAGCTGCATGGGGATGCTAGATCTAAATTCGGGGGCCGCTGCCCATTTAGGGTCACGCGGCTCGGTGATGTAGAACCACCCGATTGCCACCCTTTGATGGATTCACGAAGGCACCCTCGAGCCAAGTGGCGTTGGGCATTTGCCCACCATGGCGCCTCCGCACTCCGCTTGGCTGCCCTTCACAGCCTTGACTTGACATTGAAGGTCTTTAGCCACAAGCGAAGTGAAATTTGGATCTGAAGGAAGGCCTCGCACATGACGATAAACGCCGTTCATGATAGTGCGGTGTTCTTCTTTGATGGAAGCTCCGTTGAGCGCCTCCAGCAAGTTATCTGGCATCTCCGGTTGGACGGAGGCCGCCGGCGTCACCGTATTGCCCTTCTTATGAAGGGGCCGCTCGCCGGACTCCGGAACCATTGCAGGTTCCGGTGCGGAGTCCGGTGCAAAGTCCGGGAGGTTGCCCTGCGGCGCCTCCAGGGCCTCCTCCTCCTGGCGGGTCCCTTCCTGGTATCCCACCTCGACGTCGTCAGCGTCACGAGGGGTGGAGGCGGTCGGAAGAGAATCCATATCCGACGTGCCCAAGGACCCACTCGGCAAAGCGGGAAGATCGTCCTTGGCCGGACTACAGGTTGTATGCGGCATTAGAAAGACACCGCGGCTTAAAAAAAAATTATAAATCATCCGAGTCGGATACTTATGATCTTGCGGGGGCTTGGCCCTTGAGGGCCACTCCTCGTCACCGTCGCCAACATTGGCGGAGGCGATCCGGGGAAGGGTCCTTCCTTCTTGGACCCTTCGGCCTCCCTCGTTGGGAGGCCATCCTCTTCTTCTCTCCCTCATTTGGGAGAGGCCTCTTTCTTCTGCTCCTCGTCCTCGGGGAGGAGTCCGCCTCGAGTCATCGGACGATGAGTCGATACCATCGATCTGGGAACTCCTTGGGTTCCGTGGCCTTCTTCTTGGCCTTCTTCTCGGCACCACGTAAAGTCTGGGACCAGCAACCCGTCAAGCGGGTGTCCGCTGGGTCTTCGGAAGGGAGCCGGATAGTTAACCGATCCCGGACGTCTTACGCCCGATCTGTTAAAGGCATTGGGAGTTTAGATCCCACATAGAGTCAAACTATGGAAAAAATGAGTGTCCCATAAAGGATAACGTAGCTTACCTCACCGGCCGGGCGCTGCGTGCTGAATCCGCAACCTTCGGTTGCGGATGCGGGAGCTTCGGCGCCCTTGAACAGCACCCTCCAGGCAGCTTCGTACGTTGTGTCGAAGAGCCCGCTCAAGGTCCGGTGCTGTGTCGGATCAAATTCCCACAAATTGAAGGCTCGTTCTTTGGTGGGGAGAATCCGTGGACGAGCATGACTGGATCGCGTTGACAAGCTTAAGCTTCTTGTTCACGAAGTGCGGAGGCAGGGCTGAGTCGGTCGGCTCTTCAAACTACCCCATAGCAAGCCCTTCTCTTTCCGGAGGTGAGCTGCATGGGGATGCAGATCTGAATTCGGGGCCGTTGCCCATTTAGAGTCCGCTTGGCTCGGTGATGTAGAACCACCCGATTGCCACCCTTTGATGGATTCCATGAAGGCACCCTCGAGCCAAGTGGCGTTGGGCATTTTCCCACCATGGCGCCTCCGCACTCCGCTTGGCTGCCCTTCACAACCTTGACTTGACATTGAAGGTCTTTAGCCACAAGCTGAAGTGGAAATTTGGATCGATGAGGATGGCCTCGCACCTGACGATAAACGCCGAGATATTGAGGATGAAATTTGGGGCGGATCGTGGAAATCCGGCCGTAGTAGTACATGAGCCCCGGACGAAGGGGTGGAGGGAATCCCGATCCGCGGAGGAAGTGGGAAGAATCGACCCTCTCATGGGGCAGGGGTGGGGATGAGCTGCCCCTCGTCCAGGCTGACCAAGTGTGCGATGTCATTTGGGCGGTATCCGCGGCTTGCAGCTTCTCGATGTGCCCCTCCATAGCGGAGGAGGCCATCCACTTGCCTCCGCTCCGGACATGGTGGAGAAGGTTGAGGTGAGACGTCACGGACTTGGTATTTGGAGATCGAGTCGTGGAGATGGATAAGCAAAGGAGGAAGAAGGCGTGGGTAAAGAGGTGGATCCTTATCCCTTATATATGGGCGGCCGAAAACTATCGTCCCCACCGCCCGGTAAAACTCGCTTATCTCCCAAGTGCCACAATCAATGGCGCGGTTGGGTTACCACGTCCGTATTGATGGGAATCCGAAATAAGGGAACAAGATCTCTGCTTCGACAAGGCGTGCCAAGAAACCGCCGCTAAACGCTACCGAGGTGGTATAATAAATCTGATTCAAGTAAAGGCTTGGTAGTGGTGTGACGTCACGCATACAAAATCGTCGCCAGATTGAACTTGTGTAAATATTATTCTCTCTCTGATGGTATGTGGAATTCATTTCTGAGCGGACACTATCTGGTGTTCACAATCTTCTATGAATTATTCGAGGAGGAACCCGCCTTGCAATGCCGAAGACAATATGCGCGCCGGCCTCGTCGTCATTGAAGCTTTGGTTAGGGGACTCTTGAGGAATCTGGACTAGGGGTGTCGGATAGCGGACTATCATCATCGGCGGACTCCAAGACTATGAAGATACAAGATTGAAGACTTCGTCCGTGTACGGATGGGAATTTCCTTGGCGTAGAAGGCAAGCTTGTATCTGAGATATGTAGATCTCCTACCATTGTAACCGACTCTGTGTAACCCTAGCCCTCTCCGATGTCTATATAAACCGGAGGGTTTTAGTCCGTGGGGCGACAACAATTACAACAATCATACCATAGGCTAGCTTCTAGGTTTAGCCTCCTTGATCTCGTGGTAGATCCACTCTTGTACTACCCATATCATCAATATCAATCAAGCGGGGTAGGGTTTTACCTCCATCGAGAGGGCCGAACCCGGTAAAAACATCGTGTCCCTTGCCTCCTGTTACCATCCGCCTAGACGCATGAGTTGGGACCCCCTACCCGAGATTAGCGGTTTGACACCGACATGGGGGCTTACGCTTACAAAGCGGCGTCTGTTTTGTCCACTAAAGCTGGCTATCATGCCCTGTCTGACTTGGGAGCTTCACACCCAAGGGGCCAAAGAGAGTATTATTGCTAAAAGCACAACTCAAACATAGGCACCCATTGAGCACAGCTCACGAGTTACTTAGGGGCTCTTTGTGTAAAGTAACAAAAAGTTTGAAAGGACCATTGTAATTGGTATCGACCCACGGCTTGGAAGCTTTGGTGTATTCACCTAAAACCCGGGTTAACTTGCCTTCATCAAGTAAGCCACTCCTATCCGAGTAATCTGGCATGACCCTTGAGCGTTTGACAAGTTACTCTCATTGAGACCCTGAACTTGTCAAAGTTAAAACGACGATTGGTTAGTTGGAGGCCCATCTTAAAAGGCTTTGTCAAACGGTTTAACTCAGCGGCCTGGCAGCCCACGAAAAACCTCGAATTTGGGCCTGGCAGCCCTCGAAAAGCCTCGACGACAAGTTTTATTTGCTTTTGCTTTTTGCAAAGTGTTATCTCTTTTTTGATCAAGTTTTAAGGTAAACCGGCGTCTCTTGACCCGGCCAGACCATATGTCATTACATCAACCCGGTGTTTCTTAACCCGGTGTGGCTTCCAGTTATCAAATTGTTAGTACATAGTCATTTATGAACTGGCATATCTTAATCCGGTCTGGCATTGACTATAAGTCACCAGGATGATCATCCGGTGTTTATCATAACCCGGCATGGCTTATTATGTACTAGCACAGCATGGTGGGAGTTATCAACACTCAAGATTTGGGTTATCACCCTTACTACAAAAAGTTGGCAAACCAACGATGTGATTCAATGTCACATGTATGATATATTTCATATTTGATTATTCTTAAGTGCAGCCTTAGTTATAAACCCGAGTTATATGTTGGGCATTATGACCCGTCCGGCGGTAAACCGCCAGGACACTTTAAGCTTGTTGTATGCAGCAACAGGTTGAATAAAGCATAATTATAAATCACCGGTGTATATTAACCCGGCCTGGCTTTGGACTATAAGTCGCCAGTATATATTTGGATTGCGCCATTGGAATCATGCGCTAATAGATCATTGGATTATATTATTCAAATCTTCAAATAGCCAACATGGCTGGATTTTATTATGGTTATCAATAACCGGTATTATGATTGAGGTTTTCAAAGTCGCTTTAGCGCAATGGTTATTATTTTATCAATGGATATGATTTATTCTACAATTGAAGGAATAGTCCCGAGTCGCTGCAGGCTTACGATCCGGCACTTGGGGGCTACATTATTCAAGGTTGAGATTATATCAAATATGAAAGTCTCATGTCGCTGCAAGCATGCACCATGACACTTGGGGTCTAATGCAAAGTCATTTTTATTGGCCTTATTGAAGACCCGACTCATCACATCATACTGAGCCGGCCCTTGGGGGCTACACGTTGCTGTTCAAATCTATATGATCATATTTATAAAGTCCCTGCTCATTATTGCATGATGACCCGGCCCTTGGGGGCTACACTGGTTGAAGTTTTTTGAGCATCATGCAATTTCAAGTCCCATGTTGCTGCAAGCATGACAACCTAGCACTTGGGGGCTACATATGTGGAACACTCAGTTTTGACTAATGATTGAGATGAACAAACCGGATTTCTTCAAAGGTTGCAACATTTATATTGGAGCAAGTCTTAAGCTATCACTATGTTCTCCTCTTAAGACATGGGGGCTACAGGTATTATGCATATATAAGGAGGAACATCTTTCAAATTATCAGTTTTGAGCAAATCAGGAAGATCAATTACATGACCCAGTGTCAACAACAATTATGACCCGGCATCGTCTGTTATATAACTCGGCAATTTCGGTAATGATAAACCGGTAAGTTTTACATTTTTAAGCTGGCTGAATATCAGATGAATATTTGAAGACCAGTATTTTTTAAACCGACGCTTTGGAAGCCGACTCAAGTGGATTATTCTTCACAATATTTCTCTGTGGGAAATCAATGTCATCAAATTGAGTATGAAGCTGGTTTATTGACCTAGATTTTCCAGAAGAAGGAAATGACAAGGAATTAAGGATGATCAGGTGCCGGTTTACAAGAATTCTTAACCCGGAGCATAATCTGTCAAATTTGTTCTTGTGTTTGTTTTACAGGATCAGTTTAACATGGATAAATCCAAATTAAATTGGGGGCTAATGTCGGGGATATACCCCGCAGCGTAAACCGGACGGAAGTATAACCCAGCCAGACTTGGCGGTTTACTTAAGACCCCGCTTACACTTGGCGATTCACTGGCGACCCGCCCTGACCTGACGGTTTACAAGCAACCCGCCTAGTCATTATGACTCACCGGTGACCCGGCGAACGAGTCATACGGATGACAAGGCCCAAGGCCCAGAAGGCCAGTTCATGTTAATGGTGGGCTGGTTTAAGAGGAAGACATAAGGAATATTCTCCTACAAAGGAAGCAAGACTAGGACTCCACTTGTAATAGAGTAATCCTAATCCTACTAGGACTAGTCATGTAAACCGCCCCTTCAACTTATATAAGGAGGTGCATTGCTCCCCAAAGAGGGACAGGCAAGAATAAACAATCTCTAGGGCTAGACACAAAGAGCCGGTTTACGGCGACTCTCTCGTGATGATAATGAGACATAGCCACAAACAACATGTAGGGCTATTACCGGATGATGTTTCCTGGGGACCAAAGCTGTCTAAATCCTTGTCTTGTGTTGCGTCTCTCGATTCCGCCCAACCCCTCTCAAGCTACCGCATAGATGTGTTGGCCTCGCTACTAAGTCCTCACACTAAGGACATCTGACGTGTCAATTCCACGACACCAAGCCTTACTCCAATCAAACCCAAACACACCTTGTATTTGGCACATGAACAAATTTAATTGGTACTATGAAGCAAGAGTCCATGAATTGGGGATTAATAAACACATCATAGTCTCGACGAGTGAGCAGTTGATAAGGGAGGAGGATGTACCCGCAGATGGATATCGACGGCCGTGGCCAGGCTCCCGATTTGTACTGCGCGACAAAAAGTGAGAAGCAGTGGGCGGATACCTATATGAGCGCGGATCGGATCGAATTGGACTGGCCTATGCATGGCCGGAAGGAGGCAGGGATGGATGCGACTTACGTGTAAACTCTCCCGCAAGGATGTTTGATGCCCGTTTGCTTGAATTTCCACCCATCCTCCAGATCGATCATCTGGGGGTCCTGCTCTTGCCCTGCCATCGCCATCGTAGCCATTCGTTTGACCCTCAACGGCGGCTGCAAACACTCGAGGAGGCTGAGTTTTGTTGCATCCGTCAGCATGTGGGGTTTGTGTCGATTGGGAGAGGGATGGGGAACAGGAGACATGGCGGCCAGCTTATGAGGTGGAGGGATTCAGTCGTACGAAGGACGTTTCAATCAGAGGAGGTTCGCTTCCGCTTCCTTTTTCTTTTTTACTAGATCATTGATGGCGCGCATTGCTGCGCCCATCTATTTTTATGATAGAAGGACATGATTTTCAAATATGTGGATACATGAAAAAATATAGTAAAGGATAGTAGGTTAGGACTTTTTTTCTTGGGTCTGATGGGCTTAGAATTGAACATTAAAGCCGACATTGTTGCGTATGAGCAGTTCACACTGCTGTGTGACATTACATGCTAGGTGAGGGAGTCCTGGACTAGGGGGTGTCCGGACAGCCGAACTATCATCGTCCGCCGGACCCCAAGACTACGAAGATACAAGATTGAAGACTCCGTCCCGTGTCAGGATGGGACTTTCCTTGGCGTGGAAGGCAAGCTTGGCGTCTGGATATGTAGATCTCCTACCATTGTAACCGACTCTGTGTAACCCTAGCCCTCTCCGGTGTCTATATAAACCGGAGGGTTTTAATCCGTAGGACACAACATCCATGACAACAATCATACCATAGGCTAGCTTCTGGGGTTTAGCCTCCTTGATCTCGTGGTAGATCCACTCTTGTAATACACATCATCAATATTAATCAAGCGGGGCGTAGGGTTTTACCTCCATCAAGAGGGCCGAACACAGGTAAAACATCGTGTCCCTTGTCTCTGTTACCATCCGCCTAGGCGCGCATTCGGGACCCCCTACCCGAGATCCGCCGGTTTTGACACCGACATTGGTGCTTTCATTGAGAGTTCTTCGGGTGCGTCACCGATAGGCAGTGGCTCCTTCAATCAACAACACCGTCGTGGTGAGACTTTTCTCCTCGGACAGATCTTACGTATTGGCGGCTTCGCTGCGGGCAATTCACTTGGCCATCTGGAAGCAGATCAAAGCTCGCCCTGGCCATCAGTCGGGTTGGAAGCCTAAACTTCACGGCCGACATCGCGGGGACTTGATCTTGACGGACTCGAGTCGCGGCCGGCGTGCCGACTTGCCACGATGGGCATGATTTAGCTCGCCACGGACGGTGCCTTGGTGGCCGCACATGAATCCGCTCCGGCCCTTAGTCCGGAGCCGATGGCGCGGTCGAGGACTGGTGGTGGACACCGCCTCGGGCTGCACCTTCCACAGCGATGGGCGAACACTAACCTTGTCCCTTGTAAAGCTCGTGACTCCGAGGTGCCGGACTCCTTGCCGGACTCCGAACCTCCTGCGCCCCTGCCAATCGAATCTGATTGGGCACCGATCATGGAGTACACTGCCACGGACATCTTCCAACACTCACCCTTTGGTGACATCCTAAATTAGCTAAAGCATCTCTCGCTATCCAGGAGAGCCTGGCGGATTACGGCGAGATGGTTGGGATCTGAGACGATGAAGAAATTCAAAACCCACCCACCACCCACTTTGTAGCCACTTGTCGACAATCTAACCGACATGCTAGACTATGACTCGATGACATCGGCGGTATGGACGGCGATGGGAGGCGAACAAACCCGGCACCTACGGGCTTTGGAAGACCACCTCGTCATATGACATATACATGGTGGACACCCCAAAAGATGGGGACGGCGAAGAAAGCGGAGGCGATTCCTTAAAGAAACAGCCCAAGCGCCGACGCCAAGCGCCGCTCTAAATCCGCCACAAGAAGAATGGAGATTCCGGCACAGGAGATAATAACACCCAGAGCGGTCGAAGACAATCCCCTCCGGCAAGATTCAGCGCAAGAGGATCACGAAGCAAGCCCTCGCGAGAAGCGGCATTTAAGAGGTCGAGGATGATAATTACATGCCTCCCTCACGGAGGCAGGCGAGCCTCGGCGATGATGAATTCGTCGTGCGAGGATCCCGTCGAACAAGGCGTTTCAAGCGCGGGCTAATGGCCACGGCAAATAGCCTAAAGAAAAAAGCAGCGACTTCAAGCTGATCAAGACCTGCTGGCGATCGATGGACCGAGGTCCTCGCGGCGAAAGTATGAACTCGAGCGTCCCTCAAGAGTTACCCAAACGCAAGTTGCTCCCGATTAGAGGAAGAAGCATATATACCTTCATCACCAACGGCGCTGTCGGCCGACCGACCACCCGTGGTCGCGACGAGGCATCCGGGCCCTCCACCAAGACCGTGCCCGGCATCGCTCTAAAATCTGAAGCCAAGAGGGCACGCGTCGGACTTGCGAGATATATTGGAGGACAAAGCAAGGCAATCCAGATCCATCTGCGGATCACGTGGGCCTAGCGACCCACGGCGAATACCGTCGCGCGGATACAACAACTCCGGCGGGCGAACACAGTGACGATGCTCCCTCAAGCAACATCGTGATATTGCTCAATCTGAGCGCGCACACCGCTATGCTTCCCGACGAAGTAATGGTTCATCAAATCCCTAAAGGGTTTAAACCCGTAAACATTGAATCCTACGATGGCACAACAGACCCCGCGGTTTGGATCGAAGATTATCTCCTTCACATCCATATGGCCCGCGGTGATGATCTCCACGCCATCAAGTATCTCCCACTCAAGCTTAAAGCACCAGCTTGGCATTGGCTTAATAGATTCCCCGCAGAGTCAATTGGGTGTTGGGAAGACCTGGAAGCCGCATTCCTCGACAACTTCCAGGGCACATATGTGCGACCACCAGACGCCGATGACCTAAGCCACATAATTCAGCAGCCGGATGAATCGGCGAACGATTACGGACACGGTTCTTAACAAAGAAAAATCAAATCATCGATTGTCCGGATCAGAGGCCCTCGCAGCCTTCAAACATAACATCCATGACGAGTGGCTAGCCCGCACCTAGGACAGGAAAAGCCGAAATCCATGGCAGCCCTCACATCACTAATGACCCGCTTACATGCGGGAGAGGACGGTAGCTGGCTCGCGGCAACAACCTCGGTAAAAATTCGGCAGTTCGGATACCAAGGACCACAATGGCGGTCGCGTCGAAGCAAAATAAGCGCCCGCGTTAACGACAACGACAAGGAGGATCTGGCGGTCAACGCTGGATTCCGAGGCTCTAAACCCGGTCAGCGGAAGAAGCCATTTAAAAGAACAACTCCGGGTCCGTCCAATTTGGACCGAATACTCGACCACTCATGCCAGATACATGGCACCCCCGAAAAGCCAGCTAACCACACCAACAGAGATTGTTGGGTATTCAAGCAGGCAGGCAAGTTAATTGCGAAAACAATGACAAGGGCTGCGTTGCGACAGCGAGGAAGAGACCGGCCGCCAAGCGGTAGAGGACGAAGGTTTCCCCCACAAGTGGGGACGGTAAACATGATATCGCAACCCATATACCCAAGAGGGGCGAGCGTGCACTAAGGGGCGTATATGCGATGGAGCGGTCGCCCGAAGTTCAATCCATGGTCCTCTTGCCCGATCACTTTCGATCGAAGAGACTATCCGACCGATATCTGCCATGGCGGATTCGCGCGTGGTTTTAGACCCAATCGTCGATGGATTTCACCTCACGAGAGTCGATGGATGGCGGCGATAGTCTGAACACGCTTTATCGAGGATCTGATCGCAAGATGGGCATAGACCCTCAAGGATTAAACCTCTGAAAGCGACCTTCAAAGGCGTCATACGAATGTCGAGGCCAATTATGCGAGCTCGATCCTGCTGGAAGTGGTCTTGGATCCCGGACAATTTCGAGCGAGAGTTAATCTTGACATAGTCCCGTTCGCGATGGCTATCACGCTCTGCTTTCGGACGAACCGCGTTCGCAAAGTTCAGCGGTGCCGCTTTTACGCATACCTAAAGCTCAAGATGCGGGCCCTCGAGTCATCATGGTCAAAGGAAATACGGAGCGCCCTCCGAGCGGAGGAACATCTGGCTGCTCATGGCGGAAATCTGAGCAGCCTTTTAAGGCAATTTTAGTCCGGCCGTTAAGCGGCCAAACATGGCCAAACGTGCGGAGCAACATCAACCAAGACCACAGCGCGTCCGAGCACGTAGCAATGCGGACCCAACTTGACCCTCGCATGATTGCAGGACCAACCCTCCGCGTACATCATTACGCTATGGAGATACCATGGGCCTAGGGGGAGGGGCACGACCACAACAGACCCAGAGTGCGGCTCAACCACACCAGGGGCTCACAAGTGTGTCTCTCCTTTTTTTTTCTTTTTTCTATTTTCCTTCTTTGTATACACAGGACTCCGTTCACTAGAGGCCCTGTCCGGCGGCGAACCCGCCGAACTCACGATGCAACAGCCAGGGAGGGAAAAAGGCTGCGACGAACACTCAGGTGGTCTCCATTACGAGCATTAAATTCGATTATATACACGATTACAGCCCACCTGGAGGGGACATGTTTATTTAGTCAATCCCTTGCTTACCGCACTATTTGTATCCTTCCGCACTCATAGCGAAATTCCTTGAATAAATAATGCAGCACTTTTTGCTGTAATTGCATTACTTTACATATATGTTTACTAATGACATCTTGCACCCGTATATTTTGGTGCGGCCGAATACACGAGGGCTTATGTTCCCCGCATTATGGTGTGATAAGTCCGAACACTTTCTAAAGTGCGGCACCGAACTTATAGCATTATATGAATCGGCTCGAATCATGTCTTGGGTCAATAGTTGGGTTTGCGGCTCCCACGTTTTGGTGCCTTACGTTCCGTTACGTCGGCTAAGGTAGCCTTT
The DNA here is from genome assembly GCA_021437245.1 of Aegilops speltoides. NCBI lineage: Eukaryota > Viridiplantae > Streptophyta > Magnoliopsida > Poales > Poaceae > Aegilops > Aegilops speltoides. Next base: position 231,660,869 of record CM038141.1, read on the forward strand.
GGGAGAACCACTGCGATTGCGCCCGGTTGAGTTAGGCGGCGCCTCGATGGAAAGCTAAAAGCGGCGGCATGATAAGGCGAGAGACGGTCATTGTTCGAGAGGTCTTTTGGGTCCCTAAAGACTTATCTTTGCTTGACGAAGTCGGATAATGTCCGATGAAGGCGTGGATAGCGCCCCGAATTTGGTCTTCCGAATACTAGGGGCTTCGCCGAAATTTAAAATTATAGAATTCTATGGCTAAGTGAGAGTGTTCAAGCATTATAAGTCTGGTTGCCTTGTTCGTTGTGTTGAGTGCCTCCCTAGATGGACCCAAAAATGGGAACAAGAGTGCTCAAGTTTATCCCGAACACCCCACTTTCATGGCTTGGGGGTGAAGCCAACGACTTGCCATCTCTCGGATCTTATAAGCGACCGCATACGAAGGTAATATTTTAAATTAAAAAAAGCGTTTCTTAGCGCATATGAACAAAGTGTTCAGCGCTGCGGGATAATACATAGCGAGTTTACTCAATAATTACATCTTTGGGGCACTCATCCATAATATTGCGGGCACCCTTGAGACAGTCTTATAGTATATTTGGCGTCGATACTCCTTGCCGTGGCGGCGGTCGATAAAGCCTCTCGACATCGGCTGTCCGGTGCACCTTTGCGCGGGCAAGGGCCCGACGAGCACCTTCAATATAGGCGGAGCGCTTGATGACCTCCACCCAGGAGCACACATCCACCAGCCGCCGCACGAGGCCGAAGTAGCTCCCAGGCATGGCCTGTCCAGGTGTGACGCCCCCGATTTAATCGTACACTAATCATGCACGCAAACGTGTACGATCAAGAACAGGGACTCACGGGAAGATATCACAACACAACTCTAAAAACATAAATAAGTCATGCAAGCATCATAATACAAGCCAGGGGCCTCGAGGGCTCGAATACAAGTGCTCGATCATAGATGAGTCGTGGAAGCAACAATATCTGATCTGGACATAAGTTAAACAAGTTTGCCTTAAGAAGGCTAGCACAAACTAGGATCTGAGATCGAAAGAAGCGCGGGCCTCCTGCAGGATCCTCCTAAACTACTCTGGTGGTAAATCTGCGGCACCTGCGTAGTAGTAGGCACCTCCGGTGTAGTAGTCGTCATCGACGGTGGCGTCGGCTCTGGGCTCCAACATCTGGTTGCGACAACGAGAAAAAAGAAGGGAAAGGGGAAAAGGGGAGAAAGCAACCGTGAGTACTCATCAAAGTACTGCAAGCAAGGAGCTACACTACATATGCATGGGTATATGCGTAAGAAGGCCATATCGGTGGGTGAGCTGCGAGAATGCCGAATAAGAGGGGATAGCTAATCACGTCGAAGACTAAACTCACAGGCGACCTCCGTCTTGCTGACATGTAGAAGAGAGTAGGTTGAAGTCCTCCAAGTAGCATCTCCACGTTGCATCTCCAAGTAGCATCTCGGTAGCATCGCATAGCATAATCCTACCGGCGATCCTCTCCTCGTCGCCTGTTAAAAGCGATCACCGGGTTGTATCGGCACTTGGAAGGGTGTGTTTTATTAAGTATCCAGTTCTAGTTGTCATAAGGTCGAGTACAACTCGGGTCGTCCTTTTACCGAGGGACACGGCTATTGAATAGATTAATCTTCCTGCAGGGTGCACCACATAACCCAACACGCTTGATCCCATTTGGCGGACACACTTTCTGGGTCATGCGGCCTCGGAAGATCAACACGTCGCAGCCCTACCTAGGCTGTGAGAGAGGTCGACCGCCGGTCTAAACCTAAGCGAAGTGCAGGCCCATCGCCACGAGCACACACAAGACGTTCGTCTGTGGCCGGAGCGTAACTAGCCCCCTAATACAAGCGCAGCTTACGTTCCAATCCGGCGCGCGCTTCGATTCTTGGCGTCAAGAAGGCTTGGTGATACCACGGCGTCGGGATACCCATAACTACTCCCACGTAGATGGTTAGTGCGTATAGACCAAATGGCGGACTCGGATCAAATACCAAGATCTCGTTAAGCGTGTTATTATGAGTCAACCGCGGACGCCCGATCGAGGGCCAGGCCCACCTCTCACCTAGGCGGTCTCAACCTGCCTGTCGCTCCGCCACAAAGATCCACCACAGAGGACCGTCGGGACAAAGGTCCTTCAGCCCCCAATCAAGTGAATCACTCATGGTACTCTTGACGAGACCGACTTTAGTCACCATCTCAGTAGTATGTATGTATGTATAGTATACACCGTGATCACCTCCCGAGTGATCACGGCCCAATAGTATAGCAAGGCGGTCGACAAGAATGTAGGGCCAATGATGATAAACTAGCACCCTATACTATGTATTTAGGATTGCGGTAAGGTATCAGCAGATGTAGCAACAATGTCGGGCTATGCATCGAATAGGATTATCGGCGATAACATGCTACACTACTCTAATGCAAGCGTTATAGAGGAGAATAGGCGATATCTGGTGATCAAGGGGGCTTGCTGGTTGCTCGGCAAGAGAGAGGGTCGTCAACACCGTAGTCGAACCGGGCGGCAGCGGCGTCGGTCTCGTAGTCTACCCGAGAGAAGAGGGGAAGAAACAATGAATACAATGCAAGCAGATGCATATCGATGCATGACAAGACAAATAACGATGCTAGGTGTGCCCAATTGCGGTAGTAGGTGATACCGAGCGAAGGAAACATCAGGAAAGTATTCCGGTGTCCGTGTTTTCAGACGAGATGAACCGGAGGTGAAATGTTGCAGGTTCACTATGCTAGGGGCGTGGCGGATGAGCAGGCTGCGTGTTTGGATTCGTCTCGTCGTTCTGAGCAACTTTCATGTAGAAAGTATTTTCATCTGAGCTACGGTTTATTTTATATGATTTTCTAAAGTTTTAAATCATTTTTAGAATTTATTTAATTAAATTAAACTAACATTATCGAGCGATTACTGCGGCGTCGGCATGACATCAACATAGCGTCGGCGATCGACAAAGGCATTGGTGGTCGGTGACATGTGGGTCCCATTAGTCATTGGTGATTAGTCTAATTAGGGTTTAATTAAACTATCTACTTAATTAGATTAATTAAGCAGATTAATTAACTTAATTAATTGATAACTATTATAATTATTAATTAATTAATTAATTATATATTTATTTTATTTCGTTTTTTTAAAAACGTTTTGGAAATGAGGCCCCATTGTCATAGGCCCTTTGGGGCCCTATCGGGTCGGCGTCTTGGCGCACAGGCGTGAACACAGCGCCCGATGGGCGACCCGGCCCAGCCTCGGCGTGACCCAAGCGAGGCGGCGCAGCGACCACGGCCGACCGAGGAGGCGGCGGAGGGTGGCATGGCGTAAGCGAGCGAGGTAGCAGCAGCAAGACAAAGACGGGCCGTCGATGGCGGTCGGCGCAACCGAGGCGCCGGTGATCAAGGAGCGAGCAGGCGAGCGAGGAGAGCTGGCGGAGGGCGTGGTTGCACTTGCGCGGGTGGACACGGGGTCACGGGCTGCATGACGAGGAGCAGCAGACAAGCAGAGCGAGTCACGCGTCGTGGGCGGTGGCGGGGAGGAGGCGAGGCGGCTGCTGAGGCCACAGGCGCGTGACCGGCGCTGCAATCTGATGACATGGCGGGAAGAGAGGAGAGGCGGGAGTCGCTCACTGGGGCCGTAGGGTTCGAGGTAGCGGGGCTCGGGGAGGAGGACGGGGAAGGCGCGTCGCAGGGGAGGCAGTCCGGTGAGGAGGGGCTTGGCGGCGTGGCCTCCGGCGAGTCGATGTCGGCGTCTGGCCGTCGGCGAGCTGCAGGTCGCAGCCCGATCGGATCGGATCGGGAGGAAGCGTGAGGGAGTGGGGGAAGTGGGGTGGTTTGCTAGGTCACGAGGAGTGGGGAATAAGGGAGGCGGGGTGGGCCGGCCAAGGGGGCCTGGTAGCCCTGTTGGGCCGAACGGCCCAGGGAAGGGGGGTTCTGTTGTTTTACATTTTGTTTTGTTTTCCTTTCATTTTTTATTATTTATTTATTTTACTTTCTGTTTTAGTTCACTTTAAAATAATTAGGCATTTTCTAAAAATTTGTTTTCTCCACAATAATTACCAGTGCAATATTTGGCACCCACCGAACATTTTTGTTTTGGCTTTTGAAAACTTTGGGTGTTTGTCACTAATTCATTTTTTTATTTGCAATGTTTTTGGAACTACCACTTGATTAGCAATAGTAACGTAGATGACATGGCATCATCAGGAGAGTTTTACTGTAGCCTGATTATCCGGGCGTCACAATTCTCCTCCACTACAAGAAATCTCGTCCCGAGATTTAAGAGGAGAGTAAGGGGGAAAGTTCTGGTGACGATATTCTAGCGAGTGCTCCCAGTCTTGGTTGCTCTTCTTGAAGAGGTCGATCCATTAAGTTGATTTCTTCGTTTCTCTGCTTCAGGTCATGATGATGAAGTCGGCATCCCTTCTTCGGGAACTCCATCGTACTTACGTAAAATGATAAGGGGTAACTCGAAAGATCGGAACTCTGCACGGTTGCTTATCCGGTAGATAACATTAGGGAAGGTGGCGAAAAGTAACTCTCGAATTGAAGCTTAAGAAAGTATTGAGAGCAAAGTAAGGAGGTGCCATAAGACGTTTCAAGCAGCCAGGCAATCGTTCCATGCCTCGTCAGAAGGTGAGAGGGGTTTCAGGGCAACAAGGATAAGTACGGTGTCTGATAACAGAATTGATGATCTCCCGGAAAGTGGCTCGTGAATTATGTACGAGTCCCCGCGGGAGGAATAACTTTGGGAATAGGGGTGTACAGGAGAGTCAGGTTTCGATCCTGGGACCTGTGGGTTATGGGCCCACCATGTGGTTGAAAGTAGGAAGGGGGCCGACACCTTGCACGGTCACGATAGTAAGGCGTGTTAGAGGGTAGCCTATCAGTTATGTCGGCAACAACGCCGATGCCAAGGCGAGGGCGAAGAAGAACCATTTTCTGCTTTCGTTGAACAAAGCGGACCAATAGGCAAAGTTCTCGTCCATCGGTGGTGACCGGAATGCTATCGACAATTTCAACAGGTCTTCTTGTGAGTTGTACACCGAGGTGTTTGCACAAGCAGAGAATTATTACTGCCTATATCATATAGATCATAGAAATGGTCTAAACAAACCAATGGAAAGGGAAAAGTGTCTATCGATTTAATCGAGCGATGGAAAGAAAAATGTGTTTAAACACATAATTGAGGTATATCCTTCCATGGACAAGCAGAGAGCATGATATCCATGACGGGATATAACGAGGAAACCATTTAGGTTATGGGAGAGTAATTTTCATGGCATTATCCATACAGCGGTGTTTGAATAATTGATAATGAAAATTTAGCATTGTGCTTCAAATGTTTTTATTGAAGATCGAATTACCACAAACAAGCTTGAGATAGCATGGACATGGTCTTCAAGCAAAAGTCGGACTTTGGATACACAAAGGATTCATCGAGAACAACTTGTAGAATAAGTCTTACAATTTCCTCATGGAAGAATGGATAGCCTTGCTAATAAGGAAACTATAACAAGAGGTCATCCGGCCGGTGTCTTGGGCCTGCCATCACCTTACGGGTCATAAAAGACCGGTGTTATAACTCTTGGAAAAATGTTCCAACCATCATATCGTAGAGATTCAGATCGATCGGTGTTAGGATACCTCAAACTCACGATGCTTGAGGAGAAAAGGTGCGATACAAATTGGCGAGATGACGCCGAAGATTCTCGGAGATGAACCATGGAAGCGAGTTCGAAACAAGAGTTCATCGGTAAACCAACGAGAGGATGAGGAGGTGGTGATGGAATCGGCGACAATTCATCGAGATTAACAAAAGATGGATTTCGCAATTATGTGAACAAGGAGATAACATTTGTCAGATCAAATGGCATCATGATGTATGCTCGAGGAAAACATACACAATTAAACATTGGTTGAAAGGTGCACCCGAAATATGGGCTGGGTTGCACAACCAACGTCGGAATGGTGATTCAATAATCAAATGTTTAAAAATGAACAACCAACCATTAACTTCAAAGTAATAGGGTTGCTAGAAGGGCAGAATCCAAATTGCACCGTTCATCTGTTGGTATCCTGGTTAGAACCAACACGGGGACCAAGAAAGAATGGTGATGGCGAGAAGCATCGCTGCAACAAGAATTTCTTAAGAGGTGGTGAAATTCTCACGACATTCTTGACATAAAAGGTGGTAATATTCCAAGGTAAAGAAGAACAATGCTGGGTAGCAAGGATCTCAAGGTACAACACAAAACACGAACAAGTTTGTGTTAGAGTGGAGGCATTAAAGTGGTCGATGACAACACAAATCATCGAAGGCAAGGATGGTATTTCTCATCATGAATTCAATAGATATCCAATAAGGAGTCAAGATGTTGATGATGATCACGACAAATTTTGTCGAGAGGCTCCACGAAGATGTAATCCATCGGCGATGACATCAAGTTAAAGGAATTATGAAGCAAAAGGTTATTGGAACCATGGAGTGCGACACAAACTTGAAATCAAGCTTGTTGTTCAAGGTGAAATGATATGATGAGGAAAATCGACATAAAGCAGCTCATCGTCGAAAGTTGTGCTCCGGGAAGAAAGGACCGGTAGCATAGTTAAAATTTAGCACAAAATGATATAGCCGATCGGGCTAGGAATGGCGTGATGGAGTATTAAACTTCTCATCCACAATGTACTAGAATCTTGAATCACGAGGCGATTCGATTAAGCTAATCGGTGTTCTCGGTTGGCGACAACCCAGAACCCGTGGAGTGACTAAGGCGGGAAAGGCACTACTTCATCGAAATGCATAAGATGTAGTGCAATCGGTTGATATCCTCGAGATACTAGGGGTTAGTACTCGAAGGTAGATCAAGATAGAGGTTGGATGGGTGTATTGATGCATGAGAGGACAAGTGGTTTAACTTGTCAGAAATGGAATCAAGTAGAAAATATGGTCGGATCCATGATTGCAAAGGATCAATTCACAGATTCCAAATGATATTATAACAAGGAAATAGTTATTATTACAAGAAGCTTCCATGATAGGATCTACATCGTGTCCATGGGCATGAACACAAAGTTCAAGGTCGACTCCACTTCTTCAATGTATAACCTTCCATTCACTTCTCGCTTTGATAAAGGCATTAGTGTTGAAAGTTTTACGGTGAAATACCGGATGAGTATGACTCGTGAAAACTTCGAGTTCACACATATAAAGGAAGGCATAGGTTCAACCCATCGGTGTCGTGAAACATATACCACAAGCTTCAATAGTAAATACCACTAGCTCGAAAGCAGAGCATGGTTGGCCAGCAGATGATACAATTTACCAAAGGCACTATGTATCAAGGGAAGAACTCACAAGGTGATTGAATATGAAGGACACTGTCGGATAACAATCCAACAATGGATCGGGTGATCCTAGCGGAGCTGATGTGAGTACGGTACTCCATCGGAGGAAGAAAGAATGCACGAGCATCATATTATAGAACATCAGAATAATTCGATGCTTCGATAACAAAGGAATTACGATTTCCAAAACAAAGGATCGGGAAGCGATCGCTCACGATCAAGGATGGATAAGTTGGATAAACCAGAGGCACAATTGGCGACAAATAGTTTGGTGAGAACCAGCTCATGTTCAAAAATGATGTCGAGTCGGAAAGATAATTTAGAAGGGTTGATAGATGATTGTGTGCATTCGCACACATATTGAATCAATAGGATCAAAATGACCGTGTCAAAAGATACTAGTGAATATTGCGGATATATGGGAAGCATCCATAATGCTAGTAAACAAGTATTTGCGAGCAATAAAGCTGCTAAGGATTTTGGAGGATTGAATAGTATTTCAAAGACTTTTGTGAAACACACGAACAAGCTGGGATGGCGGATACTCGAAGATGCGAGAAATTATTCTTAGGGGTATTGGTGGCAAAGAAGCGCAAGGCGGTAGGCACAAAATATTCTCGGGGTATCTTGTAATAACAAGATCATTGGGAATAAAAGTAAGCATAACGGTGTAAGTATTTATCCATAAGGATATTTGATTGGAAGGAATTGCAAAAGCAACAGGCACAAGGTCTCGAGAGAAAATCAGAGAGTATCTTCCAAATCTTCTGGTACAGTCGGCGATCATCTGGACTGAAGGGGCTCTCCGGGAAAAAGTATTTTCGAGAACCTAAAGTTAGATTTTAGTAAAAATCGTTTAACCCGAATAGAAGAGAGTTCAGAATCCCGGAGTAAAGATCGAGGAGTAAAAGATCCTAATACCACCCATTTGGCGACGTGGGCCCATGGGCGCCTGACCAAGTTAGTAAAACAATTTTCATCGACTAGACTCAACCCGGCCAAGGAGTGTGGAAGGGGATTCCTACAGCGATCGGCTCGATACCAACTGTGGCGCCCCGATTTAATCGTACACTAATCATGCACATAAGCGTGTACGATCAAAACGAGGACTCACGGAAGATATCACAACACAACTCTAAAAACATAAATAAGTCATGCAAGCATCATAATACAAGCCGGGGGCCTCGAGGGCTCGAATACAAGTGCTCGATCATAGGCGAGTCGTGAAGCAACAATATCTGATACGGACATAAGTTAAACAAGTTTGCCTTAAGAAGGCTAGCACAAACTAGGATCAGATCGAAGAAGCGCGGGCCTCTGCAGGATCCTCCTAAACTACTCACAGTCGTCGTCTGCGGCACGCTTGCGTAGTAGTAGGCACCTCCGGTGTAGTAGTCGTCATCGGCGGTGGCGTCGCTCACAGGCTCCAACATCTGGTTGCGACAACCGAAAAGAAGGAAAAGGGGAAAAAGGGGAGAAAGCAACCGTGAGTACTCATCCAAAGTACTGCAAGCAAGGAGCTACACTACATATGCATGGGTATATGCGTAAGAAGGCCATATCGGTGGGTGAGCTGCGAGAATGCGAGAATAAGAGGGGATAGCTAATCACTGTCGAAGACTAAACCTGGCGACCTCCGTCTTGCAAACATGTAGAAGAGAGTAGGTTGAAGTCCTCCAAGTAGCATCTCACGTTGCATCTCCAAGTAGCATCTCGGTAGCATCGCATAGCATAATCCTACCGGCGATCCTCTCCTCGTCAGCCTGTTAAAAAGCGATCACGGGTTGTATCGCACTTGGAAGGGTGTGTTTTATTAAGTATCCAGTTCTAGTTGTCATAAGGTCGAGGTACAACTCCGGTCGTCCTTTTACCGAGGGACACGGCTATTGAATAGATTAATCTTCCTGCGGTGCACCACATAACCCAACACGCTTGATCCCATTTGGCGGACACACTTTCTGGGTCATGCCCGGCCTCGGAAGATCAACACGTCGCAGCCCCACCTAGGCACAACAGAGGTCGAGACGCGGTCTAAACCTAAGCGCGCAGTGCAGGCCCATCGCCTGAGCACACACACAAGCGTTAACGTCTGTGCCGGAAGCGAACTAGCCCCTAATACAAGCGCGAGCTTACGTTCCAATCCGCGGCGCCGCTTCGATTCTTGACGTCAAGAAGGCTTGGTGATACCACGGCGTCGGGATACCCATAACTACTCCCACGTAGATGGTTAGTGCGTATAGACCAAATGGCGGACTCGGATCAAATACCAAGATCTCGTTAAGCGTGTTATTATGAGTCAACCGCGGACGCCGGTCGAGGCCAGGCCCACCTCTCACCTAGGCGGTCTCAACTCTGCCTGTCGCTCGCCACAAAGATCCACACGAGAGGACCGTCGGGACAAAGGTCCTTCATTCAATCAAGTGAATCACTCGCGGGTACTCTTGAGCAGAACCCGACTTTAGTCACCATCTCGTAGTATATGCGTATGTATAGTATACACCGTGATCACCTCCCAGTGATCACGGCCCAATAATATAGCAAAGCGGTCGACAAGAATGTAGGGCCAATGATGATAAACTAGCACCCTATACTATGTATTTAGGATTGCGGGTAAGGTATCAGCAGATGTAGCAACAATGTCGGGCTATGCATCGAATAGGATTATCAGCGGTAACATGCTACACTACTCTAATGCAAGCGGTATAGAGGAGAATAGGCGATATCTGGTGATCAAGGGGGCTTGCTGGTTGCTCTGGCAAGAGAGAGGGTCGTCAACACCGTAGTCGAAGCTGGGCGGCAGCGGCGTCGGTCTCGTAGTCTACCGAGAGAAGAGGGGAAGAAACAATGAATACAATGCAAGCAGATGCATATCGATGCATGACAAGACAAATAACGATGCTAGGTGTGCCCAATTGCGGTAGTAGGTGATACCGACGAAGGAAACATCAGGAAAGTATTCCGGTGTTCCGTGTTTTGAGACGAGATGAACCGGAGGTGAAATGTTGCAGGTTCACTATGCTAGGGGCGTGGCGGATGAGCAGGCTGCGTGTGCGGATTAGTCTCGTCGTTACGAGCAACTTTCATGTAGAAAGTATTTTCATCGAGCTACGGTTTATTTTATATGATTTTCTAAAGTTTTAAATCATTTTTAGAATTTATTTAATTAAATTAAACTAACATTATCGAGCAGTCCACGCCGGCGTCGGCATGACATCGACATAGCGTCGGCGATCAACAAAGGCATTGACCGCCAACCGACATGTGGGTCCCATTCGTCATTGGTGATTAGTCTAATTAGGGTTTAATTAAACTATCTACTTAATTAGATTAATTAAGCAGGATTAATTAACTTAATTAATTCATTAACTATTATAATTATTAATTAATTAATTAATTATATATTTATTTTTATTTCGTTTTTTTAAAAAACGTTTTGGAGTGGGGCCCCATTGTCATAGGCCTTTGGGGCCTATCGGGTCGAGCGTCTTGAGCGCAGGCGCGAACAGCGCCCGATGGGCGACCGGCCCGGCCTCGGCGTGACCAGCCGAGCGAGCGCCGGCGACCCTGGCCGACGAGGAGGCGGAGGAGGGGCATGGCGTAAGCGAGCGAGGTAGCAGCAGCGACACAGCCGCGGCCGTCGATGGCGGTCGGGCAAGCCGGGCGCCGGTGATCTGGCGGAGCCCCAAGCAGGCGAGAGAGGCTGCGGAGGGCGTGGTTGCACTTGCGCAGGTGGACACGGGTCACAGGCTGCATGACGAGGAGCAGCAGACAATGAGCGAGGTCACGCGGCCGTGGGCGGTGAGGCGGGCGAGCGGGCTGTTGGCAGCGCGCGCCCGGCGGCTGCGAGTCTGATGACATGGCCGGAAGAGAGAGAGAGGCGGAGTCGCTCACTGGGCAGTAGGGTTCGAGTGGAGGGGCTCGGGGAGGAGGACGGGAAGGCGCGCAGGGAGGCGATCCGGTGAGGAGGGGCTTGGCGGCGTGGCCTCCGGCGAGTCCGTGTCGGCGTCTGGCCGTCGGCGGCGGCAGTCGAGCCCGATCCAGATCGGATCGGGAGGAAGCGTGAGGAGTGGGGAAGTGGGGTGGTTTGCTAGGTCACGAGGAGTGGGGAATAAGGGAGGCGGGGTGGGCGGCCAAGGGGAACTGGTAGCCTGTTGGGCGAGCAGCCCGAGGAAGGGGATTCTGTTGTTTTACATTTTGTTTTGTTTTCCTTTCATTTTTATTATTTATTTATTTTACTTTACTGTTTTAGTTCACTTTAAAATAATTAGGCATTTTCTAAAATTTGTTTTCTCCACAATAATTACGGTGCAATATTTGGCACCCAGAACATTTTGTTTTGGCTTTTGAAAACTTTGGGTGTTTGTCACTAATTCATTTTTTATTTGCAATGTTTTGGAACTACCACTTGATTAGCAATGATACGTAGATGACATGGCATCATCGGAGAGTTTTCTCAGAGCTTTGATTATCCAAGGCGTCACACGAGGCCACAGCCGGACTATGAGGCCCTTCATGGCCTCCTCGGCTACCTTGTGGAGTTCGACCGGTTGCTTCACTGGTCGCTAGGGGCACCAAATGGCCGGCCTCGGTGTCTTGAGACCGAAGACCTTCTCCATTGAGCTCCCTCCTCGCCCACGGTAGAATCGGCGACATCGGACACCTTCTTGGGCAGATCTCCAAACGCCCCTTCAGAGCTCCGAATTCGGGTAAGTGTCAGGTAGTTTACATTAACATGCTTGATTTGCATGAAAAATGCCTTACCCGCCGCTATCTTCTTCACATCTTCAACCTCCTGAAGGGCCTTACGAGCCTCGGTCTTGGCGGACTTGGCACTTTCGAGAGCCGAGGCGAGCTCGGACTCTCGAGTCTTTGAGTCGCGCTCCAAACTCTCATGCTTCTCCATGAGAGCCTGGAGCTCTTGCCGCACCTCCGCCACCCGCGCCTCCTGCTTCTCTCGCTCTGCCCGTTCCGCGGCCGCACTGCTTTCGGCCGCGGACACAGCCTACTTCAGGGTGGCCACCTCGTTCGTGGCCCCTGCAGTACCCATGTTATCCTTGTTATTCTTTTATTGCAACCTAAATCCTTTTATGTAAGGTAACTATTCAAAGTGGTGGTACTCACCTTTTTTGTCCTCGAGCTGCTTCTTGGCACGACCGAGCTCTTGCTCGGACCGCTCGAGATCCTGCTTCAATGCACCGACCTCCATGATCGGTGCGGTAGAGTCGGCAGCCTTTGCAAACCCATATTGACATACTTCTTAGCAACCTGCGTATATCTTTTTAGATCCTCGGTCGGCTTTTCTTTCCGAACACCGGCCGGGCATCGAAACTCTTGTCTATGCGGTATTACATTACATAATTTTAAATTCTTACCTCAAAGCACATTAGAAGGCTCTGCAAGCTTTAGTCACTGCTCTTGGCGGTGAACCTTGAATCACCACACTCATAACGGTGTGGTGTTCTTCCTAATGGAAGCGCCTTGGGCGCCTCCGGCAAGTTGTCTGGCGCCTTGGTTGGGCCGGAGGGCGCGGCGTCCGCAGTCTTGCCCTTCTTGCGAAGGGCGCTGCGGACTCGGAACCACTGCGGGTTCCGGTGTGGAGTCCGGCGCAAAGTCCGGGAGGCTGCCTTGCGGCGCCTCCGGAGCCTCCTCCGGATGGTTCCCTTCCTGGGATCCCACCTCGGCGTCCTCAGTGGCGCGAGGGGTGGAGGCAGTCGGGATGGAATCCACATCCGACGCCGCCAACGACCCGCTCGATGAAGCGGGGAGATCATCATCGGCCGGACTGCAGGCATTATGCGGCATTAGAAGGACACTATGTGACACAAAAAAATTGCAGCTTATTCAGGGATCCGGATGCTTACGATCTTGCCTGAGGTGTGACGCCCGGATAATTAAGCTACAGTGATCCCCCGCTAATGATGCCACGTCACTACGATTACTCTTGATAAACTCTCGATAGTTCAAAACCGAAACAAATTCAAAATTTAATTAAAAGCAAACAATTAAAGTTTTCAAATATTAAAATCAAATTGTTCGGGTTGTGCCAAATAATGCATAAGTAATTACGGTGGAGAAAGCAAACTTTTATAAAGTGTTTAACTACCCTAAAATAAATAGGACAGTAGCAAAAACAATTAATTAATTTCCTTTTATAATTAATAAAATATTAAACTATTTTAAATGGGTGCCATAATTATTTGGGCAGTAGTATATTTATAAATGCAAATCTAGGTACTAGTGGTAATTTTTATAAAACAAAATTCAAAAGGAAACTAAAAGAAAAACAGTAAAGAAGAGAGTAACTAAAAAGAAAAGACAAAACAAAGCGAAAAGAATGGGGGAAAAGAAACCCCTCCACGTATCCCCTGGGCCTAGCCCACCGGGGGTAAAAGCACCCCACCAGGCCCAGTCCACACCCCACTTGCCCCCCATCTCCAGCTACAGAAGCAGGGGTGGGCGTGGCACACACGTCGGCCATCCGCCCTCCCCCACGGCGCCTACTTGATGCCCTCGTGCCCTCCTCTTCGAACCCTAGCGTGCCCGTTCCCCTCCCCACTCCCCTCGTTTACCCCTCTCCATCTCTGCCTTGTTCGCCCGAGTGCGGTCGCCGACGCACCGCCGTCGATCCCGCGACCACCAGCCACCCCGCGCCGCCCGGAGACGTCCAGGAGGATCGCTGTCGACTGCTTCTTCATCTACGGGCTCTCAATCGATCGGAGCCGCACCGTATCACAGCCATCGCCGTCTTCCTCAACCTCCGGCCACCGCGGCGCCATCGACAAATCCGTCGCCTTCACTGCATCCCCGGCCTCCTCGAGCTCCTCTTCCGAATCGCGGTGAGCTGCGCTACGTTTCCCCTTCCTAACCGCTCTCGATCCATAGTCATAGTCCCGTCGTCTTCTTCGTTTGCTCCGGCCAAAACGCGCCGCCACTGTGGTGCTCCCACGCGTGGCTACTGGTAAATCCGGGGCGGCTAGACACTGCGGAGTGCTCCGTGCCCATGTAGATGCAGACTAGCCTCTAGGTTCGCTCGATTTTGAGCTATAGGGTCGCGCCCGATCAAACCCGTGTTCGCCGTCGCGCGTCGGCGCTTTGGGCTCGCGAGCCTGGCGCCACCACGCCATGCGTCCGTCGCACCTCGCCGCTGCACCACGCCCTTACGTGCGTCGTCGCCGCTCGGCGCTTCGCCGTCGCTCACCACAGGCTGCGTCCAAAGCGCGCCCATGACCCCCGCTCGCTTGCTAGCTGCGCTTATTGCGGCTCTCTGTTGGAGCTGCTCTTATTCTTCTTTGCTTGCTTTCTGCTGCGTCTTGCCTTGCCGCTTGGTATTACGCTCCTCGCCTGCCGATGCTCTGCCTTGTTGCCTTGGCAGCCCGTGTTCCCCTCTGCTGCTGCTGCTTTGGTTGATGCCCTGCTACTGTTCTTTCTTTGCTACACAAGGCCACCAGCGCCCTCATGTGCATGCGTGCAGCCCAGCCAAGAAGGTGACTAGCTCTCTGGAGATGTGGCCGACCCTATCCAAATTGCTTAGTGTTAATTAGCTTAGTTAGGTTCTAGTTCAGCCTAACTTTGTCCATGACAGTGGTCTCACGACTAAAATCCTTTCGGTTAAAAGGCCACTCAATGACATGTGGGACCCTGTTAGTTTAATCCTAGTTACTAATGTTCCTATTACATGTGGGCCACAAACCCTCATTGACCAGTCAAATTGGTAGGTCAAACCCAACCTATGGCCCCTTGCCATACACACTGTCTAGTAGAGCCCCTTGTGACAAAAGATCTTCTATTTAAATTTTCGAATTAAATGATTTCATAATATTATTAAAACTTTGAAAAATAATATAAAATAAACCGTAACTCGGATGAAAATGTTTTGTACATGAAAGTTGCTCAGAACGACGAGAAGAATCCGAATACGCAGCTCGTTCGTCCGCCACGCGTCCCTAGCATAGTGAACCTGCAACATTTCACCTCCGGTTCATTTGTCCGAAAACACGGAACACCGAGGATACTTTCCCGGATGTTTCCCCCCTTCACCGGTATCACCTCATACCGCGTTAGAACACGTCTAGCTCTACTTGTTGTCCTGTTATGCACTTGCTTACTATGTATTTACTATTTCTCCCCCCTCTTCTCTCCGGTAGACCCCGTGACGATGCTGATGCCCCTGTGGTCGACTACGTCACCGACGACCCCTCCTTGTCTAAGCAACCAGGCAAGCCCCCCCTTGATCACCAGATATCGCCTATTCTTCTCTATACTGCTTGCATTAGAGTAGTGTAGCATGTTATTGCTTTCCGTTAATCCCATTCTGATGCATAGCCTGACATTGTTGCTACAACCATTGATACCTTACCCGCAGTCCTAAATGCTTAGCATAGGATGCTAGTTTATCATCATTTGCCCTACATTCTTGTCAGTCTACCTTGCTATACTATTGGGCCGTGATCACTCGGGAGGTGATCACGGGTATATACTATACATACATACATATTATGCAGATGGTGACTAAAGTCGGGTCATTTCGATGAGTACCCATAAGTGATTACGATGAGAAATTTGAAAGGACGGTGGCTCCATCCGGTAGAGGTGGGCACTGGGTTCCCACGGCCCCGATGTTACTTTAATGGCGGCAGCAGGCGAGTTGAGACCACCTAGGAGGCAGGTGGGCTGGCCTGCTCGGCGTTAGCGGATACTTAACACGCTTAACGAGATCTTGGTATTTGATCAAAGTCGGCCATTTGGTCTATCGCACTAACCATCTACGCGGGAGTAGTTATGGGTATCCCGGCGTCGTGGTATCAGCCGAAGCCTTCGTGACGTCAGCGACTGAGTGGCGGCGCCGGATTGGATTGGAACGCCACTAGGCTAGGTCTGCTTCCGGCCGCGTACGCAACATGCAGGTGTGCAAAGGGCGATGGGCCCAGACCCCTGTGCCAAAGGAGTTAGACCGGCGTGCTGACCTCTCTGTTGTGCCTAGGTGGGGCTGCGACGTGTTGATCTTCCGCGGCCGGGCATGACCCCGAAAAGTGTGTCCGGCCAAATGGGATCAAGCGTGTTGGGTTATGTGGTGCACCCCTGCAGGGTAGTTAATCTATTCGAATAGCTGTGTCCCTCGGTAAAAGGACGACCCGGAGTTGTACCTTGACCTTATGACAACTAGTACCGGATACTTAATAAAACACACCCTTCCAAGTTCCACAGACAACCCGGTGATCGCTTTTCCACAGGGCGACGAGGGGAGGATTGCCAGGTAGGTTTATGCTATGCGATGCTACTGGAGATGCTACTTGGAGATGCTACTTGGAGGACCTCAATCTACTCTCTTCTACATCTTTGCAAGGCGGAGGTGTCGAAGCGTAGTCTTCGATAGAACTAGCTATCCCCTCTTATTCGGCATTCTCATTCGGTCCTTGATATGGCCTCCTTACACATATACCCATGCATATGTAGTGTAGTTCCTTGCTTGCGAGTACTTTGGATGAGTACTCACGGTTGCTTTCTCCCCCCTTTCCCTTTTCTTTCTTTACGGTTGTCGCAACCAGATCTTTGGAATCGAGAGCCGACGCCACCGTTGGCGGCGACTACTACATCGGAGGTGCCTACTACTACGTGCAGCCCGGCGGCGACGACGAGAGTAGTTTAGGAGGATCCCAAGCAGGAGGCATGCGCCTCTTCGTCTGATCCCGGTTTGTGCTAGCCTTCTTAAGGCAAACTTGTTTAACTTATGTGCGTACTCGAGATATTGTTGCTTCCGTGACTCGTCTATGATCGAGCACTTGTATTCGAGCCCTTGAGGCCCTGGCTTGTATTATGATGCTTGTATGACTTATTTATGTTTTTAGAGTTGTGTTGTGATATCTTCCGTCGGTCCTTGATCTTGATCGTACGTTTGCGTGCATGATTAGTGTCTGATTGAATCGGGCGTCACAAGTTGGTATCGAGCCATTGCTGTAGAATCCCCTTTCAAACTCCTTGGCTGAAGTCGAGTCTAGACATTGCAAAACTTTTACTAACATGGCTGTGTGCCTTACGGGCCCACGTCGCCATTTGGGTGGTACTAGGATCTTTTACTCCTCGTCTATACTCTGGGACTCTGATCTCTCTTCTATTCGGGTTTAATGAATTTACTAAAATCTAACTTTAGGATCTCGTTACTACTTCCTCCCGGAGAACCCCTCACTCCAGATGATTACTCCGTGAAACAGAAGAATTCGAAGATACTCTCCGATATTCTCTCGAGACCTTGTGCCTGTCGCTTTCTGCAATTCCCTACCACTGCAATATCCCTATGGATAGATACTTACACCCGTCGTCCTTACTTTATACCCAGTCGATCTTGTTATTACAAGATACCTCGAAATTCTCTCTAATGTTCCGAGAATACTTTGTGCCTACTGCCTTGTAGTTCTTTGCCACCTGAATACCCATGCCGGTAATTCATTCGACTTATTGAGTATCCACTCATCCCCAGTTGTTTATGTGTTTCACTAAGGTCTTCGAAATAATATTTGAACTTCCGAAAATCCTTAGCATCCTATTGCTCTTGAAATTCTTGCTTGCTTTATGATTAATCCCACAAGTCTCGTAATCTTATTGGCATTCCTTGTCTTTCTCATTTTAAGTTTGTTGATTCAATATGTTGAGGATACTCGCATTCCTCAGTCGAATCCTAGAATTCATCCTTCCGGCTCAGGTGTCATTTTGAACAGGAGCTGGTTCTCAACCAATCAAATTGTCGTCGTTTGTACCCCTAAGCTTACTCAAGTTATCCATCCTTAATCAGAGAGTTTGCCTTTGATCACTTGATTTGAAAATCATAATTCCTTTGTTATTTAAACGTTGAATTATTCAGATGTTCTATAAGCCGATGCCTTTTGCATACTTTTTCCTTCTGATTGAGTACCGATACTCACATCAGATTCCTGGTGGTCTGCGAGACCAATTGCTTGGTTATTATCCGACAGTGTCCTTCATATCCAATAACCTTGAGAGTTCCTCCCCTGATACATAATGCCTTTGGTAAATTGTATCCTCTGCTTTGTCAACCATGCTCTGCTTTCGAGCTTGTGTTATTTACTCCTGAAGTTTGTGGTATATGTTCCTAAGAGGCCCCGATGTGTTGGACATATGCCTCTTCTAATCTGTGTGAATCCGGAAACTACTACGGGTCATACTTTACTGGTGTTACGTCGGATAAATTTCAACACCACAACTTTGATGAAGGCGGGAAGTGAATGAAAGATTATGCATTAAAGAAGTGGGAGTCGACCTTGAACTTGGTGTTCATGCCCATGGACACGATGTAGATCCTATCATAGAAGCTTCTTGTAATAATAACTATTTCCTTGTTATGAAATCATCTGGTATCTATGTATTGATCATTTGCAATCGTGGTCCCGACCACATTTTCTCCTTGATTCCATTTCTCAGACAAGTTAAAGCACTTGTCTTTTATTGATCGATACATCTCTGCAACCTCTATTTTTGATCTTCCTTGAGTATTAACCTCTGGTATCTCGAGAACTGTGTTGCTTCCTGTGAGTCTTCATCTAGTATTGCTTCTCACTGATCTCGGACCCCCAGGTTCTGAGCTATTAGTCACTCGAGAACACCGATAAGTGAATCGATTCCGCACTCTGATTCAATAAATCTAAGTAATTCTTGTTGCTTACGAGTTTAATAATCCTTCAAGTCATTCCTAGCCTTATCGGCTATATCAGTATCGTGCAGACTTTTAATTGTGCTACCTGGTCCTTTCGGAGCACAATTTTTGATGATGAGCTAAGCTTACGTCGATTTTCCTCATCATATCATTTCGCCTTGAATCGCAAGCTTGATTTCGAGTTTGTGTCGTAACCGTGGTTCCAATAACCTTTCGCTTCATCATTCCTTTAACTTATTGTCGTCGCTGATTGATTGCATCTTCATGAAATCTCTCGACAAATGTGTCGTGATCATCATCAACCTAATGAGCTCTTACATGATATCAATCGAATTCATGATGAGAAATACCATCCTTGCCCTCGATGAGTTGTGTTAACATCGGCCACTTTATTGCCTTCCCTCCAACACAAACTTGTTCATGTTTTGTGTTATAACTTGAGATCCTTACGATCCAGCATCTGTTCTTCTTTACCTTGGAGTATTACCATCTCTTATGTCATCAATGTTGTGAGAATTACACCACCTCTTAAGAATTTGTGATACAGTGATGCTTCCCACCATCACCATTCTTTCTTGGTCCTCGTGTTGATTCCAACCGGTGTACCAACAAGTGAACAGTGTTGTTTGAATTCTGCCCTTCTAGCAACCCTATTGCTTTGAAGTTAATTGTCGGTCGTTCATTCTTGGACTATTGATTATTGAATCACCATTCTGACATTGGTCGTGCAACCCAACCCATATTTCGGGCGCACCTTTCAACCAATGTTTAATTGTGTAAGTTTTCCTCGAGCATACCCCATTATATCATTTGATCTGAAAAATGCTATCTCCTTGTTCACATAATTGTGGAAATCCATCTTTTGGAGATCCCAATGAATTTTTGTTGAGTTCATCAGCCACCTCCTCACCCTCTCCTTGGTTTACTGATGAACTCTTGTTTCGGAACTCGCTTCCGTAGTAAATTTCCCGAGAATCTTGCAATGTCATCTCGTCAATTTGTGTTGCACCTTTCTTCTCGGGCATCCAGTCGAGTTATCTCGACACCAATCGATCTGAATCTCGGTACGATATGATGGTTGGAACATATTTCAAGAGTTATAAGAATGGTCTTTATGTGACCCGGTAAGGTCTTTGTCGTGCCTAGCACACACTGGCGGAGGCCCTATTGTTATAGATTCCTTTCCAATAAGGTTATCCATTCTTCCATGAGAAGCGTAAGACTTATTCTATAAGTTGTTTTTGATGGATCCTTTGTATCCAAAGCCTGACCTTTGCTTTAAGACCATGTCAATCCTGTCTCGAAGCATGTCGGTGGTACTCCGATTTTCAACCAGAACATTTGAAGCCCAATGCTAAATGTTTCTCGCTCAATTATCCAAACACCGTTGTATGGGTAATGTCATGAAATTTCTCTCACCTTACCTAAAGGGTTTCTACATTATATCTTGTCTTGGATATCATGCTCTGCTTGTCCTTGGGAAGGATATACCCTTTAAGTATGTGTTTAAACACATTTTTCCTTTCCATTGTTATGTTTAACCTGATGATCACATTTTCCCTTTCCATTGGTTTGTTTGACCTTTCTGGTGATCTATATAGCCTAAGCAGTAATAATTCACTTCTTATGTAAACACCTCGGTGTACAATCCTGTCAGCAAGACCCTGTTGCATTTGTCGATAGCACCCTGATAACCACCGATGGACGAGAACTTTGCCTAGTGGTCCGCCTTGTTCAACGAGCAGGAAGTTGGTTCTCTTCGTCCCTCACCCTTGGTACCGATGTTGTTGCCAACATAACTGACAGGCTATGCTCTGACATGTCTTTCTTATGCGATCGTGCATGACATCAATGCCCTTCCTTCTTTTACCCCACATGGTGGGCCCATAACCCATAGGTCCTAGGATTGAAACCTGACTCTCATGTACAACCCTGTTTCAAAGTTATTCCTCACGCTTGGCTTCGTATGCAATTCACGAGCCACCTTCCGTTGAGATCATCAATTCTGGCATCGGACACAATAATTATTCCGTTGCTTTGAAACCCCTTTCACCTTCTGACTAGGCATTGAACGATTGCCTGACTGCTTGAAAATTCTTATTGTACCTCCGAACTTTACTCTCGATGTGTTTTATTTGTTCAACTCGAGAGGTACTCATATGCTCATTCGTGGGTTAATCCCAGATTATTACCCTTATAGCATTCCGTCGTTGCCGATCTGCCCCGTTACCTATTTGTAAGTACGATGAAGATCCCGAAGAAAGGATGCCAACTTCATCATGATGACCTGAAGCAGAGAAATGAAGACATCAACGTAATGGATCGACCTGTTCGAGAAGAGCAACCAAGACCGAGAAGAATAGTTAGAATTTCGTAACCTATTATTCCCCCTTACTCCCCTCTTAAATCTCGGGACGAGATTTCTTGTAGTGGAGGAGAATTGTGACGCCCGGATAATTAAGCTACAGTGATCCCCCGCTAATGATGCCACGTCACTACGATTACTGTTGATAAACTCTCGATAGTTCAAAACCGAAACAAATTCAAAATTTAATTAAAAGCAAACAATTAAAGTTTTCAAATATTAAAATCAAATTGTTCGGGTTGTGCCAAATAATGCATAAGTAATTACGGTGGAGAAAGCAAACTTTTATAAAGTGTTTAACTACCCTAAAATAAATAAGACAAGAGTAAAAACAATTAATTAATTTCCTTTTATAATTAATAAAATATTAAACTATTTTAAATGGGTGCCATAATTATTTGGGCAGTAGTATATTTATAAATGCAAATCTAGGTACTAGTGGTAATTTTATAAAACTAAATTCAAAAGGAAACTAAAAGAAAAACAAAGAAAGAAGAGAGTAACTAAAAGAAAAGACAAAACAAAGCGAAAAGAATGGGGAAAAGAAACCCTCCACGTATCCCCAGGCCTAGCCCACCGGGGGCAAAAGCACCCCACCAGGCCCAGTCCACACCCCACTTGCCCCCCATCTCCAGCTACAGAAGCAGGGGTGGGCGTGGCGCTCATCCGCCGGCGCCATTGCCGGTGATGCACACACGTCGGCCATCCGCCCTCCCCACGGCGCCTACTTGATGCCCTCGAGCCCTCCTCTTCGAACCCTAGCGTGCCCGTTCCCCTCCCCACTCCCCTCATTTACCCCTCTCCATCTCTCGCCTTGTTCGCCGAAAGGGTCGCAGACGCGCCCGTCGATCCGCGACCACCAGCCACCCGCGCCGCTGAGGCGCCGGGAGGATCATTGTCGATCGCTTCTTCATCTACGGGCTCTCAATCGATCGGAGCCGCACCGTATCGCAGCCATCACCGTCTTCCTCAACCTCCGGCCACCGCGGCGCCATCGACAAATCCGTCGCCTTCATCGCATCCCGGCCTCCTCGAGCTCCTCTTCCGAATCGCGGTGAGCTGCGCTACGTTTCCCCTTCCTAACCGCTCTCGATCCATAGTCATAGTCCCGTCCTCTTCTTCGTTTGCTCCGGCCAAAACGCGCCGCCACTGTGGTGCTCCCCACCGTGGCTACAGGCCGTCCCGGGGCCAGCTAGACACACGGGAGTGCTCCCGTGCCCATGTAGATGCAGACTAGCCTCTAGGTTCGCTCGATTTTGAGCTATAGGGTCGCGCCCGATCAAACCCGTGTTCGCCGTCGCCGCGTCCGGCGCTTTGGGCTCGCGAGCCCCTGGCGCCATCACAGCCATGCGTCCGTCGCACTCGCCGCCGCACCACGCCCATACAGGCGCGAGTCCGCCGCTCCGGCGCTTCGCCGTCGCTCACCACGGCTGCGTCAAGGCGCGCGCTGCCCCTCGCTCGCTTGCTAGCTGCGCTTGTTGCGCTCTCTGATGGAGCTGCTCTTATTCTGCCGCTTGCTTGCTCTGCTGCGTCTTGCCTTGCCGCGGCTATTACGCTCCTCTGCTGCCGATGCTCTGCTTCTTTGCCTTGGCAGCCCGTGTTCCCTACACTGGCTGCTGGTTGATGCCCTACTACTGTTCTGCTTTGCTACACAAGGCCACCAGCGCCCTCATGTGCATGCGTGCAGCCCAGCCAAGAAGGCCGACTAGCTCTCTGGAGATGTGGCCGACCCTATCCAAATTGCTTAGTGTTAATTAGCTTAGTTAGGTTCTAGTTCAGCCTAACTGTCAATGACAGTGGTCTCAAGCACTAAAATCCTTTTAGTTAAAAGGCCACTCAATGACATGTGGGACTGTTAGTTTAATCCCTAGTTACTAATGTTCCTATTACATGTGGGCCATAAACCCTCATTGACGATCAAATTGACTGGTCAAACCCAACCTATGGCCCCTTGCCATACACACCGTCTAGTAGAGCCCCTTGTGACAAAAGATTTTCTATTTAAATTTTCGAATTAAATAATTTCAGAATATTATTAAAACTTTGAAAAATAATATAAAATAAACCGTAACTCGGATGAAAATGTTTTGTACATGAAAGTTGCTCAGAACGACGAGACGAATCCGGATACGCAGCCCGTTCGTCCGCCATGCGTCCCTAGCATAGTGAATCTGCAACATTTCACCTCCGGCTCATTTGTGCGAAAACACGGAACACCGAGGATACTTTCGCGGATGTTTCCCCCCTTCACCGGTATCACCTCATACCGCGTTAGAACACGTCTAGCTCTGCTTGTTGTCCTGTTATGCACTTGCTTACTATGTATTTACTATTTCTCCCCTCTTCTCTCGGTAGACCCGTGGCGATCTTTGATGCCCCGTGGTCGACTACGCCACCGACGACCCTCCTTGTCTAAGCAACCGTGCAAGCCCCCTTGATCACCAGATATCGCCTATTCTCCTCTATCTGCTTGCATTAGAGTAGTGTAGCATGTTCTTGCTTTAGTTAATCCTATTACGATGCATAGCCCGACATTGTTGCTACAATCATTGATACCTTACCCATGATCCTAAATGCTTAGTATAGGATGCTAGTTTATCATCATTTGCCCTACATTCTTGTCGATCGCCTTGCTATATTATGGGGCCGTGATCACTTGGGAGGTGATCACGGTATATACTATACATACATACATACATCTTTATGCATGATGGTGACTAAAGTCGGGTCATTTCGACGAGTACCCGCAAGTGATTCTCGATGAAATTTGAAAGGACAGGTGGCTCCATCCGGTAGAGGTGGGCTGGGTTCCCGACGGCCCCGATTGTTACTTTGTGGCGGAGCGGCAGGCAGGTTGAGACCACCTAGGAGGCAGTGGGCTGGCCTGCTCGGCGCTCATGATACTTAACACGCTTAACGAGATCTTGGTATTTGATCTGAGTCTGGCCATTTGGTCTATACGCACTAACCATCTACGCGGGAGTAGTTATGGGTATCCCGGCGTCGTGGTATCAGCCGAAGCCTTCGTGACATCAGCGACTGAGTGGCGCGCGCCGGATTAGACTGGAACGCCACTAGGCTAGGTCTGCTTCCGGCCGCGTACGCAACGTGCAGGTGTGCAAAGGACGATGGGCCCAGACCCCTGCGCCATAGGAGTTAGACCGGCGTGCTGACCTCTCTGTTGTGCCTAGGTGGGACTGCGACGTGTTGATCTTCCGCGGCCGGGCATGACCCCGAAAAGTGTGTCCGGCCAAATGTGATCAAGCGTGTTGGGTTATGTGGTGCACCCCTGCAGGGTAGTTAATCTATTCGAATAGCCGTGTCCCTCGGTAAAAGGACGACCCGGAGTTGTACCTTGACCTTATGACAACTAGAACCGGATACTTAATAAAACACACCCTTCCAAGTTCCACAGACAACCCGGTGATCTCTTTTTCATAGGGCGACGAGGGGAGGATTGCCGGGTAGGTTTATGCTATGCGATGCTACTGGAGATGCTACTTGGAGATGCTACTTGGAGATGCTACTTGGAGGACCTCAATCTACTCTCTTCTACATCTTTGCAAGGCGGAATTTGTCAAGCGTAGTCTTCGATAGAACTAGCTATCCCCTCTTATTACGGCATTCTGCGATTCGGTCCATGATATGGCCTCCTTACACATATACCCATGCATATGTAGTGTAGTTCCTTGCTTGTGAGTACTTTGGATGAGTACTCACGGTTGCTTTCCCCTTTTTCCCCTTTTCTTTCTTTACGGTTGTCGCAACCAGATCTTTGGAATCGAGGAGCGACGCCACCGTCGACGACGACTACTACATCGGAGGTGCCTACTACTACGTGCAGCCCGCTGACGACCACCAGGAGTAGTTTAGGAGGATCCCAGGCAGGAGGCCTGCGCCTCTTTCGATCTGTATCCCAGTTTGTGCTAGCCTTCTTAAGAAAAACTTGTTTAACTTATGTCTGTACTCAGATATTGTTGCTTCCGCTGACTCGTCTATGATCGAGCACTTGTATTCGAGCCCTTGAGGCCCCTGGCTTGTATTATGATGCTTGTATGACTTATTTATGTTTTTAGAGTTGTGTTGTGACATCTTCTCGTGAGTCCCTGATCTTGATCGTACACGTTTGCGTGCATGATTAGTGTACGATTGAATCGGGGGCGTCACATGAGGCCTGGCCCTTGAGGGCCACTCTTCATCGCCAACGTTGGTGTTGGCGGAGCTGTCCGGGGGAATAGTTCTTCCCCTCTTGGACCCTTCGGCCTCCCCTGTTGGGGAGGCCTTCCTCTTTCTCTCTCCTTCCTCTGGGAGAGAGTCTTCTTCCTCCTCCTCATCTTCAGGGGAGGAATCCGCCTCGGAGTCGTCGGACACCTGAAAACGGGAACTTTTTCGAGTACCCGTGGCCACCTTCTTGGCCATCTTCTCCGGCACCACGTGCGGTGCCGGAACCAGCAGCCCCACTAGACGGGCGTCCACTGGGTCTTCTGGCATGGGAGCCGGGCAGAAGAGCTGCTCGGCCTTCTTCATCCACTCCTGTCAAAGGAAAGGGGTGATTGAAACCCGCTTAGGGTCGAACTATTAACAACAAGTGTCCCGTAAAGGGTAGAATCACTTACCTCGTCGGTTTGGACGCCTGCGAGTGAAATCCGCGATCTTCCGTCGCGGATGCGGGGCTTCGGCGCCTTAAGCGGCACCTCCAGCGCCTTCAGACGTCAGGTCGAAGAGCCCGCTCAGCGCCGGGTGCTGTTCCGGATCGAACTCCCACAGATTGAATGCCCGTTCTTGGCATGGGAGAATCCGCGGACGAGCATGACTTGGACCACGTTAACCAGCTCGAGCTTCTTGTTCACGGCTTACGGATACTGAGCTTGGAGTCCGTCGGCTCCTTGAATTACCCCACAAGCCCTTCTCTTTCCGGGAGGTGAGCTGCGAGGGATACCAGATCTGAACTCGGGGCCGCCGCCCACGAGGGTCGCGCTGCTCGATGATGTAGAACCACCCGATCGCCACCCTTGACGGATTCCATGAAGGCCCTTTGAACCAAAGGACGTTGGGCATCTTGCCCAACATGGCGCCTCCGCACTCCGCTTGAGTGCCCTTCACTACCTTCGGCTTGACATTGAAGGTCTTGAGCCACAAGTCGAAGTGGGGCTGGATGCAGAGGAAGGCCTCGCACACGATGATAAACGCCGAGATGTTGAGGATGAAGTTTGGCGCCAGATCATGGAAATCCATGCCGTAGTAGAACATGAGCCCCCGGACAAAGGGGTGAAGTGGAAAGCCCAGTCCGCGGAGGAGGTGGGGAAGGAAAACAACCCTCTCATGGGGCCTGGGGGTGGGGATGAGCTGCCCCTCGTCGGGCAGCCGGTGCGCGATGTCGCCGGAAAGGTATCTGGCGCTGCGCAGCTTTGTGATGTGCTCCTCCTTAACGGTGGAGGTCAACCACTTGCCTCCCGCTCCGGACATGGTCGGAGAAGGTTGAGACGAGATGCGCGAACTTGGGCGCTGGAGCTCGAGTGCGCGGAGATGGATAAGCAAAGGAGGAAGAGGGCGTAGGTGAAAAGGTGAATCCGTATCCCTTATATATAGGCGGACGAAGACTATGCGTACCCACTAGCCTGGTAAAACTCGCATATCTCCCAAGCACCACCATCAATGACGCGGTTGGGTTACCCATATGCGTATTGATGAGAATCCGGAATAAGGGAACACGATCTCGCTCGACAAGACGTGTTAAGGAAACCGCCGCTAAACACGCCGAGGCGGTATAATAAAAACGATTCAAGTAAAGGCTTGGTAGTGGCATGACGTCATGCCGCGTGAGTACGTCGCCAGATTGAACTTGTGTACATTTTATTCTCTCTGGTGGAACGTGGAATTTATTTTGCGAGCCGACACTATCCCGGTGTTCACAATCTTCTCTGGATTATTCAAAGGAGGAACCCGCCTTGCAATGCCGAACATTATGCGCGCCGGACTCATCGTCATTGAAGCCGAGTTAGGGCTACCGAGGAGTCTGGACTAGGGGTGTCCGGACAAGGACTATCATCGTCCCACGGACTCCAAGACTACGAAGATACAAGATTGAAGACTCCGTCCGTGTCCGGATGGGACTTTCCTTGGCGTGGAAGGCAAGCTTGGCGATACGGATATGTAGATCTCCTACCATTGTAACCGACTACTGTAACCCTAGCCCTCTTGGTGTCTATATAAACCGGAGGGTTTTAGTCCGTAGGACACAACATCCATGACAACAATCATACCATAGGCTAGCTTCTAGGGTTTAGCCTCCTTGATCTCGTGGTAGATCCACCCTTGTAATACACATCATCAATATTAATCAAGCAGGACGTAGGGTTTTACCTCCATCAAGAGGGCCCGAACCTGGGTAAAACATCGTGTCCCTTGTCTCCTGTTACCATCCGCCTAGATGCACAGTTCGGGACCCCCTACCCGAGATCCGCCGGTTTTGACACCGACACTAGGTATGATTGATCAGAGTGCTATGTTTGATAATAGTTGGGGTTGCAATAATACATTCACATATCCAGGAGGTGTTTTATAAAAGCAAGAAATTGATCCCTTATCAGGGTAGTCCAGGAAATTGTTGCAAATATGTTAGGACCATTTGAATATATAAGACATGGGAATGATGTGATAAAATAACATGGCAAAATTTTAAACTATGCCATGAGTAAAAGAAAACATGGAGAAGAATGAACATGAAGTCACACTGAACAAGTAGCACATAATCAAATTTTGTATTGCATGAGAAGAGCACACCAGTTCAATACATTTAGAATGAACAATTAATCCGCGGAAATGGTTAGGAATGTGTTCATGGTACAGTTGTTTGAGCCCTCTATTTTTATTTCCATGCATCATGGAGAGTTATGCCCTCTAATGCACATGATTTCCTAAACAAAACTATAAGTAAACTTGGATCTGTCTTGAGACATCGAAACTGAAGTTGTACTAAAATGACAGAGTGAGACGAAATAAGAAAAGGACAAAGAAGTGAACATGAGGATATTGGATGCTCTCCAAGTTTCAACTTAGATGTCTATTAGATGAATTCAGGTTGATTGGGAGTTCTGGGACGGCTGGACACAGGCATCACAACACAGGGAGTCATGGGCACAAAGGGGAGGGCTGCGGTGAGCTGCCGATCTCAAAAATCCCATACCAAGCTCGAAGATCACAATCGACCACCGCCAGCATGGACATCACCTGTATGTATAATTTTTGGAATGAGAGGATGTCAGGACAATGTAATTGCTTGGTGCAAGAATGAATCGTACAATTGAAATGAAATATAGAGAAAACTACCCCCAAGCATCATGCTGAAGGATGTTGTGCAATATATCCCAACGAGAGTGCTTGCAGTAGACCATGTCTTAGACCATGCAGTACTGCAGTAGGGAGAAATCCGTACTGTTTTGCAAAACAGGTTGAAAAACACCACGTTCTGTACGGTTGTACATGGCTTCAGGCAACTTTTTTTATCCCAAGAAGTTGCCCGAGGTGAAACTTTACCCCTGTGAAGAGCACAAAGTGCTTACATATGGTATCGAGATGTTTATCTTCCTTAAGCTTCACAATCATCTTAAAATGCTAAGTGCTATGTGTACATACACCCCCTGTATTTTAAGACTGTCTAGATGCACCACAAAAGTTTAGAGGAAAGGGAATCCCTATTGTCACAACAATACATGGTCAAACAAAAATCTTGAACCAAATCAGTGTTTGTTTTTCAAGTACTCTGCCAGTAAACTTAATTACCAAGCATTTGAGAGAATATTGGTTCATGGTCGGGATGGGTATTGATCTAGACCATATGGTACTCGACTTGCTTTAACATTGCTACATCATATACGCCTCTTGACAGCGACTTCATAAACACACCTGCACAAGTACCTGCTTCAAAATTTCTTCAAATTCAGTAAGCATGGCTGAAATTCACTATGCATGTCATATAAATGAAAATCAACAGTTGAGAATTGGAACCAACGCATCACCTTTAACCTAGCTGAAGCAGGCCGACCTGTGTTTCTTTAATACAAAGAATAGTATGAGGGAGAATTGGAACAATTGGAGACCTAAGCATCACCATCACTTTTGTGCTGGAGAATTGTTTCCGAGTAAGCATAATGGGAAATGAGTAGCGGTAAGGTTGGGATTATATGGGTTGCATGAATTGAATGAAAAATATGAACCGCCAACGGAAACTGACCTCCCCTGAGCTAAGACAGACATTAATGGCCAATAAAACTATCAATCAGTCATCCTTGGCGATTGAACTGTTGGGGAACGTAGTAATTTCAAAAAAATTCCTACGCACACGCAAGATCATGGTGATGCATAGCAACGAGAGGGGAGAGTGTTGTCTACGTACCCTCGTAGACCGAAAGCGGAAGCGTTAGCACAACGCGGTTGATGTAGCCGTACGTCTTCACGATCCGACCGATCCAAGCACCGAACGTACGGAGCCTCCGAGTTCAAGACACGTTCACTCGATGACGCCCTCGAACTCCGATCCAGCCGAGTGTCGAGGAGAGTTCCACAAGACGACGGCGTGGTGACGATCTTGATGTTCTATGTAGCAGGCTTCGCCTAAGCTTCGCATGACGATATGACCGAGGTGGAATATGGTGGAGGGGGGCACCGCACACGGCTAAGGAACGATCCGTAGATCAACTTGTGTGTTCTAGGGTGCCCCCTACCCCGTTATATAAAGGAGGGAGGGAGGAGGAGGCCGGCCCAAGGGGGGCGCGCCATAGAGGAGGGGGAAACCTACTCCAATTAGGTTTCCCCCTTTCCTTATCTTATTTGGAGGGAAGGAAAGAGTACTAGTATTAGGAATAAGTACTAGTAGTAGTAATAGGAAGAGGGGAAGGAGAAAGGAAAGGGGTCGGCCCCATCCTCAATTCGGATTGGGTGGGGCGCGCCTCCCTTGTTCCTTCTCCTTCTTCCTATATGGGCCCAATAAGGCCCATATACCTCCGGGGTTCCAGAACCTCGGTAGCTCCAAACTTCTCCGGAACCTTTCGGTGTCCAAATATATCCGTCTAATATATCAATCTTTATGTCTCGACCATTTCGAGACTCCTCGTCATGTCCGTGATCACATTAGGGACTCGAACAAACTTCGTACATCAAAATACATAAACTCATAATATAACCGCCATCGAAACCTTAAGCGTGCGGACCCTACGGTTCGAGAACAATGTAGACATGACCGAGACACGCCTCTAGTCAATAACCAATAGCGGGACCGGATGCCCATATTGGTTCCTACATATTCTACGAAGATCTTTATCGGTCAAACCGCATAACAACATATCGTTATTCCTTTGTCATCGGTATGTTACTTGCCCGAGATTTGATCGTCGGTATCCAATACCTAGTTCAATCTCGCTACGGCAAGTCTCTTTACTCGCTCGTAATATGTCATCTCATAACTAACTCATTAGTTACATGCTTGCAAGGCTTGGGTGATGAGTATTACCGAGAGGGCCAGAGATACCTCTCCGAGCAATCGGAGTGACAAAACCTAATCTCAATTATGCTAACTCAACATGTACCTTCGGAAACACCGTAGTACTCCTTTATAATCACCCAGTTACATTGTGACGTTTGGCAAGTACCCAAAGTGTTCTTCCGTAAACGGAGTTACACAATCCTCATAGTTACTGTGAACATGTATAAGTCATGAAGGAAGCAATAGCGAGAATACTAAACGATCAAGTGCTAAGCTAACGGATGGGTCATGTCAATCACATCATTCTCCTAATGATGTGATCTCATTAAACAAATGACAACACATGTCTATGGTTAGGAAACATAACCATCTTTGATTAATGGGCTAGTCAAGTAGAGGCATACTAGTGACTATATGTTTGTCTATGTATTCACACATGTATCATGTTTAGGTTAATACAATTCTAGCATGAATAATAAACATTTATCATGATATGAGGAAATAAATAATAACTTTATTATTGCCTCTAGGGCATATTTCCTTCATCTCCCACTTGCACTAGTGTCAATAATCTAGTTCACATCGCCATGTGATTTAACACCAATATTCATATCTCAGATATGATTAACACCCATAGTTCACATCATCATGTGACCAACATCCAAAGGGTTTACTAGAGTCAATAATCTAGTTCACATCGCTATGTGATTAACACCCAAAGAGTACTAAGGTGTGATCATGTTTTGCTCGTGAGAGAAGCTCAGTCAACGGGTCTGTCACATTCAGAGCCGTATGTATTTTGCAAATATTCTATGTCTACGATGCTCTGCACGGAGCTACTCTAGCTAATCGCTCCCACTTTCAATATGTATCCAGATTGAGACTTAGAGTCATCTGGATCGGTGTGAAAACTTGCACCGAGATAACTTTTACGACGGGCTCTTTTATCACCTCCATAATTGAGAAATATTTCCTTAGTCCTCACTAAGGATATTCTTGACCAATGTCCAGTGATCTACTCCTAGATCACTATTGTACTCCCTTGTCAAATACAGAGCAAGGTATACAATAGGTCGGTACATAGCATAACATACTTTATAGAACCTATGACCGAGGCATAGGGAATGACTTTTCATTCTCTTTCTATTTTCTGCGTGGTCGGGAGTTGAGTCTTACTCAATTTCATACCTTTGCAACACGTGCAAGAACTCTTTCTTTGATCGCTCCATTTTGAACTACTTCAAAATCTTGTCAAGGTATGTACTCATTGAAAATCTTATCAAGCGTCTTGATCTATCTCAATAGATCTTGATGCTCAATATGTATGTAGTTTTACTGAGGTCTTTCTTCGAAAAACTCTTATTTATGTATCCTTTCATGCTTTGCAGAATAATTCTACATTATTTCCGATCAGCAATATGTCATTCACATATACTTATCAGAAAGGCTGTAGTGCTCCAACTCACTTTGTTGTAAATACAGGCTTCATCGTAAGTCCATATAAAACTATATGCTTTGATCAACTTATCAAAGCGTATATTCCGACTCTGAGATGCTTGCACCAGTCCATAGATGGATCGCTGGAGCTTGCACATTTTATTAGCACCTTTAGGATTGACAAAACCTTCTAGTTGCATCATATACAACTCTTCTTTAATAAATCCATTAAGGAATGCAGTTTTGACATCCATTTGCCAGATTTCATAAAATGTGGCAATTGCTAACATGATTCAGACAGATTTAAGCATCGATACGAGTGAGAAAATCTCATCGTATTCAACACCTTGAACTTGTTGAAAACCTTTCGCAACAAGTCGAGCTTGGTAGATAGTAATACTACTATCAGTGTCCTTCTTCCTCTTGAAGATCCATTCATTTAACATGGCTTGTCGATCATCCACAAGTCAATCAAAGTCCATACTTTGTTCTCATACATGGATCATATCTCGATTTTATGGCCTCGAGCCATTTCATGAATCTGGGCTCATCATCGCTTCCTCATAGTTCGTAGGTTCATCATGGTCTAGTAACATGACTTTCGAGCAGGATTACCGCACCACTCAGTGCGGACCGTACACTGGAAGACCCACGAGGTTTCAGAGTAACTTGATCGAAGTTTCATGATCATCATCATTAGCTTCCTCACTAATTGGTGTAGGAATCACTGGAACTGATTTCAGTGATGAACTATTTTCCAATTCGGGAGAAGGTACAAATTACCTTATCAAGCTCTACTTTCCTCCCACTCACTTCTTTCGATAGAAACTCCTTCTCTAGAAAGGATCTATTATCAGCAACAAATTTGCCTTCGGATCTGTGATAGAAGGTGTACCCAACAATTTCCTTTGGGTATTCTATGAAGACACACTTTTCCGATTTGGGTTCGATCTTATCAAGTTGAAAAACCTTTTTTCATATAAGCATCGCAACTCCAAACTTTAAGAAACAACAGCTTAGGTTTACTGCTAAACCATAGTTCATACGGTGTCGTCTCAACGAATTTAGATGGTGCCCTATTTTAAAATGTGAATGCAGTTGTCTCTAATGCATAACCCCAAAACGATAGTGGTAAAGAGACATCATAGATCGCACCATATCAAATAAAGTGCGATTCTGACGTTCGGACACACCATAACGATGTGGTGTTCTGTGGCGTGAGTGTGAAACTATTCCACATTGTTTTAATTGAAGACCAAACTCAGTAACTCAAATATTTGTCTCGCGATCGATCACGTAAACTTTAATTTCTTGTTATGATGATTTTCCACTTCACTCTAAAATTCTTTGAACCTTTCAACTATTTCAGACTTATGTTTCATCAAGTAGATATACCCATATCTGCTCAAATCATCTTGTGAAGGTTAGAAAATAACGATACTTGCCATGAGCCTTCATACTCATTGGATCGCATACATCGGTATGTATTATTTCCAACAAGTTAGTAGCTTGTTCCATTGTTCCGGAGAACGGAGTTTTAGTCATCTTGCCCAAAAGGCACGGTTCGCAAGCATCAAATGATTCATAACCAAGTGATTCCAAAAATCCATCTTTATGGAGTTTCTTCATGCGCTTTTCACCGATATGACCCAAACGGTAGTGCCACAAATAAGTTGCACTATCATTATTAACTTTGCATCTTTTGGCTTCAATATTACGAATATGTGTATCACACAATCGAGATCCAACAAACCATTTTCATTGGGTGTATGACCATAGAAGGTTTTATTCATGTAAACAGAAAAACAATTATTTTCTAACTTAAATGAATAACCGTATTGCAATAAACATGATCAAATCATATTCATGCTCAACGCAAACACCAAATAACACTTATTTAGGTTCAACACAAATCCCGAAAGTATAGGGAGTGTGTGATGATGATCATATCAATCTTGGAACCACTTCCAACAAACATCGTCACTTCACCCTTAACTAGTTTCTGTTTATTCTGCAACTCCCGTTTCGAATTACTAATCTTAGCAACCGAACAAGTATCAAATACTTAGGGGCTACTATAAACACTAGAAAGGCACACATCAATAACCTGTATATCAAATATACACTTGTTCACTTTGCCATCCTTCTTACCCACCAAATATTCGGGCATTTCCGCTTCGGTGACCATTTCCTTTGCGATGTAAGCACTCGGTTTGTGCTTTGGTCCAGCTTTGGTCTTCTTCACGGGAGTGACAACTTGCTTGTCATTCTACTTGAAGTTCCCTTTCTTTCCTTTGCCCTTTTCTTGAAACTAGTGATCTTGTTAACCATCAACACTTGATGCTCTTTCTTGATTTCTACCTTCGTTGATTTCACATCACAAAGAGCTTGGGAATCGCTTTTGTCATCCCTTGCATATTATAGTTCATCACGAAGTTCTAGTAACTTAGTGATGGTGACTAGAGAATTCTTCCAATCACTATCTTATCTGGAAGATTAACTCCCACTTGATTCAAGTGATTGAAGTACCCAGACAATCTGAGCACATGCTCACTAGTTGAGCGATTCTCCTCCATCTTTTAGCTATAGAACTTGTTGGAGACTTCATATCTCTCAACTCGGGTATTTTCTTGAAATATTAACTTCAATCCCTGGAACATCTCTTATGGTCCATGACGTTCAAAACGTCTTTGAAGTCCCGATTCTAAGCCGTTAAGCATGGTGCACTAAACTATCAAGTAGTCATCATATTGAGCTAGCCAAACGTTCATAACGTCTGCATCTGCTATTGCAATAGGTCTGTCACCTAGCGGTGCATCAAGGACATAATTCTTCTGTGTAGCAATGAGGATTAACCTCAGATCACGGATCAAATCCGCAACATTGCTACTAACATTTTTCAACACAGTTTTCTCTAGGAACATATCAAAATAAACATATGAAAGCAACAACGCGAGCTATTAATCTACAACATAATTTGCAAAATACTACCAGGACTAAGTTCATGATAAATTTAAGTTCAATTAATCATAGTACTTAAGAACTCCCACTTAGATAGACATCCCTCTAATCCTCTAAGTGATCACGTGATCCAAATCAACTAAACCATGTCCGATCATCACGTGAGATGGAGTAGTTTCAATGGTGAACATCACTATGTTGATCATATCTACTATATGATTCACGCCGACCTTTCGACCTCCGTGTTCCGAGGCCATATCTCAGATATGCTAGGCTCGTCAAGTTTAACTTGAGTATTCGCGTGTGCAACTGTTTTGCACCCGTTGTATTTGAACGTAGAGCCTATCACACCCGATCATCACGTGGTGTCTCAAAGACGAAGAACTTTCGCAGCGGTGCATACTCGGGAGAACACTTCTTGATAATTAGTGAGAGATCATCTTAAAATGCTACCGTCAAACAAAACATAATAAGATGTATAACAGATAAACATCATATGCAATCAAAATATGTGACATGATATGGCCATAATCATCTTGCGCCTTTGATATCCATCTCCAAAGTACTGTCATGATCTCTATCGTCACCGGCACGACACCATGATCTTCATCATCTTGATCTATATCAATGTGTCATCACATGGTTGTCTCACCAACTATTGCTCTTGCAACTATTCCTATCGCATAGCGATAAAGTAAAGCAATTATTTGGCATTTGCATCTTATGCAACAAAGGGACAACCATAGAGCTTCTGCCAGTCGCCGATAACTTCAACAAAACATGATCATCTCATACAACAACTTATATCTCATCAAGTCTTGACCATATCACATCACAACATGCCCTGCAAAAACAAGTTAGACGTCCTCTACTTTGTTGTTGCAAGTTTTACGTGGTCTACGGGCTTAAGCAAGAACCAATCTCACCTACGCATCAAAACCACAACGATAGTTTGTCAAATAGACTCGTTTTAACCTTCACAAGGACCGGGCGTAGCTACACTCGGTTCAACTAAAGTTGGAGAAAGCAGACACCGCTAGTCACCTGTGTGCAAAGCACGGCGGTAAAACCAGTCTCGCGAAGCGTCACGCGTAATGTCGGTCCGGGCCGCTTCATCCAACAATACCGCTGAACCAAAGTATGACATCTTTGGTAGGCGGTATGACTTATATCGTCCACAACTCACTTGTGTTCTACTCGTGCATATAACATCAAACCATAAAAACCTAGGCTCGATGCCTTTGTCGGGAACGTAGTAATTTCAAAAATTTTCCTACGCACACGCAAGATCATGGTGATGCATAGCAACGAGAGGGAGAGTGTTGTCTACGCCCTCGTGAGACCGAAAGCGAAGCGTTAGCACAACGCGGTTGATGTAGTCGTCGTCTTCACGATCCGACCGATCCAAGCACCGAACGTCACGGAGCCTCCGAGTTCAAAGACACGTTCACTCGATGGCGTCCCTCGAACTCCGATCCACCGTAGTGTCGAGGAGAGTTCCGTCAAGACGACGGCGTGGTGACGATCTTGATGTTCTCTCGCAAGCAGGGCTTCGCCTAAGCTTGCGACGATATGACCGAGGTGGAATATGGTGGAGGGGGCACCGCACACGGCTAAGGAACGATCCGTAGATCAACTTGTGTGTTCTAGGGTGCCCCTACCCCAGATATAAAAGAGGAGGGAGGAGGAGGCCGCCCAAGGGGCGCCATAGAGGAGGGGAAACAGAGTAGGTTTCCCCTTTCCTTATCTTATTTGGAGGGGAAGGAAAGAGTACTAGTATTAGGAATAAGTATTAGTAGTAGTAATAGGAAGAGGGGAAGGAGAAAGGAAGGGGGGGCCCCTCCCCATTCGGATTGGGCTGGGGGCACCCCTCCTTGTTCCTTCTCTCTTCTTCCTATATGGGCCCAATAAGGCCCATATACCTCCCGGGGTTCCAGTAACCTCCGGTAGCTCCAAACTTCTCCGGAACCTTTCCGGTGTCCAAATATATCCGTCCAATATATCAATCTTTATGTCTCGACCATTTCGAGACTCCTCGTCATGTCCGTGATCACATCCGGACTCAACAAACTTCGGTACATCAAAATACATAAACTCATAATATAACATCATCGAAACCTTAAGCGTGCGGACCCTACGGTTCGAGAACAATGTAGACATGACCGAGACACGTCTCGGTCAATAACCAATAGCGGGACACTGGATGCCCATATTGGTTCCTACATATTCTACGAAGATCTTTATCGGTCAAACCGCATAACAACATACGTTATTCCCTTTGTCATCGGTATGTTACTTGCTCGAGATTTGATCGTCGGTATCCAATACCTAGTTCAATCTTGTTACCGCAAGTCTCTTTACTCGCTCAGAATACGTCATCTCATAACTAACTCATTAGTTACATGCTTGCAAGGCTTGGGTGATGAGTATTACTAAGAGGGCCCAGAGATACCTCTCCGAGCAATCGGAGTGACAAAACCTAATCTCAATTATGCTAACTCAACATGTACCTTCTGAAACACCGTAGTACTCCTTTATAATCACCCAGTTATGTTGTGACGTTTGGCGGTACCCAAAGTGTTCTTCCGTAAACGGAGTTACACAATCCTCATAGTTACAGAACATGTATAAGTCATGAAGGAAGCAATAGCGAGAATACTAAGCGATCAAGTGCTAAGCTAACGGATGGGTCATGTCAATCACATCATTCTCCTAATGATGTGATCTCATTAAACAAATGACAACACATGTCTATGGTTAGGAAACATAACCATCTTTGATTAATGAGCTAGTCAAGTAGAGGCATACTAGTGACTATATGTTTGTCTATGTATTCACACATGTATCATGTTTCCGGTTAATACAATTCTAGCATGAATAATAAACATTTATCATGATATGAGGAAATAAATAATAACTTTATTATTGCCTCTAGGGCATATTTCCTTCATGAACTTCATGGCTGTTCGTCGCCACACACCTCCTGCCGTGTTGTGGAACCGAATGGATCGAGGAGCCGTTGTCCGTCGCGTCCGTGCAACCAAAGTACCGAATGGACCGAGTAGGAGAATTGGAACAATTGGAGACCTAAGCATCACCATCACTTTTGTGCTGGAGAATTGTTTCCGAGTGAGCATAATGGGAAATGAGTAGCGGTAAGGTTGGGATTATATGGGTTGCATGAATTGAATGAAAAATATGAACCGCCAACGGAAACTGACCTCCCCTGAGCTAAGACAGACATTAATGGCCAATAAAACTATCAATCAGTCATCCTTGGCGATTGAACTTCATGGCTGTTCGTCGCCGCACACCTCCTGCCATGTTGTGGAACCGAATGGATCGAGGAGCCGTTGTCCGTCGCGTCCGTGCAACCAAAGTACCGAATGGACCGAGTAGGCTATATCCGTCGCGCCGGTAGAAACCCAACACAGTCCCCATGGCAGTCCAAGCCCCCTCATCGGTTGGCACCCAGGTCGGAGGCGCCGCCAAGGCTGGGGCGAACGAAAGCAGGCTGCGAGAGAAAGAGACCAGGGTCACGGGCGTTCAGTGTTTCAGGGTTCACCACTTTGTGCTGTGCGGGATCCTTATACATGCCCAGTAGGCCCAAATGAATGTCGGATGCCAAAAAAACCACCGGAGCAGCGGCCCGAGAAGGTTAGCGCTGTGACGAAGCCTGTACGCGTGATTTGGGTTAGATTAAGAGCAGATCGGACGGTAAGGAAGCCTAAAAGTGACGATCCAACGGCTAGAAATGCTAATGGCCTGAGAGAGCTGGAAAAGTGCTCAGTTATAATGTATCTAAATTTGAGGATCGTTCGCTTCCGCTTCGGCTTCCCTGGTTGAGGAAGGATGAGGGGTGTGCACGGGGGATAAAATCTTTGGGCTGCAGATCCTAGCCATCTGTGGTTAATCGAATGGCTGAAAAGAATTGGGGTGACGTGGAGGCATGAGAATGCAGGAAAATCAATAGTGGAGGGCTTCTATTTAGATAGAGTAGATACAGATGTTTCTAAAAAAAGAAGTTTTCCGGTTAAACCTGTCCCAAGCTATGTTGCTGGGCCTGTAGAGCAGCGGCGCGAGGCAAATCAATCCTAGCCCATTTTGGTCCCGCGATCTCCGCGCAAGCCCACCAGTAAAACCCTAAACCCTAGTGGATGGTTCTGGATCCACCTCGTCTCCTCTCTTCCTCTCCCTTCTCCTCCCTCTAAAATCCGCCTCCCCCTTCCCCATTCCCTTTCCTCCTCCCCAAGAAACAACCGAAGCTCGCCCGTCATCTCACCTCGGCGCCTCGCCCCCCTAGCCTCTACGCACCTCGACTCCCGCGCCATCTCGCTGCATTCGCCATGTACCGTGCGGCCGCCAGCCTCGCCTCCAAGGCTCGGTGAGTGTTCCCGTCCGCGCCTCGCAGCGCTGCGATCTGAATCTCTTGTGATCTTCTGCTGTGTGGCTGCTAACCCGTGTACCTGGTTGTTCGTGCAGGCAAGCCGGGAGCAGCGCTCGCCAGGTGAGAGGATTCGCCCTGCTCGAATTGCTGTTTGCGGTCGCCTGGTGTTCTAGCTTGGTAGTTCTAGGTCGAGTAGCGTCGCTGGGCGCGGGTTCAAGTGGAGATTCGGTCGCGTTATTTAGTGGGTTTGGTAGCGCGTGCGAGAGCGAGACCCTGTGGTGGTCTGTGCGGGGTTCAGTCGAATCTAGGCAAGCTTGAATTGCTTAGGATCCAGCGGATTGGGTTCAATGACAAGTAATGGATTAATGATCTGTTGTTTGGCAGTGAAAGATCTATTGCTTCCTCCTGGTGTTGTGGACTTTCATGCTCGTGGTTTGCTGGTGATTTAGCCTGTGTAGTCGGTTTAGCCGCAAGGCCACTACTTGGTGTAATGTGGGTTGGCTCACAGTACAATTATGCTCCAATTGAGAACTTAAGTCTGTTCATAGTCGCATGATAGCAAGAGCAAAGTTGAAAAAAAAGCACTAGGTGTTAATTGTGCGTTTTGCTACCGCCTTCAGCTTTTCTGACCAAAGCGCATAAGCGCAGTTATGCTGACAATAAGCGTAGTTCAGCGCTAGGCGTTTTGCTATCGCCTCCTAGAGCCTAGGTGTGCTTAGCAGGATGTAGTATATCTCAATTGGGCGTTTCTTGACATACTGTGTAGGTTGGAAGCAGGCTTGCCTGGAGCAGGAACTATGCCGCCAAAGACATCAGGTTTGGTGTCGAGGCCCGTGCCTCGATGTTGAGGGGTGTCGAGGAGTTGGCAGATGCGGTGAAAGTGACCATGGGTCCTAAGGTATAACTATGTCCTAAGCTTCTATATCCCTTTTTTTTGCGAATAAGCTTATATACACATTTAAGGGTCAACAACTGTCATAGCTCATCTGATAAAAACTGTCATAGCTCAGATTCTTTACATGTTGAATTCTACAGGGGCGCACTGTGATCATTGAGCAGAGCTTTGGTGCCCCAAAAGTCACAAAGGATGGTGTGACTGTTGCCAAGAGCATTGAATTTAAAGATAGAGTCAAGAACGTTGGTGCAAGCCTTGTAAAGCAGGTTGCTAATGCAACAAATGATACTGCTGGAGATGGTAAGTCATATTTATGTCCTGCTGGATTCTTATGCGCAACTAATATTGAATCTGTTTTGTGAAATATTCCGTCCATGCTTGTCTGTTGGACATATCATCATCTTATTTTTGCTGTACCTTTACTTCATTTCAGGAGCATTAATAAATGTCTTTACTCTTTAAGTGTAATTGCAGTTTGATCAGTAACACTAAACAAATTTGATATGTCAGTGCTTTTGTTCTATCGCATTCTTTACAATTGTAAATATTGTGTTAAATTGTGCTCTTTATAGGTTCTTCCTATCGCCTACATCATTTCTCTTCTGTTTTAATTGTTGTTCTAACCATGTCTGCTTGTTATGTTCCAAATTTTCAGGTACCACATGTGCCACTGTTTTGACAAAAGCTATCTTTACTGAGGGTTGCAAGTCTGTAGCTGCTGGAATGAACGCAATGGATCTAAGGCGTGGAATCTCGATGGCGGTTGATGATGTTGTGACAAACCTAAAGGGCATGGCTAGAATGATCAGCACTTCAGAGGAAATAGCACAGGTAACATCCAAACTGATTAACTACAAAGTTCTTAATTTCTTCTTAGTTTCTTATTTATTACTAATTTTGTTGCTCTTCTCTTACAAAGGTGGGTACAATATCAGCAAATGGTGAAAGGGAAATTGGTGAGCTGATTGCTAAGGCTATGGAGAAGGTTGGGAAAGAAGGTGTAATCACCATTGCGGTAAGATTTACTGAGTCCAGATTACCAGAACTATGTTCACCGATTATGTGTAGCCTGACCTATGATTTTTCTTTATTTTCTTTCCATCTGTACTGGATTTCTAATAATTACTCCCTCCGTTCCAAAATAGATGACTCAACTTTGTACTAAAGTTAGTATAAAATTGAGTCATCTATTTTGGAACAGAGGGAGTATATGCGAGAGGAAATTTTTATAGATACCGTTCATCTTGATCTATATTGAAGCTGAGCGCAGAAGATAATGTTAGACATAATTCTACATCTAGAAGTCTGTTTTACTTCTAGGAGTTGCACTCAACAGAATCTTCAGTCTAGAAGTAGAGCCTGTTACAAATTCCTGTATTTGTAAAAGTGGCTAAATGAAACAGTAAAGTGGATGTGTCCTCAATCCTCAATGCGTGTACTTAGTGGGAAATATATAGCTAATTTAAAGTATGCTTTCTTGCATTTTGTGATTTTAGTTTGAGTTTGTGTCATCTAAACTCAGTGTTCAGAAGAAAAAGTAACACATTCACCGGGTATTTTGTCTGTGCGGAAATCTCAGTCCCAATCTGTATTGTGCATAGATCTGTTTGTACTACATGATTTTATACCGTTCCGGAAAGTGAAAGTTCGTGTGGGCTATGACCATTGGACTTCCTTGATGTTTCTCTGTCAATGCTCTGATACTTATTTACTTGTAAGATCCTGGCTTAATCGTTCATGTGCAGGATGGTAACACCCTTTATAACGAGCTTGAAGTTGTGGAAGGCATGAAGCTCGACAGGGGTTACATCTCTCCTTACTTTATTACCAACCAAAAGACCCAGAAATGTGTAAGTACTATTTAACTTAATTTGCTGCTAGCTGCTTTGTTAGTCTCAAAATTTGGTTGTTGTTTATCATAGTAGTTGTTGCAGTTATAAATGTTTTTATTCCTGTTTTTATCCCACAGGAATTGGAAGACCCCTTGATCTTGATCCATGACAAGAAGGTTTCGAACATGCATGCAGTTGTTAAAGTGTTAGAGATGGCTCTGAAGGTGCTTTTTTGTTTTAATCTTGAAACCTTGGCCACATAGTGGTCTTCGCTGCTATAGTGACTAATGTGTTGCCCTCAACAGAAGCAAAAGCCTCTACTGATTGTTGCTGAAGATCTAGAAAGTGAGGCATTGGGCACTCTGATTATCAACAAGCTCCGTGCAGGCATTAAGGTCAGTAAATTCAATCTCCTTTTCATCTGACTTCTGTATGGCTGGTTGTCCTCAATCGATGTGGAATTCAGGTCTGTGCTGTTAAAGCTCCTGGTTTTGGGGAGAACAGGAAAGCAAATTTACAGGACCTTGCTATCCTTACCGGCGGAGAAGTAAGTTTGGAAGTTATTGAACATATTCATGTTTTCGTGCGAGTCATATGCGTTTTTGAAATCAGCATATTTCATTATTCAGGTCATAACTGAAGAGCTTGGGATGAACCTTGAGAACTTTGACCCTGAGATGTTAGGTACATGCAAAAAGGTATTAAAAAATGCTCATACTTCTAGTGATCATACCTTTTTGGTTAAGATATTACAACATAATTCTTGCCCCAAGGTTTTAGTTCTCTGATAGCAAGCCTACAATATTTATTAAATTGTTTTTTAATCAATGAGCTTCCATTTCAGGTGACTGTTTCTAAGGATGACACTGTTATTCTTGATGGAGCTGGAGACAAGAAGAACATTGAGGAGAGAGCAGATCAGGTTCATGCAATATCAATTTAATGTGCTGTGACTTGTTAATTGCATTGTATCTTATTTATATATCATGACAACTTACATGAATATTGTGTTACAGATTAGATCTGCAATTGA
This sequence comes from Aegilops speltoides, assembly GCA_021437245.1. Taxonomy (NCBI): domain Eukaryota; kingdom Viridiplantae; phylum Streptophyta; class Magnoliopsida; order Poales; family Poaceae; genus Aegilops; species Aegilops speltoides. The sequence goes on from CM038141.1 coordinate 231,704,283, forward strand.
GCAAAGTACTTCTGATTATGACAAGGAAAAGCTGCAAGAGCGGCTGGCGAAGCTTTCTGGAGGTGTTGCGGTTCTAAAGGTGAGGGTCATGCTCCTCTTGCAAATTCTAGAGAGAACTATAGCTCGTTGTTTTATTTCCTATTTTGCAGTTAGCATTACCTATTCTGATAAATATGCTATAAAGCATTAATGTTATCTCAGAATCTCAGACTAGCATTTCGCAGTACTATATTGACTGGAAATGAGTGAGACTGGCTATATTCAGAGTTGCTTAGTTGACATAAAAATGCAACGATATTGCTCCATTAAATTTTATACTTCTCTGTCCCAAAATAAGTGTAGTTGATTTAGTACAAAATCAGCTACGCTTATTTTGGGATGGAGGGAGTATATTCTATGTCTTCCTCTGCTTGAGGATGCTATTGAATTGGTGAAGGACTGTTAATATAGTAATAGGTGATTCCTTTCATGCTACTACATCTTTTCTATTGTTTTGACCCATCTACTGTTACCTGTCCTATAGATTGGAGGAGCCAGTGAAGCTGAAGTTAGCGAGAAGAAGGACAGAGTTACAGACGCACTTAATGCCACTAAAGCTGCTGTTGAAGAGGGTATCGTGCCAGGTACTGCACCATGTACATTCTGAATATTTCTTGTTTTGAATAGTTTTTGGTCTAGAAAAAATTGATATCCTGCTTTTGGTGTTCATTACGCCCGTCTAGTTTGTATGTTAAGCATCACTGTCCTGAGAATATGGTTCAACTTTAATGGTTATGCAGGAGGTGGTGTTGCCCTTCTATATGCGTCAAAGGCTCTGGATAAATTACAGACTGCAAACTTTGACCAGAAGATCGGTGTGCAGATCATTCAGAACGCTTTGAAGGTTGGGGAGAAAATAATTATCTGTTTTGTCGTGATTTCTTTTGCATGTGTACTGATTTCTGAAATACCTCGCAGACACCAGTGTACACCATCGCTTGCAATGCAGGCGTAGAAGGGGCGGTTGTTGTTGGCAAGCTTTTGGAGCAAGAGAACACTGATCTTGGATATGACGCAGCTAAAGGTATGATGTCCTTTGACCATTTGCTTGATCTTGTCCTATTTTAAACAAGCCGAGTCATGTTCCTGATGCCGTAATTAACTCTGTATCTAGGTGAATATGTGGACATGGTGAAGGTCGGTATCATTGACCCACTGAAGGTGATCAGAACTGCCTTGGTGGATGCTGCTAGGTACTTGCTGGCTACAGCCTCCTCCTTTTTCTTGTCGACGAACAAGGATCAGATGTTAATAAGAAGAATATTTGATGACCACCAGCACTAACGTTTTGCCTTGTTTTGTTGCAGTGTGTCGTCTCTGATGACCACAACAGAGGCCATCATCGTGGAGGTTCCCAAAGAGGAGAAAGAGGCACCTGCAATGGGCGGCATGGGTGGAATGGATTACTAAGTGAACACGCACGATATATATATGAAGCAGACTGGAACATATTGATTAGGGGATTTTTTTGGGTGTAGTCCCATCTTTGATGTAATTTTATTGTCGATGGGTTGACAGTTTTGATCGTGCGGACGATGTTCCAAACGGAGCCAGTGTTGGGACGAATAAAGAGTAGTCGTCGAGAGCTGAAACACTTTGATCGGAACTGATTAGTGACACCTGCTGAAGGCCAATTGATGAAGAGTTGCGCATTTTGAAGATGTTTTTTTTACTTGACTTGTTTATCCTCGTCTATAATACGACCCTTATCGTCCCTTGTTTTGCACGTTTTCATTGTAAAATAATTTAGTCTTTGTCCGGTCTTGGAGCGTGTCGGTTTAGGCTTGAGTGGCGACCAAGTTTCCGTTTCCGTGTCCGGAAGCGTATGACAGTGGGAGAATATAAGCCCGGGATATGTATCCCCTCCGCTCCTCGCTTTGAGAGATTGAGAGATGGCGGCGCCGGAGGAGCAGCAGCATAGGGCGCTGATGCTGTTCGACACGAGGACGAAGAAGGCGGAGATGTTCCGGCCGCTGGTGGAGGGCAAGGTGAGCATGTACGTCTGCGGCGTGACGCCCTACGACTTCAGCCACGTTGGCCACGCCCGCGCCTACGTCGCCTTTGACGTCCTCTACAGGTACGTGTGCCCCGCCGCCCGCGCGTTACATCCCTTGTGACTCTATTGTCTAGCTCCCGCGCGTTTCGAAATCTCAAGATGATATGCCGGCTCAGTCTCTCGGAGGTGCTCATAGGGGTAGGGTGTGCGTGTGTGCGTTCATAGGGATGAGTGTATGCGCGTGTATATGAGCGCTTATGTCTGTACTGATGCTCAAAAAAAAAGAATATCTGTTAACAGTTGGTTGGAGACCCGTCGATATCGATTGCCTGAAATTCCGCCGGAAGGGATACGGTCAAAACCCGCTTTCCTAAACTTTTTTTTAAGAAGGCAGGTGTCGCACAGGGCGAGCACCACTACATGGGCTGGCCCATGTGGCCGTTTTCCTTTTTCCCCCTCCATTTATTGATTATTCTTTTTCTGTTTCGTCTCTTTTCTTCAGGTTTTTCAAGCGGGTTTTCTGTCTAGTTTTTTCTTTTTTTTTGCTGTTTTAAATTCCAAATTCCAAATTCATCAAATATTTATTTCGTAAAATCTTTTCTTATTTCTTATTGTTGAAATCCAAAATTAAAGTCCATACTTCTAACCAGGCTCCTCCATTTTTGTGTTGCATTTTTAACCCAATAATAACAAATGTAGTGTATCGTGTTTATAGATGACAGCCCGCACATTGGTGCAAGAATTATTCGCGATCTATCTCAATGAGATTTAGTTACATGGACATCAATATTTGGATTGATAACATAAGCCTAAACTGAAAATACATATAATTAAGCTATAATTAATTATGAAGCATGTGTTGAATATAAGTAGCATAATAAAATTAAACATTTGAGCCTTTTTGCATCCAGTGGTTGCATGTTGAGGTGGGCCTTTTCCCATGCATAGTTGCAATGATGATGAGATAAATGTGTCAGTGGGATCAACTACTTAGTTTATACAATATATGATTAGTCCTTGTTTTCGTACATGCCTTTTGTTTTGGTTAATTTTGTTAATTGTCAAGACTTATGAGGGTTAATTTTATACGCCTCGTTTTCTTTCTTTTTAAACAAGATGTGGTGTTATCTTCTATAGTTGAACCTGGATCCTTGCTCTAAACTTAGTTTATTTTCATTCAGGTACTTATCGCTGCACTTATCATCTTAATTTATTTTCATTCAGGTACCTAAAGTACTTGGGGTATGAGGTTGAGTACGTGCGCAACTTCACTGATATCGATGACAAGGTAATCACTGAGAAAAGACTCAAGTTATTGAGTAAAGTCATAAGAACTGTCTAACGGAAACTTTTGGTCAGTGTACTTAGCTTTTTCTCTAGGAATTCCTGTACTGTTATGCACTCAAGTGGAAACTGATGTCTTTGTATTTGCCTAATTCCCTGTTTTGTTATAATGGAGTCCATATTCTATCTTCTGTCTATCGCCCATCAAATTATTTCTTTTGAAATAATTTAGGTAATTTATTAGGCTTTAATGGGTTTCAAACTCACTTCTGGAACAAATTTCTCATTAAAATAGTTTTCTATGCCTGAACTATCTTCTGAAATGCATCCTACTGAAAGTCATTTTCAATATCTTGGGTGCGTGCAATACGAATTAGTCAATTCTGAACTGCTGTTTTTTGCATGCAGATTATTAGACGAGCAAATGAAGCTGGTGAAACGGCAACTAGTTTGAGTAGTCGGTTCATCGATGAGTTCCAGCGTGACATGGTTGAACTTCAGTGCTTGCCTCCTACTCGCGAGCCACTTGTGACGGAGCACATTAAACAGATAATAAATTTGATAACCAAGGTACTCAACTACATTTCCTCCCCCCCCAAAAAAACTAACCAAGGTACTCAACTACATTTCCTCCCCCCAGAAAACTGTGCAACTACAATAAGGGAAAATAAAAACCAATATAGAAGGATAACTGATCAATTTGCTTATCTGTGCTGGTCACCCATTCCATGAAATCAAACCATCAGCAGTTGCTTGTTTAACTTCCCCATTGCGCATGAGGGCATAAAATCTAAGTTGTTTACTTTTACCGGTTTCATAATTCATACCATTTGGCTTGACATTAACAACTATCTTCTACTTGTATATGCAAATGACAGATAGAGGAAAAAGGGAAAGCCTATACTATTGAAGGAGACGGCGTATACTTCTCCGTCGATAATTTCCCTGAATATCTTAGTCTGTCTGGAAGGAGCTTAGACCATAATCTTCCAGGGTCACGAGTTGCTGTTGATACAAGAAAGCGCAATCCTGCAGACTTTGCATTATGGAAGGTGCTTACAATTTTACCTTTTTATTTTACTTTCTGGTAAATTTTTGTTATTGTTGCTAATAGTCAAGTGCTTAACTATCCTTCACATTTCCTGTTCAGTCTGCTAAGGAGGGTGAGCCATTCTGGGAAAGCCCTTGGGGCCGTGGGAGGCCAGGATGGCATATTGAGTGCAGTGCAATGAGTGGGCATTATTTAGGCCATGCGTTTGATATTCATGGTGGAGGAAAAGATTTGATCTTTCCACATCATGAGAACGAGCTCGCGCAAAGCAGAGCAGCTTATCCTGAGAGCGAGGTCAAATGCTGGATGCATAATGGCTTTGTCAACAACAATGGCCAGAAGATGGCAAAAGCAGACAAAAACTTCTTCACTATCAGAGATGTAAGGGTCTTTTTTTTCTGTTAGCAGTATACTTTCCAGTTAAATATATATCATTTTTTTGTAGCTGAGGCTGACCATTTTGTTCTTGTCGCTGTAGGTTATCGCTCTGTACCATCCAATGGCTCTCAGGCTATTCCTGATGCGAACACACTACAGGTCCGATGTTAACCACTCTGATGCAGGGCTCGAGTTTGCATCTGGCCGTGTGTACTACATTTATCAGGTACTTAATGCCAGGATGCTCCCTACTTTTATCGAGTTATATAGATTTTAAATGTCGTGTTGTAATTCCTTGAACTAATTATTTTACCCAGACTCTACAAGACTATGAAGAAGTCATATCCTTGTACCATGATGACAAGTTGGATGTCCCAGTACCAGCAGGCGACCGGAAGGTGGTTGAGGACAACCACGAAAGTTTCCTGAGACACATGTCGAACGATCTTCACACGACAGGTGCCCTTGATGAGCTTATGAAGCCAGTGAGAGCAATGAACAACAACTTGAGTGATCTGAAGGTATTTACGCTGAAGCTTGAGTTTTGCAGTTGTTGAACGTTTAACATATATCCGTGAAAGCAAAGTAATACCCCCTCCGTCTCAAAATAAGTGTCTCAACTTTAGTAGTAGAACTTATGTAAGTTGTACTAAAGTTGAAATACTTATTTTGAGACGGAGGGAATAGTTCATCTGATAGTGTGTTGTGTTGTGTTGTCAGAAATTGCAGCAGAAACTGGAGCAGCGGGAGAAAAAGAAAGAGCCAGAGAAGAAGAAGCAGCTGCAGCAGCTGAAAAAGAAACAGTCCGAGGAGAAACAGCAGGAACATTATGTACAAGCTCTGGTTGCTTTACACGGCGAAGTTACGGATAAGCTGTCTATTCTTGGCCTGATGCCGTCATCGTCGTTGGCTGAGGTAAATTTAGCAGTCTTCATACTATTATTATTATTTACTGGACTAGTCTTTTCTGGGGGGTCGAAGATATATATGTTCAATTTTTTTGGTTCTGAGAGCTAACAAAAATGGTCAAAACTTGTAGGTGGTGAAGCAGCTGAAGGAGAAGGCGCTGAAGCGAGCAGGGATGAGCGAAGAGGAGCTGCAGCAGGTGATTGAGCAGCGAAGCGCTGCGAGGAAGAAGAAGGAGTTTGCGGAGTCGGACCGGATCAGGGCGGAGCTGTCTGCCCGCGGCATCGCCTTGATGGATGAGCCTGCCGGGACGCTGTGGAAGCCATCTGAACCAGCAGAACTAGTTGAAGAACCGTAGGGCACGCAGCAGAGTGAGAGAGAAACCTCTGTTCGCGTAGGTAGAATGATGAAGGACTCTGCATGCCACGTGGTGTGTTTACAAACACAGTTGTAGAATGAGAGAATACACCCATAGATTATATTCTCAGTTGTCGACAAGAAGAAGAAGAAGAAGAATAAGTCGAGTTATTTGCATTGTGCATCTATCTACGTACGTATAATTTACAGTTGTCAGTCATGCCCTCTGGGTCGATGGTTTTCTGGTACGGGCGTCGATGACCCCGGGCATCATTTTGCAGTTAGCTCGCGAATTGCGTCGTAATGAAGGGCGGCGCGGGAGGAGGAGGGTCCAGCACCGCACCGGTGTGTGTAATCACACTGGGAATTAGCAAGTATAATAACCATGCAGTGCTGTGCCTGCCTGCCTTGCTGACTCTGCACTAAGTATATAGAGAGACGCAGGCAGGACGTCGCTGTCCCGGGTTCGTGCAGGTGCGAGCGAGATGAGGTGGTGGCCAGGCCACGACCCCGGAACGGCAACAAGGCTACTGGGCGCGTGCGTGCGTGTGGTGTGCCTCAGGCCTGCCATTGAATGGCGTGAAGAATGAGATGGGAGGGTGGATGAGAGAACCGCATAAGTGCTCACAAAACCCAGTTTTCAGGTTGGTTACCAGCAGAGTGGATCCACAGTATTTACTCCCGTATCGCAAAAAAAGCAAGCTCGAGGCCGTTGACCAGCACCGTCCTTGCCTCATTCACGGTTGATGATGAGTGTATAGACAGATTGCCTGCACTTTGCGACCGGACGGCACCAACGTGTCAGGTACAGTTAAATGAAGCTCCTCAGTATAGCTGGTGGCAACTTTCGGGCCGGTTCCTGCTGTGATCTAGGCAGGCAGATGGGCAGATGGATCCTCGCAGGCGCAATCAAATCAATCGCACCCACAGTTGCCCATCTGGTGGGCAGGTTAATTTTGGGACTGACTGTCCTTTCTAAGTGCAGCATCACTCCCAAACACATTATAGTTCCACCATGTCATTTACAAGAGTCGGGAAAATAGGCCGTAAAAACAGGCGCATATCCTTCTTGCACACTTGGCAGCAGTGATGGAGCTTAGCTCCTGACCTTACTCGTCGCGTCACGTCGCGAACTTTTACGTGTTGTGTGTCTAGCATCTCGAGCCGCGGCTCGATTGCAAGACATGGTCATCACCTTCGTGGAATCTCGTGACCGCACACGTATGCAGCTGCCGGGATTGTAGAAAGTTTTTTTTTTTCTGAAACTAGGCAAAAGATTTGCCATTTTCATTGATTAAGAGAGAAGGTTAAGAATGTATGGCAAAGGCCCAATACAGTACATCACCCTCGTGACATAATGTTACACAAATGTTTTGCTCCCGCAAGGCTCCAAAGCAAGCATTCCTCTTTAATCTTGGCGACCAACACTCCCATTGGAACGGCCGTGTTGCGGAAAACTCTAGCGTTTCGCTCCTTCCATATTTTCCAGGAGATAAGCATCATCGGGGAGATAAGCGGCCTTCTCGATGGAGTTTGCTTAGTGGCATTCTGACTCCACCAATCCTTAACCGAAACCATATCAATCCAATCGTTCGGCTGGACATCGTGGAGTGCAAGCCAAGTTTTGATCATGCCCCAAACCCTAATGGTGTATCGACATTGAAAGAGAAGGTGGGCCGCCGATTCCTGGACTTGATGGCATAATGGACAAAGGTTGCAGTTCGGCCATCCGCTGCGGTGGAGTCTGTCAGCTGTCCAAATCCTATTGTTGATAACCAGCCACGCGAAAAATTTGCACTTTAGGGGCGCCCAGTTCTTCCAAACATTTTGATTCATATCCGTATCCACCAACCCAAGAAACCGAGCCCTGTATGCTGAGGCCGCGGAGTAATGGCCATCAGCAGTGAGTTTCCAAGTGATGGAGTCCTGCATGTCCGGGTTTAGCTGGATGTGGGTGAGTCTTTCCCAAAGCGCAGCAAACTGGGTGATGTGCTCAGAGAAGATAATCGAAGCAACCTTCACCTGGGAGATCCAGTATCCATTAAGCAATGCCTTGTGGACTGAACAATTCTTTTTGTTGGAGATGTCGTAAATTTTGGGAGCAATGTCTTTGGGTCTTATGCCATCTAGCCAAGCTGACTCCCAAAAAGTTGCGCGGAGGCCATCACCCACCAGAACCTTGGAGGCCGATGCGAATATGTTCCGATCATTGCTGTCGCAAGGGGTACCCAAACCCGACCAAGGCTTGATCGGGTCTTGCCAGTTCAACCATAGCCAACGGAGACGAAGTGCAGCCACAAACTTGCCAAGGTTTAGAATCCCAAGACCACCATGTAGCTTGGGCATGCAGACTTGCGCCCAGTTGACCTTACATTTCCCACCCGTGACCTCATCACAACCAGCCCAGAGGTAGGCACGTCGGAGGGCATCAATCTTTTTCAAAACCTCCACCGGAAGATTTAGAGCCGTCATAAAATAGATAGCAGTGGCCGTGATGACCGACTTAACAAGAACCATCCTTCCGGGGGAAGCAACGTGCTTGCCCATCCAAGGTGTGAGGGCCGCGATCTTGTCCTCGAGAGGCTGGAAGTGAATTCTTTTCAGACGCTTCACAGACAGAGGCAAACCAAGGTATTTCATTGGGAAGGTGGTTCATTGAGCTGGGAAGGATTGAAGAATATCCAGAAGGTCCACATTGTCACATCTAATTGGGGCAACCAAGCTCTTGGAGCAATTTGTTACCAATCCAGAAACCTCTCCAAAGTTCCTGAGAGTGTCGGTAAAGAAACTGACGTCTGCCTTGAGAGGCGCAATAAAAATTGCAGCATCGTCCGCGTAGAGAGAAGCCCGGATCGGCATAGCCCGTCCGCCAATGGGATGGAGGTGGCCTTGTGATGTGGCCTTCTCAAGGATGTGATGTAATGGATAAATGGCCAGCACAAAGAGAAGGGGAGACAGAGGGTCCCCTTGCCTCAGCCCACACCCAAGCCTGAAGGGGTCGCCCGGCACAGCATTGAGTAAGACACGCGATGAAGTCGAAGACAAGAGAGCAGACACCCAGCCACGGAACCGGGAAGAGAAGCCAAGGTGATTGAGCAAGTCCAGGAGATAGTCCCAACGCACCGAATCAAATGCTTTCTTGATGTTGAGCTTGAACAGGAGAGCAGGGGTGTTGTTGCGATGCAAGCGTCTAGCAAGGTTTCGCACATACATGAAATTATCATGAATACATCTCTTCTTGATGAAAGCACTCTGAGCTTGTGAGACAAGGTCATTCATGAAGGGAGTTAGCCTTTTGGACACCATCTTTGCAATGAGCTTTGCGATGACATGAATTAGGCTTATAGGGCGAAAGTCAGAAATGTCTTCGGCACCATCCTTCTTTGGAACGAGGGCAACATCGGCTGAGTTCAACCAATGAAGGTGAGCGGTCTGAAGGTTGGAGAAATGGTTGACCGTTAGCATGATGTCAGGCTTAATTGTGTTCCAACATGCCTTGAAGAAAGTGCCCGTGAAGCCATCCGGTCCGGGCGCCTTGTCACCCGGTAATTCTAGCACCGCAGCTTTGACCTCCTCCTCAGTGAAAGCCCCGTCCAAGCCCTGTAGATCACAGTTGGGGGTTGGAATCAAACCCCAATTGACGTCGATGCAGCGAGTCGGGCCTTTTTTGGCAATGTTCTTAAAGTGGCTGTGAACAATCTTCTCTTTGTCTTCATGCGAGGTGACCCAACCCTGGTTGTGTTTGAGGCGATGAATAAGATTTTTCCTCCTCCGGTGATTGACACGGAGGTGGAAATAACTGGTGTTGGCATCTCCTTCTTTAAGATTGGTAATCCTCGAGTTTTGCCTTTTTCTGGATTTTTCGAGCACCGCCAAGCCAACGATCCGACGTTTTAATCTTCTTCGAAGATCCCTTTCCTCCGGGCTTAGGTCTCTCTGTTCTTGAGCGAGGTCAAGGTGAAGGATGACCTTGAGAGCCATGTGCAACTGGACCCTGGAGTTAGAGAAAAGGGTCTTGCTCCAGGAGCGCAACTTTTGTCCTATTCTCTTAAGCTTGTGGAATAGTCGTTGATAAGGTTCGACATGACCGGAATTCACATTCCATGCCTCGGAGACGACGCGTTGGAATCCCGGCATCTTTGTCCAGAAGTTTTCAAACTGAAAGGATTTAGGTTTCTTTGGGCCAGCATCATTAGCAAGCAGGAGGGGGCAGTGATCCGAAAGTGATGAGGAGAGGGCGTGCAGTATGTGGGAGGCAAACTCTAGATCCCAATCTTCATTGCTAAAAAAGCTATCTAGCTTGCTCATCGTCGGGTTACTTTGTTCATTGCTCCAAGTAAATCTCCTATTTTGCATGTGAATCTCCTTGAGCTCACAATTGTTTAGAGCATTGCGGAAACGCACTAGGCGGCCACGATCCACATTGGCACGGTTTTTGTCTCTGGCGCGGTAGATTTGATTAAAATCGCCATTCACTAGCCATTTGGTACCAGGCGCAGGCTTTCCCGAATTCAGCTCCAGGTAGAAAGCCTCCTTGTGGATGCTACAGGTTGGGCCATACACAGTGGTTAACTTGAAATATTGTAGAAAGTGGATGCGGCAACACTAGACGACCTTGATCTGGTGGTGTTTCTCGCGTACTGATGTCTACTACACAACCATCTTCTTGTAGACATTCTTGGGCCTGCAAGTGCACAGTGATGGAGTCATGTACCTAGGGTAGGGTCATAGACCTGATCTAAGTACCCTACCCAAGGACACCCTTAGAAGTTATCACCTTCCTGTCGACCAAGGAAGACTCCACTCGACAGACTTGAAGGACTCGACCATGAAGACTCACTCGACCACCAGAAGGTCAAGAAGCACTCTGTACTGCAACGGTCTGTAATTAAGTAGGCTTTATGGTAGTTAAGACACTTTATGTGGGGCGATATCAGTAACGCCCAGACTTAATGTACTTTAAACCCCAGACATCGAGGGCGGAGGGGTCCAGCGGGCACTATATAAGCCACCCCCACCTCAGTGTAAAGGGTTCGCACCCCTGTAATTCATATACACATAATCCACTCGACGGCCTCTGGGCTCCGAGACGTAGGGCTTTTACTTCCTCCGAGAAGGGCCTGAACTCGTACATCTCTTGTGTTTACAACCTCTTCATAGCTAGGACCTTGCCTCTCCATACCTACCCCCACTCTACTGTCAGACTTAGAACCACGACAGTTGGCGCCCACCGTGGGGCAGGTGTCTTAGCGATTTTTGGAGAAGTTGTGATTCTTTCGAGTACTTTCATCAGGGTTGCTGCTGGAGTTTTGGTCGAGGGCCGCGAGATCCGTCTCGGCGCTCTCACCTTCATCGCCGACGACTCCGCTTGGCTCCAGGAGGCTCCACTCGACGTTGATGCGCTCCCCGTCCGCGGTGCGACACATTTTCGCGCATGTGTCCGCGGCGTTCTGCTGCGACAACCGTCGACCCAGATCGATCGACTCCCCTATCGGTCACCTCCGGTCTCCCACCAGTAGCAAGCGCTCTGGTGATCGAGGCTCCAGCGGTGGGTGAGGCACGCGATGGCTCGCCAGACGCCACCGCCCAAGTTGCGCAATCGAGCCCGACGAATCCCTCTAAGGCTGCTCGATCGATCGGTGGCAGAGAGATCGTGCATCCGAATGCGATAGCGATGATCCGCGGCGAAAATCTTGATGGTCAACGGATCTCGCATCCTCCGGCCGCCCATGAGGGCGGGCAAAGCGGTGGAGGCGACCCCGCATGAGACAACGAAGAGTACCAGCCCGAGCCACTCGACTCTGCAGAGGGAAGAGCTTCGCCGCAGGAACATGGATGCCCTGCATACTCCCATCGCGGGAGAAACCCCCGAGGCTCGCGCCTTGGAGGAGGCACGTTTAGCCAACTTGGCTGAACGCGCTCGTCTGGAGAACCTTCAGCGAGCACTCGACGCTGCGCAACGAAGTTCCGACGCCAATCGACGCCAACTCTTCCCGCCGACTCAGGTATATCGAACCCCAATTCAAAATTTAGCAACCGCAACCCAGATAGCGAGTCCATCCAGCCCTCTCGATCGGAAGTGGCAGAGGCTTGATGCGATCGTGGATTTGCTCTGGGTAGCAGGAGACCAGAATTCAGCCGTGTCGCGATCGCGCAACAAATTCACGGTCGATCCGTCGTTGCGAATACGGTTGATCAGCACCACGCCCCAGATCGCCTCCGCGGCGTGAAGGACGCGAGAATCGGTGAGACCAAGATCGGTGACCGACACGATCGATGATAGGCGCCGAGTGCCCACTTCCTCTCGAGGGGTGGGTCTTACGCCTCGGCAAACAAGATGACAGCGCCAACTCGCAGGGACGAAGAGCTCCATCGACCCGGGAACCGAGCTTCGATGCGCGATCCATTATCGTGCAAGGCTTGGTCGCCCGAAACAGAGCCCATCGGGGCGGGCCCAACAGAGATGTGCCCACAAGCGATCGGCGCATGTTTCGGTCCGAATGTTTTAGTAGGGCTATCGAGCGCGGTGATTCCCCAATTTCAGGTTGGCAATCGGAGTAAGCAAGTTCTTTGGTGAGTCTAAGCTGAAACTTGGCTTGAGGACTACCGAGTGGCGGTTCAGATTGGTGGTGGGAATGACGAGGTGGCCATGAAGCATTTGCCCCTCATGTTGGAAGGTTACGCGAGCGTGGTTGAATCGATTACCTCCTAGCAGCATTTACACTTGGGAAGATCTGTCCGAGTGTTCGTCGTAACATTTGAAGGAACTTGCAAGCGACCAGCTGGATTGACAGAGCTGCAAGTCTGTGTGCGTAAGACGAATGAGACTCTCGAGAGTATATTCAGAGATGGATCACTTTGCATCATACCGTGGAGAACGGTTCGATCATCAGCGATCTGCGCCTTCAAGGATGGCGTCAAGAACAGAGAATTGAGTTTGAAGTTTGGTCGAACCGGAGACATGACCCTGAGTCGGATGATGGAGATCGCTACCAAGTACGCCAACGGCCAAGAGGAAGACCGACTCCGAAGCGGCAAGTACAAGCCGAGTCAGTCGGAGAAGGGAAACACCAGTCGGAAGCAGAAGCGGAAAGCCGAACCAGCAGCTCCTGGAGAGGCTCTGGCCGTGACTCAGGGAAAGTTCAAAGGGAAACCCAAAGGATCCTGGAACCCTAAGAAGGTGAAGGATAAAGAGGGAAACAACGTGATGGATATGCCGTGTCACATCCACACGAAGAAAGATGAAGAGGGTAATATCATTTACCCGAAGCATACCACTCGCCAGTGTCGACTGCTCATCCAGCAGTTCCAAGGGAAACAGTCCAAGGACAAGGAAAAGGAGTCGGACAAGGCCGAAGACAAGGAGGAAAGTGAGGGAGGATATCCACATGTCAACTCCACTTTGATGATTTTCGCGGATGTGGAAAGCAAGAACCAACTGAAGGTCATTAACCATGAAGTGAACATGGTTGCCCCGGCAAAACCAAGTTATCTGAGATGGTCCCAAACGCCCATCACATTCGACCAGTCTGATCACCCGACTCATATTGCCACCCCTGGGAGGCAAGCTTTGGTGGTCGACCCAGTTGTCGAAGGCACCCCGCGCCGACGAAGGTGCTGATGGACGGTGGTAGCGGACTGAACTTGTTGTATGCAGACACACTGAGGGGAATGGGCATTTCGATGTCCCGACTGAGCACCAGTAACATGAGCTTTCATGGAGTTATACCAGGAAAGAAAGCCGAGTCACTCGGCCAAATAGCTCTGGACGTGGTGTTTGGTGATTCAAAACATTTTCGCAAGGAAAAGCTGACGTTTGAGGTCGTGGATTTTCAAAGTGCGTACCACGCTATTTTGGGGAGACCAGCTTACGCACGGTTCATGGCTCGACCATGTTATGTCTACCTCAAACTGAAGATGCCCGGCCCCAAAGGAGTGATCACTGTCACTGGTGATCGGAAAAAGGCAGAAGAGTGTTTCCAGAAAGGCTCAAAGATTGCCGATTCTCAGGTGACAGCGGTTGAATTTGAAGAATATAAACAAAACGCAGATCCGAGTGATTTGCTGCGAGCCAAGAAGCCCGCCACAGAGTCTGCATTTCAGTCGTCCGGTGAGACAAAGCCTGTCCACATTCACCCGACCGACCCCAATGCAGTCCCGACCCACATCTCCACAACACTCGACCCAAAATAGGAAGAAGCGCTCATCCAGTTCCTCCGTGAGAACTGGGACATTTTGCATGGAAGCCACCGACATGCCGGTGTTCGAGGGATGGTGAGCATCGTCCTAGAGTCGACTCATCAGCAAAACCAGTTAAGGAGCATCTTCGACGGTCCGCCGTCCAGAAGAGAAAGGCTATTGGTGAAGAAGTGGCTCGACTGTTGGCGGCAGGATTTATCCGAGAGATATACCACTCCGAGTGGCTCGCTAATGTCGTCATGGTTCCTAAGAAGGACAAATCACTCCGAATGTGCATTGATTTCAAGCACATTAATCGGGCCTGCCCGAAAGATCATTTTCCTCTCCCTTGCATTGATCAAATTGTTGACTCGACCGCGGGATGCGAGAGATTATCTTTTCTAGACGCTTATTCGGTACCATCGATCCGCTCAGACGGACCCGATGAGATAAAACAGCTTTCATCACTCCATTCGGTGCTTCGCTATATCACCATGCCATTCGGCCTCAAGAATGCTGGAGCCACATTTATGCGAATGATTCAGAAGTGTTTGCTCACTCAAATCAGTCGGAATGTGGAAGCGTATATGGATGATATCGTGGTCAAGTCACGAAAAGGTTCCGACCTGCTCACTGACCTCGCCGAAACATTTGCCAACCTCAGAAGGTATGATATCAAGCTCAATCCATCAAAGTGCACATTCGGAGTTCCTGGTGGCAAGTTGGTTTTCTTGTTTCCGAACGAGGGATTGATGCTAATCCAGAAAAGATCGGCACTATACTCCGAATGAAACGCCCCGTGCGAGTGCACGATGTCGAGCCATTGGATGCTTGGCCGCATTAAGTCGATTCATTTCCGACTCGGTGAAAAGGCATTGCCTCTTTACCGATCGATGAAGAAGGCGCACAAGTTCGAGTGGACTCGAAGTCGATGCAGCGTTTGCGAGCTAAAAGCTCGCTCTCCACCAGCCGGTGCTTGCTGCTCCAATCAGCAAAGAGCCTCTGTTGCTTTATATCGCAGCCACAGGACAAGTCGTCGAGACAAGATTTACGGTCGGCGGGAAGAAGAAGGAAAGCCTTCAAAGTTCAGCGCCCGATGTATTATTTGTCTGAAGTTTTGACTCCATCCAAGCAGAGATACACTCATTATTAGAAGCTTGTGTATGGGATATACATGACCACGAAGAAGGTTGCTCATTATTTCTCTGATCATTCCATCACAGTCGTCAGCGACGCTCCACTTTCAGAGATTTTGCACAACAAAGATGCAACTGGTCGAGTGGCGAAATGGGCGATTGAACTTCTTCCCCATGATATCAAGTTTGAGGCAAAGAAAGCCATTAAGTCCCAGGCAATAGCAGATTTCCTCGCCGAGTGGATTGAACAGAAGCAGCCGACTGAGGTTCACTCGGAGCATTGGACAGTGTTCTTTGATGGTTCTAAGATGTTGAATGGTTCCGGTGCTGGGGTTGTCCTGGTGTCCCCTAGAGGAGATAAGCTCAGATATGTGCTCCAGATTCACTTCGATTCCTCCAACAATGAGGCAGAGTATGAGGCCCTCTTATATGGATTGCGCATGGCCATTTCACTCAGTGTCCGTCGCTTGATGGTCTATGGCGATTCAGATTTAGTGGTCAACCAAGTGATGAAGGTGGGGACGTGAGAAGCCCAGCCATGATCGGATCTTGCAATGCAAGAAGGAAGCTGGAAAAGAAGTTTGAGGGGTTAGAGCTCCATCATATACCCCGACTGAAAAATCAAGCAGCTGATGATCTAGCAAAGATAGGTTCCAAGAGAGAAGCCATTCCGAGTGGTGTGTTCTTGGAGCATATTCATACTTCGTCAGTTAAAGAAGACCCTTTCACTGAAGAAACCCCGCAACCCAAGAGTGCCACGGATCCAACTGAAGTAGAAGTCCCAGCAGTGGTCGACTTGGTTATGGAGGTCTTGGTAGTCACTCCTAACTGGACAGTTCCATATATTGCGTACATCCTGAGAAAAGAGCTCCCAGAGGATGAGGAAGAGGCTCGGCAGATCGTCCGTCGATCCAAGGCCTTTACCGTAATCAAAGGACAGTTGTATAGAGAGAGCGCGACTGGAGTTGGTCAAAAGTGCATAACGCCAGAAGAAGGTCGAATCATCCTTGATGATATCCACTCGGGGACCTGTGGTCATCATGCGTCCTCTCGGACCATCGTGGCCAAAGCATACCGAGCTGGATTTTACTGGCCAAAAGCGAATGAGATGGCAAAGGAAATAGTGGACAAGTGCGAAGGATGTCAGTTCTACTTAAATATGTCACACAAGCCTGCGTCAACTCTGAAGACCATTCCACTCGTCTGGCCCTTCGTAGTATGGGGGTTGAATATGGTCGGCCCCTTGAGAACAGGTCGAAGCGGTTTCACGCATGTACTGGTGGCGGTCGACAAGTTCACCAAGTGGATTGAGGCTAAACCCATCAAGAACCTTGACGCTGGTACTGCTGTTAGCTTCATCAGGGAACTGATATTCAGATATGGAGTCCCGCACAACATCATTACAGATAATGGGTCGAACTTTGACTCAGAGGAATTCAGGGATTTCTGCAACTCTCAAGGCACATGAGTCGACTACGCTTCAGTCGCCCATCCGCAGTCGAATGGACAAGCAGAGCGAGCCAATGGCCCGATCCTCAAAGGGTTGAAACCCCGACTGATGCGTGATCTCAAACATGCGGCTGGAGCATGGGTCGACGAACTTCCCTCGGTGCTTTGGGGGCTGCGGACCACGCCTAATCGGTCGACCGGAAGAACTCCATTCTTCTTGGTCTACGGAGCTGAAGCAGTCTTGCCGAGTGATCTTCTCCACAATGCTCCTCGAGTTGAACTCTACAACGAAGCAGAAGCTGAACAAGCGTGGCAGGACGCAGTCGACCTTTTAGAGAAAGAAAGGGAGATGGCTCTGATCCGATCGACCATCTACCAACAAGACTTGCGTCGCTTCCATGCCAGAAACGTGAAGAGTCGAGCCTTCCAGGAAGGAGATTTGGTTCTCCGAGTGGATCAGCAGAAACAACACAAGCTTGCTCCTTCTTGGGAAGGACCCTTCATCGTCACCAAAGTCCTCCACAACGGGGCGTACTGTCTCTACAATGTCAAACACAATATCGACGAGCCCCGATCTTGGAACGCGGAACTACTCCACCCATTTTACACTTAAGTTTATCACTCGGATGAGTTGTAATAAAAGTACTTCTGTAGTCCATGTTTTGTAAGATAATAGTGTCATAATTTCCGCAACGATTTTTGTCACTTTTATTTGTTCAGTAAAAATTTCCCCCTCAGTGGGTGACTTAGCCGCGAATCCGTTTCGCCTAAGTTTGTAAAAAAAAATCCTTACCGAGTGGTGAGCCAGCCCCCCACTCGGGGGCTTAGCTGCGAATCCGTTTCGCCTAAGTTTCAATAAAATCCTACTGAGTGATAAGCCAGACTTTCAATCGGAGGCTTAGCTGCAGTCCAAGTACTCGCCTAAGTTTCAATAAAATCCTACCGAGTGGTAAGCCAGACTTCCGCTCGGGGGCTTAGCTGCAGCCCAGTGCTCGCCTAAGTTTGAAAAAAATCCTACCGAGTGATAAGCCAGACTTTCACTCGGGGGCTTAGCTGCAGTCCGAGCACTCGCCTAAGTACAAATACAACGTGCGCTCGCAAGGAGGATGAGATGCAGGTCGACTGCGACCCTCTCCTCTGAGCTACGCCACAAACACAACGTGCGGTCGTAAGGAGGACGAGGTGCAGGTCGACTGCGTCCCTCTCCTCTGAGCTACGCCACAAGTACAATGTGCGGTCGTAAGGAGGACGAGGTGCAGGTCGACTGCGTCCCTCTCCTCTGAGCTACGCCACAAGTACAACATGAAAACCCTGCCGAGTGAGAAGCAGACCTCCCACTCGGGGGGCTTAGCTGCAGCCCAGTGCTCGCCTAAGATATAAAAATCCTACCGAGTGTGGAGCAGACCTCCCACTCGGGGGCTTAGCTGCAGCCCCATGCTCGCCTAAGATATAAAAATCCTACCAAGTGTGGAGCAGACCTCCCACTCGGGGGCTTAGCTGCAGCCCAGTGCTCGCCTAAGATATAAAAATCCTACCGAGAGCAGACCTCCCACTTGGGGGCTTAGCTGCAGCCCCGTGCTCGCCTAAGATATAAAAATCCTACCGAGTGTGGAGCAGACCTCCCACTCGGGGGCTTAGCTGCAGCCCAGTGCTCGCCTAAGATATAAAAATCCTACCAAGTGTGGAGCAGACCTCCCACTCGGGGGCTTAGCTGCAGCCCAGTGCTCGCCTAAGATATAAAAATCCTACCGAGAGCAGACCTCCCACTCGGGGGCTTAGCTGCAGCCCCGTGCTCGCCTAAGATATAAAAATCCTACTGAGTGTGGAGCAGACCTCCCACTCGGGGGCTTAGCTGCAGCCCCGTGCTCGCCTAAGATATAAAAATCCTACCAAGTGTGGAGCAGACCTCCCACTCGGGGGCTTAGCTGCAGCCCCGTGCTCGCCTAAGATATAAAAATCCTACCGAGTGAAGAGCAAACCTCTCACTCGGGGGCTTAGCTGCAGCCCAGTGCTCGCCTAAGTTTGAACAAAATTCTACCGAGTGAAGAGCAAACCTCTCACTCGGGGGCTTAGCTGCAGCCCAGTGCTCGCCTAAGTTACAAAAATCCTACCGAGTGAAGAGCAAACCTCTCACTCGGAGGCTTAGCTGCAGCCCAGTGCTCGCCTAAGTTATAAAATCCCACCAAGTGAGGAGCAGACATCCCACTCGGGGGCTTAGCCGCAGCCTAGTGCTTGCCTAAGTGAATTAAAGAATAAGTTGACTGCAGTGGGCGTCTTGCTTTAAATCTGCAAAGACATTTCGAGCCAAAAGCAAGCATATTCAAACATCAAATCCAAGTTCAGATCGATACCTAAAGGAACCGAAAGTGCTCAGGCGCTAAGCCTGTTAAGGTTTATCGGTTACAAAATCACTCGGCATACCGAGGCAAATTTAAAGTGTCGAGCTCAAAGAAGTTTTTTACCCCTCCTGTGGAGGGCTGGAAGGTGCAACAAGCTCATCAAGATCAATTCGGTCCGCGATCCGAGTGGCAGCAGCGATGAAGGTTTCCATGAAGGACCTGAAGTCATGTTTCTTGGTGTTGGCCACCCAAAGAGCCGCCAGCTTGTCTTCTCGCGCATCCTTGCAGTGGACTCGAGCGGATACGTGAGCAACATATCGCCGACCGAAAGCAGAGGACTTTTTCCACTCCTGCACTCGACCAGGAACCGTGTTTAGTCGAGCCATCAGCGATTCGAGGTCGTTCTGAAGTGTCTCCCCGGGCCAGAGCGTGGTGTCGATGCGAGAAGTGGCGACCTTCAGCCTTGCAAGATAGTCAACAATAGCAGCAACGCGAGACTCGAGTCGGAACACATTCATGGCAACTTCATCGTTCACCGGAGAGTTGACGGGGTCCAGGTTTGGTTCCAGCCGACTAGTTTCCTCTTCAAAGTTTTGACAAAATTCTGCAAATACAATCACTAAATCAAGGCAATGGTCGAATGGAAAGATCGCTGTTAAAAATGATTGTTGAGTGCAAAGGATTACCTTCGAGCATGAGGAACAACTTTTTGGCAAGTCCACTCAGGAAGGCCTCCAGATCATTCTTCTTCGGTACCAACCGACCGCCTTGTCGTTCAGGGCAGCTTTGTCAGTTTTCAGTCGACTGACCTCCTTGTTGGCAATCGCAAGAGCAGCTTTCAGATTAGTATTTTCTTCTTCAAGCTTGGTGACTGAAGCTAACTTCTCGTCAGCAAGCTTGGTCTTCTCAGCTAGCTCAATGTCTTTTTTCTTCTGGGCCTCCTTCACCTTGCCTGCAAGTTACAGCAAGGTCAGATTTTAAAACAAATGAAGGAAAAAAGGAGTCGTCGAGGTCTCACCGAACATACCTTTAGCCTCCTCCTTCGCCTTCGTCAGATTCTCCTGGACCAGCTTCAGATCCAGCTCAAGCTGAATGTGCTTGTTCTCCAGCTCAGTATAACGAGCCGCAAGGTCACATGATTTCTGCGAAGAACCAATCGACAAAATGTCAAAGATAATTCACTTCCGAGTGGATAAGGAAAAGTCATGTGTTTCTAAGACTACAGCCGAATACAAACATTCGACCGTAGTCTCGGGGACTACACCCAGTGGGTGCACTCAGCGTGCCCCCACTAGTTCTATTAAGATAGAGTCGACTAGTCGACTAAAAAAAACAACAACAACAGGACGTATTCTTCAGACTATAACCGACTGCCAGCAGTCGACCACAGTCTCGGGGACTACACCCAGTGGGTGCACTCAGCGTGCTCCCACTGGTTTTACGAAATCCATTCGACTTAGTCGAATGACGGAAGAACTTAATTTATAAAGCCTATGACCGACTGCCAGCAGTCGACCATAGCCTTGGGGACTACACCCAGCGGGTGCACTCAGCGTGCCCCCGCTAAACCGGAGTTTCAATCGACACACCCAGTGGGTGACTACTACGGATTCCGAAAAGAAAGACTTTCAGATAGCATATCCTAACAGAACAAGCGATGATCGACTGACCTGAACATTGCTTTGAAGGGCAGAGCTGGCGTCGTAAGCTGCCTGGCTTGCCTCCTGGATGGCCTTCACCTGCTCCATCATGACCCCTGCTTGGCGTATCGCTTCCTTTGCAGCACTGGCTTGGTCCTCTGGGACGTGGTGCGTCGTGAAGAGGGAAGGTTGTGCGGCACTCGACGAAGCGGGGTGAGCACTCGTCAACGGCACCGCGAAGGACATGGTGTGTCGAGTGGTGTTCTCCTCCTCCGCGACCAGAGTCTCGGGCGCCGTCACATCCTGGACCCCCCTGCCGGCAGACGCTTTCCTGCTCCTCCTGTGCTTCAGTGGTTCCTCATCGTCATCATCATCAGGAAGAGTGATAACGACATTGGATGGAGCTACAGGAAAGAATCAGAATTAGAGACGAAGAGTCAATCGGCTAAAAACGAAATTAAGAGAGTGGTACCAGGTTTTGATGTTGCGGCATCCTCCATCTCATGGTCGTCAGCCCTGGCTGAGGTATCGGAAGTAGCAGCACTGCAATTCCAAAAAATCAGTCGGCTAACTCAAGTGTCAATCAAAGATAAAGCTCGCACAAAACAAGAAGACTCAAGCGGCATGTTTACCCTGATATGGTGGGGATGGACACCTTCATCTTCGGCAAGACCTTGGTCGGCTTCGACGGTGCCATCCTGGACTGCTTCGGAGCCTTTTCAGTCGGCACCGGAGAAGTGGTCCGAGGGCGCTTGGTCGACTGCGCGACAGTCGCAACCCCCTTACCACGTTCAGTCACAGGGTCATGGGCAAGCTTCGACCGCCTTTCCAAACGCGGTGGTGCGACCTCCTCCTCCTCCTCTTCTTCTTCCTCCTCATCGTCATCATCATCATCATCATCTTCAGCGGCATCCGAGTCCCACTCCTCCTGGCTCTCGCCCCCGCTCGCTTCTCCCTCTTCAGTCGGAGTCTGTGCTCCATTGGGCATCGAGTACAGCTCGGTGAGGGCCTGTTAGACGTCAAGACAAAGATCAATCGACCAATTTGCGGAGAAAACAGAAATAAGTATGGCAAGAATACAATTGGAGGTAGAGTGGGCATACCTTGTCTGGAATGCTGCGATGGTCGAGTGGAGGAATCCTCCTGGCTCCACGAGGGTTATCCTTGTTCCCAGTGACCGCGGCCATCCAACTTTCCAGCGTGGCATCGTCGACTGCTTCTGGATTGATCCGAGTCTCATCTTCAGTCCCGCGGTACAACCACATGCAATGGCTCCGGAACTGAAGAGGCTGGATACGCCGCCTAAGAAAAACCTCCAGGAGATCCATACTCGTCACTCCCTCCCGAACCAACTGGACTACACGCTCCATCAGCATCTTCACATCGGCTTTCTCCTCCGGAATCACCTTCAGAGAGGAAGGTTTGTTGGCTCGGTCCATGGTAAACTGAGGGAGTCCACTCGACTACCCCAACGTCGATTCATTCTGGCAGTAGAACCAGGTCGACTCCCAGCCTCTGACCGACTCGGGGAACGTCATGGCTGGGAAGGTGCTCTTGTTCCTCATCTGGATCCCCAGACCTCCACACATCTGGATAACTTTGGTTTTGTCATCATCTGGACTCGCCTTCTTCACGGTCTGAGAGCGACACGTGAATATATGCTTGAACATGCCCCAGTGCGGTCGGCAACCCAGAAAGTTCTCACACATGGACACAAATGCGGCAAGGTAGGCGATAGAGTTCGGAGTGAAGTGGTGGAGTTGCGCTCCAAAGAAGTTCAAGAAACCACGGAAGAAAATACTCGGCGGCAAAGAAAACCCGCGGTCGGCGTGGGTAGCGAGGACACACTCACCCTCTTCCTACTGGGGTTGCCACTCGTTCCCCGGGAGCCTTGCTGCTCCGTGGGGGATCAGACCGTCGTTGGCCATGTCGAGGAGATCCTTCTCCGTGATGGTCGACCGGATCCAATCTCCTTGGACCCAGCCGTTCGGCAGACGAGATCTGGACGACGACCCGCCCCGATTGGTGGTTCTCCCCTTCGCCTTCCCCATCGCCGACGCCTTCTTCGCGCGTTCCAACGCCGCTGTCTTCTCCTTCACCATGGCTACCGGCGAAGAGCACGAGGAGCGGTTGCGCAAGGGCAGGAGCGGGCGCAGTGGGCGGAGGTAGGGAGGGCAGCGAGAGAGAGAATGGAGAGGTACTGTTCAAAGTTCCTCGCCGGGCGCCTTTATAAGATCACTTCCGAGTGGATGACAGGTGGGCCCGAGAGATCCAATCACATCCCGAAACAGTCACGCGTACGCGATACGTGGCGAAAAAGGTGGCGCGAGAATCGAGGCGTCTATGCCCTATCCCATCCGAGCGCCGCGGTCCGCCCCGCTTCGCGCGCTTCCCCAAATTTCATATCCCACGAAATCCGCGAACGGTAGATTGATCTGTCAAGTGCGAGATCTCCCGCGATCGGTCGCTCGGGAATTGTTAAGTTCAAAAGGTCACTCGATGAAAGAAAAGAATGGATCGAGTCGACTGAAGGAAAGTTGCTGATTATCAACAAAGAGATTATTGGACAACGCATATCCAGCGCGCAGAAGCAAGTCGGAAACAACATCAACTCCTTCTTCACTCAAGCCTCAATCCATTCGGGGGCTAATGATGGAGTCATGTACCTAGGGTAGGATCATAGACCTGATCTAAGTACCCTACCCAAGGACACCCTTAGAAGATATCACCTTCCTGTCGACCAAGGAAGACTCCACTCGACAGACTTGAAGGACTCGACCATGAAGACTCACTCGACCACCAGAAGGTCAAGAAGCACTCTGTACCGCAACGGTCTGTAATTAAGTAGGCTTTATGGTAGTTAAGACACTTTATGTGGGGCGTTATCAGTAATGCCCAGACTTAATGTACTTTAAACCCCACATTACTGAGCGCCGGAGGGGTCTGGCAGGCACTATATAAGCCACCCCCACCTCAGTGTAAAGGGTTCGCACCCCTGTAATTCGTATACACATAATCCACTCGACCACCTCTGGGCTTCGAGACGTAGGGCTTTTACTTCCTCCGAGAAGGGCCTGAACTCGTACATCTCTTGTGTTTACAACCTCTTCATAGCTAGGACCTTGCCTCTCCATACCTACCCCCCACTCTACTGTCAGACTTAGAACCACGACACACAGGTTTGTAGGATAGTAGCAAATTTCCCTCAAGTGGATGACCTAAGGTTTATCAATCCGTAGGAGGCGTAGGATGAAGATGGTCTCTCTCAAGCAACCCTGCAACCAAATAACAAAAAGTCTCTTGTGTCCCCAAGACACCCAATACAATGGTAAATTGTATAGGTGCACTAGTTCGGCGAAGAGATGAAGATACAAGTGCAAAATAGATAGTAGATAAAGGTTTTTGTAATCTGAAATAATAAAAACAGCAAGGTAACGAGTGATAAAAGTGAGCGTAAACGGTATTGCAATGATAGGAAACAAGGCCTAGGGTTCATACTTTCACTAGTGCAAGTTCTCTCAACAATAATAACATAGATAGAACATATGACAATCCCTAAACATGCAACAAAGAGTCACTCCAAAGACACTAATAGCGGAGAACAAACATAGAGCTTATGGTTGGGTACGAAACCACCACAAAGCTATTCTTTCGGATCAATCTATAAAAGAGTTCGTACTAGAATAACACCTTAAGATACAAATCAACCAAAACCCTAATGTCACCTAGGTACTCTATTGTCACCTCAAGTATCCGTGGGCATGATTATATGATATGCATCACACAATCTCAGATTCATCCAACCAACATAAAAGTACTTCAAAGAGTGCCCCAAAGTTTCTACCGGAGAGTCAAGAACATGTGCCAACCCCTATGCATAGGTTCCCAAGTGTCACAAAACCCACAAGTTGATCACCAAAACATACATCAAGTGGATCAATAGAATAACCCATTGTCACCACGGTTATCCCACGCAAGACATACATCAAGTGTTCATAAAAGACTCAATCCAATAAGATAACTTCAAAGGGGAAACTCAATTCATCACAAGAGAGTAGAGGGGGAGAAACATCATAAGATCCAACTACAATAGCAAAGCTCGGGATACATCAAGATCGTGCCATAGATGGAACATGAGAGAGAACACGAGAGAGAGAGATCAAACACATAGCTACTGGTACATACCCTCAGCCCCGAGGGTGAACTACTCCCTCCTCATCATGGATAGCGCCGGGATGATGAAGATGGCCTCCGGTGATGGGATCCCCCTCCGGCAGGGTGCGGAACAGGGTCCCGATTGGTTTTTGGTGGCTCAGAGACTTGCGGCGGAACTCGATCTATCTTCATTCGGAAGTTTTAGGGTGCGAGGTATATATGGGTGCAGGGGTGCGTCGGTGGACCTCGGGGGCTCACGAGGTAGGGGCGCGCCGGGGGGGCGCGCCCCCACCCTCGTGGGCAGCCCGGGGATCCCCTAACGTGCACTCCAAGCCCATCTGGTTGGTTTCCTTCCAAATTAACTTCTCCAGTTGATTTCTTTCGGTTTTGACTCCGTCTGATATCCTTTTCCTCCAAACACTGAAATAGGCATAAAACAACAAATCTGGGCTGGGCCTCCGGTTAATAGGTTAGTCCCAAAAATAATATAAAAGTGGATAATAAAGCCCAATATTGCCTAAAACAGTAGATAAAGTAGCATGGAGCAATCAAAAATTATAGATACATTGGAGACGTATCAAGCACCCCCAAGCTTAATTCCTGCTCGTCCTCGAGTGGGTAAATGATAAAAAAAATTGATGCGGAGTGATACTTGGCATAATTTCAATGTAATTCTTCTTACTTATGATATGAATATTGAGATCCGAAAGATTCAAGACAAAAGTTCATATTGACATAAAAATAATAATACTTCAAGCATACTAACGAAGCAATTATGTCATCTCAAAATAACATGGCCAAAGAAAGTTCATCCCTACAAAATCATATAGTTAGGCTATGCTTCATTTTCGTCACACAAAGATGTTCCCAGCTTCTATACCCCCGATGACAAGCCAAGCAATTGTTTCATACTCAAATAATCTCAAACTTTTTCAACCTTCACACAATACATGAGCGCGAGCCATGGATATAACACTATGGGTGGAATAGAATATGATGATGGGGATTGTGTGGAGAAGACAAAAAAGGAGAAAGTCTCACATCAACGAGGCTAATCAATGAGCTATGGAGATGCCCATCGATTGATGTTAATGCAAGGAGTAGGGATTGACATGCAACGGATGCACTAGAGCTATGAATGCTCAACAAAAGAAACTAAGTGGGTGTGCATCTAACTTGCTTGCTCATGAAGACCTAGGGCATTTTGAGGAAGCCCATCATTGGAATATACAAGCCAAGTTCTATAATGAAAAATTCCCACTAGTATATGAAAGTGACAAAATGAGAGACTCTCTATCATGAAGATCTTGGTGCTACTTTGAAGCACAAGTGTGGTAAAAGGATAGTAGCATTGCCCCTTCTCTCTTTTTCTCTCATTTTTTTATTTGGGCCTTTTCTCTTTTTTATGGCCTCTTTATTTATTTGGGCTTCTTTGGCCTCTTTTTTTTCGTCCGGAGTCTCATCCCGACTTGTGGGGGAATCATAGTCTCCATCATCCTTTCCTCACTGGGGCAATGCTCTAATAATGATGATCATCACACTTTTATTTACTTACAACTCAACAATTACAACTCGATACTTAGAACAAGGTATGACTCTATATGAATGCCTCCGGCGGTGTACCGGGATGGTGCAATGAATCAAGAGTAACATGTATAAAAAATAATGCATGGTGGCTTTGCCACAAATACGATGTCAACTACATGATCATGCAATGGCAACATGACAAAAGTAATGTATGTCATGATGATGATGATGGAAGTTGCATGGCAATATATCTCAGAATGGCTATGGAAATGCCATGATAGGTAGGTATGGTGGCTGTTTTGAGGAAGATATAAGGAGGTTTATGTGTGATAGAGCGTATCGTATCACGGGGTTTGGATGCACCGGCGAAGTTTGCACCAACTCTCAAGGTGAGAAAGGGCAATGCACGGTACCGAAGAGGCTAGCAAATGCGGAAAGGTAAAAATGCGTATAATCCATGGACTCAACATTAGTCAAAAGAACTCATATACTTATTGCAAAAATTTAGAAGTCATCAAAAATCAAGTACTACGCACAATGCTCCTAGGGGGATAGATTGGTAGGAAAAGACGATCGCTCGTCCCCGACCGCCACTCATAAGGATGCACAAGCCAGGTACACTTCATGCTTCAAATTTGTTACACAACTTTACCCATACGTGCATGCTATGGGACTTGCAAACTTAAACACAAGTATTTCTCAAATTCACAACTACTCAACTAGCGCGACTTTGATATTATTACCTCCATATCTCAAAACAATTTTTTAAGCATTAAATTTATCTTAGTATTCAATTCACTCAAAAGAAAGTTTCACATATCTTGAATACCAAGTATATTAACATTAAGCAAATTATCATGCTATAAAATACTCTCAAAATAATCTAAGTGAAGCATGAGAGATCAATAGTTTCTTTAAAACAAATCTACCACCGTGCTCTAAAAGATATAAGTGAAGCACTAGAGCAAAAACTATCATGCTCAAAAGATATAAGTGAAGCACATAGAGTATTCTAACAATTCCAATTCATGTAAGGCTCTCTCTCATTAAAGAATTTCAGATCTTGATACTTATTCAAACAGCAAGCAAAGCTAAAGGAAACTACAATGCAAGGATAGCACAACTCATGTGAAGAAGCAAAAACTTAGGCTCAACCAATACTAATCGGTAGTTGTTGAAGAAGAAAGGTGGGATGCCTACCGGGGCATCCCCAAGCTTAGATGCTTGAGACTTCTTGAAATATTATCTTGGGGTGCCTTGGGCATCCCCAAGCTTGACCTTTTGTGTCTCCTTAATTCCTCTCATATCATGGTTTCTCTTTTTATCAAAAAGCTTCATTCACAACAATCTCAACAAGAACTCATGAGATAGGTTAGTATAAACCAATGCAAAACCTTATCATTTTCTACTGTAACAAATCACTATCATTATTATTCAACATTGCATACTAAATGCCTCTGCATATTTAATACTCCTATCATCAAATAGAATCCTTAAACAAGCAAACATATGCAAACAATGCAACCATAACAGCAATCTGCCAAAACAGTACAGTCTGTAAAGAATGCAAGAGTATCAATACTTCCCTCGCTCCAAAAATTATGAACTAAAATTCCCACTGTAATAAATTTATCAGATATCAATATGCAAAAAGATTCAACGTTAGACCATGCCCTGACTTTTCTAGGGAATTTTTGCAACAGCGGTAAACTTTCTGTTTTCAAACAGCAACATGCAAACTAGCAAAATAAGCATGGCAAAGGCTATCCTTGACATTTTTATTGAAACTAAAGATGCAAAAACATTATTCTAACTAACAGCAAGCAAAAACTAACAAAAGAAAATGACGCTCCAAGCAAAACACATATCATGTGGTGAATAAAAATATAGCTCCAAGTAAATTACCGATGTAAGTGGACGAAAGAGGGGATGCCTTCCGGGGCATCCTCAAGCTTTGACTTTTTGGTGTCTTTGGATTATCTTGGGGGTGCCATGGGCATACCCAAGCTTAGGCTCTTGCCACTCCTTGTACCATAATCCATCAAAAGAATTCACCCAAAACTTGAAAACTTCACAACACAAAACTCAACAGAAATCTCGTGAGCTCCGTTAGAGAAAGAAAACAAAAGACTACTTCAAGGTACTGTAATGAACTCATTCTTTATTTATATTTATGTTAAACCTACTGTATTCCAACTTCTCTATGGTTTATAAACTAATTTACTAGCCATAGATTCATCAAAATAAGCAAACAACACACGAAAAACAGAATCTGTCAAAAACAGAACAGTCTGTAGTAATCTGTAACTAACGCAAACTTCTGGAACATCACTCTCCAGTAAAAACTGGCAGCTAATCTCGTGAGCACTAAAGTTTCTGTTTTTCAGCAGAATCAAATCAACTATCATCGTAGGTTATCCTATAGGTCCTACTTGGCACAAACACTAATTAAAACATAAAACCACGTCCAAACAGAAGGTATATGGATTATTTATTGCTAAACATAAGAAAAAACAAAAAACACAAAATAAAATTGGGTTGCCTCCCAACAAGCGTTTTTCTTTAATGCCTTTTAGCTAGGCATGATGATGGAAATGATGCTCACATAAAAGATAAGAATTGAAACATAACGGGAGCATCATGAAGCACATGACCAGCACATTTAAGTATAACCCACTTCCTATGCATAGGGATTTTGTGAGCAAACAACTTATGGGAACAATAATCAACTAGCATAGGATGGTACAACAAGCATAACTTCAAGAATTTAAGCACATAGAGAGGAAACTTGACATTATTGCAATTCCTACAAGCATATGTTCCTCCCTCATAATTATTTTCAGTAGCATCATGAATGAACTCAAAAATATAACCAGCACCTAAATCATTCTTTTCATGATCTACAAGCATAGAATTTTTATTACTCTCCACATAAGCAAAATTCTTCTCATGAATAATAGTGGGAGTATCATAAGAGACTTGAACACTAAAAATTGTTTCCACATTAAAAGAGTAATGTTCAGAAAAAGGGTAATCATAATCATGGCAAGATTTGTAAATATAATCATCACTACTCTTTATAGCATAAGTTTCATCACAATAATCATCATAAGTAGCAACTTCGTTCTCATCATAATCGATTGAAACCTCTCCCAAGATAGTGGAATCGCTAAATAAAGTTGACACTCTTCCAAATCCACTTTCATAAATATTATAAGATTCAACATCCTCCAATATTGTGGGATCACTAATTCCTAAAGTTGACACTCTTCCAAACCCACTTTCATAAATATAATCATCATAGGCAGGAGGCATGCTATCATCATAACAACTTTGCATATCAAAACTTGGGATGCTAAAAATATCATCTTCATTAAACATAGCATCCCCAAGCTTGGGACAAACATTAATTCCAGCAAATATATTCTCAAATATTTCATCCCAATCAAACATAGCTTCCCCAAGCTTGGGACCTTTCATATCATAAGCATAATCAGTCTCGTCATTGAAAATATTGATAGCACCAATAGTATAGCAATTATCATCATCACAATGAGTAGTAGGAGCAACATCATTTGGGAGGGATACCTTTCTACCTTTGTTGCTCCTTCTTTTCTTCTTCTTCTTCACATTATGTGTGGTTTCAACCTTCCTCTTTGAGCTCCTTATTGATGAGATTGGTTGAATAGAAGGCTCCTCCTCGTTACCCGATTCATTATAAGAAATAATAGGAGGAGATTGGGAAGCCTCTTCCCTTTCATTAGTATTCTCATCATCTTCCATTTGATTTCTTTTCCTTATGTAATTGGCAATATATGGATTTTCAATACAATTCACCGCACAATACATATAAATTTCCTCTAGATCAAAACCAAGAAGTTTGTAACGGGCAAATTCTGGAAGATAATTAGTTAAACGTTTCATTTCTTCGGAACCCATAAGCAAGCTAAGCTCATTATAATGTGCAAGGGAAATCAACTCATCACAATTTTTGGACACGATTAGATCATGAAACAATTTGCATCGGATAGCTAAATGACCACTTTCATTGCAAAGTCCACAAGTACGGCCAAGAAAATTTAAATTTTCACCACAAACATCTAGCCTTTCGTGCAACAATTTAGTTTCTAAGTGCTTATGCCTCCTGCAATATCTATCTTCCCTATTTGGTGTGTCCTTGCAAGACCAATGCACTCCGCAAAAATTGACATGCTTATAGGAGGCATTTTCATCATAACTAGTGCAATCATCATTAGCATCATGGATATTCAAAGAATTCGTACTAACAACATTGCAATCATGCTCATCATTCACATATTTAGTTCCAAACATTCTATAGATTTCTTCTTCTAGCACTTGAGCATAATTATCCTTTCCATCATACTCACGAAAGATATTAAAAAGGTGAAGCGTATGAGACAAACTCAATTCCATTTTTTTGTAATTTTCTTTTATAAACTAGACTAGTGCTAAAACAAGAAACAAAAAGATTCGATTGCAAGATCTAAAGATATACCTTCAAGCGCTAACCTCCCCGGCAACGGTGCCAGAATAGAGCTTGATGTCTACTACACAACCTTCTTCTTGTAGACATTGTTGGGCCTGCAAGTGCACATGTTTGTAGGACAGTAGCAAATTTCCCTCAAGTGGATGACCTAAAGTTTATCAATCCGTAGGAGGCGTAGGATGAAGATGGTCTCTCTCAAGCAACCCTGCAACCAAATAACAAAAAGTCTCTTGTGTCCCCAACACACCCAATACAATGGTAAATTGTATAGGTGCACTAGTTAGGCGAAGAGGTGAAGATACAAGTGCAAAATAGATAGTAGATAAATGTTTTTGTAATCTGAAATAATAAAAACAGCAAGGTAACAAGCGATAAAAGTGAGCGTAAACGGTATTGCAATGATAGGAAACAAGGCCTAGGGTTCATACTTTCACTAGTGCAAGTTCTCTCAACAATAATAACATAGATAGAACATATGACAATCCCTCAACATGCAACAAAGAGTCACTCCAAAGACACTAATAGCGGAGAACAAATGTAGAGATTATGGCCGGGTATGAAACCACCACAAAGCTATTCTTTCGGATCGATCTATAAAAGAGTTCGTACTAGAATAACACCTTAAGATACAAATCAACCAAAACCCTAATGTCACCTAGATACTCCATTGTCACCTCAAGTATCCGTGGGCATGATTATACGATATGCATCACACAATCTCAGATTCATCCAACCAACATAAAAGTACTTCAAAGAGTGCCCCAAAGTTTCTACCGGAGAGTCAAGAACGTGTGCCAACCTATGCATAGGTTCCCAAGTGTCACGAAACCCGCAAGTTGATCACCAAAACATACATCAAGTGGATCAATAGAATAACCCATTGTCACCACGGTTATCCCACGCAAGACATACATCAAGTGTTCATAAAAGACTCAATCCAATAAGATAACTTCAAAAGGAGAAACTCAATTCATCACAAGAGAGTAGAGGGGGAGAAACATCATAAGATCCAACTACAATAGCAAAGCTCGGGATACATCAAGATCGTGCCATAGATGGAACACGAGAGAGAACACGAGAGAGAGAGATCAAACACATAGCTACTGGTACATACCCTCAGCCCCGAGGGTGAACTACTCCCTCCTCGTCATGGATAGCGCCGAGATGATGAAGATGGCCTCCGGTGATGGGATCCCCCTCCGGCAGGGTGCCAGAATAGGGCCCCGATTGGTTTTTGGTGGCTATAGAGGCTTGCGGCGGCGGAACTCCCGATCTATCTTCTGTTTTGGAAGTTTTAGGGTACGTAGGTATATATGGGTGCATGGGGTACGTCGGTGGACCTCCGGGGGGCTCACGAGGTAGGGGCCGCGCCCAGGGGGGAGGGGCGCGCCCCCACCCTCGTGGGCAGCCCGGGGATCCCCTGACGTGCACTTTAAGCCCATCTGGTTGGTTTCCTTCCAAAATTAACTTCTCCAGTTGATTTCTTTCCGTTTTGACTACGTCTGATATTCCTTTTCCTCGAAACACTAAAATAGGCATAAAACAGCAAATCTGGGCTGGGCCTCCGGTTAATAGGTTAGTCCCAAAAATAATATAAAAGTGGATAATAAAGCCCAGTATTGCCTAAAACAGTAGATAAAGTAGCATGAGCAATAAAAAATTATAGATACGTTGGAGACGTATCACGTACCTAACTCAAGTTTTGCGTAAAAACCCTAGGTCTGATCCTAGTTCGTCATACCTGGCACTGACAGCCACCTTGTTTCAGGTTTTGCTTGGAGTTTGTTTGGAATTGATCTTTGGGATGAAAACCCAAGATATGGCCGTTAGTGATTGGATCCGGCGATGTTGGTGAGCACGTATCGTTCCCTTTCTAAAGGCATTGCTTTTGGAAAACCTTTCTCTTAGTCATTGTGTTGTCAAGATATGATCGATGCAGATGGTCATTGCTGCATTTTGTCAATTGTTGTTTCTATCACTTTGGTTTTTCTTTTCATTTCCCCCGCCTAGGCATAGCTTCAATATTGTATGAATTAGCCCTTTATATGGTGTGATCCTTCATATGTCTGCGCTGATGTTGGCTTTGTGTATCTTAGTTATATGGAAGCTGGGTGTATACTCATTATGCTTGAATTTCATTGATACCTCATTACAGTAGATTGCATTTTTGTGCCCCTGAACTGAAAAATTGCTCGCCCCGAGCCTCCCGGGTCGCTCCTGGGGTGACTCCAGAGGTGCCCCTAGCCGCCACCAAGAAAGCAAATTACCACCGCCAAAACCCTCGGCACCCCTGGAGGGGGTCGTCCAACGCTGGACGGCATCGGCGGGCGCTCCCCCATCCCCCCGTCCCTGAACAACCTTCAGATTCAGCAGCAAGTCCCACCTCGTGGTGGCCTTAGCGGCGTCAACAGCGGTGGACACACTCAGATTGGTGTTACCCGCCATGAGAGGCCGACTTAATCCCGACGCCCATCCTCACGGTCATCTGCACGCCAGGGTTGGGCCGGGAGATTGGTCCTCTCGCGCTGGCGGTTGGCGGCATCCAACCAGATCTGGAAAAGAGCAGTCGGAGGGTCAGCTGCCTTGCCATGCACACACACACACACACACATGCGCTCCCCCCACACACATACTCACACACACACGCGCGGCACACATACATATTTTTGGATGGTGCATGGGAGCTCTCCCAATTTCATTAAGATAGAAAAGCAAAATCCAGTAATCCGGTTTATAAGAAAAACTAGGCTAAAAATCACAATAACCGAATCCAAGCAAAAACCAAACATTTTGTTTAAACACCCCCTCCCCAAACAAACACTAGAGTTTGACAATAGGGACTAGAAGAATACACGCACACGGCATCAAGGAACATCGTTTTAGCCGGACACAAGAGCGTCAAGGCCCAAAACTAATCAATGAAGCTCAAGAGCAACCGAACTGATTACCATACTCCCGACAATACTCACCATAGAGAGCCTGGCCACCACCTTTGAATTCATGCATCATGAACTAATATTATATTGTGGAAGATATCCTATGGACCTTCGATTTCCAAATGCCCGTTAAAACTTTCAATGCCTCGATCACTTGCAATGAGAGAAATTTTTGTAAATGTCCATGTAGTCCTTCATCTGGAGCTCAACACCCTCTACTTTGCTCACTTTTGAAAACTCATCAAAGCCTCCAACAACCTATGCTATGCACGCTTGCCCATCGAGATGTTGCACACATTGTTCTTCCTTTCTAGACGCCCGATGAGAGAGAGAGAGAGAGAGAGAGAGAGAGAGAGAGAGAGAGAGAGAGAGAGAGAGAGAGAGAGAGAGAGAGAGCATATTTCTCCGACTGCAAGGGTGTCGGTGTCCCAAGAAGAGCACGTGTAACGACACCAGTAACCTTACTGAGAAAATCTTGAACAAAGATTGGTGGTGCAACAACCTGAGTCACCTCAAAAACACCACTCCTTCCTTGACCTGGGATTCAACCTCAGCGTCAGGCTTGCCAATGGCCGCCGACATGTGCTTCACAGACCCAGGTAGCTCTTCCAATTGAGCATTAAACATGCATAATGCACATCGGTGGTCGAGGAGTAGCCACCTAGTCCGGACAACATGCTCAGAGCCTCAAAGCACATGATGTGGAAAAACTCCTCGTTGATGGAACTCCAAAGTCCAACAACACATCATCACACATGGTAGAGCAGCTAGGGAGACACATCACTGCAGGTGCAACATATAGAGATGGCGACAAGACTTCATCAAGTGCAGGATCCTCATGCTGTGAAACATTTATGCCTATCGGCCCACACAACGAGAAGATCTTGCTCCACAAGAGCGCGAGGTGGGGTGCGTTGGTCCATAGGACGAGCCAAGCGACCACCAATGAATGATTCCAAGAGAGCCTCAACATACGACTGCAATCTCAGGGTGTGCTCGACCAGCATGCCACTGTCAATCTCAACATCAAGCCGCAAACGTGCGGTAGTTGTTGGCAAGGAGGGTTTCCATGGCTGGCGAGAGGATTGGCTCTCCATATTAAAATCCTTGAAGCGGCACCAACACTTGAGCAGCTTTCAGCATGGACATGCGAAATGCTTGCGGCTAAGGCATCAAACACAACACCCAACCATCCATTTAGGTACACGACACACTCAGCCCGCTCACTAGTGGACACGGCGACGACACGACATGACTTTCCCCGTCGATATCCACGCCCCCTACACCCCTGCACCTCAATCCAACCTTAACAACCCGCAATAGCCAGAAAATCACTTCCTCCGAACACCAAAATTTGGTCCTGGACGACCACCGACTTGAGGCGAGGCCTCATCGTGGAGGACGAAGCAGTAGCACAACTTCTCCACATCTAATGCAACTGCGTGCCACCAGAACCTAGGTTAGATCCTGCCTTGGTAGCCAACAACAACATTGTGCATCAGCCAACCCCGACCTCCATGGACAGTTGGCACTGCAATGGGACGGAAGACAGTAGGCTCTAGATCCGATCATGGGGAAGCCACATCGTCTGTCTCCACATGTCTAACTTTCTAAGTTTCTATTAACCCCTGTTCGACTATCATTGACTATCACCAGATCATCTGCAAAGAGCATACATCATGTGATATCTCCTTCTATATCCCTTATGAGCTCATCCATCACCAAAGGAAAAAAAGAAAAAAGATAAGAGAGCAAATCTGACCCATTGGCGCAGTCCTATTTTAATTGGAAAGTCTTAGTGTCACTGCCATTTGTTTAAATACTTGTTACAACATTATCGTATATGTCCTTGATGAGGGTAGTGTACTTTTTGGAACTTTGTGTTTATCCAAGGTCAACCACATGACATTCTAGATAATATTATTGTAGGCCTTGTTCAAGTCAACTAACACCGTCTAGAGATCCATTTTCTCCCTATATCTCTCAATAAGTTGTTGTACGAAGAAAATGACTTCCACATCGACCTCCTATGCATGAAATAAACTATTTTTTGATAACACTTGTCATTCTTCTTAAGCGGAGCTCAACGGACGTCTTCCACAACCTCATTGTATGGCTCATCGGCTTATTTTCACAATAGTACAACTTTGAATGTAGCCGTTATTCTTGAAGATTAGTCCTAATATACTCTGTCTCCATTCTTCGGTCATCTTGTTTGACCAAACAATGAAGTGGAAAATCTCAGTTAGCCATACTATTTCAGTGTGTAAAAGGCATCTCCACATCTCAATGAGGATATAATCAGGGCCCATCACCTTCCCCACTTCCATCATTTTTCACCTCAACCTCCTGGATCCGCCATAAAAATTGTGAATAGCAAAACTGAATCTACAAAGGGAAGAATTCTAAAAGTTGTGTCACCTCAAATAAGGAACGAATACAACAGAAAGAAAGAAGAACAAGTTTCTTTCTAAGGAAGAAAGAATCCTAAAATCACAGGGGTGGTATTATCCAAAAGAACAAATAAAAAAAAGCAAAACAAATATAAGAAATAAAGAATTATGAAGTGAAGGTACCTAAAAAAAGAGAGAAAATGAACAAAATCATATAGAGAGAAAAACAAGTATCTTCCTAAGGAAGAAATAATGGCGGTGTTACCTAACAAAAGAAATGAACAAAAACAGAAACAAAAAGATCAAATTTTCTTTCTTTGGAAAATGAATTACAGAAGTGGTTTAATCCTAAAAGAAACAAGAGAAACTAAACATGATACTATTTACTATTAATATTGTATAACTATGCCTAACATGAACAATCATAAAGACTTATTGTCAAACTACTTTCTTATATACAGGAATTAAAATACAGTGAAAACTTGCACACACACACCTTATGCAAAAAGCTTGCACTATTTGGTATTGTGCAAGATCTAGTATAAACTAGTGCAATTTTAATAATAATTATGATTCGGGTAGATCAACTAAAAGGTTCATTCCATTTTAAGGTCCTAACACGAATTTAAGTAGTATCACAAGATTGCAACACCAGATACACTCTCACATGCACAAATATAGGAGAAAATCCAATGGAAAAATAGTCGACTAAGCATAAATAAGCAAACATATAATAAAACAAAGACAAAAACTTCTTTTATTGATTCAAGTAGATCAATTAAAAAAAATCGATTTTAAGTTTCTAAGACAAAAATAAGAAGCGTCACACGATATCAACATCAAATACTTTGCCGCACACACTTATAGAGGAGAAAAGCAGTTGGCCAAAAAGACCGATGAAGCATCAATGAACAAAGGCATAATAAAACAAAAGCATAAATAAATAAATGTGTTTATTCTGTGGTAGAATGAATCAATGGCATTAATATACCCTTAAAGGAGAAAGAAAATGAAGGAATAACTCAAAGCAAATGATGTCAAAAAATTGTAACAAATTTCATATAGTTGCATGATACAAAATGGTTTGCATGATAATTTCTAGGTCACACTAATTGGCATCTCCTGGGAGATGATTGTTGGCATGATCCTCGACATGGCATGGCAACACGATTATTTGGAAGTTCATGAAAAACAGGATGTACTCGAGGTTCCCGGCTTACAAGGCCCACTTTGAGGGGCTCACCGCCACACCCTCCCGCGAAGTGCAAGTTTTTTGGTTGGTCGATCATCCACGATAGGGTTTGGACGGCCGATAGGCTCCACAGTAGGAGTTGGATTGGGGTTTATTGCCCCTTTGTACCAAAGTGCAAGAATCATTGACACGTCTTCTCTTCCGATGTCGGTACATGATTAGTGTGTGGAATGAGGTCAAGGTGTGGCTCGTATTAGGCGATATTATGACTAGCTTATGTTCAAGAATTCATCCGATTAATCCCTACTCGTAGGGTCATCGAGTAGCCGATAAACTGATAAATCGTCCGATTAATTGATTAACTTGTTGATTAGCCTATTAATCTCCTACTCGCGAGCCAACCGAGCAGCTAACACCGCTGCCCCATGGTCACCGTCGATAGGATCAAGGAGGAAGCTAGCTTATGGGCGGCAGAGTATTGTATTGCCGCGAGGAGTTGTTTTATATTGCCGCTATATGTCTCATGTATTAAACTTCTCCTTAATTAACAAAAATGGCAAATCTATTGCCTTGCTTCAGAAAAAGGAATGATAAATCCAAAGTTAATCTAGTCTTTTTTTAGGGAGTGTAATCTAGTCTTTGAGAACGCTTCTTTCTACATCTTGCCCAGACCCCGTTTGGTATCATGGATTCCCTTATTTTTAGACAGTAAGGTTTGAAATTCCGCTGTCTGGAAAACAATGGCCAGAACTCAGAAACTATTGGTGTTTAACATTTCTTCGTGCTGATGGAGACTTTTGCAGCACACTATGGCTCTAATAACGTGCGAGCACCCAAATTCCGAAGTACAGTAGCTTGGACGCTGATAGAGTGACAGTGAAATATGGGCAGAAAGTGGCAGCTTTGAAGATGTGGAAGTTGAAGTGCCAGAATCTCATTACACATATGCGGCGCACGTATCTAACATGGTGGCCTGATAAATTCCATGCAGCATTCTGCCGGGCCGCACATGGACGAGCGCTAGCTCTTCTTCCTCTATATATAGGCCTCTTCCGCCCGAGGCCATCCAAACCGGTCTCGTGCACCGCCCACTAGCGTACGTGACGACCGATCAAGCGACCGGTGCACTGCCTCGACCGATCAGTTCAACGATGACGATGGCCAGCGTTGCGTCGGGCCTGGCGATCATGGCACTGGGCGTCGTCCTCCTGGCGTCGCCGTCGGAGTGCGCGCGCGCCTTCTTCGTGTTCGGCGACTCCCTGGTGGACAACGGCAACAACAACTACCTGATGACCACCGCGCGCGCCGACTCGCCGCCGTACGGGATCGACTACCCCACGCACCAGGCCACCGGGCGCTTCTCCAACGGCCTCAACATCCCGGACATCATCAGTACGTGGCGACCCCTCCTAGGAATCTGCCATTGATTTTGATAGCCAGTGCATGCTCGCGTAATGTGTGTACATGTTGGATCACGTGCGTGCGTCTCAGGTGAGCAGATCGGCGCGGAGCCCACGCTGCCGTACCTGTCCCCGGAGCTCCACGGCGCGAAGCTGCTCGTCGGCGCCAACTTCGCGTCGGCGGGCGTCGGCATCCTCAACGACACCGGCATCCAATTTGTACGCGCGACACGAATTCACATCTTCAGTTTCGCTAATAACGATAGATTAGACAAGCTTCCCCGTACCAAAAATGAGCACTTGCTAGTTATAATATGCATGCGTTTGGACGGTGGTGCAGGTGAACATCGTGAGGGTGAGCCGGCAGTTGCACTACTTCGGCGAGTACCAGGGGAAGCTGCGCGCGCTGGTGGGCGCGTCCCAGGCGACGCAGATCGTGAACCGGGCGCTGGTGCTCATCACCCTCGGCGGCAACGACTTCGTCAACAACTACTACCTCATCCCCTTCTCCCTCCGCTCTCGCCAGTTCTCCCTCCCCGACTACGTCCGCTACCTCATCGCCGAGTACAAGAAGATCCTCATGGTATGGTAACACCTCTGCACCTTCTTCCGGCAACACCACTAACCAGGTAGACCGACGACGACGAGCACCGGCTGACACGTACTCCCGTTGGATGCATGCATGCAGAGGCTGTACGAGATGGGCGCGCGGCGCGTGCTGGTGACAGGGACGGGCCCGCTGGGCTGCGCGCCGGCGGAGCTCGCGCTCCGGAGCCGCGACGGGGAGTGCGACAAGGACCTGATGCGCGCGGCGGAGCTGTTCAACCCGCAGCTGTCCCAGGCCCTGGAGGAGCTCAACGCGCGCTACGGCGACGGGACCTTCATCGCCGCCAACTCCTTCCGCGTCCACTTCGACTTCATCAGCGACCCGGCGGCGTACGGGTTCCGGACGGCCAAGGAGGCGTGCTGCGGGCAGGGGCCGCACAACGGCGTTGGCCTCTGCACGGCGGTGTCCCACCTCTGCGCCGACAGGGACCAGTACGTGTTCTGGGACTCGTACCACCCCACGGAGCGCGCCAACCGGATCATCGTCAGCCAGTTCATGACCGGCTCGCTCGACTACGTCAGCCCGCTCAACCTCAGCACCGCCCTCCACATCGACGCCAGCCTCATGGACTGATGATATGCTACCAGGAAGCTACCTACGTGTCGATCCGTAACTTTGTTGATGGTTGGTGTTGCATGCATGGCGTGGTTCATGCCACTCTCGGTTTTGAATGTGGTGTTAGTTGTGTGTTGCTAATTGGAGGTCAATAATATGTGTAACCAGTAATGGTGTACGTGCAATGAACATGTCATACTCGAAAACATAATGACCAGTGAGATACATCTAAAACATAATGACCGTACGAAATTATTCGTCATAAAAATGAATGCATCTAAAACTAAAATACGTCTAGATACATTCATTCCTCCGATAAGTATTTCCAGACGGAGGGAATACTTGAAACAATTTCGGACGTTCCTTCGTATAACCCATGGCTCCAGGTAGACAATTTAAAACTTGATGATTGGACTCAGCATTTTTATGTCCATGATTGTTCTAGTCATCTTAGTAGCATTTGACAAACTCTTCTCGTATTCCTCCGCTTTCTTTTAGTTAAATCTGGTGCTCTAAATTCGAACGTCTAGATATCATCACCAAAAAGCATTGTCCATTCACTTTGTGAAGGTTAAGTAGCATATAAGAGTATACAGTAAAAACAACCAAGAATTCACGCCAAATAATTTTGGAATATGTTTGGTTGCCTTGAGAATAGTGCCTGCATTTCAATTTTCAGCCACATCTCAACAGATCCCGGTTGAGCAAAAACAGGCAACAAACCAACATCTGCATATTGTTTGGTTGCGTGCATTGCATCAATGGCCACTTTAGACCCGGCTGTTTGGTTGCCCGTATTTGTGCTTAATGGGTGAGCAGATGCAAACCACAACTGTTTGGCTGCATACACGTTTGCATTTTGTTCACTCCACTCAAATATGGTGGCCTTACCACCACATTAGGCACAACAGTAAGCACAACACTGACATCACATAAACTAGCAGGTAAACAACAGCTAACGACAGATAAAGAAGCAACTAAACATGCATACTAACAAGTTCACATCAAACATGCATAAGTTTAAAGAGAGTAGGGGCATCCCATGCCCCCGCTTCACCACAGGGTGCTGAACCCTGGACAAAGTATTAACAAGTTCACGCCAAGTTCTTTGATCACCGCAGCAAACTAACTACGAGTTCATACTAACTAGTTCAGATGGCGAATTCAAGATTACCGATCCAGATGTGCTTGC
Organism: Aegilops speltoides; assembly: GCA_021437245.1. Taxonomy (NCBI): domain Eukaryota; kingdom Viridiplantae; phylum Streptophyta; class Magnoliopsida; order Poales; family Poaceae; genus Aegilops; species Aegilops speltoides. Next base: position 231,745,500 of record CM038141.1, read on the forward strand.
TGCAGCGTACCATGCACCCCTGCAGCGTACCATGCACCCGATGAGGTGTCGTGGCTGTAGATTTGGACCTCGAGGCCTAGGCCGAAGATGCGCAACACGTCAAGGTCGTCGGGGACGATCCTGTGGCGATGGCAGAAGTACTGCCAGCCCCGGCCAAGCACCATCTACCCCTCGAAGTTCTGAACCTGCACCCAGAATTCGCACCACTTGTTGGCAGATGGCCCGACGACGGGCTTGGTCTTGAGCACGAGCCACTGCCTCATCACCTCCTGGAACTTGGGAGGGATGACGAGCATGTACAGATCCTCCTCGTTCATGATTTGCATGTAAAATAGAAGCAGCTCTCGGGACCCCTCCTCATGGCCGGTCTAGGAGCTCGTCCCCTTGAACGTGGCTGACTCATGAAGGCGACCCTACAAGCAGGTTCACTCTCTTGAGCCAGCGGTTCGTGGGGATGAGGTCCACGACGGCCTCGGCGCCGACGATGACATGGGCTCCTCCACCCGCCCTGTCCCACTCTGTCTTCATCACCTTATCAGGTAAGATGACATGGATTAGTAACAGGGCATTGGCAGCATGCTACATTTGTACTAGTGCCTAAAGTAGCAAACACATTGGTCCTACCTACCATGAGAACAATGCACGTAAACCTAGCATGCATATTTGTACTAGAACCCTAAGCAGGACATCAAAGACAGCACGACACCAATATAGCTAGCATGCCCATGAACCCTAAGCATGAACATGAAACACACACCAATCTACTAGATAACATGCACATGAACACTTAGCAGGAACAAACATCAACAATATGGCTAGCATAATGAACACATTGTTGCACATGAGCACTAATTGTGAACATCAAACACAATCTACCATGCCCATGAACACATTGTACATCATGAGCACTAAGCATACACCAATCTTGCATGCCCATGAACACTAGTAAGCATGAACATCAAACAAAACACCTATCTACCATGCCCATGAACACAACACACTCCAATCTTGCATGCCTATGAACACTACTAGGCATGCACATCAAACACAGAACAAGGATGAACACTACCCTGCCTATGAACAATACCACACAAGAAGGAATCGAATTGATTCGATTCAATTCAATTCAATTCGATTCGAATCGAATTGAATCGTATCAAATTGATTCACTAGCATGCTAATGTTGAAAACCCTAATCTACAAATCTACGAGCAGAGGAACATTTGGTTCTTACCGGAGCGGGTGCAGCTCGAGCGTACGTCGGCCGGGGAGAAAACCCCGGCGGGAAGGAGATGGCCGGCGAAGAGGAGGAGGAGGAGCCGCCAACACCAATGACCGTAGGCATTGGCCCGGTGCTCGTGCCCATGCGTGCGGTCGAGGAGGAGGGTGCTGTCGTCCATGGGCCTGCGGTGATGCTGGGAGAAAACCCTTGGATGGGGGTAAAAACTGCCCCCAAGCACAAGGGTTCCGTGTAGTGTCGCGGTGGAGACCCTCTCCGGCGGTGCCACCGAACCCAAGACCATAAGGTTTGGTAACGACGGTGGAGCTAGAGTAGCCGGCACCGGATTGACCGGACAAGGCAGCCTGGTGCAGATAGGAGACAGCGTGTGCAGAGCCCACATCAAATCGATCCCGAAGATCGCCAAGCCAGCAAGCCACTTCTCATGGATGCAGGTGTTGCCGGCGCTGATGGGGGTCAGCGGACGGCGCAGCAGCGGGCGACTCATCGAAGGAGAGGAAAGGAGAGGAAGGGGTCGGCGGTGAGAGGAGAGTGAGGAAGCGTGGTGTGAAAATGAGTGGGCGGTGACAGGAGAGGGAGAGGGAGTTATGAAACGTCCCATCCATCTCCCGCGAATCCCGAGGCATGTAGCGAGGAGCCACGCGTGGCCGTGCTCATCCTGGTGATGTGTCTCCAACGTATCTATAATTTTTTTATTGTTCCATGCTATTATATTATCTGTTTTGGATGTTTAATGGGCTTTAATATGCTCGTTTATATTATTTTTGGGACTAACTCATTAACCGAAGGCCCAGTGCCAGTTTCTATTTTTTTTTGCCTATTTTGGAGTTTTGTAGAAAAGGAATACCAAACGGAATGAAACCTTCGCGATGATCTTTCATGGACCGAAAGCAAACCAAAAGACTTGGAGTTGAAGTCAGAGATGCAATGAGGCATCCACGAGGCAGGAGGGCGCGCCCAAGGGGGTAGGCGCACCCCCCACTCTCATGGGCCCCTCGTAGCTCCACCGACCTAGTTCTTTCGCCTATATATACTCTTATACCCTAGAAACATCAGGGGGAACCACGAAACCACTTTTCCACCGCCGCAACCTTCTGTACCCGTGAGATCCCATCTTGGGGCTTTTTCCAGCAATCTGACGGAGGGGGAATCAATCACGGAGGGCTTCTACATTAACACCATTGCCTCTCCGATGAAGCGTGAGTAGTTTACCACAGACTTTCGGGTCCATAATTATTAGCTAGATTGCTTCTTCTCTCTCTTTGATTCTCAATACAAAATTCTCCTCGATGTTCTTGGAGATCTATTCGATGTAATATTCTTTTGCGGTGTGTTTGCCGAGATCCGATGAATTGTGGATTTATGAACAAGATTATCTATGAATATTATTTGGTTCTTCTCTGAATTCTTATATGCATGATTTGATATCTTTGCAAGTCTCTTCGAATTATAGGTTTAGTTTGGCCTACTAGATTGATCTTTCTTGCCATGGGAGAAGTTCTTAGCTTTGGGTTCAATCTTGCGGTGTCTGTCCCGATGTGATGATGAGGGGCAGCAAGGCACGTATTGTATTGTTGCCATCGAGGATAAAAAGATGGGGTTTATATCATATTGCTTGAGTTTATCCCTCTACATCATGTCATCTTTCTTAATGCGTTACTCCGTTCTTATGAACTTAATACTCTAGATGCATGCTGGATAGCGGTCGATGTGTGGAGTAATAGTAGTAGATGCATGCAAGAGTCGGTCTACTTGACACGGACGTGATGCCTATGTTCATGATCATTGCCTTAGATGTCACCATAATTATGCACTTTTCTATCAATTGCTCGGCAGTAATTTGTTCACCCACCGTAATACATGCTATCTCGAGAGAAGCCACTAGTGAAACCTATGGCCCCCGGGTCTCTTTTCCATTATATTGCATATATTTTCCATATTATTGAATCTCGTTTACTATTTTGCAATCTTTACTTTCCAATCTATATATCAAAAATACCAAAAATATTTACTTTATTATCTCTATTAGATCTCACTTTTGTGAGTGACCGTGAAGGGATTGACAACCCCTTTATCGCATTGGTTGCAAGTTCTTAATTGTTTGTGCAGGTATTCAGTGACTTGTGCGTCATCTCCTACTGGATTGATACCTTGGTTCTCAAAACCGAGGGAAATACTTACACTACTTTGCTGCATCATCCTTTCCTCTTCAAGGGAATACCAACGCAAGCTCAAGAGGTAGCACCTGGCTCTGGAGAAACTGTCGATTCGGTCGTAGCTCGCAGGCCTGGCCTTGGACTGCTTTAAGTTCCATGCGGGCCGGGACGTGGGTGCAGCCCAGGCAACCAAACAGCTGATTTTCGTCCTGTGCGGACATGGTTGGCCCAAATACGAGCAACTAAACGCGTCCTTGGTATCTCACTCAAGCCTTCCCCTGGTTAGCACCAATGACTCTTATATTTTACATGCCCTTACACTTATAATGCTACATCAACAAAACAAAATCTTCAAAAAACTTAGCTAGCGGGACATGAAAGCCTAAACATGTAACTCTAGCGGTAGCAAACCTAGCAGTCAGGAACATTGGCATCATCATTTTGATAGCGAAGATATATAGTACAAGTTTGCTTCTATCTACAACCTGTTTTAGTATATTTGGCACACAAGTTCTTACCCTAAGAACTAATGTGCATTGATTTCTGCACTCCTTGCTCTTGAGCTCATTCTCCATCATCAAATTCTCCAGCGGCATCTTGCATTTGCCATTTTCCCTCACAAGTGAATCATGCTCTTGTCTCAACTTCTCCCAATTTCAACCTTAAAGATGGTGGGCAAGTCAGCCTCATGATGCTCCCCTAGATTGGGCGCTTCCTGGCCATCCGTTCTGAGTAAATTCTTCCCCTTGGCTTCCCTCGACCATTAGATCTTAATTGCTTGTTTCACCTTGTTCCTTTTTTACGCATGTATGACTAGTGGAATGCTTTGTGTGTGTGGGGGGGGGGAGGGGGGGTTGTTGTCTATTGTCTTGGTGAGCCCGTGGGTGGGTGTTGCACCAATCACGGGCCTCGTCTCCCCTACAGTACTGCTCACATGGGTGAAAAATTCTGTGCCTGAAAGTGCAAGCATACCCTTAATCTTATTTTGATATTGCTGACAACATAATTATAGAGGACTGATATGGTTGTTAAGAATATCTATAGGTTTAGTCCCCATGGATGTGTTTTGTATGGATCATGGACCATCTAAAAGTAATGACAACTCAAGACATATGCCACGCTGAAGAAAGGATGTATTTTCTTTTCTATTTTGAGTTTAGGTATCCCAAACTATTAAAAGGGTATCACTGTGGAAATGCAGAAGGTTTTGCTCAGGTCAGATTTTACTTCATCCACAATAGAAAGTTCCATGCCAAAAAACTTCTCAAAATCCAAACTTTGTCCTGCCAAAAAGTTCATTTGCACCTAGGCGGATTGCCCATGCACTTTATGCCAGAATGTTAGGGTAGAATGGTTTTGGCAACCAAAGCTCAGAAATGTTCTCCATACAATCGTCGGACTGCTGGGGTAATTGTCTGGGTGTGTCCGTGCTATCCGAACAATGTATGAGAGTTTGTCCGGGGTCGAGGGGTGTGACACCCGAGAACTCAAAATCCTGGCCGGACTATACGGGCAATTATGGTCAGATTGTCCAGCCCTTGTACTCTGCACTTGTTGTCTTGGCTACTGGTTTGAAGTTCAAGCGGCCGGACTTTCCATACACTTTTTGTCGAGACTATCAACTGTTAGGCACTTTTCGCTCGGACTGTCCGAACATAAGTTATTAGCCCAAAAACTGCTAGTTCCATGCACGCTATATATACCCCTTATACAACTCCAGTAGTGGGTCGACAACTACATTGAAACAAACCCTTGAACATCAAAGTGCTCCCTTTCACTTTGTCCTACACCAAATCCAAGATTCCAGAGAGATTTGTGTGAGTTTTTTAGAGTAATTCCTCCAAGTGATAGATCCACACTTTTCCCCTCTTTTGACCAAAGCAACTCATGATTTGAGCTAGTTTTGAGCATTATCCCTTGATCTTGTTACTCTTGGAGGTTAGAGACTCCTAGGTCGTAGGAGTTTTTCGGAGAGAAATCAATTGTTGTGATTACCCACCAAAAAAATTGTGAAGGATTGCAGGCCACCTCAAGGTCTATCACTAGTGGTTGAGAATCATATTCATTCTGATATCTCAACGAGAATATGGTGAGCCTTCGTGGTATTGGTGTGCCTTCCTGGTAACACCCATCCCTCCAAGAGTGACTAGCTTCCCTCCAACTAAGTGAACATAATGATAGATCCTTGTCTCCAGAGTTTGGGTTATCCCTAACCCTAACTCCTAGTTGCGGTTACTTCAGTTTATTGTTCTTGCAATTGATATATCATATTGTGTTATTTAGTTTCTACAAATTGTTGTTATCGTCCTTGCTAGAAACTTGACCCACCTTAGCAATTTGTAGGATCACATTTATATTCCGCATTTGCCTAAATTGCTAATAAGTAACTAAAATTAGTAATTTGTATGTATTCACCCCTCTAGGTCCATCTTGATCCTTTCAGCAATGCCACCCTCTTTCTCTCCTATGCGATCCTCTCCTCTCCACCCTTGCTCCCCTCTTCCCTTGATCTCTGGCCACCTCTGTCCTCCCCCGAATGCCCTTGCCTCTATCCTCTCTCACAGGAGGCAGGTACGTGCGGATGATCTGCAACTTCCTCGGCAGCGTGGTGCCTCTGTGGCAGCACCACCTCCTCCCTCATGCGCAACCTTCATGACCATCCATTTCCTTTCCCTCTTCCTTTGACATGCTTGTGCTAAGCACCTCCTCCACCACAACCCTCTCTGTTGCGCAAGCCTGCAGAAGAAGAAGTGACGACAACCCGAGATCCATAAGCACCATCCTTGGCTCATATTCATCATGGGTGGCGGCCAGAAAGAGACTGCCTAGAGCAAAACTATGGCATATGGGCAGCTCCATGTTGTGGCAGTGGCCCTCTCTTGAAGATCCTTTCCCCAATGACCTCCTATCTTAGGGCTCAGAGCACAATCGACGACGATGGCCTACTCTCTGGCTAAGGTGGGGATTTTTGCCTGTGATGTGGTGGCCTAAAGTAGCATTTACTACAGAGATCAACGTCTAGGTTCTTGTGGCCACCACCTAGCACGTTGTCTCTAAGCAGTAGCTTGTCGCCAAGGTACCTAGCCCCCTCATCCTCATTCCTTCCTCATGCTTCCATATGTATCCAGGGCAATGAAAAGTCACAGCGACATAGTCCATTGACTCCATCCCTTCTGCATGTGCCTGACTTGGTGGTGGTCTCCTTTCCTAGTTGTCAGTTCACTTATGCTCTAAATCTGTTTGGGAAATTTTATGAAGGACGCACTTGTATTCTTGTTGGTTTATCTATTGTGATGTGTGGATAATGATGTCTTGAATGACACTAATGTTGGAACGCCCACTAAAATTAGCCGTGCCATGAGAAATTCTTTCAACTTTTTACTAGATCGCGTGCACAAACAGATTAATTGTTGTTCTGGTAAATCCATGTTCAGGGTTGGTTAATAAAATTTTCTCAAAGTGGTGGCACAAGTGATATCCAATTTTTTGATGAGTTAGTTCTTGCTTCCGGCTCAACTTATGAACAAATGAAAACTATTGTTGCCAGTTATTGGTGGGGTATAGGGGGTGGCCGCAGGAAAATGACTAGCTGATACGTCTCCACCGTATCTATAATTTTTTATTGTTTCATGGTATCATATTATCAATCTTGGATGCTTTATATGCCTTTATATGCTGTTTTGTATCATTTTTTTGTGACTAACCTATTAATCCAGTGCCTAGTGTCAGTTCCTGCTTTTTGCTTTTCAGAAAATCAGTACCAAACGAAGTCCAAACACGATGAAACATTATGATGATTTTTTCTAGACCAGAAGGGACCCTAGAAGGTTCGGGAGGAGGCCAGAAGACTTACGGGAGAACATTGAGCTCACAGGGTGCTCCCTGGGGCGTAGGGCGCACCCCCTGAACTCGTGACTCCCAGGCAACTCCGTTTGACCTAATTCCACCTCTATAAATTCCCAAATATTCCCAAACCAATAGAGAGCCACCCGAAACACTTTTTCCACCGCCGCAAGCTTCTGTTCTTTCACGATCTCATCTAGAGGATTTTTCTGGTACTCTATCAGAGGGGGATCGATCATGGAAGGCCTCTACATCAACCTTGCTGCCCTATCTATGATGTGTGAGTAGTTCACCACAGACCTACGGGTCCATAGCTAATAGAGAGATGGGTTATTCTCTTTCTTTGATCTTCGATACCATGTTCTCCTCGATCTTCTTGGAGTTCTATCCGATGTAATTTTTTTCTGGTGTGTTTGTTGGGATCCGATGAATTGTGGGTTTATGATCAGATAATTCGTTAAAAGTAATCGAGTCTTTTCTGAACTTTATCATGCAAGATTATATAACTTTGTATTTCTCTCTGATCTATCCGTTTGGCTTGGCCAACTAGATTAATTTATCTTCAGTGGGAGAGGTGCTTTGTGATGGGTTCAATCTTGCAGTGTCCTCGTCCAGTGACAGAAATGGTAGCAAGGCACACATTTGTATTGTTGTCATTAAGGGTAAAACGATGGGGTTTATTCATATTGCCTGAGTTTACTTTGTCTACATCATGTCATCATACGTCATGCATTACTCTGTTTGTTATGAAATTAATACCTAGAGAGGCAAGCATAGAAGCGCTCTTGAAGTGAAGTAATAGTAGTAGATGTAGAATTGTTTCAGTCTACTTGTCACGAATGTGATGCCTATATACACGATCATTGCCAGGTATAACATCATTATTATGCACTTTTCTATCAATTGCCCTACCCACTGTATGCTATTTGTTTGAGAGAGAAGCCTCTAGTGAAACTATGGCCCCGCGTCTACTTTTATCATATTACTAAAACCAAAAGTACCTTGCTGCAATTTACTTACTTTTATTTTGTTTGCAATTTATTTGTCTACCACTACAAGATTTAATCCTTGCAAGTAACGATTTCAAGGGGATTGGCAACCCTCTTGCCTGCATTGGGTGCAAGTATTTGCTTTTGTGTGTGCAGGTGCTGCTCAGTAGGGTTTGAGTGATTCTCCTATTGGTTTGATAAACCTTGGTTCTCATAGAGGAAAATACTTATCAGCTACTATATTGCTTCACCCTTCCTCTTCGGGGAAAATCTCAACGCATCTCACAGGTAGCACTAGCGCTCATGGGAGTGGCTATCTACACCCATGTCCTTGGGTGGGATGGGCTTGCATGACATGGTACTATTTAACCAGACTATATTGGCGCGGTAGTGCTGGCGTCTTATTATTGAACCTGAGACTTTATGCTCGAGTGTACTCAAGGGTCGATACTTCCCTGAACATCATTTTTGGAATGTATAGCAAAGCCAAGACCATATTATTTCACATGTAGGAGCCTACTCTTTGGTCGTGAGCTTATCAGGGGGGCTCAATGGGGTGGTAATGGTGCCAAGATCAGAATACTTGAGGACAACTGGATCCCAGGTTTTCTTCCAGGTACTTTCATGCCTTCGCTACCAATTTCTATTAACACTATGGTTTAGTTTCTGCTTGATGCTTCTTTGATGACTTGGAATGAGAAGCTAGACTATAGTTTCTTTACAAAGACCATTACTGAACAAATACTTCCAATCCTATCAGCCGCGGTGGAGAGGAGGATTTCCTCTCATGGCCCTATGAAAACCCAACATCTTCTCAGTAATGTCCAGCTATAGTTTCACAGGTGTGAGTGTTCCTTCTCTTCAAAAAGTGATGAAGGACATGGCTTGTCCTTTAACCTTCAGCAGTAAGAGAAGTAGCAGAAGTAGCAAGGGAAGTGCTACATCTTGAGCTTGCGTTGGTTTTCCTTGAAGAGGAAAGGGTGATGCGGCAATAGTAGCGTAAGTATTTCCCTTAGTTTTTGAGAACCAAGGTATCAATCCAGTAGGAGGCTCCTCAAAAGTCCCACACACCTACATAAACAAACAAAGAACTCGCAACCAACGCAATAAAGGGGTTGTCAATCCCTTCATGGTCACTTGCGAAAGTGAGATCTGATAGAGATAGTATGATAAGATAAATATATTTTTGGTATTTTATGATATAGATTGGAAAAGTAAAGATGCAAATAAAAGTAGATTGAAAGCTTATATGATAAGAGATAGACCCGGGGGCCATAGGTTTCACTAGTGGCTTCTCTCAAGGTAGCATAAGTATTACGGTGGGTGAACAAATTATTGTCGAGCAATTGATAGAAAAGCAAATAATTAAGATTATCTAGGCATTATCATGTATATAGGCATCATGTCCGTGATAAGTAGACCGACTCCTGCCTGCATCTAGTACTATTACTCCACACATTGACCGCTATCCAGCATGCATCTAGAGTATTAAATTCATAAAGAACGGAGTAATGCGTTAAGAAAGATGACATGATGTAGAGGGATAAACTCATGCAATAAGATATAAACCCCATCTTTTTATCCTCGATAGCAACAATACAATACGTGCCTTGCTGCCCCTGCTGTCACTGGGAAAGAACTCCGCAAGATTGAACCCAAAGCTAAGCACTTCTCCCATTGCAAGAAAGATCAATCTAGTAGGCCAAACCAAACTGATAATTCGAAGAGACTTGCAAAGATAACTTAATCACACATAAAAGAATTCAGAGGAGATTCAAATATTTCTCATAGATAAACTTGATCATAAACCCACAACTCACCGGATCTTGACAAACACACCGCAAAAAGAGTTACATCGAATAGATCTCCAAGAAGATCAAGGAGAACATGGTATTGAGATCCAAAAAGAGAGAATAAGCAATCTAGCTAATAACTATGGACCCGAAGGTCTGTGGTAAACTACTCACAACTCATCGGAGGGGCTATGGTGTTGATGTAGAAGCCCTACATGGTCGATTCCCCCTCCGGCGGAGCGCCGGCGAAGGCTCCAAGATGGGATCTCGCGGATACATAAGGTTGCGGCGGTGGAATTAGATTTTCGTGGCTTCTTCTCATGTTCTCGGGGTACGTGGGTATATATAGGAGGAAGAAGTAGGTCGGTGGCCGCCCGAGGGGCCCACGAGATAGGGGGCGCCTACTAGGGGTGGGGCGCCCTCCACCTCGTGGCCGCCTCGGCTGCTTCTTGACTTGCACTCCATGTCTTACGGATCACGTTAGTTCCAAAAATCACGCTCCCGAAGGTTTCATTCCGTTTGGACTCCGTTTGATATTCCTTTTCTTTGAAACCTTGAAATAGGCAAAAAAAAAACATGTCTGATTTGTGCCTCCGGTTAGTAGGTTAGTCCCAAAAATGATATAAAAGTGTAAAGTAAAGCCCATAAACATCCAAAACAGGTAATATAATAGCATGGAACAATAAAAAATTATAGATACATTGGAGACGTATCAGGAAGCAACAGAAAACCATTTGGCTTGTTAACTATCCAAATAAGATGAAAATTGTTCTCTATCGGGCTTCGCATGATTCCTTACCCATTGGTCATCAATTGATTTATCGCCATGTTTTTAAAGATGACAATTGTTGTTTCTGTAACCGAGCATAGCGTGTTGAGCATCTCTTCCTCCTATGTCCTTTTGCCTGGCCGGTCTGGAGCTGTGTCAAGGAGAATTTTGGTACCAACGTATGTGGAAAGTCCATGCTATGTGCATGATAGTGGCTATTCAACTTCCTCTCTAGGGCGTCAACTTTTCAAGCAACTATTATGGTGATTACTCTTTGGCACATTTGGGAGGCTCGTAATGATGTTTATAACAATGCACCTTCAGTACATCCCCACAGTACCGGCCAAGACTTATGCTACATTCATATGGTGGTGCAGCATTATTCCTCAAAATCTGGGACTGCAAATAGTCATGATTCTTCTTCATCAAATCTTACTTGGACTCCTTTGATGTTTAATCGATGGTAATGTTGATGCTGCTCCTTTCCCGGTACTGGCCAAATGGGTATTGGTTTTGTTGCTACGAACCATCGTGATGGTTATTTGTTTGCCTCTGATGAACAACTCCCAAGATTGCCTAATCCATAAATGGCTGAAGCCCTTGCAATTCGGCGACCCGTCGAAGCCTATCAAGCTAAAGGTCTTCTGTCTATAAATGTGTTTTCTGATTGCTTTCTATGGTGAATAGAGCCAATTATGCAATTAAGGACTACTCAAGATTGGGAGTTGTGATCGTTGATATCTATCTAGTTACTAAGCTCCCATGATTTCCTGGCCTCTAGTGCCTCGGGGGTTGTGGAGGCTTCTAGGCATGTTTGTAACTTCCTTTTTTGCTTGACACTAACGGCACGACGTGCAGCAGCCTTGCAACACCCCTTGCCACTACATCACATGTTGCACGGTCAGTAATTAACAGCTCAATTTACTTCATGCAACGTTTAATGTTGTAATTAATGCTTAATTAAATAAATAGAAAACAGATTATCATATGTTTATGAGCCAATTTATAAACCGTTCAAGAGGGATGCCTCAGCAGACAGAAGTGCTCTGCTTGCCTACATACTACACCAATAAGATCTTGCCTTCTGCCTTTAGAGCATCTCTAATAGAAGATGTAAGTGAAAAACTAACTAACTTTTGCGTCTTAGAGGTCCAAAAATCCACCTCCAACAGATGATGTAGATGTAAAAAAAATACATCACCTGGCCCAAGAGATGTAAAATACAACACCTGGAGATGCAAATTCTCATCTGCACCTCTAGGTGATGTAAACAGCTGGTCGCGCACCAACGGTTGTTCATTTCCATTTCCCCCACCGTGCGTCTTCTTCCTCCCGCCACCCGCCCACCCACTGCACCATGTCGCAATCGCCCGCGCTAGATTCAGCCGCCAACCACCCTCGCCGCCGTTTCTACGACTCTGCTGCCGCACCCCGCCACCGCTATTACCGACCGATTCTCCACCACCTCTGCCCGATTCGCCACCGCCAGGCCACCGCCAAGCCCCCGCCCTGAGCCCTCACCCCACCACCGCCTTCCACCAAGCCCCTGCTCCGACCCCCACCCCACCACTGTCGTTGATCCGCCACCGCGAAGCCCCGCCAAGAATCCCCACCCCACGGCCGGCCCCAGCAAGCCCCACCCCACGCCACTCGCCACCAAGCCCCTGCCCCGAGCCAACCAATTGTCACTGCTATAATTCCGCAACAATGCAATCCTTTTCATCGGATACTTTTATAAAAATACTTAACAATGATTGTTACTCCTATACTGTAATCCTTTTTTCCTAGAAAAAATAGCACAACTAAATGACAATTACACACAATGACCCAACCAATTGAAATACACCGCATATGAAATAAACATAGGGGACTTAACCCACGATCAAAGAATAGCCGCGACAAAGAGCGCATCATGCTATAGTTAAATTTATGGCATCTAGCTGATCGAGATTTTTTTGGCAAGGAGATAGCGAGAGAAAGAAATATCAGTTGACTAAATGGAGTTTGGTTTGCCGTCCCAATGACCAAGGTGGGTTGGGCATTCATGACCTTCAGGTTAAGAATAGGGCCCTTCTCGTCAAATGGTTGTTTAAGTTATTGGCTGAAGATGGTGTATGGCAAACCCTCCTTAGAAGAAAATATGTGGGTTCAAAGGCGGTATCAGAAGTATACTAGAAGCCTGGGGACTCCCATTTTTGGGCGGAACTAATGGCAACAAAGAAATATTTCTTCCGCTATGATTCCTTCTCGATTAAGGATGGCTCGGAAATTAGATTCTGGGAGGATAAGTGGCTAGGCAATGCTACACTCCATGAACAATATCTAGCTCTATACAATATTGTGCGTCACAAGGGTGATACTATCACCAAGGTTTTGGAATCATTTCCGCCAAATGTGACGTTTAGAAGGGATTTAATTGGACCTAGACTCCAATCATGGAACATACTACTCCAGCGGTTAGCCACGGTACAGTTGTCACAAGGGTCCGATGTATTTCGTTGGAACCTACATGGGAATGGGAAATTCTCAGTGGAGTCTATGTATAGAGCTTTGATCCAGTCTGACGTGCCAGTTGATAATAATAGGAAGATCTAGAAGATGAAGACACCTCTTAAGAATAAAATCTTTGCATGGTATCTTCGTCGCGGAGTCATTCTTACAAAAGATAACCTTATTAAGAGGAATTAGCATGGAAGTACACAATGTGTCTTTTGTCCGCACGATGAGACAATAAAACATTTATTCTTCCAGTGTAAATTGGCTTGTCCTATATGGTCAGTCATCCAAATAGCTTCTAGCTTGTATCCTCCTTGTAGTGTTGCTAATATATTTGGCAACTGTCTGGATTGATCACAAGTTTAGAATTCTTCTCAGGATGGGAGCGCTTGCCGTGATTTGGTCGCTCTGGCTCTATAGAAATGATAAGGTTTTTAGTGATAAAAGTACTTCTCTTATGCAGGTTATCTACATATGTACCGGCACTCTTAGTTTATGGTCTTGTCTACAATGAGTGGAGAATCGAGACCAATTTTGGAGGTGTGTACACAATTGGAGGCTACCGCAAGGGATATTTTTATCCAATGTGGGTGGCAGCATGATCTTAGGATTGGGCACCTTTAGTTTAGGAGTTATACAGAATTCATTTTTCCTTGTAGATCGCCTAATTCTTTTATTTTGGCTTGGTGTGAGGACTTTGTTGGCTGTGTGCATCTTAGTTATGCAGAGGCCGGGTGTAATGCTTAAACCTTTTAAGTAATAAAGCGCCCCTTTTCAAAAAAGTTTTGCTCATTGCTCCTTCATACATGTCAAGTGTGGTTTGAATGTGGTGGCACATAGGTTGTCTCATAGTTGTGAACATGTTGTAAACTTTTTTTATCGGGTGTCATCCCGGACTCTATCCGGGATGAACTTTGTACTGTCAATAAAGTGCCAAAACTGAACCAACGTGTGGTTGGATAGTTAAGAGAACAGTGGTATCCCGTGCCCATCAGAGTTCAAGTCTTAGTGATCACATTTTCTTTGATTTATTTCAGTCGTCGACTATCATACGCCTATTTCAAAATGATATGCCGGCTCGGTCTTTTGGATGCGCTCACAAGGATGAGTGTATGCGCGTATAATAAACGCTTGCGTCTGTACCGTAAATAAAGTGCCAACATTCTCTCGAAATGAAAAAAAGATGCTTCTTTATAGGCCATTGCAACAGCGAAAATTCTATACTCACGGATTTTTACAGAGGTTTTATAGGGCCTTTCCTAAGGAAAACGTTTGGCTCCAGAGCGCCGGCTGAACATTGGGCCGGTCGCTCCTTCTTCCTTGCGTCTCCTTCTTTCTCACGACTCCTGCATCTCCTCGCATCTCGCGCACACATCACCCCCACATCTGGCGTAGCTCGTCGGGGCGGGCGCGCAACGCTCTCTTGCTGCCCCCTCCCCCCCCCGCCTGGGTCGCAGCATCACGCCTTGATACATCTCCAACGCTTTTTGATTGTTCCATGTTGTTATATTATCATTCTTGGATGTTTTACAATCATTTTACAATCATTTTATATCATTTTTTGATACTAACCTATTGACATAGTGTCCAGTGCCAGTTGTTGTTTTCTGCTTGTTTTTTACATCGCATGAAATCAATACCAAATGGAATCCAAACACAGCGAAACTTTTTGTGGATTTTTTCTGGACCAGAAGACACCCGTTGGGCCCAAGAAGTACCAGAGAGGTGCTCCGACGGGAGCAAAACCCACCAGGGCACGCTTGGGGGCCCAGGCGTGCCTAGGTGGGTTGTGCCCACCTCGGTGGCCTCCCGCACCGCCTCTTTGCTCTATAAATACCCCAATATACCAGAAACCTAGGGGAGTCGACAAAAAATCAATTCCAGCCGCCGCAAGTTCCAGAAACACCAGATCCAATCTAGACACCATCACGGAGGCGTTCATCATCCTCATTGGTGCCTCTCCGATGATGCGTGAGTAGTTCATTGTAGACTTACGTGTCCGTAGTTAGTAGCTAGATAGCTTTCTCCCTCTCGTTTGATTCTCAATACAATGGTCTCTTGCAGATCCATATGATGTAACTCTTTTTGCGTGTGTTCGTTGGGATCCGATGAACTTTGAGTTTATGATCAGATGTATATATGTTTTTATCCATGAAAGTTATTTGAGTCTTCTTTGATCTCTGTATGCATGATTGCTTACAGCCTCGTATTGTTGGGGAACGTAGTAATTTCAAAAAATTTCCTACGCACACGCAAGATCATGGTGATGATATAGCAACAAGGGGAGAGTATTGTCTACGTACCCTCGTAGACCGAAGCGGAAGCGTTGACGCAACATAGAGGAAGTAGTCGTACGTCCTCCCGGTCCAACCGATCCAAGCACCGTTACTCCGGCACCTCCGAGTTCTTGACACACGTACAGCTCGATGACGCACCCCGATCTCCGATCCAGCAGAGGCGCGGGGAGGAGTTCCGTCGGACTGACGGCGTGGTGATGATCTTGATGTTCTCTGTCGCGAGGCATCGCCTAAGCACCGCTACAATATGACCGAGGTGTAATATCGTGGGGGGGCACCGCACACGGCTAAGAGCGATCTCAATGATCAACTTATGTGTCACGGTGCCCACCTACCCCGTATATAAAGGAGGGAGGGAGGAGGTGGCCAGCCCAAGGGGCGCCATAGGAGGAGGAAACCTACTCCAAGTAGGTTTCCCCTCTTTTTCCTAATCCAAGTTGGAGGGGGAAGGAAGGAGTAGTAGTAGTAGGAAGGAGGAGGGGGAAGGAGAGAAGGAAAGGGGGGCCGGCCCCCCACCCAATTCGGATTGGGCTTGGGGGGGGGGGCGCCCCCTCTCTTGCTCCTTCTCCCTCTCTTCCACTAGGGCCCAATAAGGCCCATATACTTACCGGGGGGTTCCGGTAACCTCCCGAAGCTCCGGTATATTCCCAAATTCTCCCGGAACCTTTCCGGTGTCCAAATATATCCGTCCAATATATCAATCTTTATGTCTCTACCATTTCGAGACTCCTCATCATGTCCATGATCATATGCGGAACTCCGAACAACCTTCGGTACATCAAAATACATAAACTCATAATATAACTGTCATCGAAACCTTAAGCGTGCGGACCCTACGGTTCGAGAACAATGTAGACATGACTGAGACATATTTCCGGTCAATAACCAATAGCGGGACCTGGATGCCCATATTGGTTCCTACATATCTACGAAGATCTTTATCGGTCAAACCGCATAACAACATACTTTGTTCCCTTTGTCATCGGTATGTTACTTGCTCGAGATTTGATCGTCAGTATCCAATACCTAGTTCAATCTCGTTACCGGAAAGTCTCTTTACTCGTTCTATAATACGTCATCTCATAACTAACTCATTAGTTACATGCTTGCAAGGCTTAGGTGATGAGTATTACCGAGAGGGCCCAGAGATACCTCTCCGACAATCGGAGTGACAAATCCTAATCTCGAATTATGCCAACTCAACATGTACCTTCGGAAACACCTGAGAGCACCTTTATAATCACCCGATTCGTTGTGACGTTTGGTAGCACACAAAGTGTTCTTCCGTAAGCAGGAGTTGCACAATCTCATAGTTGCAGGAACTTTGTATAAGTCATGAAGAAAGCAATAGCAGTATACTAAGCGATCAAGTGCTAGGCTAACGAGAATGGGTCATGTCAATCACATCATTCTTCTAATGATGTGATCCCACTAATAAAATGACAACACATGTCTATGGTCAGGAAACATAACCATCTTTGATTAATGAGCTAGTCAAGTAGAGGCATACTAGTGACTATAGTTTTGTCTATGTATTCACACATGTATTATGTTTCCGGTAATACAATTCTAGCATGAATAATAAACATTTATCATGATATGAGGAAATAAATAATAACTTTATTATTGCCTCTAGGGCATATTTCCTTCAGTCTCCCACTTGCACTAGAGTCAATAATCTAGTTCACATCGCCATGTGATTTAATAACAATATTCATATCATCATGTGACAACACCCAAAGGGTTTACTAGAGTCAATGATCTAGTTCACATCGCTATGTGATTAACACCCAAAGAGTACTAAGGTGTGATCATGTTTTGCTCGTGAGAGAAACTTAGTCAACGGGTCTGTCACATTTAGAGCCGTATGTATTTTGCAAATATTCTATGTCCACAATGCTCTGCACGGAGCTACTCTAGCTAATTGCTCCCACTTTCAATATGTATCCAGATTGAGACTTAGAGTCATCTGGATTAGTGTAAAAGTTTGCACCGATGTAACTTTTACAACGAACTCTTTTATCACCTCCATAATCGAGAAACATCTCCTTAGTCCTTACTAAGGATATTCTTGACCGCTGTCCGATGATCTACTATTAGATCAAAATTGTATTCCCTTGCCAAACTCGAGCAAGGTATACAATATGTCAGTTCACTGACATAGCATACTTTATAGAACCTATGGTGAGGCATAGGGAATGACTTTTCATTCTCTTTCTATTTTACGCCATGGTCGGGTCTTGAGTCTTACTCAATTTCACACCTTGCAACACAGACAAGAACTCCTTCTTTGACTGTTCCATTTTGAACTATTTCAAAAATTTATCAAGGTATGTATTCATTGAAAAATCTTATCAAGCATCTTGATCTATCTATATAGATCTTGATGCTCAATGTGTAAGCAGTTTTACCGAGGTCTTTCTTTGAAAAACTCTTATTCAAGTATCCTTTCATGCTTCGTAGAATAATTCTACATTATTTCTGATCAACAATATGTCATTCACATATACTTATCAGAAATGTTGTAGTGCTCCCACTCACTTTCTTGTAAATACAAGCTTTACCGTAAGTCTGTACAAAACTATATGCTTTGATCAACTTATCAAAGCGTATATTCCAACTCTGAGATGCTTGCACCAGTCCATAGATGGATCGCTGGAGCTTGCACATTTTGTTAACACCTTTAGGATTGACAAAACCTTCTGGTTGCATCATATACAACTCTTCTTTAATAAATCCATTAAGGAATGCAGTTTTGACATCCATTTGCCAGATTTCATAAAATGTGGCAATTGCTAACATGATTCAGACAGACTTAAGCATCGTCGAGTGAGAAAATCTCATCGTATTCAACACTTTGAACTTGTTGAAATCCTTTCGCAACAAGTCGAGCTTGGTAGATAGTAATACTACTATCAGTGTCCGTCTTCCTCTTGAAGATCCATTTATTTAACATGGCTTGCTGATCATCGAGCAAGTCAATCAAAGTCCATACTTTGTTCTCATACATGGATCATATCTCAGATTTTATGGCCTCGAGCCATTTCGTGGAATCTGGGCTCATCATCGCTTCCTCATAGTTCGTAGGTTCATCATGGTCTAGTAACATGACTTCCAGAACATGATTAGTACACCACTCTGGTGCGGATCTTACTCTGAAAGACCTACGAGGTTCTGTAGTAACTTGATCTAAAGTTTCATGATCAATATCATTAGCTTCCTCACTAATTGGTGTATTTGTCACGAGAACTGATTTACGTGATGAACTACTTTCAATAAGGGAACATGTCTGATTACCTCATCAAGTTCTAATTTCCTCCCACTCACTTCTTTCGAGAGAAACTCCTTCTCTAGAAAGGATCCATTTTTAGCAACGAATATCTTGCCTTCGGATCTGTGATAGAAGGTGTACCCAACTATTTCCTTTGGGTATTCTATGATGACGCACTTCTCCGATTTGGGTTCGAGCTTATCAGGATGAAACTTTTTCACATAAGCATCGCAGCCCCAAACTTTAAGAAATGACAACTTGGGTTTCTTGCTAAACCATAGTTCATAAGGTGTCGTCTCCACGGATTTAGATGGTGCCCTTTTAACGTGAATGCAGCTGTCTCTAATGCATAACCCAAAACGACAATGGTAAATCAATAAGAGACATCATAGATCCCACCATATCAAGTAAACTGCGGTTACGATGTTCGGACACACCATAACGTTGTGGTGTTCCAGGTGGCGTGAGCTGTGAAACTATTCCACATTGTTTTAATTGAAGACCAAACTCGCAACTCAAATATTCGTCTCCGCGATCAGATTGCAGAAACTTTATTTTCTTGTTACGATGATTTTTCCACTTCACTTTGAAATTCTTTGAACCTTTCAACTATTTCAGATTTATGTTTCATCAAGTAGATATACCCATATCTGCTCAAATCATCTTGTGAAGGTCAAAAAATAACGATACTTGCCACGAGCCTTCATACTCATTGGTCTGCATACATCAGTATGTATTATTTCCAACAAGTCATAGCTCGTTCCATTGTTCCGAAGAACGGAGTTTTAGTCATCTTGCCCAAAAGGCACGGTTCGCAAGCATCAAATGATTCATAACCAAGTGATTCCGAAAATCCATCTTTATGGAGTTTCTTCATGCGCTTTACACCGTTATGACCCAAACGGCAGTGCCACAAATAAGTTGCACTATCATTATTAACTTTGCATCTTTTGCCATCAATATTATGAATATGTGTATCACTACGATCGAGATCCAACAAACAATTTTCATTGGGTGTATGACCATCGAAGGTCTTATTCATGTAAACAGAATAACAATTATTCTCTAACTTTAAATGAATAACCGTATTGCAATAAACACGATCAAATCATGTTCATGCTCAACGCAAACGCCAAATAACATTTATTTAGGTTTAACACTAATCCCGAAAGTATAGGGAGTGTACGATGATGATCATATCAATCTTGGAACTACTTCCAACACTCATCGTCACTTCACCCTTCAACTAGTCTCTGTTTATTCTGTAACTCCTGTTTCGAGTTACTAATCTTAGCAACTGAACAAGTATCAAATACTCAGGGGCTACTATAAACACTAGTAAGGCACACATCAATAATCTGTATATCAAATATACCCTTGTTCACTTTGCCATCCTTCTTATCCACCAAATATTCAGGGCATTTCCGCTTCCAGTGACCATTTCCTTTGCAGTAGAAACACTCAGTTTCAGGCTTTGGTCCAGCTTTGGGCTTCTTCGTGGGAGTGACAACTTGCTTGCCATTCTACATGAAGTTCCCTTTCTTTCCCTTTGCCCTATTCTTGAAACTAGTGGTCTCATCAATCATCAACACTTGATGCTCTTTCTTGCTTTCTACCTTCGTTGATTTCAACATCACGAAGAGCTCGGGAATCGTTTTTGTCATCCCTTGCATACTGTAGTTCATCACGAAGTTCTAGTAACTTAGCGATGGTGACTAGAGAATTCTGTCAATCACTATCTTATCTGGAAGATTAACTCCCACTTGATTCAAGCGATTGAAGTACCCAGACAATCTGAGCACATGCTCACTAGTTGAGCGATTCTCCTCCATCTTTTAGCTATAGAACTTGTTGGAGACTTCATATCTCTCAACTCGGTATTTGCTTGAAATATTAACTTCAATTCCTGGAACATCTCATATGGTCCATGATGTTCAAAACATCTTTGAAGTCCCGATTCTAAGCCATAAAGCATGGTGCACAAAACTATCAAGTAGTCATCATATTGAGCTAGCCAAACGTCCATAACGTCTGCATCTGCTCCTGCAATAGGTTTGTCACCTAGCGATGCATTAAGGACATAATTCTTCTGTGCAGCAATGAGGATAAACCTCAGATCGAGGATCAAATCCGCATCATTGCTAGTAACATTTTTCAACACAATTTTCTCTAGGAATATCAAAATAAACATATGAAAGCAACAACGCAAGCTATTGATCTTACAACATAATTTGCAAAATACTACCAGGACTAAGTTCATGATAAATTTAAGTTCAATTAATCATATTACTTAAGAACTCCCACTTAGACATACATCCCTCTAGTCATCTAAGTGATTACGTGATCCATATCAACTTCACCATAACCGATCATCACGAGAGATGGAGTAGTTTTCAATGGTGAACATCAATATGTTGATCATATATACTATATGATTCACGCTCGACCTTTCGATCTCTGTGTTCCGAGGCCATATCTGCATATGCTAGGCTCGTCAAGTTTAACCTGAGTATTCCGCGTGTGCAAAACTGGCTTGCACCCGTTGTAGATGGACGTAGAGCTTATCACACCTGATCATCACGTGGTGTCTGGGCACGACGAACTTTGGCAACGGTGCATACTCAGGGAGAACACTTCTTGATAATTTAGTGAGAGATCATCTTAAAATGCTACTGTCAATCAAAGCCAGAATAAGATGTATAATAGATAAACATCATATGCAATCAAAATATGTGACATGATATGGCCATGATCATCTTGCGCCTTTGATCTCCATCTCCAAAGTACTGTCATGATCTCTATCGTCACCGGCATGACACCACTATCTTCATCATCTTGATCTATATCAATGTGTCATCACATGGTTGTCTCGCCAACTATTGCTCTTGCAACTACTGCTATCGCATAGCGATAAAGTAAAGCAATTATTTGGCACTTGCATCTTATGCAACAAAGAGACAACCATAGGGCTTCTGCCAGTTGCCGATAACTTCAACAAAACATGATCATCTCATACAACAACTTATATCTCATCACGTCTTGACCATATCACATCACAACATGTCCTGCAAAAACAAGTTAGACGTCCTCTACTTTGTTGTTGCAAATTTTACGTGGCTGCTACGGGCTTAGCAAGAACCGTTCTCACCTACGCATCAAAACCACAACGATAGTATGTCAAATAGACTCCGTTTTAACATTCGCAAGGACCGGGCGTAGTCACACTCGGTTCAACTAAAGTTGGAGAAACTAACACCCGCCTGCCACCTGTGTGCAAAGCACGTTGGTAGAACCAGTCTCGCGTAAGCGTACGCGTAATGTCGGTCCGGGCCGCTTCATCCAACAATACCGCCGAACCAAAGTATGACATCTTTGGTAGGCGTATGACTTATATCGTCCACAACTCACTTGTGTTCTACTCGTGCATATAACATCAACACATAAAACCTAGGCTCGATACCTTTGTTGGGTAACGTAGTAATTTCAAAAATTTCCTACGCACACGCAAGATCATGGTGATGATATAGCAACGAGGGAGAGTATTGTCTACGTACCCTCGTGAGACCGAAGCGAAGCGTTGGCGCAAGCGTAGAGGAAGTAGTCGTCGTCCTCCGGTCCAACCGATCCAAGCACCGTTACTCGGCACCTCCGAGTTCTTGACACACGTACAACTCGATGGCGCACCCGATCTCCGATCAAGCGGGCGCGGGGAGGAGTTCCGTCAAGACTGACGGCGTGGTGGCGATCTTGATGTTCTCTGTCGCGCAGGCTTCGCCTAAGCACCGTTACAATATGCCCGAGGTGTAATATCGTGGAGGGGCACCGCACACAGCTAAGGAGCGATCTCAATGATCAACTTGTGTGTCTAGGGTGCCCCCTACCCCGTATATAAAGGAGGGAGGGAGGAGGTGGCGGCCCAAGGGGGCGCCATAGGAGGAGAAACCTACTCCAAGTAGGTTTCCCTCTTTCCTAATCCAAGTTGGAGGGAAGGAAGGAGTAGTAGTAGTAGGAAGGAGGAGGGGGAAGGAGAGAAGGAAAGGGGGGCCGGCCCCCCACCCAATTCGGATTGGGCTTGGGGGCGCCCTCTCTTGCTCCTTCTCCCTCTCTTCCACTAGGGCCCAATAAGGCCCATATACTTACCGGGGGGGTTCCGGTAACCTCCCGGAGCTCTGGTATATTCCCAAATTCTCCCGGAACCTTTCCGGTGTCCAAATATATCCGTCCAATATATCAATCTTTATGTCTCTACCATTTCGAGACTCCTCATCAAGTCCGTGATCATATCCGGGACTCCGAACAACCTTCGGTACATCAAAATACATAAACTCATAATATAACTGTCATCGAAACCTTAAGCGTGCGGACCCTACGGTTCGAGAACAATGTAGACATGACTGAGACATATTTCCGGTCAATAACCAATAGCGGGACCTGGATGCCCATATTGGTTCCTACATATTCTACGAAGATCTTTATCGGTCAAACCGCATAACAACATACTTTGTTCCTTTGTCATCGGTATGTTACTTGCCCGAGATTTGATCGTCGGTATCAATACCTAGTTCAACCGTTACGAAAGTCTCTTTACTCGTTCTATAATCGTCATCTCATAACTAACTCATTAGTTACATGCTTGCAAGGCTTAGGTGATGAGTATTACCGAGAGGGCTCAGAGATACCACTCCGACAATCGGAGTGACAAATCTAATCTCGAATTATGCCAACTCAACGTGTACCTTGGAAACACCAGAGAGCACCTTTATAATCACCCGATTCGTTGTGATGTTTGGTAGCACACAAAGTGTTCTTCAGTAAGCGGAGTTGCACAATCTCATAGTTGCAGGAACTTTGTATAAGTCATGAAGAAAGCAATAGCGGTATACTAAGCGATCAAGTGCTAGGCTAATGAGAATGGGTCATGTCAATCACATCATTCTTCTAATGATGTGATCCCACTAATCAAATGACAACACATGTCTATGGTCAGGAAACATAACCATCTTTGATTAATGAGCTAGTCAAGTAGGGGCATACTAGTGACTATAGTTTTGTCTATGTATTCACACATGTATTATGTTTCCGGTTAATACAATTCTAGCATGAATAATAAACATTTATCATGATATGAGAAAATAAATAATAACTTTATTATTGCCTCTAGGGCATATTTCCTTCACGTATTTCTTGTCCGATATTTGGGTTTTGTTTGGCCAACTTGATCTATTTCTCTTGCAATGGGAAGAGGTGCTTTGTGATGGGTTCGATCTTACGGTGCTTGATCCCAGTGATAGAAGGGGAACCGCCATGTATGTATCGTTGCTATTAAGGATAACAAGATGGGGTCTATTTCTACATAAATAGATCTTGTCTACATCATGTCATCGTTCTTATTGCATTACTCTGTTTTTCCGTGAACTTAATACACTAGATGCATGCTGGATAGCGGTTGATGTGTGGAGTAATAGTAGTAAATGCAGGCAGGAGTCGGTCTACTAATCTTGGACGTGATGCCTATATAATGATCATTGCCTGGATATCATCATGAGTATTTGAAGTTCTATCAATTGCCCAACAGTAATTTGTTCTTCCTCCGTTTGCTATTTTCTCAAGAGAAGCCACTAGTGAAACCTACGACCCCCGGGTCTCTTCTTTAATATATTTGCCTTCGCGATCTATTTTAATTTTCTTTTATTTTCAGATCTATTAATCCAAAAATACAAAAATACTTTGCTACACTTTATTTTATTTGCAATCTATTTATCCTATCTATTACAACTTTCTCCCGCCCACTTGCCAAATTCTGGCGCTGTTACCCGATAGGGATTGACAACCCCTTTAACACGTCGGGTTGCGAGTATTTGTTATTTGTGTGCAGGAGTTGTTTACATTGTGTTGCGTGGTTCTCCTAGTGGTTCGATAATGGTCTCATCACTAAGGAAAATACCTACCGTCGCCATGCTGCATCATCCCTTCCTCTTTGGGGAAATATCGACGTAGTTCTAGCAGACATCAAAAGGAATTTCTGGCGCCGTTGCCGGGGAGGATCAAGTCAAGATAGTCTCCCAATAACTCGCCAATTTCTGGCACCGTTGCCGGGGAGACATCATCAACATCAACCAGGTTCCTAATCACAAATCTCATCTCCTTGCAATTTACATTATTTTCCATTTGCCTCTCATTTTCCTCTCCCCCATTTCACAAAAATTTGCCGTTTTATTCGACCACTTTTTCATTCGCCATTTTCCTGTCAGATCTGTTTTTAAGTGCAATCTTGTTGTCTAGTCATCATGACTCAAGAGAACATCAAGTTGTGTGATTTCTCAAATACCAACAACAATGATTTTATTGGCACTCCGATTGCTCCTCCCGCCACTAGTGCAGAGTCTTGTGATATTAATACTGCTTTGCTGAATCTTGTTATGAAAGATCAATTTTGCGGTACTCCTAATGAGGATGTCGCGTCCCATCTTAACGCATTGTTGGAATTATGAGATATGCAAAAGAAAAAATATGTGGACATTGATGTTGTGAAGTTCAAATTATTTCTGTTTTCTTTGCGAGATTGCGCAAAAATTTGGTTTTCTTCTTTGCCTCGCAATAGTATCTATTCTTGAAATAAGTGCAAGGATGCTTTTATTACTAAGTATTTTCTGCCCGCAAAAATCATTTCCCTTAGAACCCAGATCATGAATTTCAAGAAACTTGAACATGAGCATGTTGCACAATCTTGGGAAAGTATGAAACTGAAGCTAAGGAATTGCCCAACTCATGGTTTAAATCTTTGGATGATCATACAAAAAATTTATGCGGGGTTAAATTTGGTTTCTTGTAATATTTTAAATTCCACCGCGGGGGGTACTCCCAACTCATGGTTTAAATCTTTGGATGATCATACAAAAAATTTATGCGGGGTTGAATTTTGTTTCTTGTAATATTTTAAATTCAACCGCAGGGGGTACTTTTATGGAAATTACTTTGGGTGAAGCTACTAAATTGCTTGATAATATTATGGCAAATTATTCACAATGGCATACCAAAAGAGCTCCTACTAGTAAAAAAGTCAATTCGGTAGAAGAAATAAATTCTTTGAGTGAAAAAGTTGATGCTCTTATGAAGTTGATTGCTAATAAAAATGCTCCTATTGATTTTAATGATGTGCCTTTGTCTATTTTGATTGAGAAAAATAGTGATGCCATAGATGTGAATGTTATCTCGTGAAATAATTTCAATAACAATGCTTATAGAGGTAATTTTAATCCTAGGACTTTTCCTAGTAATTCCTCTAATAACTATGGTAATCCTTCTTATAATAATAATAGGAACACCTCTGATCTTGAGAATAATATTAAGGAATTTATCAATACTAAAAAAAATAATCAATGCTACGATAGAAGAAAAGCTGAATAAAGTTGATGATATGTCTAGAAGTATTGATAGAATTTCTCATGATGTAGAAACTCTCAAGATGAAATTTTTTATGCCTAAGGTTGAAGAATCAATTAAAGCTCTTTATGTTTCTATGGATGAAAGAAAGAAAAGAACCGCTATGCTTAGAGCTAGAACAGAATTTTTAGAAAAAGCATTTTCTAGTCATTGCTTTCATAAAAGTGATGAACATCTTAAAATGATTGATGTTTCTTCTATTGATTATTTGTTTAGTAAAATTAAGATTGATGAAAAAGGGTTTGAAGAAGAGTCAACATTAGCTGGAAGGCGTGCCAATAATTCGAAGGGTGAAAATCTTGTTGAGAAAATTGATAAAAGTGGCTTTGAAGAGGTCAAAACTTTAACTAGTGATGTGCCCACTCTTTTGGATTACAAAGACTTTAATTATGATAGTTGCTCTTTGGTTGACTGTATTTCTTTGTTGCAATCCATGATAAATTCACCCCATGCTTATGAACAAAATAAAGCTTTTAGTAAACATATTGTTGATGCTATGATGAAAGCTTTTGAAGAAAAGTTGGAATTAGAAGTTTCAATTCCTAGAAAATTACATGATGAATGGGAACCTACCATCAAAGTCAAGATTAAAAATTATGAGTGTTTTGCTTTATGTGACTTGGGTGCTAGTGTATCTACAATTCCGAAATCTTTATGTGATGTGCTTGGTCTTACCGATATTGAAGAATGCTCTTTGAATTTGCACTTGGCGGATTCTACTATTAAAAAGCCTATGGAAAGAATTAATGATGTTCTTATTCTCGCAAATAGAAATTACATGGCATAGATTTTATTGTTCTTGATATTGATTGCAATCCATCTTGTCCAATTATACTTGGTAGACTGTTTTTACGTATTATTAGTGTCGTGATTGATATGAAAGAAGGAAATATTAAATTTCAATTTCCACTAAGGAAGGATATGGAACACTTCCCTAGAACAAGAATTAGTCCACCATATGAATCAATCATGAGGGCATCGTATGGATCTAGAACTAAAGATGACAACACTTAGATCATTTGCATTATGCCTATCTAGGGGCATAAAACGATAGCGCTCGTTGGGAGGCAAGCCAACTTGTATCTTTTTGCTTTTTGCTTTTCTTGATATTTTCAATAAAATACTCAAGTATGCCTCTGATTATATGTGTTTTTGTGGTTTAAATTAGTGTTTGTGCCAAGCAAAGCCATTGGGATGATTTGGATGAGAGTTGATTTGATCTTGCTGAAAAACTGAAACTTTTGCGCTTACGAAAATAATTCCCATTTTTAATATAAGAGGGCTGTTGATTTGATTCTTTTTGCAGAATATTAATAAACAAATTTCTCACGTTTTCCTAATAGTTCAGAATTTTTCGAGTTACAGAAGTATTTGAAATATCCAGATTGCTACAGATTGTTCTGCTTTTGACAGATTCTGTTTTCTTTGTGTTGCGTGCTTGTTTTGATGATTCTATGGTTTTCTTTGAAGAGTTTTTGCCATAGAAAAGTTAGAATACAGTAGATATAATGCAATAATAAAATATGAATGGGTTTTCAACAGTACTTATAGTAGTAGTTTGCTTTCTTATACTAACGGATCTCACAAAGGTTTTGTTGAGTTTTGTGTGATTGAAGTTTTCAAGTTTTGGGTGATATTACGATGGATGGAGGAATAAGGATTAGCAAAAGGCTAAGATTGGGGATGCCCAAGGCACCCCAAGATAATATTCAAGAAGTGTCAAGCAACTAAGCTTGGGGATGCCCCCGAGTGGCATCCCCTCTTTCTTCTAACGACCATCGGTATTTTACTTGGAGCTATATTTTTATTCGTCACATATTATGAGTTTTGCTTGGAGCACCTTGTATGATATGAGTTTTGCTTGGAGCACCTTGTATGATATGAGTCTTTCCATGCAAAAAATTTCTCTTTTGTGTGCTCGTACCGCTCGCAAGACGGTGAGGGGTGGCCGGTATTTTCCATGCTAGATGTGTTATTCTCACGATGAGTGTTTATTCAATTGTGATTGCACGAGAGTACGACAAAGATATTAGGGATGCCTAGTCCTGAAATGAAAAATGAATTTACTTTATGTTGTCAAATAATAAATTCCTTGAAAAGTGTTGGTATGGAGGGCACCCGTGGATACGGTTAGCCATGGAAAGTGAAAGTATGGTGGAAAAAGGAATCAACTTTATTTTCTGTTTGGGAACCGCCTATGATATGTCTAGCATGGAAAGTGTTGGGAACTCTAAGTCGTTTTTGTTGGTGGGAAAAGTATGCCTCCCAAAATGTTTTTATCTCTCAATTTTTGCTTTGAGCTCTGACACCTCTACAATCCCTACTTCCCTACGTGAAGGGCCTTTCTTTTACTTTATGCATTTTTTAATTTTTACTTGAATCTCCATCTTCTCTTCGAAAGCACCAACTAAGGGGCACTATGATCGTACTTGAGCATTGGGTATAGCTAGTATTCGAGTGTGCTTCTTGAATAGATCAATAATTGAGCATAATGGGCTAGGGATAACTTGCTTTAGTGTTGATATTTTGAAAGACATGGTTTCTTGTTGATATGCTTGAGTATTAAAGTCTTCATGTCAAAACTAGACTATTGCTTTAAACCATATAAAAGTCTAAATGTCCATGCTACAAAGAAAATAATATGTGATGAACATGTTAGGCAGCATTCCACATGAATTTTTTTGTTTTTATCATTTACCTACTCGAGGACGAGCAGGAATTAAGCTTGGGGATGTTGATACGTCTCCAAAGTATCTATAATTTTTTATTCTTTCATGTTGTTATATTATCATTCTTGGATGTTTTACATATATCATTTTTTGGTACTAACCTATTGACATAGTGCCCAGTGTCAATTGTCGTTTTCTGCTTGTTTTTTACATTGCGGGAAATCAATACCAAACGGAGTCCAAACACAGTGAAACTTTTTATGGATTTTTTCTGGACCAGAAGTCACCTGTTGGGCCAAAGAAGTACCAGAGGGGGTGCTCTGAGGGGAGCACAACCCACCAGGACACACCTGGGGGCCAGGGCGCGCCTAGGTGGGTTGTGCCCACCTCGGTGGCCCATCGCACCGCCTCTTTGCTCTATAAATATTCCAATATTTTAGAAACCCTAGGGGAGTCGACGAAAATCAATTCCAGTCGCTGCAAGTCTAGGAACACCAGATCCAATCTAGACACCATCATGGAAGGGTTCATCATCCTCATTGGTGCCGCTCTAATGATGCATGAGTAGTTCACTGTAGACCAACGGGTCCACAGTTAGTAGCTAGATGGCTTTCTCTCTCTCGTTTGATTCTCAATACAATGGTCTCTTGGAGATCCATATGATGTAACTCTTTTTGTAATGTGTTTGTTGGGATCCGATGAACTTTGAGTTTATGATTAGATCTATGTTTTTATCCATGAAAGTTATTTGAATCTTCTTTGATCTCTTGTATGCATGATTGCTTATACCCTCGTATTTCTTCTCTGATATTTGGTTTTTTTTGCCAATTTTATCTTGCAATGGGAAGATTTGCTTTGTGATGGGTTCGATTTTACACTGCTTGATCCCAGTGACAGAAGGGGAACCGACACGTATGTATCGTTGCTATTAAGGATAACAAGATGGGGTCTATTTCTACATAAATAGATCTTGTCTACACCATGCCATCGTTCTTAGTGCATTACTCTGTTTTATCATGAACTTAATACACTAGATGCATGCTGCATAGCAGTCGATGTGTGGAGTAATAGTAGTAGATGCAGGCAGGAGTCGGTCTACTAATCTTTGACGTGATGCCTATATAATGATCATTGCCTTGATATCGTCATGAGTATTTGAAGTTCTATCAATTGACCAACAATAATTTTTTCTTCCACCGTTTGCTATTTTTTCGAGAGGAGCCACTAGTGAAACCTACAGCCCCCGGGTCTCTTCTTTAATATATTTGCTTTCGCGATCTATTTTCATTTGGTTTTATTTTTAGATTTATTAATCCAAAAATCCAAAAATACTTTGTTGCAGTTTATTTTATTTGGGAACTATTTATCCAATCTATTACAACTTTCTCCCGTCCACTTGCCAATTTCTGGCGCTGTTACCCGAAAGGGATTGACAACCCCTTTAACACGTTGGGTTGCGAGTAATTGTTATTTATGTGCAGGAGATGTTTACGTTATGTTGCGTGGTTCTCCTACTGGTTCGATAACCTTGGTCTCATCACTGGGGGAAATATCTATCGTCACTGTGCTGCATCATCCCTTCCTCTTTGGAGAAATACCGACGTAGTTCTAGCATACATCATGCCTCCCCTCCCGCTCGACCATGGTCTCAATCTCGCGGCGACCATCGCAACTCTGCGCGGTGACCATCCCATCTCGCGGCTGACCGGGGTGACCACAGGAGATGCTGCGACCGGGGACGACGAGGTGCTACAACGGCGATGTCCATGTGCTGCAACCCCGCGGCAACCGGGGTGCGCGGCGGCGATGACTGAGGTGACCACGGGCTGCAACCATTGCTTTTCACCGATAGCCGTTTGAAGCTTTTTCCATATACAGTTGAAGCTTTTTCTGTCAATGTTGGCAAGTTTTCTCTGGTTTGCAGTGTCTGGTTGGAGCTTATTTTCCAACAGTTGAAGCTGTTTTCATACACGGTTGAAGCTTTTTCCATCCACGATCGAAACTTTCCTGTAAATGATTTGAAACTTTTTCGTTCTTGAGCGGCGCTTGATTGAAGCTCTCTCTATCATCTGGTTCAAACTTTTTCAATATAAGGTTGAAGCATTTTGCGCGAGCGGTTGCATCTCTCCCCTGTTCCGCAGTGCCGGTTGAAGCTTTTCCATATAGGGGTTGAAGTTTTTCCATCCAGGGGTTGAAGTTGTTTTTCGCGTTTGCAACACAAGGGGTTTGCGATGGTTTCAATGGCGTCGACTGACTGGGTGGCCGTTGTCGTCGGCTGCAGTGAGCATCAACGGCGAGGGGCGGCGGTGGAGCTACCTCCGTCGCCGTCGAGAGCTGCAACGGTAGGTGCAACTGTTGCATGGCTCAAGGCAACGACGAAGATGGCCGACGAGGATGGGGACTGACGACTAGGACGGCCAGCCGGCGAGGATGGGGACTAGTGAACGAGGACGAACGGCGAGGGTGGGGACCGGCGACGAGGACGGCCACCAGAGGGGACGGGAGGCGCGGTGACAAGGACGCCGAGCGGGAGCTGCAGATCTAGCCCGAGGTAGAAGAAGCCCGACACGAATCGTTTTTTTGTGCATCCAGTGACCATGCGGGCTCGCATCCAAGGGCTGGGGCGCAACCGGCCGAACGTCGGCGCCTAGCGTCGCCCCTTTACTAACAAATCTCTTCGCCCTTGAATTTCAGCTGGGTGGGCCCTCACATTATTCCATACCTACTAATAA
Organism: Aegilops speltoides; assembly: GCA_021437245.1. Classification (NCBI taxonomy): domain Eukaryota; kingdom Viridiplantae; phylum Streptophyta; class Magnoliopsida; order Poales; family Poaceae; genus Aegilops; species Aegilops speltoides. The sequence continues at coordinate 231,777,198 of CM038141.1, forward strand.
AGCAAGGTGCGTTTCTTCAATTTTTTGATCCGTTCACCATCAAAAAGATTTTTTCCTATTCGAGGTGGTACTAATTTTTTGTTTGTTCGTGTATTAGAAAAGGAAAAATGATAATTTCATACATGGGCCACCCGCAACGTGGCCGAATAAAGACAACCCATTAATTTTCGTACTCACTAGTAAAACCCTATTTATCGCATGGGGCGTCAAAGAGTTGCACCTTCGCACAGTGCGACCAAGCTGGGCTGAACCGTTTTTTTTTTGTATTATATTTCTATTTTACTTTTTCCATTTCTTTCTCTTTTTCATTCCTATTTATTTTGTCTTTTTTGCTTTCAAGTTTATTTTTCTTCCTCCTTTTTTCAATAAATTCATGATTTTCAAAAAGTTCATAATTTCAGAAATAATGATTTTTTTAACTTGTTCAGAATTATATAACTTTTCTCATTGCAAAATTGATTCAAATTTTAAAAATAATGTTCAATTTTCCTTTTTGTTTTTCAAAGTTTTCGAGATTTTCCAAAAACAATGCATTTTAAAAATGTTGCTAAAACGAAAAATATTCTTGTTTTAGTGAAAAATTTGCAAATTCAAAATAATTTCGAGTTTAAAGAAACATATTTTCTAAAATTGTTCTCAATGTTCAAAATATGTTTTCTTTTTCCAAAAAAACACAAATTCAAAAATTGTTCATGTTTTTATAAAAGGTTCATGTTTTCGAAAAAAATGTGAATTTCAAACGTTTCACATTTGGTGTGTATTTCTGATAATGTAAAGAATTTAAAAAGAGTTTAGGATTTTCAAAATTATTCATGTTTCCAAGAATATTCAACAACTTATATTTTTTAAAAAGTTCAAAAATAAAATTGCTTTATTCGTAGGCATAGATATAGGTTTTGTTCCGCCCGCTCATAGTTCCCGATTTTTTTGTACCCCAAGTGGGACGAACTGGGCCTACCCACGCATTTTTTTATGTGAGACGGATGAGCAACAAAAATTAAGACCCGAGGGAATTGAACTATGGACCTTCTGTATTGTGTCGATGGACAAAACCAACTCATCTATCTCATAATTATGATGAGAATAGTATCGCCTTCGAACTTTATAGTAAATCCCCACCAGTTTGTATATGTCCGTAGGTTGTCTGGAAATAAGAAGTTTGTATCAAAATAAGGAACTTATCTTAAGAATCATGAGCAGAAGGAGGGACTCCATAAATTATTACCGGTGCTAGCTTGCAAGTGCCAATAAAGGAGAATACGTTGATTTGGCTCGAATAAAAAAATGTGGACACATGAGCACTACAATAATAAAAGAGAATAAATCCTAATAAAGAAGGGACATTGTTGTCTGGTTATGCGCTAAATATGCTAATGAAACGGGATTTGGGCGCTACAATTAGTAATCCATCCGGTTACGCCATCATAGGAGACAGTGGTCGAAGCAACCGCGCCCCGAAGGTCGCCGCATACCTATCAAATGAGGGCATCTCCAGCCGCGCCCCCAACAGGCCCTCCCCAGGCGATTTCGCCGCGCCGGCGTCGAAAAAAGGCCCCAGTCGCGCCCCCAGAAACCCGTTTTTCGCCGGCTCGGGCCATAACTAGTGCCGGCGGACCCAGGCCAAACCCGGCGCCCTGGGGGGCGCTTAGGGAGCCGGCGCAAGCGAAAAAGGCGCGTGGGACCGCACTGGAGGCGACCCGAGGGCCTTTTCCCACCGTTTTGTTGCCGCTTTTCTCACTTCTCTCCCGCTCGCTCGCCTTGCTCCCGCCATTCCCCCCCTTTCTCCCGCCAACCTTCGCATCCCGCCGCCGCCATGCCGCCGAAGAAGTACTCCATGCTTGCAAGGCGGCGCCATGACGGGAGCCGTGATCAACGAAGCAGAGAAAGCGAGGCGCGCCGCCAACGCCCGGAACTGTCGAGCGTCGAGTGGAGGTGGAAATACAGCGGCGAAGCGATCACCGCCGACAGCGGAACGAGAGATAGCCAAGAAGGCTGCGACAACGCTGGGCGGCGCGCGTCCTCCTCGTCTGCCGAGGCTCCGTCGTCGACCACGTCCACCGAAGACGCATACAGGGACAGCAAAGCGCCGAATCTCCATGGGGTTCATCGTCGCCGGCTCTGGCCGACGGCGGCAGCGCCGGCGAGTTCAACCCAAGCGTGACCTTCCCCATGGTCACCCGCTCGCGCGCGCCATCGCCGCCGCCGCGGTGTGCAGAACCCACCATACAACTACTCGCCGCCCCCCGCCTACGCGACCACGCCGACGCCCCATCTCTACCGTGGGCCGCTGCCCTTCTCGCACCTCGGCGACGCCGACGACACGGGAGCCGACATGGACGACATTATCGCGACAGGATCGGCCGCGGCCGCCTCGTCTCTCGGTTTCGCCACCCAGGACGAGGTGGTCGACCTCAGCGGCGACATGGAGGCCGAGCTCGGCTACGTCTACGGCAATGATGCGCAGGAACCCGAGGAGGAGGAGGAGGACGAGGAGGAGGAGGAGGAGGAGCCGGCTCCTGTTCCGACGAAGGGGCGCCAGAAAAAGAAGCGGGCGGCCAGGTCGGGCGAGCCGCGCATCAAATGGATGTCCAAGGAGGAGGAATGCCTCGCCGAAGCGTGGAAAGTCGTTTGCCTCGACCCGACTACCGGCGCGAACCAAAGCTTGGAGACGTACTGGGACCGCATCAAGGCCGAGTTCGACGAGCGGAAGCTCGTCGACCCCTACTTCAAAGGCGTCTACATGCAGCGCGGGGCCAAGGCGATGGCGAACCATTGGGGGCGTATCCAGTTGGCGTGCAACAAATGTCACGGGATCGTCGAGGAGGTCGCGGCTCGCCCGGAGAGCGGCGCCAGCGTTGAGGATCAGGTACGTACGCCGTTCGCCCGCGCATATTCGCCCCCTGCGCCCGCTGTTCGCCAACTGTTCGTCCATCCGCGCAGCTGCTGCGCATGTTCGCCATGTTCCGGGGTGACAACCAAGACGCCGACTTCAAGCACCTCCACGTCTACAAGCGCATTGACAAGTGCGCGAAGTGGGCGGAAGTCCGACGATGCCCTCGACAAGGCCAAGGAGGCGTACAAGCCGGACGCGCCGACTCGGGCGCGTCGGAAGAAGCGATCGGACGGCCACAAATTGTCCAAGAAGGGGAAAACGCCGACGCGGCAACCGCGAGTGCAGGAGTCCATCGAGCATTGCCTCGCCGGCGTCGAGCCGGGCCGTCTGCGCGGAGAGAAGACCGAGGCGCGGTGGTCGGCGCTGATGAAGAACAACGCCATCAAACTCGACCTGCTCGGACGAGCGTCGCCGCGAAGAAGAGGAACACCGACATGGCTTTCCGATGGGCGGGCGGACATGCTTCAGAGCAACAACGAAGCTCGAGGCGTGGTACACGTGCAGCGGCCTCATCTGAATGAGCTGCCGGCAACGCCCACGACGCCGACGACGCCCACGGCCGCACGGACGCCAAGCCCGAGCGAAGCCTCTACGTCGCCGCCCAGCAGTGTCGAAGCCGCGCCGACGCAGCCCAACACCGAAGCAGCTCCGACACCGCCGAGCTCGCGCACGCCGACTCCGCCAACACCTGGGACCAACCCCGCCGAGTGAATGACCCCGCCGAGGCGGCGGCGCTGTTTTTTTTGTAACGACAGACTATGCCCGATCGCCGGACTTGCGGCGTCTTGAGAGCGGGAACGGCTGAGTTTGAATTAACCGCGTCCTGGGGCCGGCGCGTGGGTGCGTGACTGGGAGCTAGCTCGCCCCCAGAGGCCGAGCTAGCGCCGCACGCCTCAGATGCCAATTTAGGCATACTGGGGGCGAGCGGTGGAGATGCCCTGAGGAGGCAGACACAACCGTCGCATAGCTACCAAATGTGGTAGTAGACACAACCCCAAGATAAAGGCGGACTCGAAGAAAAAAAAAAGGCATGCGTAGGATGGTTGCCGCCACGCCGACTAACTTCACCACTATCAAGATCTCACGGGACAAAACATGACTGGCGAGAAGACCACAACTCCTCGCTCTATCGCACCGTCGCGGAAATCATTTTTGGTTAATACATCAATTATCTCTCTCATTGCTTCTTGCAAAGAAATGTCTCTCCCGTTGCAATGCACGGGCATATGTGCTAGTTCTATCCAACAAAAATACGCGCGTGTGGCATTGCCGTTGCAGCACTCTGCAGCCGCGCGTCTTCCACCAAAGGCGCTTCAGGAAACCGCTCCAACGCCGCACGACGGCATGCACGAGTGCACGTACCAATGTCTCCCCTCCATCTTCTCCACCACCCTTCCAAACTTGGCAAACGCTCCTAATCGCCCCATTTTCCCCCGTTAAGCCCGCAGCCAGGCCGGCGAGGCTGCGTGCATGCATGCGGCGACGTCGGCCGGCAGCATGGCCTCGATCGAGCTCGGGCGCGGCGGCGCTGGCGCCGGCGCTAGTGGCAGCGGGAACGGCATCGGCATCGGCCGCGGCGGGCCCGCCGGGACGACGTCCAAGAAGCGGCTCGTGATGATCATCGCCGACCCGGGCCGCGAGTCCACGGCGGCGATGGACTGGGCACTCTCCCACGCCGTAGTCGAGGGTGACGACATCCTGCTTCTCCATGTCAACATGCCGCCGAGCGGCGCCCCCGGCGGCGCGGCCCCTCCGCGAACCGGCTCCATCGGCAGCAGTAGCGGCTCCCAGCTGGCTGTGTTCCTCGGTGGCGGGGGCTCCGCAGACGGGGAGTTCATGGAGACGATGCGCGCCGCGTGCAAGGCGCGGTACCCGCGCGCTAGGGTCCACGCTGAGCGCGTCGAGCCGGCAACCGAGGGCCGCGAGGCCAAGGCCCAGACCATCCTCGCCGAGTCCCAACGCCGCGGCGTCGAGCTCCTCGTCATCGGTCACCACCGCTTCTCCGCCTTCCTCAGGTAAACCAAACCCCCCAATCCATGTCGTCGATCTCCTCATCGCACAGACGCGACCGAAACAACTAATCTTGCGTGCGCAGGTTGCGGGGCGCGAGCGGGACGAACCGGCCGAGACACAACAGCACGGCGGAGTTCTTGATTGAGCACAGCAAGTGCCTGTGCGTGAGCGTTCAGAAGAAGGGCAAGAACGCCGGCTACCTGCTCAACACAAAGACCCACAAGAACTACTGGCTCCTCGCATGAACATGTACATGCACGTGCCCATCGATTAGACTGATCGAAATTACATTTTTCAATTATCGCGTGCGTGTACCGCATGTTAATTTAGAGAAATGAATGTTCGATTGCATCGATGAGTTCCGTGTCGAAAAAGGTTTCCCCGTTTTATATTATAAAGCCATGGCACCAGCCACAAACAACATCCAAAGTACACAAAGTTCAAGGTCCAAATGCACACGCCAAGTCACGATCAATAAGAAAATAAAGACAATATCGGTAATAAAAAAGAAAATCCAAATGAAGGGCCTCAGGGATTTTTCATTGGTTGGATCTCAACGTTCAGATTGACTAAATTGCACAGAAGTATCACAACTGGGGCATTAGAAGTAGATTGATACCAAGATTGGTAATTTTTACGTGTCAGTACCAAGTTTGGGGCGGGCCGTTACAAACGAGGCTAAAAGTGTGTTACGTATTGACAGCGAATCTGACCGGTTGGCCCCGTCCGTCAAGTGCCACGCTGGCCAGTGAGTGCGTGCCCGCGCCGCTGACTCGGACGAGCCCGGGTCGCACCGTTTAGGCGCGGCTGGTGCGACCGAGCCAGGCCCCGACCCCGACCCGTACTCTGCCCTCTTCCTCCTCCTCGCTCCCTCGCCGGCGGCTGCCTCCCCGCCCGCCCCGCCGGAAGCCACACCACGCCGGCTGTAGCCATGGATCGAACTGCTTAGGCGATGTCCTCTCCCCCGCGGCTGCTCCTCCCTCGCGCCCTCCTCTCCCCCGCGGCTGCTGTGCCCTAGGAGACGATGGCGTCGACGACTCCGGCAGGTGGCGATGGCCGGGGCGATGACGGTGGGAGCGGCGGCAACCTCCCCCGCTTAGGCGTCGACGGCAGTGGCGGCTACTCCACCTCGGAGTACAGTAGCGACGACGAAGATTTTGTGGAGCCGGCATTGTTGATGGAGCAGAAGTTGCGGATGGCGCGAATTTGGGTGGCCAACCCTAGCACCGCCCATCACTGGACTCATGGCTTCGGTGGTGTGTTGTAAGTGCTCCACTGTTCCATTTTTGCTAACTGGAATTGGGGATTAGGGTTAGGGTTTACTGTCTCCATGTTTAGCACTCTAATTGCTAGTCCTAACTAGAGCATAGCAACAATATTTTGTTATTTCTGAGTCCTAACTAGAGCAGAGCAGCATAGTGGATTACATTGTTATTTCTTAGTCCAAATTGGGATTAGGTGTTACTAAAAGCTTTGTTTATATGTTAAATTAAACAAAGCTTTGTTTATATGTTAACTGAAAAAGTGTTTATATGTTAACATATTTGAGAATAGTAAAATTGTTAACCTATCCGTTAAGTAAAATTGTTTAATACTCTGTCTGTTAAGTAAAATTGTTTATTAGCCTATCTGTTAAGTAAAATTGTTTATTAGCCATTGTTAAATTGTTAACCATTTTTGTCTATTATTTCATTTTGCAGTTTGTATGATGACATTTTGGATGTTAGGTTCCATTTTGATGCTTCAGAAATGTTTGAGCTGAAGCTCTGCAGTTCAGATGTAACATATGTGAATATGATTGAAGTGATGGAAACCCAAGGATTTAGTGAATATGACCTGCTGTTTCACATTGAGAATCCAGATTTAGGGGAGAAAGGATTGGAGATGGTAGAGAGTAATGCTAAGTTGCAATTAGTAAAGAGGCAGGTTGAGGAGTGTAAGGTTATAAATTTGCTAGTGAGGGCATGTCCACCTCCTTGCAGCCAGTTTGAGAGGCAAGAATTGTCCACAATTGTGTATGAAGAGCCTGTGTTATATGATCTCAGTGAGCCACCCATCTATGTTGTTGATCAAGAAGGAGTTGTCTTTGAAAGTCAGAGTAGCAGCTGTAGTGCAGCTCATGGTACTGGTGTTGGCACACAAGAGAGCAAGAATGTAAAAGGAAAGTTGAAAGTTGTTTCGGAACTAGAAGATGAAGAGGGATATGATGGCAGTGGTGGTTCTGATTGTGAAGGTGAAGATGACAGTGATGGAAACCCTTTTTATATGGGTGATGCTGATGACATAGAGATGGATGAGGGAAAGAGACAGAGAGAGTATGATGAAATAGAAGAGGAAGAAACAGATGAGGAAGAATCTGAGGAGGAAGAAGTGATGCATTATGAGGCTGACACAGAGGTTGAGGAACTTTTTCAAATGGATGAAGATGACAAAGTTGTTTCACAGGATGAAGAAACTGTAATTTTACATGAAGAGAAGAAGAAGAAGAAGAAGAAGAAGAAGAAGAAGAAGAAGAAACAGAAGCTTCCAGTTAGGAAAGAGCCTACAACAAGGTCACATTCAAGTGTAGTACAAGAGGAGGAGCCTGATTTCAAACCTTCATCTAATGAAGAAGAGAAAGGATTGTTGAAGGAGGCTGATGATGATGGTTTTGAGCCATTGTCATTTGTGCAGCCAACGAAAAGGAAGAGCAAGGCAAAGCAGAGGCCTCCTAGAAAATGGTACAATGAGAAAATGGAGCAACCACATGAGCAATTATGCCTAAAGATGTGTTTCAAGGATCAACATCAATTCAGAGAGGCTTTGTTGAACTTACACATCACTCAAGGCAGATACTTCAAATATCACAGGAACTTAGATCAAAGGATAATTGTAGAATGCAACCAAGAACGTTGCAACTTCTTTATGATTGCAGCAGTTATAAAAGGTGAAACTACTTTTGTAATTAAGAAGATGAGAATTGAGCACACTTGCCCTATTAGTACAAAGATAACAAGGGTAAGTGCCAAGTGGCTTGCACAGAAGTATGAGTCACTGTTCAGATCTGATGTAACAACTGGCATTCAGACTTTGATTGATGTCTGCATGTAGAAGTATGGTGTGGATGTGCCCAGGTCAATGGGACATAGGGCAAAGAACCTAGCTATTGACGCTGTGCTAGGAGACCACAAAAAGAAATACCCTAGGTTGAAAGACTATGCTCAGACAGTGATGGATACAAACCCTGGGAGTAGAGTAGTAGTCACTACTATAACTCCAACACCCACTAAAAAAACCCATCCAGGTCCAAGATTCCATGCTATGTTCTAATGCATTAATGGAGCAAGGGAGGGGTTTCTCAAGGGGTCCAGACCATTCATTGGTTAGTTTATTCACCTTGTGCATTAGTTACATATTGTTTCACCTTTAAATGCATTTGAATGTTTTAGATATTAAATTTGCTTGCGCATTCATGTGTTGATGGGTGCTTCATTAAGTTAACTACTGGTGCTCAACTACTTGCTGCCACTGGTAGAGATGGCAACAACAATATATATCCACTAGCATTTGGTATTGTTAGGCAAGAGGACACACCTAACTGGTGTTGGTTTCTACACCAACTTAAAATCTGCCTAGGAGAAGAAGAGGGATAGTTTGGTCCATGTACAATAATGTCAGATTAACAAAAGGTATGTGCTTGCATCATCTCACCTTGTTCCTATATGGTTGTTTTGTGCTAGATAGTAGCTTAGCTAGTTTAATTGTGTGTCCCAAGGCCTACTAAATGCAGCGAATGTTGTCTTTCCTAAGTGCAACCAAAGGTTCTGCCTTAGGCATATATATGCAAACTTCCAAAATGCTGGGTTTAGGGGGGAAGATCTGAAGAAGTGTATGGATAATGCTGCCTATGCATATAGTGAACACAAATTTAACATTGCAATGAATGACCTTAGAGCTGAATGTGAGGAAATTTGGGAGTGGCTTTGTGCAATACCCAAGAAAACATGTGCAAGGCATGCATTTGACACAAACTGCAAGACTGACCTTGTAGTTAACAATTTGTCCGAGGTGTTCAACAAGTATGTCCTAGATGTTAGGAAGAAACCAATTAGGACAATATGTGATGGAATAATGGATAAGCAGATGATGAGGTGGCATAGGAATAGGGAGAGTGGAAAGAAAGCTAGATGGGAGATAACACCCCATTATAGTGGGAAGCTAGAGGTTGGGAAGGAGAGGGCCAAATTTTGCAAACCAATTCAAGCAGGTGTGGACTTGTGGCAAGTTAAAGTGGGCAGCAAACCCATGCTGCTAACTTGCAAGTGCACACATGTGGGTGCAGAAAATGGGACCTTGGTGGCATCCCATGTAACCATGCCATCTCAGCAATAAACAAGGGCAAAAGAAAACCAGAGGATTATGTCAGCAAATTCTTCAAGAAACAATTCTATGTGGAGCTTATGAACCAATGATCTATCCAGTTCCTGGTGAGCATGATTGGACAAGGACCCCTGGTCCAGACATTGACCCACCTGCATTTAAAGTGAAGAGAGGAAGAAAGAAAGAGAAGAGGATCAAGGGGAGATTTGAAGTTCCAAAGCCAAAGGACACATCAAGAATGGGGACTATAACATGTGGCAATTGTGGACTTCAAGGACATAGGTACGCAAGCTGCATGAAGCAGTTGAAGCCTGCGCTGTCTTTGAGGAAGAACAAACATGTGGTAATCCTCTTTTAAGTACTAACATGTTTTCCTTATTATACATTCCATTCTTTTATTATTTGCTAACTCATTTCCATGTTTATGCAAGACTCTTGCAAGGAATTCAAATGCTGGTGTTGCTGCTCCTACACCAGCACCAAGAACTTCTCATCCAGCTCCTACAACAGCACCAACAATTTGGAGCAGGAAGTCTTTGGGAGAGGTCTTTGCAATTGCAGTGTGTGACGCCCGATTCAATCGTACACTAATCATGCATGCAAATGTGTACGATCAAGATCAGGGACTCATGGAAAGATATCACAACACAACTCTAAAACATAAATAAGTCATACAAGCATCATAATACAAGCCGGGGGCCTCGAGGGCTCGAATACAAGTGCTCGATCATAGGCGAGTCAGCGGAAGCAACAATATCTGAGTCGGACATAAGTTAAACAAGTTTGCCTTAAGAAGGCTAGCACAAACGGGATCAGATCGAAGAGGCGCGGGCCTCTGCACGGGATCCTCCTAACTACTCCTGGTCCTCGTCGGTAGCGCTGCGTAGTAGTAGGCACCTCCGATTAGTAGTAGGGGTCGCCGTCGACGGTGGCGTCGCTCTGGACTCCGACATCTGGTTGCGACAACCGAGAAAAAGAAAGGAAAGGGGAAAAAGGGGAGAAAGCAACCGTGAGTACTCATCCAAAGTACTCACAAGCAAGAACTACACTACATATGCATGGGTATATGTGTAAGGAGGCTATATCGGTGGTGAACTGCAGAATGCCGAATAAGAGGGGATAGCTAGTCCTATCGAAGACTACACTTCTAGCAGCCTCCGTCTTGCAGCATGTAGAAGAGAGTAGATTGAAGTCCTCCAAGTAGCATCTCCAAGTAGCATCTCCAGTAGCATCGCATAGCATAATCCTACCCGGCGATCCTTCCCTCGTCGCCCTGTGGAAAAGCGATCACCAGGTTGTTTGTGGAACTTGGAAGGGTGTGTTTTATTAAGTATCCGGTTCTAGTTGTCATAAGGTCAAGGTACAACTCCAAGTTGTCCTGTTACCGAATATCACGGCTATTCGAATAGATTAACTTCCCTGCAGGGGTGCACCACATAACCCAACACGCTCGATCCCATTTGGCCGGACACACTTTTCTGGGTCATGCCCGGCCTCGGAAGACCAACACGTCGCAGCCCCACCTAGGCACAACAGAGAGGTCAGCCCGCCGGTCTAAATCCTATGCGCGCAGGGGTCTGGGCCCATCGCCCATTGCACACCTGCATGTTGCGTGGGCGGCCGGAAGTAGACCTAGCAACCTATATTACAAAGGAAGTCACGTTACACGGTCCAATCCGGCGCGCGCCGCTCCGTCGCTGACGTCACGAAGGCTTCAGCTGATACCACGACGTCGAGTGCCCATAACTATTCCCGCGTAGTTGGTTAGTGCGTATAGGCCAGTAGCCAGACTCAGATCAAATACCAAGATCTCGTTAAGTGTGTTAAGTATCCGCGAACGCCGAACAGGGCCAGGCCCACCTCTCTCCTAGGCGGTCTCAACCTGCCCTGTCGCTCCGCCACAAAGTAACAGTCGGGGGCCGTCGGGAACCCAGGCCCACCTCTACCGGGATGGAGCCACCTGTCCTTTCAGCCCCCTTATCAGAATCACTTGCGGGTACTCATCAAGCTGACCCGACTTTAGTCACCATCTGTACAGTATGTATGTATGTATAGTATATACCCGTGATCACCTCCCGAGTGATCATGGCCCAATAGTATAGCAAGGCAGATTGACAAGAATGAAAGGCCAATGATGATAAACTAGCATCCTATACTAAGTATTTAGGATTGCAGGTAAGGTATCAACAGATGTAGCAACAATGTTAGGCTATGCATCAGAATAGGATTAACGGAAAGCAGTAACATGCTACACTACTCTAATGCAAGCAGTATAGAGGAGAATAGGCGATATCTGGTGATCAAGGGGGGGGGGGCTTGCCTGGTTGCTCTTGCAAGAAGAAGGGGTCGTCAATACCGTAGTCGTACTGGGTAGCAGCGGCGTCGGTCTCGGTGTCTAGCGAGAGAAGAGGGGGAAGAAACAATAAATACTTAAGCAAACAGATGCATAGCGATGCACGACATGACAAGTAACGGTGCTAGGGGTGCCCTAACGTGGTAGTAGGTGATACCGGCGAAAGGGGGAAACATCCGGGAAAGTATCCCCGGTGTTTCACGTTTTCGGACAGATGAACCGAAGGTGAAATGTTGCAGGTTCACTATGCTAGGGACGCGTGGTGGATGAACAGGCTGCGTATCCGGATTCGTCTCGTCGTTCTGAGCAACTTTCATGTAGAAAGTATTTTAATCTGAGTTGCGGATTAAAAGTTATGATTTTCTAAAGATTTTATTAATTTCTGGAATTTAATTAGTTATTTAAATTAATTGAAAATGGAATAATGACATCAGCATGATGTCATGCTGACGTCAGTAGTCAACAGAGTTGACTGGTCAACCTGACCAATGGGTCCCACTGGTCAGAGACACATGTTAATTATCCAAATTTAATTTAATCTAATCAGAATTAATTAGGGGTGGGCCCCACTGTCATACTAATTAACTAACCAGGTTAATTAGATAAATAATGTTTAATTAGTTTAGTTAGTTATTTAGTTTAATTAAACAAAATTAATTAAGTTAATTATTTCTCTAATTAATTAATTAATTTTTTTATTTTTATTTTTATAAATACGTTAGGGGTGGGGGCCTTGTCATTGGTGAGGGCATAGTGGGTTCTTGGCGCTTCTGATTGCCATGGTGCGGTGGGTATTGGCGTCGGCGCCCGGACCGGGCGAAGCGCCAGATCGACAGGCGGCGCCCGCCCAGGCGTGGCGAGGCCGCCGGCGTGGCCGCCGGCGCCACGACGCCCCGCCAAGCGGAGGCGACGCCACGGGAGGCGCGACGCAGGCGTTCAGGCAGGCAAAAGGCATGTGAGGAGGAGAGCGGGCGGTCGAGCGCCGGAGTTGGCGCGGACAAAGCGGCGTCACGGTCGAGGTGCAGGAGCGGGCAAGGTGAGCGGCGGTGAGCACGGAGGAGTCGGCAGGTGCGCCAAATGGGAGGTGGCGGGCGCTGTGGGGCGCGGCCCGGCAGCGAGCGAGGAGGAGACGAGCACGGACGAGGGAGAGAGAGGAGGCGCAGAGGCCGTGGCCTCACCGAGTCGAGGGTCTAGGTAGTGGGGGTTGAGGAGGAGGACGGAGGCGACGGCGTCGAGGGCGATCCGTGACGCGTCTCTCGTCGACGGGGCGAGGTAGCTCGGCGGGGTCCGCGTCGGCATGGTCGTGGGCGGGTGGAGAGGAGGCGGATCCGCAGCAGGGCCCCGGGATCCGTCCCCTCTCCGGCAAGAAGGCGGCTTGGCGATGGCGGAGCGGTGGTGGCGACGGGCGCCAGGGGCGGCGGCGCCCTCGGGGGCGTGCGGCAAAGGGGTGGGAAGGAGGCGCTCGTCGATTGGGGGAGGGGGCGCTCGTCCCTGATCCAGATCGGGACGAGGAGAGGAGAGACATGGGGAGTGGGAGGAGTGGGTTAGGGTTCGGTGTCCCCTGGGGGTTAGTAGGTGAGGTGGGGTGGGCCGGTCCGGCTGGGCCGGCCTGTAGCTAGCTGGGCCATTCGGCCCAGGGAGAGGGGTTCTTTTCTTTTGTCTTTTTTACTTTTGTTTTCTGTTTTCTTTTAACCTTTGTAATTTCTTTCATTATTTCTTTTCTGTTTTAATTCATTTAAAAGTATTTAGGCATTTTATAAAATTGTGTTTACTTCACCATAATTACCGATGCAATAATTGACATAGCCTGAACATTTTAATTTTAATAATTGAAAACTTTTGTTGTTTGACTTATTTAGGATTTAAATTTGAAACGGTTTTGAATTAACCCAAGATTAATTACAGTGACAGAGGTGACGTGCCATCATTAACGTGAGATTACTATAGCATGATTATCCGGGCGTCACAAGCTGTTGGTAGAGGTGCTGCAACAGGTGCTGGGAGAGGGAGAGGTGCATTCTCTGCCCAAGGCAATCTGCTCCAGCCACATCTACTACTCCCATCTACTGCTCCTCCACCTTCTGGTGGTAGAAACAGTGGATGGAGGGCCTACTTCTATGCAAGTGGTAACCACTAAATGGCAGATGTGCCATGTAATTTTCAAAACTAGATACTTCATGTGTGTTCTTGCATCCTATGATACAATGTGATCTTGCTTTGGTGGTGTACTATAAGAATCAATGCCATATATGGCTTTTGTTCATGTGGATGGATGGAACTATTTCTTAGTTAATGCCATTTCTGGAGCTGCTTCATGTGTGTTGATGCATCTTATGAGTGAATGCCCATTTCTAGAGGTGTTTCTTAGTTAATGCCATTTATGGATGGTTCTTTTTATGATTGATATGTTGATGAGTACTCATTATATTATTGGATATATTGCTGGAGCTATTGATATGTTGTTAAGGTCTAGGCTAAAAAAGAAGCACTTTGGGTTTTGGGTGGCTCGGGGTCGACGAAACCACCTAAACCTATCAATTAGGGTTTTGGTGGCTAGGGGTCGACGAAAACACCTAAAACTATCAACTAGGGTCTAGGATGGCCCGGGGTCAACGAAACCACCTAAAAGAATCAAATAGGGTTTTGGTGGCTCGGGGTCGACAAAAACACCTAAAACTATCAACTAGGGTCTAGGGTGGCTCGGGGTCGACGAAACCACCTAAACCTATCAGTTAGGGTTTTGGTGGCTCGGGGTCGACGAAAACACCTAAAACTATCAACTAGGGTCTAGGGTGGCTCGGGGTCGACGAAACCACCTAAACCTATCAGGTAGGGTTTTGGTGGCTTGGGGTCGACGAAAACACCTAAAACTATCAACTAGGGTCTAGGATGGCTCGGGGTCGACGAAAACACCTAAAACTATCAACTAGGGTCTAGGGTGGCTCGGGGTCGACAAAACCACCTAAACCTATCATTTAGGGTTTTGGTGGCTCGGGGTCGACGAAAACACCTAAAACTATCAACTAGGGTCTAGGGTGGCTCGGGGTCGACAAAACCACTTAAATCTATCAGTTAGGGTTTTGGTGGCTTGGGGTCGACGAAAACACCTAAAACTATCAACTAGGGTCTAGGGTGGCTCGGGGTCAATGAAACCACCTAAACCTATCAGGTAGGGTTTTGGTGGCTCGGGGTCGACAAGAACACCTAAAACTATCAACTAGGGACTAGTGTGGCTTGGGGTCGACGAAACCACCTAAACCTATCAGTTAGGGTTTTGGTAGCTCAGGGTCGATGAAAACACCTAAAACTATCAACTAGGGTCTAGGGTGGCTCAGGGTCGATGAAACCACCTAAACCTATCAGTTAGGGTTTTGGTGGCTCGGGGTCGACGAAAACACCTAAAACTATCAACTAGGGTGTAGGGTGGCTCAGGGTCGATGATACCACCTAAACCTATCAGTTAGGGTTTTCGTGTCTAGGGGTCAACGAAAACACCTAAAACTATCAGTTAGGGCTTTGGTGGCTAGGGGTCGATGAAAACACTTAAACACAAGCATCTTGGGTTTTGGGTGGCACCATAACAAAAGAATGATGAGGAAGCATTTAAGCATCACTCTAACATAACAAACTATTCCTTTTGTAAATGCATTTAAGCATTTAAGCATCAGTATAATATAAGCATCAGTATGTCATCATTTTCAGTCTAACATTGAAAGCAAACAATACTAACTGGAGTTCAACACATTATAGGCATACACAACCATTGTTCACAATACATAGTGGAGTTCAAATGCACAATCCATCCTTTTCTCACAAAAGGATGAACAACATAACTACTAGGTACGTAAATAGCCAGAGTTCACAGTTAGTACTAGAACCATACATTACACAACCATAATTCTAAGTTACTAGGTAATTGCACATCCATCCTTCCCAAAAGGGTCTGCAATGCCCACTAATCTCAATTCAGCTTGTTCAGTTCTGTAAGATGGCCTGGATCCCCTTGATCTTCTCCTTGAGCATCTCCTCTACCTTCATGATCTCACTAATCTTATGCTCTTGCATGTGCTTCTCTTCATTATGGTTTTCCTTGAGCTTCAGCAGATCAGCAACCTAAAACTTCAACTCTAGCTTCTCTTGGGTGAGATTCTCCTCAAACTTTCTGAACTTTGCATTCTTCAACTCCACATTCATCCTAGCCTCACTCAGTAATTCCTTCTCTTTCATATTCTTCAACTTCAGGTTTTGGATGAAAGTTGCTTGAGCACTTGTCAGGTTGCATAGGAGTTCATACTTTTGTTGAAGCTTCTCTATAGCTGCATCTTTCTTTGCCATTTATGCCTTCATACTAGCAACCAATTCAACTCTGCATTGCTGCTAATATGTGATGTTGGACTGCAGATGACTGAAATCCACAACCCTATCCTCCTGCATATCCACAAGTTGATGCACATCTTTCACTAACTTGTCATAGTCTACATCCAGCTTGTTCTTTTCTTCTGTCAACTTGTGAATAGTTAAAGCACTTTCAGGATTATCATTCATCCTAGCACACTTGCTTTGTTCAACCATTGACCAAAGCTTCAACAATGCATTCTCCATTGTTGGGGGCCACTGCTCATCAACCCAGTGAACAAACCCACAATTCTGACCTTCCTGGAAAAATAACAAGGGCAAAATTTAGTACAATACAACTACTATGAGTACTAAGCAACAGTTAGTTGATGGCAGTAGCTAATGTTGGTACTAACATTCACTGAATTTGCACAGCCATGTGCTAAGCAACAAGTGCACATTGGAAAATAACTTAATGTAATCCTACAATGGATGATCAATATATTCAGCAGACAGCAGAGTAACACTCCATTAAACTTAGCAGTTGCTAAGCAACATGAGCATATATTTAGCACAATAACCAACTTAGAATTGAGCATTAATATAACGGAATCCTACAATGTGCACTACCATTGAGACTATCTACTGTCAACAGTAAGCAATACAATGTGAACTACTTTGCCCAGCTAAATACACTACATTAGAATGGCAGCAACAAACTAGCTAATGAGACTACCTACTGTCAGCGGTAAGCAATGGTTACTTAGTGGCTCCACTGAACTTAATATTGAGCAACACTGCATATGGAAACAAGTATAAAAAAATAGCATGTGCACACAACAGGACCATATATTTTAGCAGAAATGCACTCCACTGAACTTAATATTGAGCATTCCTACAATGAACACTATAGTAGGGCACATATGACTAACAAATTTACCATACACAGAACTGAATCACACTTGGCAAAAAAGACTCTGCCACTTTCAATGAACACATTCAGTGAATAATCAACAAGGCAAGAAAAATACCGGCTCTGCACATGCTAAGAACCTTCTCAGTCATTGTTTCTTTGAATGCAACAAGCCTCTCTGATGGCTTCCCATGCTTCTCGCAGAACACCATCAGATCTAGCTCAAGGCCCTTGTAATCCGGGTCCTCAAGTGAGAAAGGCACCTGCCCAATCAAAATCCAAGTTACCATCATGTGCAGAGCACGAGGACAAAGCAAATCAAATAAAATCCTCACAACAAAGACCACCTACACACAAAAATCCCCAAATTTTCTAAACCTAACCCTAACTGTAGCTTCAATGGAGTAACTAACTTGGTTGAGCCCATCGGTGGAGGTTTCGGAGTACATGCACGGGAGGCTTGAGTTGTCATCGCTGCTCTCATCCTCCAAAACCATGGCTGCGGCGGCGTGGTGTGGCAGCCGGCGGTAGCGGGCGCAGGTGGCAGTGAGGCATAGAGCAGGAAGAAGAAGGGAGCGAGCGGGGTCGGGGTCTGGCTCGGGCGCGCCAGTTGTGCCTTAAACGGTGCGACCCGGGCTCGTCCGAGTTAGCGCGTGGGCACGCTCTCACTGGCCAGCGTGGCACCTGACGGGCGGGCCCAATCGATCATATTCGCTGTCAATACGTATAAAACGCACTTTTAGCCTCTTTTGCAACGGCTCGCTCCAAACTTGGTACTGACACGTAAAAATTACCAATCTTGGTACCAATCTGCTTCCAATGCCCCAATTGTGGTACTGCTGTGCAATTTACTCGATCGGATTTATCCCATGGAGGCTGCTACCCCAGTGGCTCGCTTTGGGCGGGTACTGCCCTGACGTCGTGTGGTGGGTAGTTGACCCGCGACGTGATGTTGGCTAGAGCGGTGATTGCCATTTCCCGTCTGTGGTGGGCCTGGATCCAGATGGGATCTAGCACCCGTAGTTGGGTGTCCTTTGCGCATGGGCCGACATTTGAGTTGGCCGACCCTTACCATGGTGGTGCTACGATATGATGGTTCCTCGCTTGTGGGTTGTCCATCCCAAGGTGACCAACTTTTAGTAGCCCGGCGTCCGGGTAAGGTGTCTCTCCTAGAAGCCGAGGAGGCGACCCTGGATGGTGAGGCTGCATGGATGGGTCTGTGGCAAGCAACATTGCAGTGGTGGTGGTGTCTATTCTTGGCTATGTGGGTAGCTGATACATCTCCAAAGTATCTATAGTTTTTCATTGTTCCATGCTGTTATATTATCATTCTTAGATGTAATCATTTTATAGCAACTTTATATTATTTTTTGGGACTAACCTACTGACATAGTGCCCAGTTCCAGTTGCTATTTTTGCTTGTTTTTTACTTCGCATAAAATTAATACCAAACGGAATCCAAACGCAACGAAACTTTTTGGTGATTTTTTCTGGGTCAGAAGACACCTGCTGGGCCAAAGAAGTACCTGGGGGGCTCCAAGGGGAGCACAACCCACCTGGGTGTGCCTGGGGGCCCAGGCGCGCCCTGGTGGGTTGTGCCCACCTGGGCCGCCTCCCGCACCGCCTCTTTGCTCTGTAAATACCCCAATATTCCAGAAACCCTAGGGGAGTCAACCAAAAACAATTCCAGCCGCCACAAATTCCAGAAACCACAGATCCAATCTAGACACCATCACGGAGGGGTTCATCATCCTCATTGGTGCCTCTCCGATGATGCGTGAGGAGTTCATTGTAGACCTACGGGTCCATAGTTAGTAGCTAGATGGCTTACTCTCTCTCTCTCTCTCTCTCTCTCTCTCTCTCTCTTGATTCTCAATACAATGGTCTCTTGTTTATCTATTTCATGTAACTCTTCTTTGCGGTGTGTTTGTTGGGATCCGATGAACATTGAGTTTATGATTAGATCTATGTTATTATCCATGAAAGTTATTTGAGTCTTTTGATCTCTTATATGCATGATTACTTGTAGCCTCGTATTTCTTCTTTGAATCATTGGTTTAGTTAGACCGACTAGATCGATTTTTCTTGCCATGGGAAGAGGTGCTTTGTGATGGGTTCGATCTTACGATGCTCAATTCCAGTGACAAAAAGGGAAGTGACACATATGTATTGTTGCTATTAAGGATAACAAGATGGGGTATATTCCTACATGAATAGATATTGTCTATATCATGTCATCATTGTTATTGCATTACCCTGTTTCGCCATGAACTTAATACGCTAGATGCATGCTTGATAGCAGTCGATGTGTGGGGTAATAGTAGTAGATGCAGGCAGGAGTCGGTCTACTAATCTTGGACGTGATGCCTATATAATGATCATTGCCTGGATATCGTCATAATTATTTGAAGTTCTATGAATTGCCCAACAGTAATTTGTTTACCCACTATATACTATTTTTCTCGAGAGAAGCCACTACTGAAATCTACGGCCCCCGGGTCTCTTCTTTATCATATTTGCCTTCGAGATCTATTTTTATTCTCTTTTATTTTCAGATCTATATTATCAAAAACCCAAAAATACCTCGCTGAATTTTATTTGCTTTTATTTGCATCTATCAATCCACTACAATTTTATCTCATCAACTTGACAATTTCTGGCACCATTACCCGAAAGGGATTGAAAATCCCTTTAACATGTTGAGTTGTAAGTATTTGTTCTTTGTGTGCAGGTACCATTTATGTAGTGTTGCGTGGTTCTCCTACTGGTTCGATAACCTTGGTCTCATCACTGAGGGAAATACCTACAGTTGTTGTGCTGCATCATCCCTTCCTCTTTCGGGAAATACCGACGTAGTTCAAGCCGAAATCAGTAACAAGGAGAGGGGTGGTAGGTGATCCTAGTGTCATTTGTGGCTTCGGTGGGGGTAGCTCCCTGTTCTAGATCTATAGGCCTTGCTCTGGCGACGGTGGGGCCTCCTTTGCGGGTTGTGTTGGCAACGTTGGTTCCAAGGGTGGCACGTGTGCGGGTCTAGAGTGAATAGAGCTTTCAAGTGTTAGGGAAAAATATGGCCTAGCCTCCCCAAAAGCATCAAGTAATGGTAAGTTGTTCATAGGCAGAACCTCATCCAAAAGAGCAGAGCTGGCAGGTGGTAATAGTGCTTGCTAAAAATTGAGACAGATAACGTTAGCAACACCAATAGTTTGAGTGGGGAAATCTAGCAGCAAGACTGCAGCAGAGGAGCAAGGCCGAGAAGCTACAACATGAGGGCCCTGCTCTTGCAACACATGAATTACATAGGACAGAACAGTTGCAATCGACTGAATATTAAGGCGTGGGGCAGAAATAATAGCATGCTTAACAGGATCCACCAGGGGATGCAACAACTGAATTTCACTGGGAACAAGATCCTGAGTAGGTGGGTTAACTAAATTCTGACCTTCAACTAGAGGATCACAGAGATTAAGGCCAAAAGATGCATGGACTTGAGTGGAATTCAAGCAAATTAAAACCTCCCCTAGCCATTCTCCTCATTGTCAGGGTTCACTTGTAGAGCATCATCCAACTGTTAATCATGGAGAGCTGGGCTAAGCTTGGTCAAAAGGGCACTTGGAGATTGTAGTGACCCCCATGCGCTTGAAATGTAGAAAATCTTGAAGAACGCATGAACATTAACAAAGGCCACCTCACCTTGGAGCATAGGAACCAAAGTGGCAATCATAAGATCTTCATTGGTAGGACTTACAACACCATAGATGACACAAGAGCGTGCCGGCCTCCCCTCCACCTCGATCATATGGCATCCCTCGGGAAGAAACGGATAATGATCGAACCTAAAGGTGGTCGTCACCGATGACGGAACACTCAAAAGCAGCAACGACAACAAGGTGGGCACAACAGTCGAGAGAGGTAAGAGTGGCAGAAGAGGTCAGTGAGAATGCAAGTCATTCACACCAGAGGCTATGGCATCAGCTTTGTTAGAGGACCGAGAAGGGCAACAAGAGTCACATGCGGTGGCAAATTGGGCGGACCGGAGATACTGACAAGACGGGCTCCTTGGACTACCAGACTATCACGACTATTCTCCAAAAGTGGACCAATTTGTTGCCGATTAATAGAGTCAAAGAGGGAACCCATTGCGTTAATTTTGCTTCCAAGTGACATTTTGGCTAAATGTGGCCCCAATGTCTACATCCTCTATGGCGAATGCGGTTAAAGCACCTCGTCGTAGATGGTCCATGGATAGGCAGCGAACATGGAAGATGTTTCGTTGGACTTTGGACATCTCAGAAGCAGTAACCCCTATCGGCCCAGTAGTTTGAATACCCAAAGATGTCGCCCTCCCTAAAGCGATGTTATTGGGAGCAGTTAATATCGAGTTGACTGCTGGAGGGGGCTGAGGAAGACAATCTAAAGCATATTTAAAAAAATGACGATATGGAGTGACATTGCGAGAACTTGAGTGAAAAGTTCTAGGGGTTTGAAGACCAGACGCTATGATCTGCGTTCATGAGAATGGTCAACAATTGTCCGTTCTTACTCGATTTCTTTTTCATACAATTGGAACTCCTTTCTATAATCCGGGCTTCCATTACCCCAAAAAACAAAACTGGATTGAAAAGATCATTAACAATGTTGCCTCTTCTCATGATCACAACACCCACATCTTTAGAAGAGACATTGAATCTGAAGGACCAGTTCTGGAGGCAGGAGACCTTGAACCAGGAGGCATGTGTAACGCCTCGGATGTAACTTTCCATAATTGTAACTCCAACTCTTGCCATTTCCGGCTATGTGATATGTTATTTCCTCCGTGGTTGGGTTTTTGTCTTTCGTTTTGCATTTTGTTCATGTCATGCACTTCATCTCATGTCATCATTCGCATTACATCGGCACTGTTTTCTTAAAACTTGCATCCCCTCGTAGTTGCCGCTCCATGCTACTCCTTTGCGCTCGTTGATCGTTCCGAGATCAAACATGTTTTCGATTCCCTCTTGTCAAACCACCTAACCTCTCTGCACAACCATCGACCCCTCGCCCATGTCCGAAACTTCCTCGAACCCGAACCAGACTGCCGTGACCGATGAGTCCGGATCATTCCCAAACATCCCAAAAATATCTTCACTTTCTTATTTGGGCTACCTAACCTATTTATTCTCGACCACCCGATTTCGATCGGATGGACCAGATTAACCCCTACCCTAATCCTCTACCTATTTAAACAAATCAATCCTAATTTCTAGGGGACATGCCCCGTCTATTTCTCCCCTATCCAATTGCCGCCGCCACACTCCACCAAATCCCCCTCGGGATCTCCCCTGCCAGTTCCACCAAACTAGCCTCCACCTTCCCCTCGATCCATTCCACGCCTGAGCCCGCAACCTCCTCTGATTCCCGCGCACCACCACAAGCAACAGCACCAATGGAGCTCCCTCCACCGTGGAGCACCACTAGCAGGACCAGCCCCGCGCCGAGCCTCCTTCGCCCCGTACCCGATGGCCACCTCCTCCCATGTCCATGAGCTCGCAGCCTCAAAGCCCCGCGCCGCAGAGCTCCTCCCATGGTCGTGCGGTGTCAAAACCGGCGGATCTCGGGTAGGGGGTCCCGAACTGTGCATCTAAGGCTAATGGTAACAGGAGGCAGGGGACACGATGTTTTACCCATGTTCGGGCCCTCTCGATGGAGGTAATACCCTACTTCCTGCTTGATTGATCTTGATGATATGAGTATAACAAGAGTAGATCTACCACGAGATCGTAGAGGCTAAACCTAGAAGCTAGCCTATGATGATAATGATTGTTCTTGTCCTACAGACTAAACCCTCCGGTTTATATAGACACCGGAGGAGGCTAGGGTTACACAGAGTCGGTTACAAAGAAGGAGATCTAACATCCGAATCGCCAAGCTTGTCTTCCACGCAAAGGAGAGTCCCATCCGGACATGGGACGAAGTCTTGAGTCTTGTATCTTCATAGTCCAACAGTCCGGCCAAAGTATATAGTCTGGCTGTCCGGATACCCCCTAATCCAGGACTCCCTCAGTAGCCCCTGAACCAGTCTTCAATGACGATGAGTCCGGCGCGCAGTTTGTCTTCGGCATTGCAAGGCGTGTTCCATCTCCGAATACTCCAAAGTAAGTTTCGAACACTTAAATCGTGTCCGGCTCTGCAAGACGATTTTCACATGCCATCGTAGAGAGAACGATATTCCACAAATATAATCTACTGGCATCTTTAGATAATGTGACATCACACCATGGTCGAGTCATTATTGAACCGTTTTCCCACAGCCAGCCACCGCACATATTGCGAGGCGGTTTCCTCGGCACGTCTTGTCAAGGCAGAGATCATGTCCCCCTTATCACGGGATTCTCATCAATACGGGTACGGGTAACCCAACCGTGCCATCAATCATGGCGCTTGGGAAATAAGCGATTTTTATCGGGCAAGTGGAGAGGCGCACCGCTTTCATCACCTCTATGAAGGGATAAGGATCCCCCATTTTTACCCACGCCTTCTTCCTCCTTTGCTCATCCATTCTTGCACCCTCGAGCTCCAACGCCCTAGTTCACTCCTTCGCACAGCCAAACATGTCCGGAGCAGGAGGCAAGTGGATGGCCTCCATCGTTAAGGAGGAGAACATTGCGAAGCTCCGGGCGGCCGGATACTTGGCCGCAGACATTGCGCACTGGCTCCCGGACGCAGGGCAGATCATTCCGACTCCGAGACCCCACGAGAGGGTCGTGTTCCTCGCCCACTTCATCCGCGGACTAGGATTTCCACTTCATCCCTTTGCCCGCGGGCTCATGTTTTACTATGGGCTGGACTTCCATGATCTAGCCCCAAATTTCATCCTCAACATCTCGGCGTTTATCATCGTGTGCGAGGCCTTCCTCCGCATCAAGCCCCACTTCGGCCTGTGGCTACGAATCTTCTGCGTGAAGCCGAAGATCGGAAGTGGCCAGCAAGCGGAGTGCGGAGGCGCCATGGTGGGTAGGATGCCCAATGTTACTTGGCTTGACGGCTCCTTTTCGAAGACCGTGAAAGGGTGGCAATCGGGTGGTTCTACATCACCGAGCCGCGCGACGCCAACTGGGCGGCGGCCCTGGAATTTTGATCCGTAATCCCCATGCGGCTCACCTCCTGGGAAAAGAAGGGCCTGGCCTGGGGCAAACCTGTGGAGCTGACAGGACTTCAGAACTGCATTAGAAATATGATGGACAAGAAGATCAAACCTGTCAACGTGGTCCAGGTCATGCTCTTCCGCCGAATCCTTCCGTGCCAAAGACGGGCATTCAATCTGTGGGAGTTTGATCTGGCCTAACACCAGATGCTCCAAGAGCTTTTCGACACGACGCACAAGGACATATGGAAGGTGCTATTCAAGGCCACCGAAGTACCTCCTCCCACATCCAAGGACCGCGGACTCCACGCCACGCGGCTCGCCCATCCGGTGAGTTTTCTTAGCATCACTAGATGCACCTTTCCCAGCATATTCATGGGAGGATTTTAAGTCATCATGTGTATTTAATCAGGATTACTGGTGATGATGGAGCGGATCGACTGTCCGGCTCCACTGCCGGAAGATCCAGCAACTGCTCTCCTGATGGAGATGCTAGTCCTGGCGCCTTACAAGGTGCCGGAAAAGAAGGCCGAAAGGAAGGCCAGGGGGACCAGGAAGGGTCTCGGGCGTAAGGTCGCACCGGACGCCTCGTCCGAAGACGATGAGGCACGCTTCTCTCACGAAGGGGAGGAGAAGAAGAAAAGGGAGGCCCCATCCGGGGAGGCCGAAAGGTCTAAGAGGGCGGCCGTGGGGACCAGGAAGGGTCCCCGGCGCAAGGCCGTCATAGACTCGTCTTCCGAGGACGACAAGGCAGATTCCTCCCGCGGAGGCGGGGGGAAACACAAAGAAATTCCGCCCCCTCGCATTGGGGAGGAGAAGAAAAGGAAAGCCGCCCCACAGGGGGAGGCTAGGACGCCAACAAAGGGAAAGGCGTCCCTTCTGGATCACTCCACCACGGCCGCTTACAGCGAGGAGGAGTGGCTGCCCAGGGGCAAGCCCCTGACGAGAACGTAAGTATCCGCAATCTGTAATACTTTTCGTGCGACTTAACTTCACAGTTTGTTATAACGTCGAACATGCATATGCAGTCCGGCCAGGTCCCATCTCGAGGTATCCTCGTCGGATGGGTCTCTGAGCGATTCAGCAATGAATTCACTCCCGATGGCCACCTCCCCTCAGCCTGCGGATGACACAGAGGTGTGGTCCCAGAGGGTACCAGAGCAGGGGGAGGCGGCTCTGGAGATGCCCCAAGGCAAAATTCCGGACGCCGGACACATGGGGAGTAAGATCTCCACAGATTATGCTGACGAGAGCCGCAGCAAGTTGGGCTCCCAGCCGGACACTGCACCGGAACCTCCAAAGGTTCCGAATTCGGGTAGGCAGCCCCTCGCTAAGGAGTGCGAGCCGGCTGTGCCGATGACCTCCGTTGCGCCAGAGGCGTCGGATAGTCTGCTGGAAGTGCTTCACGACGCTTCCATGGATGAAGAGCACCGTACTCTTATGAGTACGGTGATTTAGAAGGTTCGGTCTGCCAAAAGCGGATTGACCGAAGCCTGCGCCAGCCTCCGGACAGGCTTTGAGGTAAGTAATCAAAAGTGTGAGAAATTATCACCCAATAGACAATAGCCCCTGATACTCTGTTTGGTGTTCGGAAAGAAAAGCCAAATGGAGGATCAACTCTAAACCGCAGGAGTCTAACAGTATGTGTCTATGTGAATAAGTAGGCAGTGCTGCTTGCCACTGTTGCCCGCACAGCAGAGGTCACCGGACTCAAGCGGGACCTAAAGCAGGCCAAAGAGGAGCTCAGCCTCACGAAGAGGCAGCTTGAAGAGAACAAAGGTGAGTGATACCCCGTTCATGTGTCGTATAGAGGGAAAAAAATTGGTGACGCTAACAAAAAGCGTCATGATTTTTTAATAGGGGCCACGACCGAAGTGGCGGCCCAGAAGAAAGCGCTATCCGAGGCCGAAGACAAGGTGGCCACGGAGCGCATTGAGCGTGAAAAGCAAGATGCTCAGATGGGCGAGGTATAGCAAGAGCTCCAGGAGCTCGGCAAGAAGTTCGAGTCCTTGGAGCGTGACTTCAAGACGAAAGAGTCTAAGCTTGCGAAGGCCCTTCTGAGCACGAAAGACGCCAAGGCCGAAGCCCAAATGGCCCAACAGGAAATCCAGGCGGCCAAGAAGATAGCGGCAGGTAAGGCATTCATTATGCAAAGTAAGCATGTGGAGGATACATTTCTTGTACTTACCCAAATTCGGAGCTCTCCACGGGCATTCGCAGATCCGCCATGCAGCATATCGGATGCCATGGAGTTCTATCGTGCCGAAGAGGGGAGCTTGACAGAGAAGCTGTTCTGGTCCGAGTATGCTGGAGCCGAACACCCAATGCCTCTGAGTGACCAACTGAAGCAATTGGTTGAACTCCACAGGGCGGCCAAAGTGGCCATGAAGGACTTCATAGTCCGGATGTGGCCTGGTGAGCCCCTGCCCGACAGCTACTTCGGCCTTATAAAGCGGATGGTAAATGGCTGTCCGCGGCTTGAAGTTATCAAGCGATCCGTTTGTATTGAGGGTGCCCACCGGGCCTTTGCCCATGCGAAAATGCATTGGGCCAAGCTGGATGCAGAGAAGCTGGTGAAGGATGGACCGCCGGAGGGCAAGGCGCATCGCTACCCCGAGAAATATTATGATGGCATTATGAAAGGCGCTCGTCTCGTGGCCGATGAATGTACCAAGGACACAATCTTTGAGTGAATGTACTCATGTCGTCTTTGTAATATGAAAACGAATTTGTTTGTGCTATATGGCGCTTTGTTGATTTAAAATATTACCTTCATGCATTGTTTATAAAATTCGAAAGTAGGCTACCGTCGGCTTCGCTTCGCAGAACTAATATGGGGTGTTCGTGGAAAACCCACACACTCTTTATCCAAATTTTTGATCCTTGAAGGAGGTGTTTGGCGCAACGAACAAGGCAATCGGACTATGCGGCTTTATAACTCTCACTTAGCCATAGGAGTCTACAATTTTAAATTTCGGCGAAGCCCCTAGAATTCGAAAAGCTGAATTGGTGCGCTATACACGCCTAAATCGGACAAGGCCGATTCCTCGCCTGAAGCGGAAAAAATCTTTAAGGATTTAAGACCTCTCGAACAGCGACCAGCTCTCGCCGCATCATGATAGTCAGTTTTCGGCTTTCTCTACTGAGGTGCTCGTCCGGAAGAACCGGGACACAATCGCAGTAGTTCTCCCTGCGCTACCTTAGCCGATATAACGGAACGTAAGGTACCAAAACAAGGGAGACGGGCAAACCCAACTATTGACCCAAGACATGATTCGGAGCTGATGCATATAATGCTATAAGTTCGGGGTGCCGCACTGTTGAAAGTGTTCGGACTTATCTTGCCGTACTATGGGGCACCATAAGAAGCCCCTGGCAAACTGAACGTACCAAAATGTACGAATTCAATATTAAATAAATATTTTTAGGGAAAATGTGAAGATAGGAATAATAAGCTGACGCTATATATTATTTCCCATTGTTAAATAACACGCCCAAGCGTATGTGTACAATTAATGCATTAAGCAGAAGCAAATAGGACTATTTGACATGTCCTATCCAAGGGCGGGCCGCATGCGGGTATGTAAAACTGGTATAATGATTATTGACAGATACCACCTGGGTATTCCATGTGTGCGCAAAGCCTTTTGCGTCCTTGGTTTTCTCTCCTGTGATAAGCCTGATGATCTGGTTCTCTGAGGGGGGCTGCCCGAAAGTAGGGTCCTAAAAGAGAAAGAAGGTTATTTAAAGTATGTGGCGGTTGAACCGCACTATGGGCCGCGTCACCGTTGCGCCTCTTCCTATGCCCATGGTATTTTGAGTGCGTAATTGTGTATGCGCGGCACAAATGCTGCCTGAATGGGGCTAGGGCGGAGGCCGGACTGCTAGTCACGCTCTTGGAGTGGCTGACGATCCTGTTGCAGGGTACTCCGGACTCGCTTGACGGTGTTCGGGTTTGTTGTCGCCGGATTGGTGGTTTGCCGGAGAAGGCTGCTTTGTACTTCTGCCGTGAGGGCTGCAGTGTGCTCTTCTGTACGGAGAGAGCGGTCTGTGTTTCCATTGACTGTTATAACCCCGCGAGGTCCTGGCATCTTGAGCTTGAGGTATGCATAGTGTGGTACTGCATTGAATCAAGTGAATGCGGTTCGTTCAAGCAGTGCGTGATAGCCACTATGGAAAGGGACGATATCGAAGATTAACTCCTCGCTTCGGAAGTTATCCGGGGATCCGAAGAGCACTTCCAGTGTTATGGAGCCCGTACAACGGGCCTTTGCTCCTGGAATTACACCTTTGAAGGTGGTTTTGGTGGGCTTGATCCTTGAAGGATCGATGCCCATTTTGCGCACTGAGTCCTGATAAAGCAGGTTTAGGCTACTGCACCGTCCATAAGGACTCGCGTGAGGTGGAATCCGTCGATGATTGGGTATAGGACCAATGCGGCTGAACCGCCATGACGGATGCTGGTAGGGTGATCCCTACGATCAAAAGTGATCGGACAGGCTGACCATGGGTTGAACTTTGGGGCGACTGGCTCCACCGCATAGACGTCCCTTAGTGCTTGCTTTCGTTCCCGTTTTGGAATGTGGGTGGCATAGATCATATTTACCGTTTTCACTTGGGGAGGAAATTTCTTCTGTCCCCCCGTGTTCGGACGCCGGGGCTCCTCGTCATCGTCGCTGTGCAGTCCCTTGTCCTTGTTTTCGGCATTTATTTTACCGGCCTGTTTGAACACCCAACAATCTCTGTTAGTGTGGTTGGCTGGCTTATCAGGGGTGCCGTGAATTTGGCACGAGCGATCAAGTATGCGGTTCCAGACTGGACGATCCCTGATTGTTTCTTTTGAATGACTTTTTCCGCTGACCGGATTTTGAGCCACTGAATCCGGCGTTGACTGCCGTGTCTTCGGTGTTGTCGCCATTGTTCCGACGCTTGTGTCTGTTGCGCCGTGGCTTGCCGTTACTATCACGGACATCTGAAGTGCCGGAGGTTCTAGGCGTGGTGCTACTGCAAGCCAACCAGATGCCCTCGCCCACGCAAAAGCGGGTCATGAGTGTCGTGAGGGCCGCCATGGACTTCGGTTTTTCTTGGCTGAGGTGTCGGGCGAGCCACTCGTCGCGGATATTATGCTTAAAGGCCGCCAAGGCTTCGGCGTCCGGACAGTCGACAATTTGGTTCTTTTTAGTTAGGAACCGAGTCCAGAATTTCCTGGCTGACTCTCCAGGCTGTTGGGTAATGTGACTCAAGTCGTCAGCATCCAGTGGTCGCACGTAGATGCCTTGGAAGTTGTCGAGGAACGCGTCCTACAGGTTTTCCCAACTGCCGATGGAATTTGTCGGCAGGCTATTCAGCTAGTGTCGGGCCGGTCCTTTGAGTTTCAGGGGAAGATACTTGATGGCATGTAGATCGTCACCGCGGGCCATGTGAATGTGGAGAAGGAAATCTTCGATCCATACCGCGGGGTCTGTTGTGCCATCGTATGATTCGATGTTTACAGGTTTAAACCATTCTAGGAATTCGTGATCCATCACCTCGTCAGTGAAGCAGAGGGGGTGTGTGGCGCCTCTATGCCAGGCTATGTTGCTACGCAGTTCGAATAAGTCTGGTCGGCTATGTTCGGCCCGGCCGGACTTGTTGATAGTGTATCCGGCATGACAATCATCGTCACGTGTTGGGGCGCGCCCCCGCGATCCGTAGATCGATCTTGGTTGTCCTGCCTTGTTTTCCAGTATGTCTCGCAGGTCCTGCCTATTGCCCCGGGCTGTAGTGCATTGGCGTGGGGGTGCGGGCTGGTATTCGAGCTGATACGCCATTTTATCCCGGCCACGAGGTGGCCGGTCAGCCTCATCTTGTGCTGGTAGTATAGGCTCCTCCTCGAGTTGAGGTAGCAACTTATGCTTTGGGTAACCTTTGTTATGGCGCTCGAGTCCATATTGCTCGGCTGCCAGAACTTCAGTCCATCTGTCTGTGAGTAGATCTTGATCAGCTTGGAGCTGCTGCTGCTTCTTTTTTAGGCTTCTGGCAGTGGCCATAAGCCAGCACTTGAAGCACTCCTGCTCTACGGGGTCCTCAGGCACGCTGAATTCATAGTCGCCGAGGCTCACCTCGTCTTCGGAGGGGGGTGTAGTTGTCCTCCTCCAGGTATCCGTCTGTCGCCTGTTCGTCTGGGCTGACCTGCCCATCTTCTTGTTCGGCCTGCTCGAAGGCAGGCTGGTCGGGATTGTATTCATCTTTGGCACCATCCGGATTGTTTTCGTCTCCCGTGTCGGTATTGTTGTGGCGGGGCTTGGAGCGGCGCCGATGACGTCCATGCTTTGATTTCTTCCTTGAGGGGTTATCCTCCATTGCCTCATCGCCATTGGTTTCTTTGGGAGTGTCCACCATATATATATCATACGAGGAGGTGGCTGTCCAGCGCCCCGTGGGCGGTGGTTCCTGTTCTTCTCCTGCATCATCGTTCACACCGTCGATGTCTTCAGAGTCGAAGTCAAGCACGTCGGTCAAATCATCGATAGTGGCAATGAAGTTGGTGGTGGGTGGGTAACGGATTTCCTCGTCGCCTGCTTCCCATTTGAGCCGGACATAGTTCGGCTAAGAGTCTCCTGACAAAGAGAGAGACTTTAATGAATTCAGCATGTTGCCAAAGGGCAAGTGCTCGAAGATATCCGCAGCGGTGAACTCCATTACCAGAGCCAAACCAGATTCGGCGGGCTCGGAGGCGCGCGGTCTGGAATCTACAGCCGGACACAAGTCCCGGGGCCCAGCGACACAGACTTCCTTGGGGGTGGAGTCCGTGTTCAGCTCTACCGCCGATGAGTATGCGGCCTCTGGGGCGGGGTCCATCCACCCGTCCTCGGACGACGTGATCTGCCCCGGATTTAGGTCCGGAGCTCTTGCAGGTGCGATATCCCGAGTATTGTCTGACAACAGGTTTAAGTCATGCTCGTCGTGACTGTTCGGCGCTCCTAGCGTAGGCCCAAATCCGTCGAAGATCAAGTCTCCGTGAATATCGGCCGTGTAGTTCAAGTTTCCGAACCTGACCTGATAGCCAGGGGCGTAGCTGTCGATCTGCTCCAGACGGCCAAGTGAATTGGCCCGCAGTGCAAAGCCGCCGAACACGAAGATCTGTCCGGGGAGAAAAGTCTCACCCTGGACCGCGTTGTTGTTGATGATTGAAGGAGCCATTGAGCCTTGCAGCGAGGACACAGAGGAACTCTCAATGAAAGCACCAATGTCGGTGTCAAAACCGGCGGATCTCGGGTAGGGGGTCCCGAACTGTGCGTCTAAGGCTAATGGTAACAGGAGGAAGGGGACACGATGTTTTACCCAGGTTCGGGCCCTCTCGATGGAGGTAATACCCTACTTCCTGCTTGATTGATCTTGATGATATGAGTATTACAAGAGTAGATCTACCACGAGATCGTAGAGGCTAAACCCTAGAAGCTAGCCTATGATGATTATGATTGTTCTTGTCCTACGGACTAAACCCTCCGGTTTATATAGACACCGGAGGAGGCTAGGGTTACACAGAGTCGGTTACAAAGAAGAAGATCTAACATCCGAATCGCCAAGCTTGTCTTCCACTCAAAGGAGAGTCCCATCCGGACATGGGACGAAGTCTTGAGTCTTGTATCTTCATAGTCCAACAGTCCGGCCATAGTATATAGTCCGGCTGTCTGGATACCCCCTAATCCACGACTCCCTCAGTCGCCCCGCCGCCACGTCCGACCACCGCCAGCCGTTGCCGGCGTGCAGCAGCAGCCATCAGGACCCCTCGTCTCCTTTCTCTCCCTTCCTTCCTCTATTTTGCTTTTCTCCTCCTCTCACATCTCTCTCTCTCTCTCTCTCTCATTCTATTTCTTCTCTGCCAGGGAACGAACGGAGTTCGCCCGAAGCGTTGTCGCCGCCAAGTCCACCTCGTCTACATGCCTTGCATCATGCCCCGTCGCCAGGACCTCGCGCCAATTCCGCCTTCATCCTCTGCTTCCTTTGCCCCTGGATCCGGTCACCCTCGCCTTCGTCGCTGCCGTGCAAGTTCCCCTTCCTTGCCAGCCTACCCTCCGACCTCCTCGCCTCCTCTGTGCCTTCCTGCCGTCGTCTCTGGCGAACTGCCGCAAGCCGCCCGCCAAAGCCGCAGGAGCAGCATCGCCGCTGCCTTGCTCCTACATCGAGCCGCGCCAAGCCGCCGTTGCATCCCCTGCTTCAAGCGACGGAGCACAACGGGTCATGCCCGCGTTGACCAGTCGCCTCGCCACATCCCGCTTTCCCCCTACGCCAAGCCGGCCTGCTTCCTTCCAGATCCGAGCCGGCCTAGTCAAGCCCAATGTGAGCAGCTCCCAGCCCCTCTTAGTTTCGGCCCGAGTCACTGTTTTTTTTTGCGAACGAATTTGCGAATTAATCAGAGAACTGCAGTTTTTTAGAAAACCCCTTGTTGTTCATGCTTTTAATAACTAAATAACCATGCACCATATGTTAAAACTTAAAATATTAAAAGTGCTTAGAATTTCATCTAGTTTCACATTATGCCACTTTCATCCATGTTAAAAATGTTTAACTTGATGTTTGCATTAATTTGTATAAATGCCATGTTAAAATGATTTATTTCATAACTAATTAACTGTAGTTCCGAATTTAATAAACTTGATAAGTAAATGGGGTGGAATAATGCATAGTTTAACATGGTGCACTTTGTTTTATTGCTTAACAACATTAAAATATGTTTTAGGGCAGAACAGTAGCAAATTCCAAATATGCACATCGGGATTTTTCGGAATTGTTGTTTGTTATTTCAGCCTCATTTAAACTTGCCTAGATAGGTAGTTTTCATATGTTTCACCTCTTGCCATGTTTAACAAAATTTAATATTGTTGTGTACCTAAATGAGAGCGAGCTAAATAACTCGAATGTGGTGTTTCGTTAATATGCAACTCGTTGCATATTGAGCTTCACTTAACTTGTAGTATTGTTTGTTGCACTTTGCCATGCCATGCCTCATTAAACCGGACATGCATCATACTTGGTTGTGCATCGTGCCATGTTTATGTGATGGTTGTTTACCATGTTGTTTGTTTCTTTCTGGTTTGCTTCTCTCGTTAGCTTCAGTTTCGTTCCGGAGTTGTGAGGATTCGTTCGACTATGTGTGTTTGTCTTCTTCTTGGACTCGTTCTTCTTCCTTGCGGGATCTCAGGCAAGATGACCATTAACCTTGATATCACTTCTATCTTTGCTTGCTAGTTGTTCGTTCTATTGCTATGTCGCGCTACCTATCACTTGTTATATCATGCCTCCCATATTGCCATGTCAATCCTCTAACCCACCTTCCTAGCAAACCGTTGTTTGGCTAAGTTACCGCTTTTGCTCAGTCCCTCTTATAGCGTTGTTAGTTGCAGGTGAAGTTGAAGATTGCTCCATGTTGGAACATGTTTATGTTGGGATATCACAATATCTCTTATTTTAATTAATGCATCTATATACTTGGTAAAGGGTGGAAGGCTCGGCCTTATACCTGGTGCTTTGTTCCATTCTTGCCACCCTAGTTTCCGCCATACCGGTGTTATGTTCCTTGATTTTGCGTTCCTTACGCGGTTGGGGTCATGTGACTCCCTTGATAGTTCGCCTTGAATAAAACTCCTCCAGCAAGGCCCAACCTTGGTTTTAACAATTGCCAACCTACCACCTATACCTTTCCCTTGGGTTCTGCAGACTCAAGGGTCATCTTTATTTTAACCCCCCTCCCGGGCCAGTGCTCCTTTGAGTGTTGGTCTGAACCGAGTAGACTGTAGGGCTACCTTGGGGAAATTTGAGGGTTGGTTTTACTCGTAGGATGTCTCATCCGTTGTGCCCTGAGAACGAGATATGTGCAGCTCCTATCGGGATTTGTCAGCACAGTATGGCGTTCTTGCTGGTCTTGTTTTACCATTACCGAAATGTATTGTAACCGGGATTCCGAGTCTGATCGGGTGATTCTGGGAGAAGGAATATCCTTCGTTGATCGTGAGAGCTTGTGATGGGCTAAGTTGGGACACCCCTGCAGGGTATAAGCTTTAGAGAGCCGTGCTCGCGGTTATGTGGCAGATGAGAATTTGTTAATATCCGGTTGTCGAGAACTTCACACTTGACTTAATTAAAATGCATCAACCGTGTGTGTAGCCGTGATGGTCTCTTTTCGGCGGAGTCCGGGAAGTGAACACGGTTTTGGTTATGTTTGAACGTTAGTAGTTCAGGATCACTTCTTGATCACTTCCAGTCTACGACCGTGGCGTAGTTTCTCATCTTACTCTTGTACTCGTAAGTTAGCCACCACATTTTCTTAGCGTTTGCTGCAACTCCACCTCATTACCTTATCCTACCCATAAGTTTAAATAGTCTTGATCTCGCGGGTTTTGAGATTGCTGAGTCCCCGTGACACACAGATACTACCAAAACAGTTGCAGGTGCCGATGATACCAGCGCAAGTGATGCTACCGAACTCAAGTGGGAGCTTGACGAGGACCTTGGTCGTTACTACATGTCTTTTCCTGATGATCAGTAGTGGAGCCCAGTTGGTACGATTGGGGATCTAGCATTTGGGGTTATCTTTTTTTTTGGATTTGTCCATAGTCGGACTAGGTGTGTACTCTGAATGATATATGAATTATTTGTTCATTGTGTGAAGTGGCGATTGTAAGCCAACTCTATTTATCCCTTTCTTGTTCATTGCATGGGATTCTGTGAAGATGACCCTTCTTGCGACAAAACCACAATGCGGTTATGCCTCTAAGTCGTGCCTCCACACGTGGGAGATATAGCCGCATCGTGGGCGTGACAAGTTGGTATCAGAGCCATCCCCGACTTAGGAGCCCCCTGCTTGATCGAATCGCTGACATTGTTGAGTCTAGAACAAAAATGTTTTGGGTCTTAGGATTATATATATATCGGAGAGTAGGATTCTTTTTACTCCTCGGTCCCTTCGTCGCTCTGGTGAGGCCTCCTAACGTAGATGTTTTGACTTTCCTCTCCTCAAATTTCACGAAAAAAATTTAGGATCACGCGGGTATCTTGGGATCATTCTGATATTCTTGTGACGCAAACATTGTTCTTAGTGCCTCCTGACATTTAGGGGTTGTGGCAGTGTCCCGGGGAGTTGAGCTCCGAGGTGTTGTCGTCACAATTTTATCGTTGTAGTTCTGGAATTCCTGAGTTTCGCCGACATCGAAAATCTCTTTTATGCAGCCAGTGGTGAGATAACCTCGACGCCACCCAGTATTGGGGCGAGAGTTTGGGAGTATTGCCATAGCTCGTATAACGGATGCTTTTCGAAGGTTGAGGTACACGATTTCTGAAGTTTTTCTTGGTTATGTGTTGACGGATGGATACAACCGGATGTAGGTTTTGTTAGTTTGGGTGAGATATTATGCTTCCCCTGTATCCCCAACACCGGATTGCATAACCAGAAAGTTTCGGGAGTTTATTGGTGGGAATTCAAGTAGCTCCTAGAATAGCTTTCCGACAGATGCATGATATGGGATTGGTTAAATCTCTATCATATGTCTGCTCCGGCTAATTTTCCAAGCCAAATCCTTTGTTTTGCTTTTGAGTTGTGGTATTCGAGTTGCTTCGATGTCAAGTGTTGATCCATACCTTCCCTAAATGGTGTTCTCATATCTCTATGGGATTGCTAATCCTCTTGATCATTGAGGTTATCATGTCAATTCTTTCCAACCGGTGTGCTTCTCTTCAAGTTAATCCTATCCTTTCAATATTTGTTAGATCAATTCTCAGTTCTTCGCAACAGTGTTTGTTTCATCTGTCCCCAAGTTGCCTTTGTTTTCCCGCCCTCCCACCCTTTTTCTTCAAGGACCCTGGTTTCTTAATCAAGTATCCATCTTTTGGATGTGAAGTTTCTTCATTCTTTCCTTCAGTGTTCTTATCCGCTGATTGTCATGAAGATGGTCAGGAGTTTCAAGTTCATCATTCTTCGTTGTTTTTCTTCTCCGGTGGATTCAATTCAAGCTTTCGGTGTTGATCATATCCCTTTACTCGTTTCAAATATTTTTCCATGCCAGTGTACCTCTTAATTGTTCACCTCTCTCTATTCATATCCGGAGTGCTCAAGATATCTTAGGAGATTCATGTTTTCATTCCTAATCCGTTCAAGATATCTCAAGGTTGTTATCTCTTTTGAGCCATTTAATTCAACCGGTGCAATCTCTCTTTTAAAATCGTTCAACGGTGTTTCCTTTTGAGTGGGCCCTAACCCATAGGTCTTTTCCCAGGATCTTACCTGACTCTTCTAATTTTTCTCGGAGCTATTGCCAAATTATTTCCGAAGTTTGACGTAAGAATGAATCTCATCAGTCAGATGTTTTCCAAGATTGATTTCAAATTATTTTTCAGTGTTGGCTCAACGTCTTTTATTTTCATTCTCCCGGAGTATCTCAACAATTCATGGTGGTTCTCATCTTCATTCTCAACATTTGAAGATCGAAGAAGGATTTCTCTTAAATCTTGCTCCATTCTCTTCAAGATTCATGGTTCTAGCTTGATGCCATCCTCTCATAATTGTTTTCGATTGTGAGAATTCTTTTCACCCGTCCGACGCATTTCAGGAGTTTCTTTCCTTTCTCGATCTCCCGAAGGCCATCTTTTCTGAATATTATTCATTCTCGGCTTCCAGCTCTCGTTCTTGAATTCTTCCGGTGCATCGTCCAAATATCCTCTAATCAGTTCATGATCTCTTCATTCTCTTTTATATAAATTCTCTCAAGCATCTTCGTTCATTTTCCAATTATTCCTGGTGATGCGCTCGTTTTCTTTGTTCGTTCTTTTAATCCTTACGGTGGTTTGTCCAACATTCCTATTCCGTTGTTATCATACCAATTCATTCGTTCTTTCCAAATCCTACCGGTGGTTCATGGAAGACCTTCCCAAGTTGCGTTATTTCTCTCTTCGATCTTTTCAAGGAGAATAAGTGGCATGCCAAACCCGTTGCTTGTCATCAATTTAAATTGGTGAAGGATACGCATAACATAATTCTTATTGTTGTTTCATCCAAGTGTTTAATTCTTTTCTTCCGGAGTTCCAAGTTTTCCGCATTATCTTGTCGTGAAGCTTCATATAAATCATCGCAAGGCTTCGCCTTGTGTTCTTAAATTCTCTTTCTTTTTATCATCCTTTTATTACCGTAGTTCTTCATGGAGGCTCTACATGGTGGTTCGTCAAGGATTCTTTTCATTCTTCATTTGTTCTTCAAGATTTCTCTCGAAGCTAAAATCCGCCAAGCTATTAAACAAGGTGCTCAACACATGTTTTGTTTTGAGGAGTTCAAGCATTCTTCATCTTGCATCCGAAGTGCAGTTCTTTCTATCTCATCTTTTGAGGTGGTGTTGTGTCATTCTTGATAATTTCCATTCATGTTTTCGCGATTCACAAGTGGTCACGAATGAGATTTTCAAACCCATCATTTTTCTCTTTGTTCAGGAGATCTTTTCAACCCATTAATCTCTTTGTTTGAGTTATCTTGTGTCAGATTTCACCTAAAGCCTTCCCTAAGGAATGTTGCTATTGTGGTGCTTATCAATGATCCAAGTTATCTCTCTATCATCTTGGTGGAAGAATTTTTTCATCATTTGGTTGATCCCAAGCAATTATTTGTTTCCGTAGTGGCAGAATTTCGTCTCATAATTTTGAGAAGTTTTCTATAAGCCCACCACAAGCTTATTCGTTTCGTTGTTGGTTTTCCAATAACTCCGTTATAACCTTCTTGGAAGGGTGCTTTCCAAGCTCATTTGTGGCAGAAGTTGGCATTTTCTTCTTCATTCTTTTATTCCAATGACCTATCTTCTATTATTTCTTTCGGAGGCATTGTGATGTTGATCTTTTCACTCATCATATCGAATTGTGAGCATCATGTTCTTTTTATGCTTATCCATTTAACCGGAGTGTTGTGTCATCTCTTCAAGTTCCTTTTATCTTATTAAGTCTTGCCCCTCTTTTCAGTCGGAGTGCTGCCGAATTCTTCTTTCCTTGCTTCTCTTCAACCAAAGTGGGTTCAAAGTCTATATTGTTCCTTAAGCTCTTGGTTCTCATCATATTCCTTGTTCCTCTTGTCCAACAGACTGTTTGCAATCTTGTTCGTCTCTGTTGTATTCTTTCTTTCAAGTTGTTCAACCTCTCAAGGTTCGTGGTTTCACCCGTTTGTCGAAGAACCAACTTTGTTTTACCTCTTCCTATTCCGCTTCTCTATGGTGCGATCCTTAGATCTCGGGACGAGATCCTCCTTTAGTGGTGGAGAGATGTAACGGCCCGGATGTAACTTTCCATAATTGTAACTCCAACTCTTGCCATTTCCGGCTATGTGATATGTTATTTCCTCCCTAGTTGAGTTTTTGTCTTTCGTTTTGCATTTTGTTCATGTCATGCACTTCATCTCATGTCATCATTCGCATTACATCGGCAATGTTTTCTTAAAACTTGCATCTGCTCATAGTTGCCACTCCTCGCTTCTCTCTGTTGCGCCCATTGACCGTTCTGAGACCAACCGTGTTTTCGATTCCCTCTTGTCAAACCACCTAACCTCTCTGCACAACCATCGACCCCTCGCCCGTGTCCGAAACTTCCCCGAACCCGAACCGGACTGTCGTGACCGATGAGTCCGGATCATCCCCAAACATTCCAAAAACATCTTTGCTTTCTTATTTGGGCTACCTAACCTATTTATTCTCGACCACCTGATTTCGATCGAACGGATCAGATTAACCCCTACCCTAACCCTCTACCTATTTAAACAGATCAACCCTAATTTCTAGGGGAGATGCCCCGTCCATTCCTCCCCTATCCAATCGCCGCCGCCACACTCCACCAAATCCCCCTCGGGATCTCCCCTGCGAGTTCCACCCAACCAGCCTCCACCTTCCCCTCGATCCATTCCACACCTGAGCCCGCAACCTCCTCTGATTCCTGCGCGCCGCCGCAAGCAGCAGCACCACTGGAGCTCCCTCCGCCATGGAGCACCACCAGCAGGACCAGCCCCGTGCCGCAGCCTCCTTCTCCCCATCCCCGATGGCCACCTCCTCCCATGTCCAGGAGCTCATAGCCGCGAAGCCCTGCGCCGCCAGCATCCTCCCATGGCCGCCCCGCCGCCACATCCGACCACCGCCAGCCGTTGCCGGCGTGCAGCAGCAGCCATTAGGACCCCTCGTCGTCTTTCTCTCTCTTCCTTCCACCATTTTGCTTTTCTCCTCCTCTCACATCTCGATCTTTCTCTCTCTCTTGTTCTTTTTCTTCTCTGCCAGGGAACGAACGGAGTTCGCCCGAAGCGCTATCGCCACCAAGTCCACCTCATCTGCCTCCCCTGCATCATGCCCCATCGCCAGGACCTCATGCCAATTCCGCTTTTGTCCTCTGCTTTCTTTGCCCCGGGATCCGGTCGCCCTCGCCTTCGTCGCTGCCGTGCAAGTTCCCCTGCCTAGCCGGCCTACCCTGCGACCTCCTCGCCTCCTCTGCGCATCCCTGCCATCGTCTCCAGTGAACTACCGTAGGCCGCCCACCAAAGCTGCAGGAGCAGCGTTGCCACTGCCTTGCTCCTGCATCGAGCCGCGCCAAGCTGCCGTTGCATCCCCTGCTTCGAGCGACAGAGCACAACGGGCCATGCCCGTGTTGACCAGTCCCCTCGCCACATCACGCTTTCCCCCTACGCCAAGCCGGCCTGCTTACTTCCAGATCCGAGCCGGCCCACCCAAGCCCGATGTGAGCAACTCCCAGCCCCTCTCAGTTTTGGTCTGAGTCACTATTTTTTCTGCGAACGAATTTGCTAATTAATCAGAGAACTGCAGTTTTTCAGAAAACCCCTTGTTGTTCATGCTTTCAATAACTAAATAACCATGCACCATATGTTAAAACTTCAAATATGAAAAGTGCTTAGAATTTCATCTAGTTTCACATTATGTCACTTTCATCCATGTTAAAAATGTTTAACTTGTTGTTTGCATTAATTTGTATAAATGCCATGTTAAAATGACCTATTTCATAACTAATTAACCGTAGCTCCGAATTTAATAAACTTGATAAGTAAATGGGGTGGAATAATGCATAGTTTAACATGGTGCACTTTGTTTTACTGCTTAATGATAACCCACAAGTATAGGGGGGCGCAACAGTTTTCGAGGGTAGAGTATTCAACCCAAATTTATTGATTTGACACAAGGGGAGCCAAAGAATATTCTCAAGTATTAGCAGTTGAGTTGTCAATTCATCCACACATGGATAACTTAGTATCTGCAGCAAAGTATTTAGTAGCAAAGTAGTATGATAGTAATGGTAACAGTGGCAAAACTAACCTTAGCAGTTTTGTAGTAATTGTAACAATAGCAACGGAAAGGTAAATAAGCAAAGCACAATATGTGAAAATCTCATAGGCATTGGATCAGTGATGGATAATTATGTCGGATGCGATTCCTCATGTAATAATTATAACTTAGGGTGACACAGAACTAGCTCCAGTTCATCAATGTAATGTAGGCATGTATTCCGAATATAGTCATACGTGCTTATGGAAAAGAACTTGCATGACATCTTTTGTCCTACCCTCCCGTGGCAGCGGGGTCCTAATGGAAACTAAGGGATATTAGGGCCTCCTTTTAATAAAGAACCGGACCAAAGCATTAACACATAGTGAATACATGAACTCCTCAAACTACGGTCATCACCGAGAAGTATCCCGATTATTGTCACGTCGGTGTTGTCGGATCATAACACATAATAGGTGACTATAGACTTGCAAGATAGGATCAAGAACTCACATATATTCATGAAAACATAATAGGTTCAGATCTGAAATCATGGCACTCGGGCCCTAGTGACAAGCATTAAACATAGCAAAGTCATCGCAACATCAATCTCAGAACATAGTGGATACTAGGGATCAAACCCTAACAAAACTAACTTGATTACATGGTAAATCTCATCCAACCCATCACCGTCCAGCAAGCCTACAATGGAATTACTCATGCATGGCGGTGAGCATCATGAAATTGGTGATGGAGGATGGTTGATGATGACGACGGAGATGAATCCCCCTCTCCGGAGCCCCGAACGGACTCCAGGTCGGCCCTCCCGAGAGAGATTAGGGCTTGGCAGCGGCTCCGTATCGTAAAACACGATGAAACTTTCTCTCTGATTTTTTTCTCCGTGAAACGGAATATATAGAGTTGGAGTTGAGCTCGGTGGAGCATCAGGGGGCCCACGAGACAGGGGGCGCGCCCAGGGGGAGGGGGCGCGCCCCCTACCCTCGTGGACAGCGTGTGGGCCCCCTGGCCTTGATTCTTCCGCCAGTATTTTTTATATTTTCCAAAAGTTATCTCCGTGGATTTTCAGGTCATTCCGAGAACTTTTGTTTCCTGCACAATAAATAACACCATGGCAGTTCTGCTGAAAACATCGTCAGTCCGGGTTAGTTTCATTCAAAGCATGCAAGTTAGAGTCCAAAACAAGGGCAAAAGTGTTTGGAAAAGTAGATACGTTGGAGACGTAGCAACTCCCCCAAGCTTAAACCTTTGCTTGTCCTCAAGCAATTCAGTTGATAAATTGAAAGTGATAAAGAAAAACTTTTACAAACTCTGTTTGCTCTTGTTGCTGTAAATATGTAAATCCAGCATTCAAGTTTTCAGCAAAGATTCTGAATTAACCATATTCACAATAACACTTAGGTCTCATGTTTACTCATATCAATGGCATAATCAACTAGCGA
Organism: Aegilops speltoides; assembly: GCA_021437245.1. Lineage (NCBI taxonomy): Eukaryota > Viridiplantae > Streptophyta > Magnoliopsida > Poales > Poaceae > Aegilops > Aegilops speltoides. The sequence continues at coordinate 231,818,906 of CM038141.1, forward strand.
GCAATAATAATAAAACTCAGATGACAACACTTTCTCAAAACTATCATAATATGATATAACAAGATGGTATCTCGCTAGTCCTTTCTGAGACCGCAAAAAGTAAATGCAGAGCACCTTTAAAGATCAAGGACTGACTAAACATTGTAATTCATGGTAAAAGAGATCCAGTCAAGTCATACCCAATATAAACTAATAGTAATGGATGCAAATGACAGCGTGCTCTCCAGCGGGTGCTTTTCAATAAGAGGGTGATGACTCAATATAAAAGTAAATAGATAGGCCCTTCGCAGAGGGAAGCAGGGATTTGTAGAGGTGTCAGAGCTTGATTTTGAAATAGAGATGAATAACATTTTGAGCAGTATACTTTCACTGTCAACGCAACAACTATGAGATCTCGATATCTACCATGCTACATACATTATAGGCGGTTCCCAAACAGAATGGTAAAGTTTATACTCCCCCACCACCAACAAGCATCAATCCATGGCTTGCTCAAAACAACGAGTGCCTCCAATTAGCAACAGCCCTGGGGGAGTTTTGTTTAATTATTTCGATTTGCTTTGATCTTTTTGATCATGGGACTGGGCATCCCGGCTACCAGCCATCTTCTCGTGAATGAGGAGCGGAGTCCACTCCCCTTGAGAATAACCCACCTAGCATGGAAGATACAGACAACCCTAGTTGAAACATGAGCTGCTCGAGCATACAAAACAGAATTTCATTTGAAGGTTGGAGTTTGGAGTTTGGCACATACAAATTTACTTGGAACGGCAGGTAGATACCGCATATAGGAAGGTATGGTGAACTCATATGGAATAACTTTGGGGTTTATGGAGTTTGGATGCCCAAGCAGTATTCCCGCTTAGTACAGGTGAAGGCTAGCAAAAGACTGGGAAGCAACCAACTGAAAGAGCGACAACAGTCATGAACATGCATTAAGATTAATCAACACTGAGTGCAAGCATGAGTAGGATATAATCCACCATGAACATAAATATCATGAAGGCTATGTTGATTTGTTTCAACTACATGTGTGAACATGTGCCAAGTCGAGTCACTCAATTCATTCAAAGGAGGATACCACCCTATCATACCACATCACAACCATTTTAATAGCATGTTGGCACGCAAGGTAAACCATTATAAGCTCCCAACTAATTAAGCATGGCATAAGCAACTATGATCTCTAATTGTCATTGCAAACATGTTTACTCATAATAGGCTGAATCAGGAACGATGAACTCATCATATTTATAAAAACAAGAGAAGTCGAGTTCATACCAGCTTCTCTCATCTCAATCAGTCCATCATATAACGTCATTATTTCCTTTCACTTGCACGACCGAATGGTGTGTATAATAATAATAGTGCACGTGCATTGGACTAAGCTGGAATCTGCAAGCATTCAATTCAAGAGAGAAGACAAGGTAATATGGGCTCTAAATTAAATCAACAATCATGCATATGAGAGCCACTAAACATTTTCATTATGGTCTTCTACTCTTGACCCCAAAGGAAAGAAAAGAAATAAAACTATTTACACGGGAAAGCTCCCAACAAGCAAAAGAAGAACGAGAAATCTTTTTGGGTTTTCTTTTTAATTACTACTACAAACATGGAAATTAAACTAACTAACTTTTTTGGTTTTCTTAAGGTTTACCAAACACACAAGAAGAAAGCTAGAAAAGAAATAAAACTAGCATGGATAGTACAATGAAAGAGTATGAGCACCGACAACTAGAATAGGTGTGTGAACATGAATGTAAAATCGGTGTGAAATACGTACTCCCCCAAGCTTAGGCTTTTGGCCTAAGTTGGTCTATGCCCAAGGATCGCGGCTACTCTCCCTGGTGTACTGAGGACCGTCATCTGGATACCACTGGCTGGCGATCTCCTCCGGGTCCCACTGATAACAGGATGGACGATAGGGGTCCAGTGGTGGTTCCGGCTCAGGCTCTGGAGCTAATGTCTGGCCTCGGTGCGCGTACACAGCCTTTGGCAAAAAGAGGAAATGGCCTGCAGTTAAATCAAACAAAGAAGGCGCAGGCAGGGTAATAATCTCATTGTGTTTCTTATTAAATCTCGGGTTATACAGAAGCATCTTATCATCGTTGTCAACAATAAACTCATGCGCTACCATGCTCCTGTAATCTAAGAAGGTAAGAGGTAGCAATGTCTCCTCTTTCTCATCATGCCTAATAGGTATCTCGAAATGTTTAGCAAGGCGTGCAGCATAGATACCTCCAAAGATGGGGCCCTTTGTACGGTTCAGGCTTAGCCGTTTAGCAATAACGGCACCCATACTAAAAGTGTTATCACCAAATAAGGCATGGAGCAGAATAATAATATTAGGAACACTGAAGTTTCCACTATTTCCATGACCAATTAAGCATCGACTAGCAAATATGGCAAAGTAGCGTAAAACAGGAAAATGTATGCTAGTGATTCTCGCATCGGAACCCTTCCTCGATTCGCCTACAGTAATAGTGTCGATAAAACCTTCCACATCTTTATGATGTGGTTCATCTAAGCTACCCTCAAAGGGTATTCTACAAGCCGCGCAAAAAATACGTAATGACATTTCCTTAGCCTCATCATATAAATAAAAAGATACTGAAGGAGGTGAATTCTTAGGATAATAGTAAAAGTTTTGCACGAAAGTATTGGTAAGTAAGAGATATTGTTCGATCCGGTCGTGGAGGAAGTTGGTGAGGCCCGCATTTTCAGCCAAAGAATAAAAGTCTTCATAAATCCCGGCTGCTCTCAAGAAATTATCACAAGGCCATTCACACGGCCGTACTTCTGCTACGCGAGGAAGATTATACTTGGCCTTTTCTTTCTCCTTAGCCTGTTTATCCTTAGAGCTTTGACTAGAAGAGCCCCTCAGTAATCTCCTCATCTTTTTCTGAAAATTTCTAAAAATTTTAGTAACTTCAAAATAAAAGTGAATCAAACTAAACAATATTGATAGCAACTACTCCCACAAAGTGCCTAGAGCCTATATCATGCATTAGAATTACTTGGGACCTCATAAATTTAACATGCAAGCTCAAGAACAGGGTCACCTATGCAGCAAAAATTTGCAATGAATAAAGCACTAGAACAAAAACTAATTGGACCAATGGAGGAGTCACATGCCAAGCAACAATCTCCCAAAGCAGTTTTGTGAATGGAGCTTTGAGCAAGGAGATCGAAAATCGCAGCAAAATGAGCTAGAACTCATGCTTGAGCTGTATGGGGATTTTTGGGGAGGAAGATGGAGTGTGTGGGTGCAGGAATAAGTGGAGGGGGCCATCGTGGGCCCACGAGACAGGGGGCGCACCCAGGGGGAGTGGATGCGCCCTGGACCCCCGTGGCCAGGTGCTTGCCCCCTGTTGTGTTTTCAGTACCTAAAATCCTTAGATATTCCATAAAAAATCATACTAAATTTGCAGGGCATTTGGAGCACTTTTATTTTCGGGATATTTTTTATTGCATGGATAATTCAGAAAATAGACAGCTAATACTATTTTTGCTTTATTTATTCTAAATAACAGAAAGTAAAAAGAGGGTACAGAAAGTTGTGCCTTCTAGTTTCATCCATCTCATGATCATCAAAAGGAATCCACTAACAAGGTTGATCAAGTCTTGTTAACAAACTCATTCCAAATAACATGGAACCGGAGAAATTTCGAATAACACTAGGTTACCTCAACGGGGATATGAACATCCCCGACAATAAGAATATCATACTTTTTCTTGACAGTAGGAAGAGGAAATTCAAAACCTCCAATAATGATAGTTGGAAATTTTCCAATAGAATTGATGCTATGAACTTGAGGTTGTTTCCTCAGAAAGTGTACCGTATGCTCATTACCATTAACATGAAAAGTGACATTGCCTTTGTTGCAATCAATAACAGCCCCTGCAATATTCAAAAAGGGTCTACCAAGGATAATCGACATACTATCGTCCTCGGGAATATCAAGAATAACAAAGTCCGTTAAGATAGTGACATTTGCAACCACAACAGGCACATCCTCACAAATACCGACAAGTATAGCAGTTGATTTATCGGTCATTTGCAAAGATATTTCAGTAGGTGTCAACTTATTCAATTCAAGTCTACGATATAAAGAGAGAGGCATAACACTAACACCGGCTCCAAGATCACATAAAGCAGTTTTAACATAATTTCTTTTAATGGAGCATGGTATAGTTGGTACTCCTGGATCTCCTAGTTTCTTAGGTATTCCACCTTTAAAAGTGTAATTAGCAAGCATGGTGGAAATTTCAGCTTCCGGTATCTTTCTTTTATTTGTAATGATATCCTTCATATATTTAGCATAGGGATTTACTTTAAGCATATCAGTTAAGCGCATACGTAAGAAGATAGGTCTAATCACTTCAGCAAAGCGCTCAAAATCCTCATCATCCTTTGTCTTGGATGGTTTAGGAGGAAAGGGCATGGGCTCCTGAACCCATGGTTCTCTTTCTTTACCATGCTTCCTAGCAACAAAGTCTCTTTTATCATAACGTTGATTCTTTGATTGTGGGTTATCAAGATCAACAACAGGTTCAATCTCTACATCATTATTATTGCTAGGATGAGCATCAACATGAACATTATCATTAAAATTATCACTAGGTTCATGTTCATCACCTGATTGTGTTTCAGCATCAGAAATAGAAATATCATTGGGACTCTCAGGTGTGTCTACAACAGGTTCACTAGAAGCATGCAACGTCCTGTCGTTTTTCTTTTTCTTATATTTAGAAGGACTAGGTGCATCTAAATTATTTCTCTGAGAATCCTGCTCGATTCTCTTAGGGTGGCCTTCAGGATACAAAGGTTCCTGAGTCATTTTACCCGTTCTAGTAGCCAATCTAACAGAAAAATCATGTTTATTATTTAATTCATCAAGCAAATCACTTTGAGCTTTAAGTACTTGCTCTGCTTCAGTGGTAACCATAGAAGCATATTTGCTAATGAGTTTGAGTTCACCTTTAACTCTAGCCATATAATCACTCAAGCGTCCTATCATGATAGCATTACTCTTTAATTGTCTACCAACATAAGCATTAAAACTTTCTTGTCTAGCCATAAAGTCATCAAATTCATCTAAGCATTGGCTATGAAATTGAATAGACGGGATTTCAACTTTATCATATCTATAGAGAGAATTTACCTTTACTTCCTGTGTCGGGTTATCAAGACAATGTGTTTCTTCAACAGGCGGTATATTAAGACCATGTATTTCTTCAATAGGAGGTAAATTCTTAACATCTTCAGCTTTAATACCTTTTTCTTTCATAGATTTATTTGCCTCTTGCATATCTTCAGGACCGAGAAATAGAACACCCCTCTTCTTCAGAGTTGGTTTAGGAATAGGTTCAGGAGTTGGCTCAATTGGCTCAGGAAGAGTCCAATTATTTTCATTATTCAACATATTATTCAATAGTAATTCAACCTGGTCGACTGTTCTTTCCCTGAAAACACAACCAGCAAAACTATCCAAGTGGTCCTTGGAAGCATCGGTTAGTCCATTATAAAAGATATCAAGTATTTCATTTTTCTTAAGAGGATGATTAGGCAAAGCATTAAATAATCGGAGAAGCCTCCCCCAAGCTTGTGGGAGACTCTTCTTCGATTTGCACAAAATTATATATTTCCCGCAAGTCAGCTTGTTTCTTATGAGCAGGGAAATATTTAGCAGAGAAGTAATAAATCATATCCTGGGGACTACACACACAACCAGGATCAAGAGAATTAAACCAAGTTTTAGCATCAACCTTTAACGAGAATGGAAATATCTTAAGGATATAATAATAGCGAGATTTCTCATCATTAGTGAACAGGGTGGCTATATCATTTAACTTGGTAAGATGTGCCACAACAGTTTCAGATTCATAGCCATATAAAGGATCAGATTCAACCAAAGTAATTATCTCAGGATCAACAGAGAATTCATAATCCTTATCAGTAACAAAGATAGGTGAAGTAGCAAAAGCAGGGTCATATTTCATTCTAGCATTTAGAGTTTTCTATTTAAGTTTAACTAGTAACTTCTTAAGATCAGATCTATCATTGCAAGCAAAAAGATCTCTAGCAGTTTCTTCATCCATAGCATAACCCTCAGGAACAACAGGCAATTCATACTTAGGGGGAGAACCTTCATCATCACTATCATCAATGATTTCATATTCAATAATTTCATTCTCTCTAACCCTAGCAAGTTGTTCATCAAGATATTCACCTAATGGCACAGTAGTATCAAGCATAGAAGTAGTTTCATCATAAGTGTCATGCATACCAGAAGTGGCATCAACAATAACATGCGACATATCAGAATTCATAGCAGTAGCAGGTTTAGGTGTCGCAAGCTTACTCAAAACAGAAGGAGAATCTAGTGCAGAGCTAGATGGCAGTTCCTTACCTTCCCTCGCAGTTGAGGGAAAAATCTTAGCGATCAGCAGATATAAATCCCAAGTGACTCAAAGAATAGAGCTATGCTCCCCGGCAACGGCGCTAGAAAATAGCCTTGATAACCCACAAGTATAGGGGATCGCAACAGTTTTCGAGGGTAGAGTATTCAACCCAAATTTATTGATTCGACACAAGGGAAGCCAAAGAATATTCTCAAGTATTAGCAGTTGAGTTGTCAATTCAACCATACCTGGATAACTTAGTATCTGCAGCAAAGTATATAGTAGCAAAGTAGTACGATAGTAATGGTAACAGTGGCAAAAGTAACGATAGCAGTTTTGTAGTAATTGTAACAGTAGCAACAGAAAGGTAAATAAGCAAAGCACAATATGTGAAAAGCTCATAGGGATTGGATCAGTGATGGATAATTATGTCGGATGAGATTCCTCATGTAATAGTTATAACATAGGTGACACAGAACTAGCTCCAGTTCATCAATGTAATGTAGGCATGTATTCCGAATATAGTCATACGTGCTTATGGAAAAGAACTTGCATGACATCTTTTGTCCTACCCTCCCATGGCAGCGGGGTCCTAATGGAAACTAAGGGATATTAAGGCCTCCTTTTAATAGAGAATCGGACCAAAGCATTAACACATAGTGAATACATGAACTCCTCAAACTACGGTCATCACCGAGAAGTATCCTGATTATTGTCACTTCGGGGTTGTCGGATCATAACACATAATAGGTGACTATAGACTTGCAAGATAGGATCAAGAACCCACATATATTCATGAAAACATAATAGGTTCAGATCTGAAATCATGGCACTCGGGCCCTAGTGACAAGCATTAAGCATAGCAAAGTCATAGCAACATCAATCTCAGAACATAGTGGATACTAGGGATCAAACCCTAACAAAACTAACTTGATTACATGGTAAATCTCATCCAACCCATCACCGTCCAGCAAGCCTATGATGGAATTACTCACGCATGGCGGTGAGCATCATGAAATTGGTGATGGAGGATGGTTGACGATGATGACGGCGAAGAATCCCCCTCTCCGGAGCCCCGAACGGACTCTAGATCAGCCCTCCCGAGAGAGATTAGGGCTTGGCGGTGGCTCCGTATCGTAAAACACGATGAAACTTTCTCTCTGATTTTTTTTCTCTGCAAAACAGAATATATAGAGTTGGAGTTGAGGCCGGTGGAGCATCAGGGGGCCCATGAGACAGGGGACGCACCCCCCACCCTCGTGGACAGGGTGTGGGCCCCTTGGCCTTGATTCTTTCGCCAATATTTTTTATATTTTCCAAAAGTTATCTCCGTGAATTTTCAGGTCATTTCGAGAACTTTTGTTTTCTACACAATAAATAACCCCATGGCAGTTCTGCTGAAAACACTGTCAATCCGGGTTAGTTTCATTCAAATCATGCAAGTTAGAGTCCAAAACAAGGGCACAAGTGTTTGGGAAAGTAGATACGTTGGAGACGTATCACTTAACAACATTAAAATATGTTTTAGGGCAGAACAGTAGCAAATTCAAAATATGCACATGGGGATTTTCCGGAATTGTTGTTTGTTGTTTCGGCCTCATTTAAACTTGCCTAGATAGGTAGTTTTCATATGTTTCACCTCTTGTCATGTTTAACAACATTTAATATTGTTGTGACCTAAACGAGAGCGAACTAAATAACTCGAATGTGGCATTTCGTCACTATGCAACTCGTTGGATATTGAGCTCCACTTAACTTGTAGTATTGTTTGTTGCACTTTTCCATGCCATGCCTCATTAAACCGGACATGCATCATGTGCATCGTGCCATGTTTATGTGATGGTTGTTTACCATGTTGTTTGCTTCTTTCCGGTTTGCTTCTCTCGTTAGCTTCGGTTTCGTTCCGGAGTTGTAAGGATTCGTTCGACTACGTCCGTTTGTCTTCTTCTTGGACTCGTTCTTCTTCTTTGTGGGATCTCAGGCAAGGTGACCATTACCCTCGATATCACTTCTATCTTTGCTTGCTAGTTGTTCATTCCATCGCTATGTCGCTCTACCTATCACTTGTTATATCATGCCTCCCATATTGCCATGTCAAGCCTCTAACCCACCTTCCTAGCAAACCGTTGTTTGGCTAAGTTACCGCTTTTGCTCAGCCTCTCTTATAGTGTTGTTAGTTGCAGGTGAAGTTGAAGATTGTTGCATGTTGGAACATGTTTATGTTGAGATATCACAATATCTCTTATTTTAATTAATGCATCTATATACTTGGTAAAGGGTGGAGGGCTCGGCCTTATGCCTGGTGTTTTGTTCCACTCTTGCCGCCCTAGTTTCCGTCATACCGATGTTTCGTTCCTTGATTTTGCGTTCCTTACGCGGTTGGGGTTATGGGGCCCCCTTGACAGTTCGCCTTGAATAAAACTCCTCCAGCAAGGCCCAACCTTGGTTTTAATATTTGCTTACCTACCACCTATACCTTTCCCTTGGGTTCTGTAGACTCAAGGGTCATCTTTATTTTAAACCCCCCGGGTCAGTGCTCCTCTGAGTGTTGGTCCGAATCGAGTAGACTACGGGGCCACCTCGAGGAAACTTGAGGGTTGGTTTTACTCGTAGGATGTCTCATCCGTTGTGCCCTAAGAACGAGATATGTGCAGGTCCTTTCGGGATTTGTCGGCATAGTCGGGCGGTCTTGCTGGTCTTGTTTTACCATTGCCGAAATGTCCTGTAACCGGGATTCCGAGTCTGATCGGGTTATTCCGGGAGAAGGAATATCCTTCGTTGATCGTGAGAGCTTGTGATGGGCTAAGTTGGGACACCCCTGCAGGGTATGAACTTTCGAGAGCCAAGCCCACGGTTATGAGACACTTGACTTAATTAAAATGCATCCACCATGTGTGTAGCCGTGATGGCCTCTTTTCGGCGGAGTCCGGGAAGTGAGCACGGTTTGGGTTATGTTTGAACGTAAGTAGTTCACGATCACTTCTTGATCACTTCTAGTCTACGACCGTGGTGTAGTTTCTCATCTTACTCTTGTACTCGTAAGTTAGCCACCACATTTGCTTAGAGTTTGTTGCAACTCCACCTCATTACCTTATCCTACCCATAAGCTTAAATAGTCTTGATCTCGCGGGTTTTGAGATTGCTGAGTCCCCATGACTCACAGATACTACCAAAACAGTTGCAGGTGCCGATGATACCAGTGCAGGTGATGCTACCGAACTCAAGTGGAAGTTCGACGAGGACCTTGGCCGTTACTATGTGTATTTTTCTGATGATCTGTAGTGGAGCCCAGTTGGGACGATCGGGGATCTAGCATTTGGGGTTATCTTCTTCTTCTTTTCGATTTGTCCGTAGTCGGACTAGGTGTGTACTCTGAATGATGTATGAATTATTTGTTCATTGTGTGAAGTGGCGATTGTAAGCCAACTCTATTTATCCCTTTCTTGTTTTTTTCATGGGATTGTGTGAAGATGACCCTTCTTGCGACAAAACCATAATGCGGTTATGCCTCTAAGTCGTGCCTCGACACGTGGGAGATATAGCCGCATCATGGGCGTGACAGCATGACCCCCAAAGAAGGATTGGAGAATGAGACTAACCGAATCATCGTTGATGCCAAGCTTGGACCTAGAGATCTCCGCCACCATGATGAACTCCTTAGATCTTGTCCCATCAAAGTGATATACAGGAACCCAAACACTGTTTCCAGAAAAAAGCTTTGAAAGCCAAACCTACTTCAAATTTGAGGTCAGAGAGAACCATGATGGTGGTCGCCGCTGATGGAGTGTGCAGCGGCAGAGGGGTGGCCGTCGTGGCCGAAAGGGACAACGACGGTTGGGTGGCCACCGCGGCCGGAGAGGCCAGGGGTGCTAGGCAGGGGACACGTGTGTGTGTCTGTGTGTGTGTGTGTCCTACTACCGGGTGTAGTTACTCCCACTTTTGTTTGATACGTTCTAGGTAGTTTCTATCATATTGGAGAGTATGTACGCGTAGTATATAGTATATAAGAATGTTTAGGTAGTATATATACTACTTTTTTTATAGTATGTATCATATTTTGTGCATACTTTATTTCGCGTACAAATATGTACGTATTTCACAAATACAATAAATCATGAGCTCACTTGCAATTTTTTCATATAACTCACTTTTGAGTATCTTAGATGTAGTATATGAACATACTAAAAATAATAAAGTAGAATATATACTACCACATGGTAGTATATGAGAAATGGGTGTAGGTACACCCGGTAGTAGGATGCATTTCCCCACATGGTAGTATGGGTCGCGCTATTCGTCATCCTGGGTGAGGAATAGTTATTCTTCACCCCCCCTCTATTTTAACATGAATGCACCGTAATTTTATGTTCCGTAAATTTTGTCTTATTTCAAACATAAAAGGAGAACGTAAGAAAATATATAATCGCCATAAAAAATATTTTATGTTACGCAAATTTCAAACATAAAAGCATAGTGTAAAATGTACATAAAATATAATTTTTACGGTCTTCGACATTTTTATGCCAAATTTTATGCAGTGAATTAATATGATGTAACTATTTGTATTTGAAACATAATTTATTTATGAAATGATCGTAAGATTACCTCGGTGAAGAATAACGTATTCGGACACTAGGTGATGAATAGTAACACTATATTTTATATATATATATATATATATATATATATATATATATATATATATATATATATATATATATATATATAAACACTATTTTGATCACGGATCGAATAATATTCGATCACAACTGAATCGCTGAGTAACGCGCCTGAACTTCCCTCTGTACTGGGTTGAACTTCAGCTAAAAAGTGTTCAAATGGGCTTGCGATATACCGTTGGAAAGCTATGGACACCAATATCATGATCCAAGTTAAATTTTTGGCAAAATGTAAGCGGTTTAAGACCAGTTTTGAAAACCGTTTTTTCTTCATACAAAAAACGTGAATCGTATTTTCGATCGCATTTCTAAACCATTTATCAAAATGAGGTAAATAATATAGCATTGGAAAGCTGCTGCAAAACCGCTCCTTCGACATGTTGAAAGTTTTCTCCAATTCCTTATGGATAAAGAGTAATTTTGAAAATCGTAAAATTTCGTAAACCGAACAGCCAAGTTCGTATTTTCAATGTAATTTCTAAACGGCTAATACATTTGAGGCAAATGATATGGCATTGGAAAGCTTGTGAAAATGCGCTACTTTTTCATGTTAAAGGTTTTTTCTAATTTGGAACGGTTTAAAAGTAATTCGGAAAACGGTACAAGTTCCACCGAGTTTGTATTTTCGAGATAATTTTTTAACCATAGGGCCGAATGCAACAAATAATACGGCGTTGGAAAGCTTGAGAAAATGCGAAACTTTTTTGTATATATTGTTTCTCCTAATTCTTTACAGTTTTAAGTCAAATTGGAAAATGGCTAAAAACGTATTTTTGGCATAATTTCTACATACTTTATCGAAATGGGGCAAAAAAAATATACCGTTGAAAAGCTACGGAAAATGCGAAACTTTTTCATGTTGATGGTTTTCTCTGATTCCTAGCCGTTTTCAAGTAATTGCGAAAATGGCGAGATCATTTGTTCTGCCTTTATCGCGAAACTGATTCTTCGAAAATGCATCGCGCGAAGAACCTGAACTTCTCGGCACGTGTACTTGAACTTCACTCTGTTTTTCACGTGCTTTTGTTTGCTCGTATATCTCTATCCACTGCTCCTAGCTCTCCATCCACTCACCAGAATTGAGCAAGTGATATACCGATGGAAAGCTGCTGTAAACACGCAACTTTCCCGTGTTGATCATTTTTTCATACTCGCAACGATTTTAAAAGTTTTTCATGTGAAATTCATTCAGCGTAGTAGTTGAACTTCATGCTGTTTTCACGTTGAACTTCTGTGATGTATTTTGTTTGTGCGCGCGCCTGAACTTCTCACTGTACGAACCCGACCTTCGGGCTATCTTCGCAACCGTGCCTTCTACCGCGAGTTTTTATGGTTAGTCCTGTTCCATGTGATGTAAGTGTAATATTCAAACGATTTTTAGCAACTAAATACTCGTTTTAGATAGGAATCTCACTCATAGGCGGATTTTGCACTCGGGTCGTGAAGAACTTGCGTTTTTTGCGATTTTACTGCCTGAGTTGTTCGACCTGAACTTCCACCTGTGCTAGGTTGAACTTCCCGCAACATTGCCCAAATAGAGCTTGCTATATACAGTTCGAAGCTATGGACACGAGTATCATGATCCAAGTTAAATTTTTCGCAAAATGTAAGCCGTTTAAGAGCAATTTTGAAAACCGTTTTTTCATCATACAAAAACGTGAATCGTAATTTCGATGGCATTTCTAAACCGTTTATCGGAATGAGGCAAGTAATATGGCTTTGGAAAGCTTCTGCAAAACCGCTCCTTCCACAAGTTGAAAGTTTTCTCTAATTCCCTACGGTGAAAGAGTAATTTAGAAAATCGTAAAATTTCACAAACCGAACAGCCAAGTTCGTATTTTCGATGTCATTTCTAAACGGCTAAACCAATTGAGGCACAAGATATGGCGTTGGAAAGCTTATGAAAATGCGCTACTTTTTCATGTAGAAAGTTTTTTCTAATTTTGAACGGCTTAAAAGTGATTTAGAAAATGGTACAAGTTTCACCGAGTTCGTATTTTCAATCTATTTTTTTAACCCTATGTCCAAATGCAACAAATGATATTGCGTTGCAAAGCTTGAGAAAATGCGAAACTTTTTGGTATATATTATATCTCCCAATTCCTTACGGTTTTACATTGATTTTGAAAATGGCTAAACACGTATTTTTGCCGTAATTTCTACAAACTTCATCGGAATGGGGCAAATAATATATTATTGAAAAGTTACGAAAAATGCGAAACTTTTTCATGTTGATGGTTTTCTCTGAATCCCATCTATTTTCAAGTAATCTCAGAAACGGTGCCATTCTGCCTTTATCGCAAAACAGATTTGTCGAAAATGCATCGCGTGAAGTACTTGAACTTCTATGGCAGTTTTGCTTGAACTTCACTCTGTTTTTCACGTGCTTTTTTTTCCTTGTAGCTCTTCATTCACTCACTGGAATTAAGAAAGTGATATACCGATGGAAAGCTGATATAAAGACGCAACTTTTCCGTGTTGATCATTTTTTCATACTCACGACGGTTTTAAAAGTTTTTCTTGTGAAATTCATTCAGTGTAGTAGTTGAACTTCCTGCTGTTTTCACGTTAGACTTCTGTGACATATTTTTGTTTGTAATTTTCCCATCCATTTTCGTCAGTGTTACACAAATGATATTCTTTTTGAACAAACCTCTCTCACAATATTTTTTTAAATTTCTCCGATCGAGGACTTGAACTTACACAAATGATATTCCTGCCGTTTCGAAGTAAATTAGAAAACGACGAGATCATGATTTCTGCCTTCATCGTGAATGGAAATGCATTGCGTGAAGTAGTTGAACTTCTCGGGCATGTCTGTTTGAACTTCACTCTGTTTCACTTTATTATATTTTTCTTATATGAAATACACACCACGTAGTACGTGGACTTCCGGTTGTTATCACTTTGAACTTCTCTCTGGTTTGAGAGAATTATTTTAAAACACAAAATAAAACATTTTTAATGTATTTTTGGACATCTAAATACATGACGAACCTCTCTCACAAGAATTTTTTAAACTTTTCGTCGTCGAGCACTTGAACTTCTAGCAACCATTTTTTTCGTTTATGAGTTGTTTTTTAAAATTGCAAAAAATGGCGTTGTGTTTTTATTTTTTGAACAGGTAAATCCTAGGTTTTAATAAGCTCTGAACTTCTCTGCTAATTCAATTTGAACTTCACCTTTTTATATTTTGAGTAAAGAATTGTATTCAATTTTTATACAGAAAAAATCGAACATGGAAATGCAAGGTGAACTTCTCTCGCCAGAATTTTTGAACTCCCCAGGAAAGAGCCCTTGAACTTCTTTCAACAATCTTTTTAAACTTTTATCTTTCTATACTTTTATTCTCACCTGAAATGCATTCCTTGCAGTACTTGAACTTTCTCGTTGTTTTCACTATGAACTTTTGTCGCATTTTTGTGTATACGTCGAATTACACGCAATTGAAGGTCGGACATCATATTTGCCATTTTAAACATGTAATTGGAGGTTGGACGCCCCGCAATATAAATTCTGAACCGTGCACAGAGGTGCACGTGAACTTCCTGAAACAAATCTGAGCTTTTTATATACTTAGAACTTCTCTGTTATTTTGAATTGAACTTCTTAGTCTTATTCTTAGAAAAAAAAATATGTTTTCAAATAAGCATCAAACATTTTTTTAAATTGAACCTCACACATTTATTTTTCCTAGAAATGAAAAGAATTTGAGTTTTCCGTAAATATCAAACTACTCCTTTTATTTTAATCGGAACTCATTTAATTTTATTCTTTAGTAACGGTGAACTTAATTTTATTTTTCCTAGAAATGAAAGAATTTAATTTTATTTTAATCAAACTACTTTCTTTTTTATAAATATTGAACTTCTCTATTTTTATAATTCAGACTTCTTGGTTTATTTGAAATACTTTCTTTTTCCATTTGAACATCTATATATAAGTGAACCTCTTTCAAAAAGTTTTTGAACTTTCCCAGGCCAAGCACTTGAACTTCTAGCAACAAAACTTTTAGACTTTGCCTTTTTATTGTATTTTTGTCATACGAAACATGCACCATACAGTACGTGAACTTCCAGCAGTTATCACATTGGACTTCTCTTTATTTTTCTTTAGTAATGGAAAAAATCTGAGTTTTTATAGACATCAACCCGCTCTAACTTTTTACAAAATAAAATTATAGTTTTTTCTAGTTTCTACGATTTTTTTGTCTCGCGACATTTTTAGACATTTTTTTGTTGTCAGTGAAATGGCCCAAACGGTCCTTTTTTCATTGATGAATTTATTCAGTATATGGTACACATGAACTTATCTATACTACTATTAAAAGACCAAACGTTACTTCCCCTACATCCACACGAAAAAGTGCACACATGATTACCCAAGACGTCCGATCATACCCACTAACTACCATCCAGCTGTCCATGTTTCATCAACCATAATACAAACAGATCGACGGTTGTAACGAAATGTTCTGCCGGCAGACTCCCACGTCCAGGCTCCTACACATCCCAACGATGACAACTCCATCCAGCGAATAATGCCCTATCTCCGCAATCAACGCCACCACGCCACGAACCTCGCGTCGGCACGCCGTCCCGCCATCCTCGCTCCGCCCCGCCCCGCGCGGCCGCCCTTGGCACGCAACCCTCGCCCCTGGTCTCCGCTACGTCCTCGACCTGCCTTGCAGCCCTAACTCTCCTCAATACGCCGTCGTCACGACGCCGCCCTCGCCCCTGGTGTCAGCGACGTCCTCGACCCGGCGCGCTGCCTTACCTCCTGTGTCATCACCCCTGTAGCCAGCAACATCTCCAATACATATGACTACTGCCGAACCTGCCAGTGCACAGGTTAGATCAACTGAATTTGCACGTCTTTTGGTTAGACATAAGACAAAAGGAATTGCTCTTTTAATCTGACAACGTGTAATTTTATACTTACAGTACATCATGATTTTCATAGCACACTGAGTTCAGGCAGGGTTCCAGAAGTGTTTCATAACAGGAGCCATTGAGAAGACAGTATGTCCAGATCTCAGCGTAGTGGGGTACGTACTCCCTTTCAGGACCTGACGAACAACGACAGTTCTGGTAAATACATATATCACCTACTCTTAGCTACTAAGATCATGTAAGTACCGACTATGTTATTGCCTCGTAGGTCAAAAAACAGATCCAAAAGAACTAAAGAGACAGAGGGAAAGGGAGAGGTATGCACTAAACAGGGATGCAATATTGAAAAAAAGAAAGGAGGCAAGGGATCGTAAGAAAGCTATGCCCGCTATTTTAAATGGAACCAACACTCCATCTAAGCACCTGTGGCCATGTCGCCTGGTTACTCAATTTTCTCTGCTCTTTATCATACATTCATTAATCACATCTAAAGACATGTTAATTAAAAGTCCCTTTCGACAGGTTTTGACACTGTGGGGATGCCCAGTGCGCAGTCTGGTATCACCCAGCAACGACACACACCAGTTGTGGAAGGTCATGTGTTCTCCTACATCCAGACATACTACCGGCTTTTGTGTGTCAGCAACTGACTTTGGTAATACAATTTTGATGCAGGCATACCTGTTGATGTGGTAATGAGTGATCAGACTCCACTTCATGGTCCATGTGAACTAACAACACCAGATACTATCGTCTCTAACAAGGAAAATGTTAATAATATTAACTCTGCCATTGAGTCCTCCCAACTGACTGTGTTACGACCGCCACTTCAAGCCTCAGATCATGGCAGTCAGTATGGTAATCATTTCTGGCTCATATTAACAATCATACATAATGCACACATACATCGTACATAGTATAAACCTATGTGCTCAAGTTGTCTTGAACCTAATTCACACTTACTATACAGTAGAAAAACAAGCACTGAAGAGGCAGAGGGAAAATGCCCGGTATGAGCAACATAAAGAAGAGATATTGCAAAGCCTACGTGACAAACGTCGTGCAGCCAAATCTACAGTACTGCTTACAACTGGAGAACAAAAGCAATCTGATACAGGTGATGCCAGCTACATGAAACACTGTATTTCTTATCTTAGATTTCCTAACTGAGATTCACTCGATGTTTCTTTAGCTGATGAAGATTGTGATTGGCTACACACAAATGATATTTACCTGAGACAAACCATTGGAAGGAGGATGAGGCGAGACAACATAGTCACTACGTCGTCACGTGGACACAATCAAGTCAACAATTATAATGGTGCTTTCATTGACTACTTCTTGGTTCATACCTTTCATTCAATGCTGATACTTGCCCACTTTGCAACATATGTTGTCAGGCAACGACCACGACGATGATGCATATGGAATACTGGAGCCCGATGGCAACACAACAAATATGGATGGTACACATTAATGCATTTACGGTTCTATGTTTATTTTAGGATATCTTATAACTATTACAAACTAATATTTGTCTACTATATAGACTGCTTGGGAGTTGAAAATCTTATTGAAACTGAATATGTTGAGCCCGATGAAGAAGCTAGGATGTTAAGCCACCAAGGTACCATATTGCTATCATGAGTTTCCATATATAGTATAATCCGTCTTTTCTGCAGAACAAAATATTAATTAATCTTCATATTCCAATCCAGATGTTGACTTTGAATCCTACCGAGTTGAACGACGCGTCACCGATGGAACACCAACAAATGATCCTCATGATAGGGCTTACATTAACCTTCCCAAAAATCACCACGTCCTTAGAAAAGTTAGGGACTGTCTCCACTATGGAGCATTGCGGTTTCAATACGAGGAACCTGCATTTTGTTGCGAGAAAGGGAAAGTAGATTTATTTACTCGAGGTCCCAGACGAGTTGAAACGGTTGTTCACAAGTCCACGTGATGACGATGCTAAACATTTTCGAGACAATATTGGTACTTCAACTCTCACTTCTCATTCACAAGTCTTGAGTCACCCTTGATCGTCGAGTAAACCACCGCAGCGAGAACGGTGTATATACCTTTCGTGCTTGTGGGGGTTGCACCACGCTCTTGATGAGTGGTGCCGGTGATAATGGCCCTAGGCATTTGCAACTCTATATTTATGATCTGAGATCATAACTTGGTGCACAGGACTAATAGGTCTCCAGATCTAGATATAGATCTCATACGAAAAATTCTGGAAATACTAGAGCAGAACCCTTATGCACAGGCTTTCAAGAGCCTTGGGTCTGTTCCGAATCTAGATGAGTACAAGATATCACTAAACACAGATATCAAGGTTGATCAACGTAGGTACAATGCCCCAACGACTTCTCAGGTGGCAGCGATATGGGTTGAAGGGAGCGACCCACAAAACTGTTTTGACAGGAGTGTTGTCGTGCATGCCAAAAAAGGAGACCAACCACTCTATATTAGAGTGTACTATGGGTGCTATGACCCATTGTCATATCCACTGTTTTTCCCACGTGGGGAGACTGGTTGGAATCGTTGGATGTCGTATGTTCAGGCCCCCGATGACACCACCCAATTTCCAACGCATAATTCTGGAACGCAAGAAAACCGCACCTCTGATTTACATCCAGGTATGATGTTCATTATTAATTTGTTATCTACTTACTATCTTTAAGAAGAGTAATAAAAACATTTGACTTCGTTCACCTATCAAACAGATGAAAACTTGATTAATGGAAGGGAACGAGTTGGCACCTTTGTGCCAGATGAAGACCAGGTCACTGATTTACATGCAGGTATGGTGTTCATTATTAAATTGTTTTATATAGTTTCTATCTTTGTGAATAAAAAATTCATATGAAACTTATGGATTGGTTCGCCTATCAAGCAGATGATAATTTAATTAATGAAAGGGAACAAGTTGGCAATTTTATGCGGATGAAATAGCGGTCGATCTACATGCAGTACCGGTCATCATTGCTTATATTCTTAAGCAAATCTTTTGTTGTCGATCATTATGAGTCCAACCATTCTCTTGGTATTTATGTTCAATATTGTAGATGATAATGAGGATATCAAGATGAGGATTTTCTTGACAATGAGGTCAATGCAACACAATCCAGAAATATGTTAGTGCAAGGGAGTACTACCGCTTCAAGCTACAGTGTCGGAAGAAGCTTTTAACATCATCTTGTTTGGTGGGCGCCTTTTCCAGGTGGGCGATTGATATGTATATCAAGATTGAGACTATGAGGCTGGTGGTACTCAAAGCGAGAAAATCAAAAAGTTATCTGAGCTGATCTCTACGGTATGGTGCTTTTGTTTATTCCAATACATCGTAATACAAGAACATTTTGAAAATCATGCCTTTTCCATAACCTTGTATACTCTTACAGGGTCTTGTTGACACCATCGTTGCCGGCAAGTCACGCGGTGATCGAATTGGCAAGAGAATCGTGCTTCCACGTACGTTTCTTGGTGGTGATCGCGACATGCAGCGGAGGTTGCTGGATGCGATGGCAATAGTCCAACGGTGGGGTAAACCGGATTATTTTATCACGATGACTTGCAATCCCTATTGGGAGGAGATAACCCATAATCTGATGCCTGGACAACTGCCACAAGACCGTCCAAACCTTGTGGCAAGTGTATACAAGGCTAAACAATGAGATATGATGGACTTGCTAACTAAGGGTAAGCATTTCGGATAAGTCGCAGCTTATGTACATGTCACGGAGTTTCATAAATGAGGCCTTCCTCATGAGCATATACTTTTAATCATGAAAACAAAAAGCAAGTTAGCATCCCCGGATGACTATGATCGGGTGATATCCGCAGAGATACCTGACAAAGAGAAACACCCCGTTCTGCATGACCTGGTCGTCAAACACATGTTGCACGGACCCTGTGGTGAGTTGAAAAAGAGTTGTCCTTGCATGATTGAGGGACAGTGTAGGTTTCATTATCCATGAGATTTTGTGATGACACACAACAAGGAAAGACTCTTATCCCATCTATCGGAGGAGGGACGATGGGCGTGGAGTTAGGATCGAGGAGCGAATTTGGACAATAGATGGGTGGTCCTTACAACCCTTCTTTGCTTATGCGATACAACCGCCACATTAATGTGGAAGCATGCTCGAGCATCAAGGCGATCAAGTATTTGTTCAAGTACATCTATAAAGGCCACGATCGGACGTCCTTTGCATTGAAAGCAGGACATAATCAATGATGGTGGAATCATCAATGAAATCCGACAATATAGGGATGCACGCCTCGTATCTCCTCCGAGAGGCTATTTCTGAGGATTTTTGGTTTCAAAATGTTTGGTGCCATCCATTAGTCTTTGTAGCTCCGGCTTCATTTGCGAACATGCATACAATTGCATTTAAAGCTGGTGAAAATCTTGAAGATGTTGTCGCTCGACCATCTTCATCGAGTCCATGCTTACCGAGTACTTTGAGATGAACCAGAGGAATCCATAAGCACGAGAATATGTTGTGAGAGAGTTTCGAGCATTATAGATGGATAGCTGGAAAAGAAGTGGCGAAGGGAAGAAATAACAGATCACGATTGGAAGACTTGTGTATGCACACCCCTTTGAAGGAGAGAGGTACTACTTGCGTGTCTTTGCTAAGTCATGTTCGAGGTGCCACTTCTTTTGATGATTTAAAAACAGTAAATGGCAAACTATGCACTTCCTTCAGAGAGGCATGTGAGCACTTAGGCCTCATTGAGTACGACAAGACTCTTGATGATTGCATGACAGAGGCAGCCACATTTCAGATGCCTTCTGCCCTAAGACGGTTGTTTGCAACTATATTGGTATCTTGCGAGGTAACAGAAATCCGACAATTGTGGGATAAACATCTACCATCAATGTGTTAGGACTACAGTCGTAATGAATCCAATGAGTCGGTACTTGAGCAGATGGTCCTTCGAGATATTAGGGATATGTTGCAATCCATGGGAAAGCTTATGAAAATGCGCTACTTTTTCATCTTGAAAGTTTTTTTTTCTAATTTTGAATGGTTTAAGAGTAATCTAGAAAATGGTCCAAGTCCTACCGTGTTCGTATTTTCGAGCTAATTTTTAACCGTGCGTCCGAATGCAGCAAATGATATGGCGTTGGAAAGCTTGAACAAATGCGAAACTTTTTGGTATGTATTGTTTATCCCAATTCTTTACGGTTTTAAGTCAGTTTCGAAAATGGCGAAAAAAGTATTTTTGCCTTAATTTCTACAAACTTTATCGGAATTGGGCAAATAATATACCGTTGAAAAGCTACGGAAAATGCGAAACTTTTTCATGTTGATGGTTTTCTCTGATTTCTAGCCGTTTTCAAGTAATTACGAAAATGGCGGGATCATTCGTTCTGCCTCTACCGCGAAACAGATTCTTCGAAAATGCACCGCGTGAAGAACCTGAACTTCTCGGTGCGTGTTCCTGAACTTCACTCTGTTTTTCACGTGATTTTTTTGCTCGTAGATCTTCATCCACTGCTCGTAGCTCTCCATCCCACTCACGGGAATTGAGCGGGTGATATACCGATGGAAAGCTGTTGTAAACACGCAACTTTCCTGTGTTGATCATTTTTTCATACTCGCGATGATTTTGAAAGTTTTTCATCTGAAATTCATTTAGCATAGTAGTTGAACTTCCTACTGTTTTTACGTTGAACTTCTGGGACGTATTTTTGTTTGTAATTTTCTCATCCATTCGTAAGTGTTACACAAATAATATTCCTTTTGTACAAACTCTCTCACAATAATTTTTTTAACTTTCTCCGACCAAGGACTTGAACTTACACAAATGATATTACCGTCGTTTCGAGGTAAATTAGAAAATGGCGAGATCATGATTTCTGCGTGAAGTAGTTGAACTTCTGGAGCATGTCTGTTTGAACTTCACTCTGTTTTTGACGTGATGTTTTTCGCCCGTAATTCTCAAACCACTTACCGTAATTGAGCAAATGATATACCGATGGAAAGCTATTAAAAACATGCAACTTTTTTGTGTTGATGAGTTTTTTATACTCGCAACGGTTCAAAATATATTTTTGAATGCGTAAAACAACGTCTTTTTTGCCTGTTTTTTACATGTAACTGAAGGTCGGACGTCTCACACTAGATATCTCGAACTTCACCGGGAGTAGCACGTGAACTTCTAGCAACAAACTCTTTTAAGCTTTTTGTTTTCTATTCTTATTTTCCTATCTGAAATGCATTTCGTGTAGTAGTTGAACTTCCCGCTATTTTCATCTTGAACTTCTGTCATGTATTTTTGTTCAACCTCTCTCACAATAATTTTTTGAACTTCCCCGGACAGAGCACTTGAACTTCTAGCAACAACTTTTTTAGAAGTTATTTTATTTGTGAACTTCTTGTTTCCATTCTTTAATAACGAGATAAATCTGAGTTTTCTATAATCATCAAACTTCTGCATCTTTTTAATTTAGACTTCCTTGTTTTATTTCTTAATTTTTTCCTATGAAATTTTGAAGCGCTCTATTTTTTAAAATTTGAACTTCTTGTTTCCATTCTTTAATAACGAGGAAAATCTGAGTTTTCTATAATCATCGAACTTCTCCATCTTTTTAATTTGGACTTCCTGGTTTTATTTCTTAATCTTTTTTATGAAATTTTGAAGCGCCCTATTTTTTAAAAGTTGAACTTCTTGTTATTTTATTTTTGAAATTTTTTGTTTCCATTCTTTAATAACGAGGAAAATCTGACTTTTCTATAATCATCGAACTTCTTCATCTTTTTAATTTGGACTTCCTAGTTTTTTTATTTTAGTAATGAAAAAAATCCAACTTTTTGATAGACATCGAGCCTCTCCATTTTTAAATTTGAACTTCTAGGTTTATTTTAACAGAGAAAATCCATTTTTATAAAATTGTTTGAGATGCCTTTTTTAATTTGACCTTCTTTGGGTTTGTAATAAGCATTGAACTTCTTCCTCTTTTTAATCTGAACCTATAGGCTCTTTTTTAGAAACGGGGAAAGCTTTTTTATAACTTTTCAAATGATCATTTTTTTTAATTTGAACTTGAGTGTAATAGTATTACACAAATGACAACTCAAAAAAGCTCCAATTTTTCCAGGGCACTAGCACATGAGCAAACATTCCGTGCATGGTATGGCATCCAAAATGAGAACTTCTGCACACAACGACACATGTATCTTGCACAAGCACCTTTTCATGCAACCAGATATACACAAATTTGCATTGAAGCTAATCGGGTGGGGCGAGAAACGAGAATGGATCGAACTTCTTTGAATTTCTCTTCATCTAGGCGTTTGTGCCGCAAGAACAGAGAGAAGCTGCCTATATGTGGCAACAACAAAAACACGAGAACACTCTGGCTCTGGCTGCTAATGCATGTACTTAGAAACACTCATAGATGTAAATGAAGTTCATCAGCAACTTATATAATTTAGAGGCCAAATCACACAAACAAAAGACCAGAGTGCATTTCCGATCCCTGCTTTGAGAAGTACAAACAAAAGAGCGGCTTTTGATAAACACCGAACCACTAAATTATTTAAATGTAAACTTCTACATTGAAGAATGAGTCTCTCTATCCATCACCACAAAATACGTGAACAAATCTCTTGGGATTTCTAACACAAACACCCTACTCTGCACATGTTATGGGCATCCAGTGATAATTATGCATCAAATGGCACATCAAAAGGAAGAAAATGCATCAGGGTCAGACGCAACAACACAAAAAATTTGAACCTCCAGGAGCATCACGGCGAACTTGTTGGGGAACGTAGTAATTTCAAAAAATTTCCTACGCACACGCAAGATCATGGTGATGCATAGCAACAAGAGGGAGAGTGTTGTCTACGCCCTCGTGAGACCCGGCGAAGCGATCACTGGCGTAGAGGAAGTAGTCGACGTTCTCCTCGCGATCCGACCGATCGGCGCCGTTACTCCGGCGCCCGAGTTCTTGACACACGTACAGCTCGATGGCGTCCCTCGTACTCGATCCAGCCGAGTGTCGAGGGAGAATTTCACAAGACGACGGCGTGGTGACGATCTTGATGTTTCACCGGCGCAGGGCTTCGCCTAAGCTTGCGACAGTATAACCGAGGTGGAATATGGTGGAGGGGCACCGCACACGGCTAAGGAACGATCCGTAGATCTAACTTGTGTGTCCTATGGGGTGTCCCTGCCCTTGTATATAAAGGATGGAGGAGGAGGAGGCTGGCCAAGGCAAAGGTGCGGCCAGAAGGGGAGTCCTACTAGGACTCCAAGTCCTAGTAGGAGTCCTCCAAGAGGGAGGAAGGAGAAGGAATAGGAGGAGTAGGAAGGTGGCGGCCCCTTTTCCCTAGTCCAATTCGGACTAGAGGGAGGGGGCGCAGCAGCCTTTTTCTCCTCTTCCCACTAAAGCCCATCAAGGCCCAATACTTCTCCCGGCGAATTCCGTAACTCTCCGGTACTCGAAAAATACCGAATGACTCGGAACCTTTCCGAACTCCGAATATAGTCGTCCAATATATCGATCTTTACGTCTCGACCATTTCGAGACTCCTCGTCATGTCCCCGATCTCATCAGGGACTCCGAACTCCTTGGTACATCAAAACTCATAAACTCATAATATAAGCATCATCGAAACCTTAAGCGTGCGGACCCTACGGTTCGAGAACAATGTAGACATGACCGAGACACCTCTCCAGTCAATAACCAATAGCGGGACCTGGATGCCCATATTGGCTCCTACATATTCTACGAAGATCTTTATCGGTCAGACCGCATAACAACATCGTTGTTCCCTTTGTCATCGGTATGTTACTTGCCCGAGATTCGATCGTCGGTATCAATACCTAGTTCAATCTCGTTACCAGCAAGTCTCTTTACTCGTTCGTAATACATCATCTCACAGCTAACTCATTAGTTGTAATGCTTGCAAGGCTTAAGTGATGTGTATTACCGAGAGGGCCAGAGATACCTCTCCGACAATCGGAGTGACAAATCCTAATCTCGAAATCGCCAACCCAACATCGCCTTTGGAGACACATGTAGTACTCCTTTATAATCACCCGATTCGTTGTGACGTTTGGTAGTACCAAAGTGTTCCTCCGTAAACGGAGTTGCATAATCTCATAGTCATAGGAACATGTATAAGTCATGAAGGAAGCAATAGCAACATACTAAACGATCGTGTGCTAAGCTAACGGAATGAGTCATGTCAATCAGATCATTCAACTAATGATGTGATCTTGTTAATCAATCAACAACTCCTTGTCCATGGTTAGGAAACATAACCATCTTTGATTAACAAGCTAGTCAAGTAGAGGCATACTAGTGACACTCTGTTTGTCTATGTATTCACACATGTATTATGTTTCAGGTTAATACAATTCTAGCATGAATAATAAACATTTATCATGATATGAGGAAATATATAATAACTTTATTATTGCCTCTAGGGCATATTTCCTTGATCTCCCACTTGCACTAGAGTCAATAATCTAGATCACATCACTATGTGATTAACATCGATAGTTCACATCATCATGTGACCAACACCCAAAGGGTTTACTAGATTGATAATCTAGTTCACATCGCTATGTGATTAACACCCAAAGAGTACTAAGGTGTGATCATGTTTTGCTTGTGAGAGAGTCTTAGTCAACGGGTCTTTCACATTCAGATCCGTTATGTATTTTGCAATTTTTCTATGTCTACAATGCTCTGTACAAAGCTACTCTAGCTAATTGCTCCCACTTCCAATATGTATCTAGATTGACACTTAGAGTCATCCAGATCAGTGTCAAAAGTTGCATCGACGTAACCCTTTACGACGAACCTTTTGTCACTTCCATAATCGAGAAACATATCCTTATTCCACTAAGGATAATTTTGACCGCTGTCGATGATCTACTCCTAGATCACTATTGTACTCCTTGCCAAACTCGGTGCGATGTATACAATAGATCGGTACACACATGGCATACTTTATAGAACCTATGGCTAAGGCATAGGGAATGACTTTCATTCTCTTTCTATCTTCTGCCGTGGTCGGGTTTTGAGTCTTACTCAATTTCACACCTTGTAACACAGGCAAGAACTCTTTCTTTGATCTGTTCCATTTTGAACTACTTCAAAATCTTGTCAAGGTATGTACTCATTGAAAAAACTTATCAAGCGTCTTGATCTATCTCTATAGATCTTGATGCTCAATATGTAAGCAACTTTACCGAGGTCTTTCTTTGAAAAACTTCTTTCAAACACTCCTTTATGCTTTGCGAATAATTCTACATTATTTCCGATCTACAATATGTCATTCACATATACTTATCGTAAATGTTGTAGTGCTCCCACTCACTTTTTAGTAAATACAGGCTTCACCGTAAGTTCAGTATAAAACTATATCTTTGATCAACTCATCAAAGCATATATTCCAACTCGAGATGCTTGCACCAGTCCATAGATGGATCATTGGAGCTTGCACACTTTGTTAGCTCCTTTGGATCGATAAAACCTTCGGTTGCATCATATACAACTCTTCCTCCCGAAACCCATTCAGAATGCAGTTTTACATCCATTTGCCAAATTTCATAAATTGTGGCAATTGCTAACATGATTCGGACAGACTTAAGCATCGCTACTGATTGAGAAAATCTCATTGTAGTCAACACCTTGAACTTGTCAAAACCTTTTGCGACAAGTCGAGCTTTGTAGATAGTAACACTACTATCGTCGTCCGTCTTCCTCTTGAAGATCCATTTATTTTCTATGGCTTGCCGATCATCGGGCAACGCCACCAAAGTCCACACTTTGTTCTCATACATGGATCTCATCTCAGATTTCATGGCCTCAAGCCATTTCGCGGAATCTGGGCTCACCATCGCTTCTTCATAGTTCGTAGGTTCGTCATGATCTAGTAGCATGATTTCCAGAATAGGATTACCGTACCACTCTGGTGCTTATCTTACTCTGGTTGATCTACGAGGTTCTGTAGTAACTTGATCTGAAGTTTCATGATCAACATCATCAACTTCCTCACTACTTGGTGTAGATGTCTCAGAAACCGGTTTCTGCGACAAACTACTTTCAAGTAAGGGAGAAGGTACAATTACCTCATCAAGTTCTACTTTCCTCCCACTCACTTCTTTCGAGAGAAACTCCTTCTCTAGAAAGGATCCATCTTAAGCAACGAATATCTTGCCTTCGGATCTGTGATAGAAGGTGTACCCAACAATTTCCTTTGGGTATTCTATGAAGACGCACTTCTCGATTTGGGTTCCAGCTTATCGGGATGAAACTTTTTCACATAAGCATCGCAACTCCAAACTTTTAAGAAAGCGACAACTTGGGTTTCTTGCTAAACCACAGTTCATATAGTGTCGTCTCAGGATTTAGATGGTGCCCAATTTAATGTGAATGCAATTGTCTCTAATGCATGATCCCAAAACAATATTGGTAAATCAAGAAGAAACATCATAGATTGCACTATATCCAATAAAGTGCGGTTACGATGTTTGGACACACCATAACATTGTGGTGTTCGGTGGCGTGAGCTGTGAAACTATTCCACATTGTTTTAATTGAAGACCAAACTCGTAACTCAAATATTCGTCTCGCGATCGGATCGCGAAACTTTATTTTCTTGTTACGATGATTTTCCACTTCACTCTGAAATTCTTTGAACCTTTCAACTATTTCAGACTTATGTTTCATCAAGAAGATATACCCATATCTGCTCAAATCATCTTGTGAAGGTCGAAAATAACGATACTTGCCATGAGCATCAACACTCATTGGATCGCATACATCGGTATGTATTATTTCCAATAAGTCGGTAGCTTGTTCCATTGTTCCGAGAAGCGGAGTTTTAGTCATCTTTCCCAAAAGGCACGGTTCGCAAGCATCAAGTGATTCATAATCAAGTGATTCCAAAATCCCATCGGCATGGAGTTTCTTCACGCGCTTTACACCATTATGACCTAAGCGGCGATTGCCACAAATAAGTTGCACTATCATTATTAACTTTGCATCTTTTGGTTTCAATATTATGAATATGTGTATTACTACGATCGAGATCCAATGAACCATTTTCATTGGGTGTGTAACCATATAAGGTTTTATTCATGTAAACAGAACAACAGTTTATTCTTTTACTTAAATGAATAACCGTATTGCAATAAACACGATCAAATCATATTCATGCTCAACACAAACACCAAATAATATTTATTTAGGTTCAACACTAATCCCGAAAGTGCAGGGGTGTGCGATGATGATCATATCAATCTTGAAACTACTTTCAACACACATCGTCACTTCACCCTTAGCTAGTTACATTTTATTACGCAACTCCGTTTGAGTTACTACTCTTAGCAACCGAACCAGTACCAAATACCGAGGGTTGCTATAAACACTAGTAAAGCACACATCAAACACCAGTATATCAAATATACCCTTTTTCACTTTGCCATCCTTCTTATCCACCAAATATTTAGGGCAGTTCCGCTTCGGTGACCATTTCCTTTGCGATGTAAGCACTCGGTTTGAGCTTTGGTTCAGCTTTGGGCTTCTTCGTGGGAGTGACAACTTGCTTGTCAATCTACTTGAAGTTCCCTTTCTTTCCTTTGCCCTTTTCTTGAAACTAGTGGTCTTGTCTACCATCAACACTTGATGTTTTTCTTGATTTCTACCTTCGTCGATTTCAACATCACGAAGAGCTCGGGAATCGTTCTCGTCATCCCTTGCATACTATAGTTCATCACGAAGTTCTACTAACTTGGTGGTGGTGACTAGAGAATTCATCAATCACTATCTTATCTAGAAGATTAACTCCCACTTGATTCAAGCGATTGTAGTACCTGGACAATCGAGCACATGCTCACTAGTTGAGCGATTCTCCTCCATCTTTTAGCTATAGAACTTGTTGGAGACTTCATATCTCTCAACTCGGTATTTGCTTGAAATATTAACTTCAATTCTGGAACATCTCATATGGTCCATGATGTTCAAAACATCTTTGAAGTCCCGATTCTAAGCTGTTAAGCATGGTGCACTTAAACTATCTAGTAGTCATCATATTGAGCTAGCCAAGCGTTCATAACGTTTGCATACGCTCTGCAATAGGTCATCACCTAGCGGTGCATTAAGGACATAATTCTTACATGCAGCAATGAGGATAAACCTCCGATCACGGATCGAATCCGCATCATTGCTACTAACATTTTCAACACAATTTTCTCTAGGAACATATCAAAAACAAACATATGAAAGCAACAACGCGAGCTATTGATCTACAACATAATTTGCAAAATACTACGGGACTAAGTTCATGATAAATTTAAGTTCAATTAATCATATTACTTAAGAACTCCCACTTAGGCAGACATCTCTCTAGTCATCTAAGTGATCACGCGATCCAAATCAACTAAACCATAACCGATCATCACGTGAAATGGAGTAGTTTCAATGGTGAACATCTTATGTTGATCATATCTACTATATGATTCACGCTCGACCTTTCGGTCTCCGTGTTCGAGGCCATATCTGCATATGCTAGGCTCGTCAAGTATAACCCGAGTATTCTGCGTGTGCAAAACTGGCTTGCACCCGTTGTAGATGGACGAGAGCTTATCACACCCGATCATCACGTGGTGTGCAGGCACGACGAACTTTGGCAGCGGTGCATACTCGGGAGAACACTTCTTGATAATTTAGTGAGAGATCATCTTATAATGCTACCGTCAATCAAAGCAAGATAAGATGCATAAAGGATAAACATCACATGCAAATCAATATAAGTGATATGATATGGTCATCATCATCTTGTGCTTCATGATTTCCATCTTGTAGCACCACCATGATCACCATCGTCACCGGCGCGACACCTTGATCTCCATCGTAGCATCGTTGTCGTCTCGCCAAACTTATGCTTCTCGACTATCGCTACCGCTTAGTGATAAAGTAAAGCATTACAGTAGCGATTGCATTGCATACAATAAAGCGACAACCATATGGCTCCTGCCATTGCCGATAACCGGTTACAAAACATGATCATCTCATACAATAAAATATAGCATCACGTCTTGACCATATCACATCACAACATGCCTGCAAAAACAAGTTAGGCGTCCTCTACTTTGTTGTTGCAAATTTTACGTGGCTGCTACGGGCTTAAGCAAGAACCAGTCTCACCACGCATCAAAACCACAGCGATACTTCGTCAAATAGACTCGTTTAACCTTCTCAAGGACGGGCGTAGCCACACTCGATTCAACTAAAGTGAGAGAGCAGGCACCCACCAGTCACCTTTAAGCAACGAGTGCTCGCAGCGGTGAAACCAGTCTCGCGTAAGCGTCACGCGTAATGTCGGTCAGGCCGCTTCATCTCACAATACCGCTGAACCAAAGTATGACATCTTTGGTAGGAAGTATGACTCGTATCGCCCACAACTCACTTGTGTTCTACTCGTGCAAAAACATCAAACCATAAAAACCTAGGCTCGGATGCCTTTGTTGGGGAGCGTAGTAATTTCAAAAATTTCCCACGCACACGCAAGATCATGGTGATGCATAGCAACAAGAGGGAGAGTGTTGTCTACGTACCCTCGTGAGACCCGGCGAAGCGATCTGGCGTAGAGGAAGTAGTCGACGTTCTCCTCGCGATCCGACC
The DNA here is from genome assembly GCA_021437245.1 of Aegilops speltoides. Taxonomy (NCBI): domain Eukaryota; kingdom Viridiplantae; phylum Streptophyta; class Magnoliopsida; order Poales; family Poaceae; genus Aegilops; species Aegilops speltoides. The sequence continues at coordinate 231,849,559 of CM038141.1, forward strand.
GATCCGGCGCCGTTACTCGGCGCCCGAGTTCTTGACACACGTACAGCTCGATGGCGTCCCTCGTACTCGATCCAGCCGAGTGTCGAGGAGAATTTCGTCGACGACGGCGTGGTGACGATCTTGATGTTTCACCGGCAGCAGGCTTCGCCTAAGCTTTGACAGTATAACCGAGGTGGAATATGGTGGAAGGGGGCACCGCACACGGCTAAGGAACGATCCGTAGATCTAACTTGTGTGTCCTATGGGGTGTCCCCTGCCCTTGTATATAAAGGATGGAGGAGGAGGAGGCCGGCCAAGGCAAAGGTGCGGCCAGGAAGGGAGTCCTACTAGGACTCCAAGTCCTAGTAGGAGTCCTCCAAGAGGGGAGGAAGGGAGAAGGAATAGGAGGAGTAGGAAAGGTGGCCGGCCCCCTTTTCCCTAGTCCAATTCGGACTAGAGGGGAGGGGGGGCGCAGCAGCCTTTTTCTCCTCTTCCCACTAAAGCCCATCAAGGCCCAATACTTCTCCCGGCGAATTCCGTAACTCTCCGGTACTCGAAAAATACCGAATGACTCGGAACCTTTCCGAACTCGAATATAGTCGTCCAATATATCGATCTTTACGTCTCGACCATTTCGAGACTCCTCGTCATGTCCCCGATCTCATCAGGGACTCCGAACTCCTTCGGTACATCAAAACTCATAAACTCATAATATAAGCATCGCATCGAAACCTTAAGCGTGCGGACCCTACGGTTCGAGAACAATGTAGACATGACCGAGACACCTCTCCGGTCAATAACCAATAGCGGGACCTGGATGCCCATATTGGCTCCTACATATTCTCGAAGATCTTTATCGGTCGGACCGCATAACAACATCGTTGTTCCTTTGTCATCGGTATGTTACTTGCCGAGATTCGATCGTCGGTATCCAATACCTAGTTCAATCTCGTTACCAGCAAGTCTCTTTACTCGTTACGTAATACATCATCTCACAGCTAACTCATTAGTTGTAATGCTTGCAAGGCTTAAGTGATGTGTATTACCGAGAGGGCCAGAGATACCTCTCCGACAATCGGAGTGACAAATCCTAATCTCGAAATCGCCAACCCAACATACGCCTTTGGAGACACCTGTAGTACTCCTTTATAATCACCCAGCACGTTGTGACGTTTGGTAGTACCAAAGTGTTCCTCCGTAAGCGGAGTTGCATAATCTCATAGTCATAGGAACATGTATAAGTCATGAAGGAAGCAATAGCAACATACTAAGCGATCGTGTGCTAAGCTAACGGAATGGGTCATGTCAATCAGATCATTCAACTAATGATGTGATCTTGTTAATCAATCAACAACTCCTTGTCCATGGTTAGGAAACATAACCATCTTTGATTACCAAGCTAGTCAAGTAGAGGCATACTAGTGACACTCTGTTTGTCTATGTATTCACACATGTATTATGTTTCCGGTTAATACAATTCTAGCATGAATAATAAACATTTATCATGATATGAGGAAATATATAATAACTTTATTATTGCCTCTAGGGCATATTTCCTTCAGAACTACATGCTGGAGCTGCAAATAGTGTTAGAAATTTAATGGGCGGTGAAACGGCATCTACACGCGGTGGGTCGGGGGCACTGCAAAGGGCCGGTGGGGCAGGATGTAGGAGGTGTGGGCTGCAGCTCGCGATGGGCTTGACCTTCCTACAGCCGCGGGGCTGGACTAGGATAGCATCACCTTTTCCTCTTGCCTGAAAAAGAAATGATGTGCATGGCTGTGTGAGAGAACTAAATGAAACAACACTTAACTTTCTCAATTATACATATAGGTCAAATTGAAAATATTAGGATTACGCCCTAAAAAACTAGGATTACTGGAGCAAATTGAAAAACAAATGAACATTCTCAATGTATACTAAACGAAACACAGGCATATTCTCCATGATAAAAAGCAGTGTGTCTTTTCAGCCGAAACAAAATGGGCATCTCTGAAGTTTGAGTATGCTAGTACATGCATTTTTGTCTGCAACAAAATATTTCTACTTTGATTGAATCAGAGAAGAGAAACATTGTGCAGAGTGTGGATTCACAAAAATCAAGGCAAAATGAAGAGGCATGCCGGCATCATAATCAGTTTTCAAACAACAACAAAAGTTCAATTCTAGGTGACTCGTGTACTCCACGCCAGCGAGCTCGAATAGCCGTTAGAACTTGAAGGTGGCAAGGATTGGGGGAGGAGGCTGTAGCAAGGATCCAGGGAGAAGGCGTTGAACAGCCATCAGAACTTGAAGGTGGCATCGGGGTCAAGGAGCAAGCAAGGGTCTGGTCGGCGGGGCCATGGCCTGCGCTATGGACAACCAGATGAGGGGTCTCCGGTTGTGGCAGATCTGGCAGCCGCCATGGCCAGTGCCTGGCCTGCTGGATCTCCCTCTCCTCTACTGGTGAGGGGAAGCGAGGGGCGGCGGTGGGAGACGAGCTCTCCGGTGGTTGTGGCGGCGGCGGGCGGTGTTGATGGGGGCGGCAGCACGAGAGGTTGACGGGGCGGTGGTGGTCTGGGTTGCAGGGGGCGACAGTGGGCGGGGTTGCAGGAGGATGGCGGCAGGGGGGAGGGCGGCGGAGGACAGCTCGCCGGTGGTGTGTCTGTTTTGATGAACCGACCTTTTTTTAACATCAAGTTTATTAATAGAAATAATGGTTACATCCTCAATAAGAAGAGGTACAATATTTTCCATCGGCTCCTCGATCCAATCCCTAGTCATGGAACATTTAGTTATTCTAGCAAGCTCATGAGCTACTTTGTTCGCTTCTCTATTACAATGTTCAAAACTAATAGGAGGAAAATCACAAGCCATAAAAAAAACAATCCTAAAAAATTGCAGCCGCCGCTCCTGCAGAATATCCTCCGTTCTTCATTGTGTCAATGACTTCCATGTTGTCAGAATTGACAATCAGACGATTGCAACCCGCCTTTTGTGCCAACAATAAGCCAAACCTAAGTGCTAGTGCCTCCGCTGTCATAGCATCTGCACAGCACTCAATCTTCCAGTTTTCACCTACAATGAACTTTCCTTTGTCATCCTTGATAACAGCGCCCGTAGTGCCCCTTAGCTGATCATGGTCAAAAGAAGCGCCCACATTCAATTTAACAAACCCCATGGGAGGTCTGCTCCATCCTTCATTCTTCCATTCTGCCTTTGGTGAGTGGGCATTCACATAATCTGTTGTTATAGCCTAAATCCTAAACGAGGTTTGTGACGCCTCTTGCGACTTGCCCTCGTGAACTAGCTTTCGTCTATTCCACCACAAGTGCCACACGGTTATAGCAATCAGCTCCCGTGCATTCCGGGAGCCCAAGATAGAAGGTTCTTGATCAGGCGTAAGGAGTAGTACTTCAAGGACTGCCTCTCCTGCGCGATCCACCACAGAAGCTTTTTTAACCACTTCATATAGCTTCGAATTCTCTTACACTTCTTTTGCCTTTTGGGACAGAAACAACGTGTGTTTACTATTGTCTGATCCGTTGGGACATACTGGGCAAATTGGTGAAGTTTTTATGTGTCTATTGGCCAGCGTAACAGGACACGGTAGAAACCCATGAAGCGTACGCCCCTGGTCACCGTCCTTGGTTGATGAACCGACCTTGGTCAAACTAACGATCCACGGTCGAGCTCACCGTCTCTATCCGCAGCTCCCTGCCCCTGGTCATAGGCCATGGTAGCAAGGATGTGGCGTGCAATCCAGGTGAAATCCGTTGCTAATTTGCATCGGCAATTAACGGCAGACTCAAACAAACCCTTTGAACAACAAACCAGCCGTCCAATCAAACAAGCAGCTGAATCCATAGCAAGATTAGAGAGAGAGAGAGAGAGAGAGAGAGAGAGAGTCTCATGAACACATTTCCAAACGTGAAAAATCAATTATCAATCTCTTCACTCACACATACATCATTTCTCCCATTCATTTCTTTACACCACTCTGACTCTGCACACGCACGCACACCACACCACGGCTCCAGGCACAAGGCAGGAGACACACGCACAGTCAACTACTGACTGGAGCAACCCGATCTGAGTCACGAGCCCATGTAAGCAGAGATGGAGGGAGAGAAGGAAACACCAAAGAAGAAGAAGCCAAGTTCCAAGACAAACAGCCAAGAATGAGACTTGCCTACCACCCAAGCAAATCCATCGAGTCATCCTCTCTCTCGCCTCCGCCGCGCCATCACCTGCTGCGCCGGGCTCCCCCTTGCACTGCAGCCTGCCCCAGCACCGCCGCCTCTGTCGACGACCACAGCCAGCTTCACCGCCATTGACCTGCTCTGCTCCTGAGGGCTGAGATGTGGCGGAGGGAAGAAGAAGAGGAAGCAGAGAGGCGAAGAAATAGAGGGGGCGGAGGGAGGTTTGGACAGTGCTATCAAGCCCTTTTTCTACGGCCTCACCAGTGACGGCCGCATCCACTTCTCATTGGCAGAAAAGTGATCGGTCGAGGTGGCCACGGACTAAACTAATGCCGATGGTTAGCGCATGGACAGGGCTCTCTTGGAATCTACACGCACTAAACTAGAGTACTAGACGAGTTGGGATCTTGAGAAATCTCCCACCTTTCTATATCACCATCCACTGCCGCGGAGTGACGGGATCCAGCATTCGCCAATGGCAGTTTCGTCAACATGCATGGCCCATGGGTGGTTGATCGGATTGTTGTGGAGTACCACTACTAGAATCTGGACGACAACGAAGTTATTAACAAGAAGAAGAAAATTCTACAAGTAGATGACGGTGCACGCACACGCCCTTGTAACCGCCGGAAAAGGCAAGTATGTGTGCATGGAGCACAAGAATTTTTCGTACGAATTCGCTTGTTCAAAACCAGAAACTGAGGGATTGATTAATAATAAGTAGTATCTGATCATCCAAGACATACTATATAGATGCCGCCCCGAAACACGGGAACTCAAAAGGGTGGAATTAGGAAAGCTACGGAAAATCTGGGTGGCATATACACTCAACCCCTACAGGAATCAATGGCACACGAAAATTCAAACAAACGTTGGCACTCTTCAAAATTTCCGCTTGAATTACTCACTAAATAAGGATTTCAATTCTTGATAAGCTGTTCCTTCGTTCGAAAAGGTTTTTTTCTATAGGAATTCAAGCTTCCAATATTTTAATTTCTTCCCCATGGAACCACAAATTTCCCCTCGCTGATGAAAAAGAAATGGCACGTCTTATAGCACCCTTGTTGGGTGCTGATTAATTAAGGGTGGGCTGGCCGGTCACCACTCCCAGTAGGCAGGTAGTGTACGAACACCCCGGTATTATCGCTAATGGGTACATCATTACATATTGAGATGAGACAGCATGCTTACAACTCTGTCGGCGCGGTGTTCAGATAGTAGACGGAGTAGGCCATGTACCGGTCAATCGATTATTTCAAATATAATTTTCTTCTAAAAAAATTAGAATATTTTTTTCTTTAAGCAAGGAGCTATGCCACTGTTTCTCAAACTTAATTCCATAAATGTTGATTCGCAAAAAATTCCATAAATGCTACTATCATTTTTTTTGAGATGTAATGCCACTATCAATTATGTCTTCTTTTCGATAAAGGATGTTTTTATTAACTCAAAATGTAGCATCAAGCAGACACAAAAAAAAGAGCAATACCAACTTTCTACATAGTCAGAATGCACACGTCCAACAAAAGTAAAGATAAAAAGACGTAACAACATCATTAAAGCCATAAAAGACCGACACTATGCCAATGCCTATATTACAGGAGAAGGTGGACCGGTCCGGAGATTATACTGACACCTATATTGGGAGATTATGCCTATATTGTAGGAGCCGGTGGACCGGTCCGGATCTCCGGATCAATCCACCTTCTCCTGCAATATGGGCATATGCATAGTGTCAGTCAGTTTAATCGAATCCAATCTGGAGAGAAGATGTTTCCATGACACGATGCGGGGCCAATGAAATCCTATCGAAAAGAAATATCCGAAGGAGATAAGCTGAGGACTTGCACAAGAGTATTATTCTTATTGCGTACAATGCGGTGCACGGCTGAATATTTTTCCCGGAGAGTGGCATTGCCTAACCACTTGTCCTCCTAGAAATGAATCTCCAAGCCGTCCCTCACAACGAACAATCCAAAACGAAAAATGTGTCTCTTTGTCGCTATTAGGCCTGCTCAAAAGTGTGAATCTCTAGGTTTTCAAAATGCCTCGGGCACAACCTTTTGGCCCAGATAGTTACTGGGTGATAGGGTTTGTCAAACATCATCCTTAGTAAGTAGTTTGAATAATCATTTACAAAGTAAGGCATCATTCATAACCTGGAGGTCATGAATGTCTAGACCACACAAACCACACTCCATTTGGTTAGCCGATACTTTTTTTTCTTTTTACTGTCTCCTTGGCCCATCAGCCAAAGCTTCGAGGAAGGTTTTTGATGCACTATCGACAGCGGAGTGGGCGCATGACGCGGGACCAGAGTTATCGATGCAGGCAATCCACGAATACATGGCCCTTTAGGCGCGGCTGGAACAAGTGAGACTACGCCACGAGGAGGTGGACACAATCGCATGGGCCTGGGACAAGACTGGAGATTTCTCGGCTCGATCGGCCTATCAAGCTAAGTTCATGGGCCGCGAGGTCATACCCACAACAGAATTTACCTGGAAGTCTAGAGCACCACTGCAATGGCGATTCTTCGCATGGCTCGCAATACAAAACAGATGCTGGACCTCAGATAGACTCGCCACGCGTTGGCTGGATCACCAGGAGGTATGCCCTTTCTGTGCTCAGCATGAGGAGACCATTGAGCATATCTTACTCCAATGTGTCTTCTCGCGGGAGGTATGGCTAGTCGTGTGCTCCGCTATGGGCAAGCCCAACTAGATGCCACGACCGGATTTGAGCCTAGGGGATTGGTACATCATCACTCATGGGAGTGGATCACGAGCAAAGAATGACGGAGCCATCTTCCTTCTGATAATGTGGGAGCTATGGAAGCATCGGGACGCCATTTGTTTGACGGTGCATCTCCCTCCCTATGTGGGATCGTACGACGCATCGAAGAGGAGGGACAAACTTGGAGCAAAGCCGGGATCCTCATAGGGGATGTAGAGCCTCTATTTGGAGCGTTTATGTGGTGGGCGAGTCAGAGTAGTTAGCCTAGGTTTTCTTTTTTGGTGGAGTTGGTTCACATGTAACTTGTAACATGTACTAGCCAACGTGGAGGGGTCTTCTTCCCCCATCCCTTTTTTAATATATAGTATGCACACTCGTGCATATTCGAGGAAAAGTATGGATCTAAAGTAATCTAGTGTTTGTAAGACCCCTTTTGGAAGTTAGTAAAAAAGAGCATATGGAGAATCATAATTGATTGAAACATGTTCTCCTCCAACTAAGAGCAACTTTTCTTTCCACCTCAATTGTTTTTCTAGGCGCTCTTCTACATATTATCAATATGCATTGGTGAGGCACTGATAATAGATCTGGATTCCTAAATATTTAATAGGGAATTGTCCTTGTGCACAACCAAATAGGTCCACGTATGCGGCGAACACCTCATCGGCTTCTCCAAAGCAGAAAAAATCACTTTTATGAAAGTTAATTTTAAGGCCTGACATTTTTGCAAATGCTTAAAGCATGAACTTCATGTTTCGAGCCTTCTTCAAGTCGTGTTCCATACAAAGAATCGTGACGTCGGCATATCGAAGAATCGAGAGGTCATCATCCTTAAGGTGTGGCACTACTCCTATAATATGACTTTCTTGCTTAGCATGATCAATCAGGATGGCCAACATGTCGGCAATAGTGTTAAATAACACTGGAGACATGGGTCACCTTAATGTAATCTCTTTTTGTTAGAAAGTAATGGCCAATGTCATCATTAACTTTGACGGCCACACACTACCTCTGGTAACAATTTTTTTGGATCCACTATCGTCATTTCTCTGAGAAACTATTCATTTTGAGAGACTATTGGAGGACGACCATTTCAATTTGTCGTAAGCCTTTTCAAACTCAACCTTGAATACTACCCAACTCACATTTTTCCATTGCATCTCATCAAGAGTCTCATGTAGGATTATTACTGCACCGGATACATTTCAGCCTTGCATGATAATTGTTTGAGATGGCAGGACCACATGGTCTGCGGCCGCATTGAGTTAGTAGTTACCTTGGTGAAAATCATGAAGATGGCATTAAGGAGGCATATGGGTCTATATTGTTGGATCCGCTAAGCCTCCTTAATCTTTGGCAACAAAACAAAATTGTCAGTAGTAAGCCTAGATAGGTCAAGTTGGCCGGCATGAAGAGCATTGAACAATTCCATACTATTAGACTTAATGATACCAAAAGTTCTGATAGAACTAGAGAATACTCTGCGCGTTGCTTCCTGAATTGGTTGATAAAAAATGGGTTGATACATTAGAATCAAAATTAAGAATACACATGACTTATTTATATTTTTATTATGTATAGTTGTAATAATATTTATTGAATATAAGTAGAAGAATTGAATGAAATTTATTTCTCCATCCATGGTTGAACATTGTCGTGGATCTTTTCTCATGCATGATTGCATGTTGAGGTGGGCCTTATCTCATTAATAGTTGTATGATGAGGTGGCATACTTACATGTTGAGATAAATAACTTAGTGGGGATGACACTTTTAGCTATATAGGATTATACAGGGAAGCCATCAAGACCTGGAGCTTTGTTATGTTCCATTTGGACACCGCATATCTCACCTCCTCTTCAGAGAAATGCGTGGTAAGGATATCATTCTTTTCTGACGTGACTTGTGGAATATCATATGTTCGGGCCTCATCAAGGGTGACATTCCCATTATCTAGTGCCCCGAACAAAGATTTATAGTATTTGGTGATATAGCGTTTTAGTTCCACCAAACCTTCAATTTGGTCTCATCTTTTTGGACACTAAAAATACATTTCTTACTATCATGTCCATTGGCATCAGTTGGAAATATCGTGTATTGTTATCTCCATCCTATATGAAGTCACATTTGGACCTTTGGTACCATTTCACTTCCTCTTCTCGCAAGAGATATGCAATCTTCCCATTGGATTGATTTTTCATGTCAATTTCTTGTAGAGACAAGATGTGAGTTTCTATGATTTAGTTGAGATCATCAATAATGGTAGAGAGGCGTTGTTTTTTCTTGTTGATATGACCGGTATGTTTCGCCCATCAGCTTGGAATTGCCTTGTGGCGCATATTTTAAAGTTCTATATCTAGATTGGCGTGGAAATAAAGAAAAACATCCTACAAACCAATCATCCTAAGGCACGAAATCATCCCAGGATTCTTTTGTAACTAGAGATGGCACCCTGCACATTGCTACGGGAATTAGTAGGAATCATTTTTATTGATATTTGATTTTATGAAACATCAGTATTTAGAATAATATGAAAACTGGAACTAAAATAACTATAGGTTATTGTATTTGATTATAGTATAGTTGTAGAATATTTATTGAATATGTCTAGCATGTATGGAGCATGTTAATCGTGGGGTCTTGGTTGAATATGTGGAGCATGCATGATGCATGCTAAGGTGAGGTCTTTTTTCATGCATGGCGATGGCTTTGTGAGTTGCTATAGTGCATGTTGAAAGAATTGAAGTTAGTGGGGAAGTATGTAGGATATAGGATTCCTTTTGAACCAAATAGCCTTGTATAAAGAACACAACCAAAATACTACTTACAAAATGTCAGCACCTCGACAGATCGACTTGCTCACACTTGGGAATGAGGAACATGATCAAATTTGAAGAGGAATTGGTGCATTTTAGATGTATTCCACCAAATCTCCCTGAAGTGGACTTGATGTGAGCATATGAGCAACTCTAGCAGGGTCACTAAGATGACATCCTATAAAATGAGTGTACAACACACTACATAGTATTTTTGGAGGCCGTCAACGCAATCTGCAAACTCAAAATCGCCAAACCTCCATGTTAAAAAATCACATTTCATTTTTTGTGCATATCTTGGAATTTCTAATTCTAGATCGAGACATTAAAACAATGAATAAAATTGGATTGGCACTCAAACAAGACTAGAAATAGTTAGAACTATAAGACTAGACGATAGGCAATGTCACTATTTGATATCTCTAATAACCAATGCGGCCTTCCGATGCCGCCAAGTTGGAGATGTACAGGACCACCTTTTCATATTCGGAGGATGATCGCTCGATGGTGGCCATGCGACGAAGAAGCTGGACCTCAAGGCGCCATCTGCATGTGAATATGGTTAAATGCATAGTGGACCTTACGGTTGCATTGCTACGTGATACCCTGGAGCTCTGGGCCTTTGGATCCATGGACCTCTCGGCCCGGATCTTCGGACCCATCCAGACCTCCAGGCTTGCCTCAAAGCAAGTTGGTGGGCTTGGCTCATGTAATCTCCCCTACCTCCACACCTCCTTGTGAGAAGTTACGGTCATACCCCTGCACTTTCCAAGGTTGGGAAAGCATTAGAGGCTAAACCAAGACATATCTTTCCTCATCAATCTTCTCAGGTGGGGTCAAAGCCTCCCTAGTGGAGATGACTTCATTGGAGTTCAAGACCTCCCATGTGGAAAAGATTCCTCTTGTAATACAAGCCCTCCATATCTTGGAATTTTGAGATGAACTATCTACATGTTTGCTCTTGCGTTTGATGTTGTTAGATCAGATTGACTTCATTGGAGTTCAAGACTCCCTTGTGGAGAGGATTCATTCTGGAATACAAGCCCTTTCTTGTGGAGAAGATTTCTCTTGGTATGCAAGCCCTCCCTTTGGTGAAGATTCCTCTTGTAATCCCAGCCCTCCATCTCTAAGGATATTGGGATGGATTATTTACTTGATAGCTTTTGTCCTTGATTTTTGTTAGATCAAACTGTGCCTCCTATGTTGACTCTTGGTTACATACGAGTAGTTAGTGTCGAATCTTGTCTCCTTCATGTGTTTTCCTTCTGGATCTTTGTTCTTATTGTGTTCTTTCTAAAATACACATCCAATTCTTGAATATCGAGCCAACCCTATGAGTTGCCACATATTATGTGGTATGAAGAGCAAAATTTCCACGAATTGGATCCCCTATCCCCACTTGGTAGCCCCTTTTTTGCCCAACTTCAAAAATCTGCACCAAAAATAGACATACGCAATTTCAAGTGATTTTGTTGGATTTCATGAGAATTGGTTGGTTTTGATCCATGGATCACACGCAAAACTAGTTGATCAACCTTCCTTTGCATGGATTTGGCCTTATTTGTTCCTTTTCCCAACCATTTTTACCTCAAAAAAGGAGTTCTTTCTTCTGGACCCTATTGTTGACCTCAAAGACCCCCGCACCTCAGATATCTGCCCTTTGAGTGGTATGCTCTCTAGACATCCCGGAGCTATTACGTACGGTTTTCAGGGGGGGTCCGGCCGGCCAACACCCACCCGACTGGAGGGACTGAGAAATTAATCGAGTACAAAACTTATCTTCAAGCTTTACCTTATTTTGATCATTTAGAGGGCGATCGTGGAGTCACTGAATGAAGTCCTCCCTCCCTTTCTTTCGTCCCTTTTACACCGATGCTCTGGTCTCCAAAATTTTAACAAATGTTTCTTCACCGCTTTGGTCATACCCTCAACACCCGGACTCAAATTTCGATATTCTTGGAATCATTCTGAAGCTATAGACATGCTTAAGATAATAACATTAGTTCCATATCATTTGCTTGAGAACATTTTGGAAGAAATTCATCAAATTCAAACAACCCTGACAAGCTCGCTTCGTCGCTTCGTCCGATAAGATCAGGAATTTTTTACAAGGTTTGGTCATATTGGGATTAACCATTGGGAACCCTCTACATCAAATTCGACTACGTATATCGCCCTCAAATAGGTCACCGGTGACGAACACTTAATCCGTTTGGACATCTTTGCCAACAACAAGGCTAATGCATTCGACTTCATCAAGGGTAAAGGTCATGTGAAGTATCCATTCTGTCATAAACTTACTCTTCTTTTGTCAATGCATTTAATAGTTCTTTGCCCCTGAAATGCGCAGGGGCATGCAAGTGCGAGGGCACTCGCCTGACAAGTCCTTTTGCCCGCTCGTTTTGCCTCGTGATTCGTGCAATAGTTCAATCCCGCATGAGAGCACGGTAAAAAAGAAAATCCCTCAAGAAGTTTTAAGTTTCAACGATGAAACTTTCGGCTTTTGTATCTAAAACTGTCAAGTTCCAACCAGTTTCAGAGATATAATTTCAAGCAATTTTTTCTATCGGTCATAGACACAAAATAATTAATTTTTATCGGTCGCTCGTACTAAGTTTTAACATCAAAATGTAATATCTTTTTTAGAAAACATCAAAATTCAAAATGGATCTTGTTTGAAAGCGTTGGTCACGAGAAACATGAATATGAAAACAGAACTTAATTTGAAATTTTTGTTTATAATACTTAAAACTTATAAAATCAGAAACCAAAATAAAAAGCAGGCACCAGGGCATGCATGCCCCGCACTTGCGTGCCACAAATCTTCATCCTTCTTTGCCCCCCTTTGCATCAACTTTGATCCCACCGAGACTAGCTACTTGAGTACTTCGGGCTTCATGAACATGACAAGCATAGTGACATCTTACGCATCATTTGGTGTCTTGTGGTTACTCTGTGCAATATCTTGTGATAGTTTGTCTTGCAATTTTGTTCAAGGCACAAAGAAAGAAAGCAAACGAAAGAAAAATGTTCAAAAAGTAAGAAAGAAAGTTTAAGCAAGAGGGAAAGAGAAAAAATAAATAAATGTTCTTCTTATAGGGAAACGTCAAGCTTGAAAGTCGGTGGAGTGGTGCTAAGTTGCGAACATTTGACCTATCGTGCAATCAAGCAATCGTCTCTCCTTAAGTTTGTGCAACACGAGCTTAGTCTTCGATAGGGCATTCTTATATGCTCTTTCCGTTGGTTTCACAAGCCCCCATTATCTTTGAGTGAGTTCCTACTTCTCGATATTACATTTGTGATCAACTTCGTTGCTTTGAGTTCATTGCGGATCTTTACTAATCTTTTCAATACCTTGATCAACTTGTTGCTAGATTTTGTTTCCACTAACCTTACCAAGCTCCATATATAGGCTTGTTGTGAGTGTGTAGATGTGTGGATTAGGTTCTTTGTGAAATTTATCTCTCATTTCCAAATGTCAATCGAGAGGTTTTACGATCTTTCACTTTCATCGGAAATAGGTAACTTTGGTATAGTTCATTTCCTTTTGATACTTGCATATTGCTCGAGTGTGACTTGTCTATCCAGACCTTGAAGACCAAGTAGACCTTTTCACCTATGTCACAAAAGAACAACATTTAGGTTTCCGCGGCCTAATAATTAGCAACAATGCAAGATTGGAAGAGCGTGTTTCCAACCTCACCAGTGAAATGCGTGAAGCCGACATTTGCCAAGATGAACATCAGGATACAAGGTTGAAAGAGCAAATGGACGAGTTACACACCATAATTACCAACCACAAGTCCAACGCTTTGACTTCACATTGCCCTGGAAGGTCATCAAATTCCCACCGCCCGAAGCACTCCTCCTTATCAAGTTCACACTAATCAAGACAAAACCACCACCCCGAGGTACAAGAGCCCAATCAAGCTCCACCTCGCCTGACAACAATTGGCTCAAGAACGTCTACCTGATTGTGAACGACAGGACCGTGAAGCTCACAAACATTGTTATCGTGAAGCACATGACCAAGCACAACATGATCGTCAAGAAGAGATGCAAAGTTTGCAAGACTAAGCTCCTCAAGCTCAACTTGCACGCCAAGGTGGAGAAGCTCAACACATGGAACAAGCAGGCATCACGCTACAAGCTCAACAATGCATGCCCGCCCGCGGCGCAAGTTCGTCAAGCATGTGAAACGCATTGAGCGAAGCAACAATGTATTGATCAACAAGACTAATGCACGCCGCCTAGCGGCGCAAGCTAGTCAAGAATGTGAAGCGCATTGAGGGGAGCAACAATGTATTGATCAACAAGACCAAGACCGTCGCAATGCAGACGAAACTCACCGAGAACACCAAGAAGAATGTCATGTGGTCAATAAAGCTCGGCTCGAGCGTCTCTGACGCTACAAAGATCATGTTGGGAGTCCATCCCCTCTTCGACAGGGCCTCTATTTTTGTATATGGATGTCATTTGTAAAATATACTAACAAGTACGCGTAATTACTAAATATATGTATCTCTACTAATAAAGTTTGGGTTGCTTCTACCCGTTCAGCGTCAGCATTTTTATAGAAAACCCCTTCTAGTTTTAGGTAATTAACCCACCATCCACATTTAAGTAAGAAAACAAACCGTTTTACTGTTTTACATAACCCCCCCTTTTCTGGTAAATAACCCGCACTTCACCATTAAGTGACAAAAAATAAACCGTTTTTGCGTTTTAGCGGAAAACCACATGTCGTTTTTATAATAGAACCAATCTAGGACAATTAATACTTTTATTAAATACCCCTTATCTTTTAATCCCTAACTCTAATATTAACATCTTATATATGAAATTTGATTAAAAAAATGTGTAGAATATGAATATGATGTTATTTTACCTGTAAAATATTTTGAAAATGCTATTTAGAGTGCAACATTAATCAATAGTGCACGATCCATCTTTTCTTTTGTACCGACACCGACCCGGATTGCAATGAACACCCCACTAAAACCAAATTGGAGACGAAGAAAAAATATTGATAACCGTGCATGTACACCTTGACAAAATCTTGCATGAAAAATGCAGATTTCTCATCTTATGTCGAGAGAGAGAGTCGCCTCGGCAAGACCTATTGAGGTCTTAGTTATGGTTATTGGTTTAGAGCCATGCGGCGTGCGGTATTTTCTTCTCCCTTTGCAACGCACAGACTCTTTTGTTAGTAGAATAATAAGATCAAGATTAATTGAGCCCAGTGCTATATTACAAGAATGCACATGTACATTCCAAATAAATATATCAATAACTCGGATGTACAACTTGCTTTCAGAAAGGAACATATAAATATATGAACGTCATGAACCGGAAAAATACAAATTTGTTCTTATCCAACATGCAACCCTTTGGTTAGAATAAAGGAGTGGTGGGGCTTAAACCTAGAGGCTAGAGATGGACGTGGGATTCTAAACATTTCTTGTTGCTTTTCTTGCGTGCAAATGATGGAGACAGCATTGCAGAGTTATTTATAGTGGAAAAAGATGATTCCGGATAGCTATGCATAGAACGTACGTACAACCTGGATGGAACTTATCCATCTCACAACCTTTACCTTAGAATCTAGTATAAGAGACAAATAGAGACCTAGGGTAGCATTTCTAAACCTAGGTGCATCTGCTTCAATACGTGCAAATTCGGAAATAAATAGCAAAAAAAATCAAAATATTTTAAACTTCTGGACACCAAAGATGCCTGAACTTCTCTAGGTGCTTGTAGAGTTTGGTGGCGAGATGACATCGCAGGAGCTCGATACAAAAATAACAAAATCAGATCTTACAAATAACACATTTTGGAGCTCCGATTTTGTTTTTCCTGGACGGAGTTCCTGCCGAAGTCACCTCGGCACTAAAATTTCAAGTACCTAGAAAATTCGAGCATATTGTTCTCAAGAAATTTCATTTCTTTTTCTTCGATTTACTATTCACCCAGGAGTAGATGAGCTAAATGTCAGCTATGAATTAACGTCTACAATTAGGAATATAAGAAAGTAGCAACATTGAAGTGACGTAAACATAGAATGACAGCAAAAATACGTGGCTACTAGATCGTAAGTAAACTTTTTTGAAGATCACATCATATTTTAAAGCACTTCATTAATCGCTCTATGATTTGGTAATTATCACTCCTTTTATTTTCTCATTATCAAGAAATATAAATAGCAGCGGGAACCAATATCATCTGCTCTGTCTTCATATTGAACCTAAATATAGATATCCAAAAAATCAGTGACCTAGTAAATGGAACTGATTCATTTCATTCTAAAAAAAAGAACTGACTCACTTGCTAGGTAAAGCTAAAATTCCACTGGATCGTGCATTCAGATGTGCAACTCGATCAGCAGGCGAGTACCACGAAGTTTCGCAAAAGCTTGCATGGTAACTTTTTCTGAAAGGAAAACTTGGGGTAAAGTGGATGCGACAAACCTGAAACTTCAGCTTTGCAAGTGTCAGCAATCTCGTCTGCTTCACACCTGTACATGCATGATCCGAATGCTTGCACACGTGTATGTGAGTGTGTGACATTCAGCTCATACAAATCCATAATAACTGATGGTGTGTGATATCACCACTGGATTTGGGCCTCGACAACGTGTCATTATGTGCTGGGAGTCATCCAGAGACCGCAGTGCTGTGTGTGCAGCTGTTACATCTAAGAGCATCTCCAGCCGCGCCCCCAACAGGACCCCCAGACGATTTTTTCGGCGACGGCACCAAAAAAACGGCCCAGTCGTGCCCCAGGACGACGAAAAGCGCCGGTTCGGTCCTTTCTTCCGCCCGTGCGCAGAGCGAACCAGCGCTTGAGGCGCTAGGGGCTCGGCGCAAAAAAGCGCTGGCCGCCCACGCCGTCGGTGAAAAGTCAAGATTTTCTTCCCGACTCGCCTCCCCCCGCGCTCGCCGCAACTAGGTATATCCGGCGCCGCCCGCCGCCTTCACCGGTAGATAGCCATTCCCGGGAAAAATAGCAGAGGTTCGCGCGACAGCCCTCCGACACCGGTTGGTGTTTCGCCGCCGTTCTGCGCGGAGGCGGTTTAGCGGCAGTGCACGCCCACCGCGCACAAGGTGTTCGGCGATTTTCCGCCTCGGCGATGGACTCGGATGAGCGAGAAGTGCTCGCCTTCGCTGGCTTGGAGGAGGAAGCCGAGGCCGACATCCGGAAGAAGAGCATCTCATGGTGCTTTCGCCGCCTCGCCATTCTTTGGCGAGCAATGAAAAGCCGCGGCGAGGTGGCTCGGCGCCGGGGCGGGTGAAAGCAAAGAACTGACATCGTCTCGAAGGCTACTGCATGCTCTACTTAGACTACTTCGCCGATGCTCCACTTCACGGCGACAGAACATTTCGGCTCCGTTATCGGATGAGCAGAAAGCTTTTTCTCCGGATTGTGAATTCCATCCAGGAGTTCGACAACTACTTCAAATGCAAGATGGATTGCACCGGCAAACTTGGATTCACCTCCATCCAGAAATGCACGACAGCGATGAGGATGCTTGCATACGGTGCTCCCGGTGACTCACAGGACGACTATGGGCGTATGGCCGAGTCCACCAGCCTAGAGTGTTTCTACAAGTTCTGTCGGACAGTGGTGGCAGTGTTTGGACCGCAATACTTGAGAACACCCAATGTGGAAGACACTGTTCAGATCCTAGCACAGAATACAGCAAGAGGATTTCCTGGGATGCTTGGAAGCATTAACTGCATGCATTGGAAATGGAAGAATTGCCCATTTGCTTGGCAGGGGATGTACAAAGGCGCCAAAGGCGGTTGTAGTGTGGTACTTGAGGCGGTGGCCACACAGGACCTCTAGATTTGGCACTCCTTTGGTATGCCGGGAACTCACAATGACATCAACGTGCTGCAGTGCTCTCCTTTCTTTGCCAAGCTTGTTGAAGGTCATTCTCCTCCGGTGAACTTCGAGATCAATGGACGGCACTACAACAAGGGATACTATCTAGCTGATGGCATCTATCCGTGATGGTCGACATTTGTGAAGACCATCAAAAACCCTGTGCCTGGAGGCAAGAACGCCTAGTTTGCGAAGATTCATGAGGCTTGCAGGAAGGATGTCGAGCGGGCATTTGGTGTGCTTCAATCTTGATTTGCTGTTGTCCGGTACCCCGCTCAGACCCGATCGAAAGATCAAATGTGGGAGATCATGACCTGCTGTGTCATCTTGCACAACATGATCATTGAGAGCGGCAGAAGAGCCGATGTTTGACGAACCATACCATAGGCGAGGTCCTTTTGCCCAAGTTGATCACCGACTACGGCAACTGGATCGCCTACCTCAAGATATCGTCGGAGATCCGAGACCACAGGTGCATCATCAATCGCAGCAAGATCTGATAGAGCACCTATGGAGGCTCAAGGACGACACCAGGCGCGACGTGTGATGAAATATGAGTTTTTATTTGTTGAACTATATAATTTGTATTGAACTATTTGTTGTTGTACTATTTTGTTAAAGTATTTGAATTTTCTGTGATGAAATATGTGATAAAAAAATATTTATGTTGATAATTGAACGCCGAGCCACGGCGAACCATGCCGAATATGGGTCTATTCTCGCCCATATGGGCCTTTTTCGCCGAAATGGGGCTTCAAAAGTGGGCCAAAACCAGCGATCGAGGCGAGAGCTAGGGCGACGACATTGGCGCAAAACCGCCCAGCGCTTGAGCAGATCGCCGGCTCACCCCGAGGCGATTTTATCATACTGGGGGCGAACAGTGGAGATGTTCTAAAAGCCTGTGGATCCTGACGGAGTGCTGCCATGTATGGATAACGCAGAGACTCTTCAGAGTGTTTAAACAGATAATCTAGTCAAGTTCTCTACAAGATGGATTAATAAATGGACATGTAAAAAGGAAAGGATGAAATCCATTAGACAAATTTGGGGTCTGTTAAATAGTGTACTGTTCATATACCGTTCTGATTCAATTTTTCTTTTTTGCTGAGAGCTACTCAAATGTCCAAATGCTCTGAAATTTGAAGCGCACCTCATGTACCAAATTATCTACCTTGCACAAAAAATTTGGATTTTTTTGAATTTTTTATGAATTGTTTCTTGACCGGGTGCAGCTGAGCCCGGGCTCAGAATTGAATATTCGATAGAACAGCAACTTCTACTGTAAAAAGGGATGAACTATAACTTCCTACCAAAGTACTCCCTCCGTTTCAAATTACTTGTCGGACATATGGATGTATCTAGATGTATTTTAGTTCTAGATACATCCATTTCAGCGACGAGTAATTTGGAACGGAGGAAGTAAGAATCATGCAAGTCTCAGTGATGCAAAATCTGTGGTAAAAAGATAATATCAATCAAATATACAGAAACTACTACGTGCATTTCTAGTGATCTCAGGAAGAAAGCTGATGGCTTAATATTGGCGAAAAGACAAGTAGATGGCAATAGTTTGTCTTTAGCATATTTGTTTAACCAAGGCATCCTCCATATGTTTGTATTTCAGATTCTTCTCTCCAGATGCGGGGTGCTGGCAAGGTGGTTCATCTCTGCATGCGAAGCACAGCTCTGTCACAAACAAATACTTGGTCGCGCAGGAAATGTGGCTGAAGGGAGAGAGAGGCTGCCACGAAATGCGGAAAGGAGGAGGCCATCCGGGTCTCAAGGGGACATTTATTATATCAAAGACAAATGAAAAGTGGAGTTTTGAGGCCGCTGCTTTTGCTTCTCTTTGTGCCCTTCACTTTGATCCAAGAGTCAACAGCCAAAAGTTCTGCTAAACAAATGCTCATTCTGGCACTTCTGACTGTTTACTTGTTTGCCTTCTCGCCTTTTGTGCCATTATTGTTGCCTGAATAGTCGACACGACTGGAAAAAAAAAAACTTCGTTTTTGCCACGTAGCCGAGCCGGAATCTCCGTTGAGGCAAACAAGCTGGGTGAGTGGGCAGTGGAGGAAGGAAGAAATTCCCCAAGATGCAACATGAGAAATATACAGGTCAGTGGCGAAAACAAACTTCCCAATAAATACTCCCTCCGTCCGGAAATACTTATCATCAAAATGAATAAAAGACGATGTATCTAGATGTATTTTAGTTCTGGATACATCCTTTTTTGTCCATTTTGATGACAAGTATTTTCGGACGGAGGGAGTATGTTGTTATATGTTGATCATCTAAGGTATATTTGCATTTGCACATTTTGACTATGCAGCTGATCTCATGATTTTTTTTTTTGACGATGTAGTGTACACATCTGTATTTGTAAGTGGCGGCATAAACGAAAGGGAGCAGATCCACATTCTATCCGAAGTTATTGTCAAAGAAAGACTCCGTCCATCCCATAATATAAGATCATTTTTCAAGCTACTAGTCTCACCTAGATAGATTTCAAAAATTGCTTAGAGTTTCAATAGTGAAGCGTACCTTTCGTGGCAGAGTCAGCAATGAATCTTCTGCAGAAAACAGAGTTCCATCCACTTTTCTCATGCATGCACTTGCCTTGGCCTGCGACAAAAGTTGCAGGGACGCAACTTTCTCAAAAATGTCTTCACAAAGAGTAAATAAGTAAGAACTTAGGATTGTACAACTTAGAAAAGGAGCTGACCATCATGCCATGTTTCACTCCAATAGACTATTTCATGCATTCCCGGATAGTATCAGTATAGGGTTAATGATACACAGAGATAGCTGAATTCCATATACAAGAGAGTAACATCGTTAGGAAATATATATCTTTATTGAGCATCTGTTTTCAACCCACTTGAAGGCATATGGCATATACAATGATTACACAACACATGCATTCAACACACTTCCAAGTTCCAAGAGGCTCGTTGGCCCGCCTGCAGAATGTTCGATCAAGAGTACACCGCTTATGCAGACCTTCTGGTAAGCTGATCCTTTGAAGTGCTCTCAAATATCTTGTCTGCGTTGCCCACCTCAAAACCATCGCGCCTGTGGTGTTCCTTGACCTTCAGAAAGTAAGAAAGCAGTAATTTCACTAGCAGATTAGGGGGGCAACTAAATACTGGCCGAGTAATACTACAGCAAATATATCCTATGCAGGAGAGTGTAGTATTGTACTACCATTAATAAATACTCTGATGATAGTATTAACTAACCTACAACTCTCATTCAAAAGGGAGATGGGACATTATTACTAAGTCGGCACAGGGGAACATAAACATTACAGATGCAAAGTCGCAGTCATGCTCATCTCGACACTTGGCAGTACATTTTCCAAGTATGGATTATGCAGGAAAGAAAACAGGCGAGTACGGAATAATCGATACATTCGTGACAAATTGTGCAAACCTCTTCATCTTGCAAATCTCTGAACTGTGGAAGTGGCAGCCGTTCAGCAAATTCAATATAGGAACGTGGAATAGATTCAGTGATTCCATCCGCAAAAGTAAATAATGATGAATCAGCTACAGTTGAGCTTTGCTGGAGGAGACCGTCAGGACTCACTGTTGAATTATATAGTAAATCAGTTTCTATTAAAACCGTGGTACAATAATTAAGTGGACATGTATCCTTCAGCTAATAGCTATTCTAAGAAGCCGCACATAATAGATAGATAGAAAGTATGTCAAATAAATGCAAAGAAACAAGTGATCTTATGTCCATGAAAAGCTATTATTTGAGATCTAGCTAACAGTTCATCCATATATATAACCACAAAAGGAAGACCTATCAGGAAACCAAAAGTACACTCTTCCTAAGGCCAATGCTACTAGAAACTGTGGTTAGCTGTAATGCCCTGGAATAAAATGAGATTCAGATTTTCAATACAAGTAGCTAAGGTATGAAATAGGTAGCAATTCGTCAAAATTCAACAAATGTGTGGCCAAGGACCTCTATCCACTAACACTGAATAAAATCTGGTTGGTTCAGGAATCAGCAACAGACCTTTCAAAATTCCTCCTTCTGTATTTAACTTGAACCCGTTGTCCTCCACAAATTTGTTGAATTTACTAATACTTCTGATATCTGACTCTAAGCGATGAGTGGAGACTGTGGCATGGTTCAGTGCATAGCCATTAACAAGAGTCCATCCAGCATATTCACTTTCCCTGGTGTCCAAATGGAAAGTATGGAGAGTCAACATGGCTAATAGAATAAAGAAATAAATGTATGAAAGACGGAATCAGGAAACTACTAAGCAAATGAAAAAAAAGGCAACTCCATTTCTTATGGAAATTGCACAGAATCAGCCATAATACGCAAACAGTTTTGTGGTGACCAACATAAGATTTAGCTCCTGGCCTATTGAAACAGTCAAGAGTATTTACATGAGTACCTAGATAAAACCTGGAAATCAGAATAAGTGGGCTTCTCCCATGTCAGCTCTCCAAATGTACTTGCAAGAACAGCATATTTATTTCCATTAGCTGATGTTTTGATGTATTTCCGTATAATTTCCTGCAGAGAAAAAGTAACAGATAAAATAAAACACAGTTGTATATATGAGTAAAAGATGGGAATAAAGCAGCTCTAGTGGCAGCCATATCAGAGCTCAGTAGTCAAATTCCCTGACAGCCGAGGTTAATGTCAGATTTTTCAAACTAAATATCTTAACACTAGTGCCAGTGCATAGAACATTAGAACCTACTCATCTCTGAGTATTTACTCTGACAGAACTACAGAAATAACCTAAGAAGAAACGGTTTTCAGAAAGCATTTTTTTCTACGGTGATATGTTTCAGTAGTCTTCTTCAGCTTCAACCATACAAAAGTGTTATGAGCTATGTCTGAAATTCCTTTAGCCCTACAAGCATATTATGAACGAACAGTTGTCCATACTACTACTAATATCTTAGACAAACAAACTGAAGAAATTAAGTAATCGTCGAGTATCACCTGGCTCGGAGCACTCAGCTCATCTACAAGAAGTTCAGAAATGAATATCCTTGGCAAAGGTCCATATATACCAGCTCTGGTGTATCCATCATTGTTGGGAGGGGAAAACCATAGTGCTCTTAGTTTTTTCGCTGGGAACCTTAGTTCTTCACGAGACTCGTAACCAAAATCAGTAAAAAATTCAGCAAGTGAGTCTATACCATAACCATCAACCTGCAGTTATAACAGACGGGAAATTGTCATAACAATAATCAAAATCACACAGTTTTGCATTATGTAACACAGAGCATGTAGAAAGCCAACTAAAAATTAAGCTAGTACTCACCCCAAATGTTCTGAAAGCAAAGTGATCAAAACAAATGTGGTCCCCATCGTAAGAATGGACAAGGTCCAGAATCTTTTCGGCAGTTGGATTCCTGCTCAAATAAACTTTTTGCATGTTTGAGAGAACTGACCGGAAAAATAGATCAGAACCCTGAAGTAGAAGAAAGTTAAGACTATTAGCTTGTTTCCCAGGAAATTTGAGAAGTAATCAATCCACAAAAGATGAAATAACAAGTATAAATCAAGTAAAATATAGCCAAAACTATTAGAAAGTATGAAAAACGAAGTGATTGAAAGTTTTCCCCATAGCCGATATATGGTATGGGAAAAATATTTCTTAAATAAATAATATGAATATTACTATTGTTGGATTACCATGACGCATAGGAAGAACAGAGGATTCTCTTGAAGAGGCTTGAGTCAACAGAAAATTTTCTTTCAGTGCAGTGTAAAGGGCTCTTTAGAGAGAACCATATGGATTTCAATCCTCCAAAGTTCATAGGGAAGTGTTTGGGATCAAAGAGACCCTCGTGTAAACGTCCCTTCTTACTTCAAAACTTGCATAAACTAACCCTCATTTTCAAGTTAAAAAATCAAAGAAGGAACAACTGTTTCAAGGCTGATTCAGAATTTTGAACCCAATAAAAAAAATTAGATGTGGGGTCCATCCTTGGTGATTACTAAACCCATGGCAATTGGATTCATTAGCTGAAATCTGCCCAACGGTCGCTACAGTTCACAGGTTTATTTGGCCCCGTTGGAAGTCTGGCTGAAGACATGGATAGCAGAGAAACGGAGGCACCAAAATTTGAAGTCACACACGATCCACACTTCACATCTCAGGAGGCCTGTTATGGATCGTCAGCTGGAAGAGCGCTTCCAAATAATTCCGAGGACCCAGGGTATTTCTTTAGTCCACTTGGTTCCCTGTTTAAGGTAGAGTTTTTTTCCTACTTACGACAACTTTCTGCAGTTCCTGTGCAGTAGTAACATGGTTCTAGAGCGCTTTGGTGTCTCCAGGCTTGGATCAGGGCCTCTCCTCCGAGGATAACAAGGTACTATCAACAGGACAGGAGCAGAGCAGGACATGCCCACCATCCCTAACGTTGGCGTAAAACTAGGTTCCACTTTGGGGCGCGCACGTACCTTGGGAAGCGGATCGGAGGCGGGAATGGGTGAGGGCGCGGCGCCGGTGGCCATGGCGACGCTGCGGCGGTGGTGGCGGAGACCGGACGGGGCGAGCGGCACGGCGACCACCGGGGAGCGGCGAGTGCGGAGGAGCGCAACGGCCGCGGGGAATCTCACGGCGGCGAGGGTGGCGCCGGCCATGAAAGGGTGGGGAGCGAGACGGAACGGAAGTGGACTGGGGCGGGGGTTCACTGGTGTGGCACGACAAGTAATAAGCAGGGAGCGATCAGCGGAGAGAGAAGTTGACAAGTTTGCACCGGAAGCGAAGAAGGACAGATGCTCCCGGCAGCTGGCAGCTGCCGTGGCAAGCAGCAGGAGTTGCGGGTGGATTTCTCCAAGCCAGTCACGAGGCCTATCCGGTTGGGCGAGGGCCTGCTCGGCTCGTCCGAGGTTTCACACGTGGCCCATTTGAGGGATAATTTTCTTTGGCCCAGGTCATATTTTAAGCCCAAAACCTTAAAAATGCACGCGCACTAAACGAAGGCAATTACTCAAAAAAAAAAACTAAACGAAGGCAACGGGCGCCCCGTTCTGGCCGCACGATCACGCTGCGGATCGCCCCCCGCGCGGCCAGGTGGCACCTGGTCAGATTGGTGCCGTCCACGGCCGTGGGCGGTTTTGTCTGCATCCGGACGCGTTGTGGCCCACCTGTAAGAGATAGAGGGGTGCAGGAGTAGGGGTCGTGGGCGGCGGTTTCGAAATATGTGCCTGAAATTCCTCTCGTTGGTTCTCTCTTCCCATTTCTCTCTTCTCCTTCATCTTCGCCTTCTTCTCCACCGAACGGGTCGCGGTACAGGTGAGGCCCGACAGAGTCCTCAAATCGACGGCGGGGTCGCGGGTGGCTATCTGCGCGGAGTCGCTGGTGCTGGTCGGCGTCGCAGGTATGCTCTGCTTTCTCCTCCCTCTCTCTGTCTTGACGGGGGACCGCCATTGTTGCGGGTTGTTGCGGTTGCGCGGATGCGCCGGACTGCGAGGGAAGCCTTCATCCCCTTCATAGGGTTCGAAACAAACACCAAACCCTCTCACTTTTGTGTCGATTTTGCACATCTCTTTATCCCCTTCGGTTTGAGTGCTCTCCTGTTGTTCGGTAGCACGCCCCCACTGTGGTGGGGATTCATGGCATAGAGATGTAGGTGGGGAAGGGCACGGGTATGATAGGCACCACGGGATGCTCGTCCATAGCACCCGATGTGTGCCCGTTTGTCCTCATTGTTGTTTGTTGTTCGGGTGCAGGGGTTTCAGATCTGTTCAGGACCGTTTGTTGGCGACTAAACAACCTACAATGTTCATGATTTCTACCAGCCTTCTACCAGTCCTTTTGTTTGTTGGTAGACGTGTCCTAGATGTGTGCAATGCAATGGCTGATTGGAGTAGTTATATTTTGATTAGTTGCAAAAAATTCTACCCAGTTGGTTGCATCCCTATACTAGTTGGCTGTCCACATGTTCTGCACCTTGCACTAGTTTGTCATGCTTAGTTTTGCTTCCTGTTTGCACTAGGTTGATTGTATATATGTTGTTCAGTTGCACAAGTTGCCTGCTCAGTTGGCTGCATCCCTATATTTTAGTTGGATGTTCACATGTTCTGCACTTTGCATTAGTTGTCATGCTTAGTTGGCTTCCTGTTTGCACTAGGTTGGTTGTCTATACACTGGTACGCGTCGGTGCTATACAAACGGTTTTTAACCCCTTTCCGCGACGACATTTGGAACCGTCGCCAAGTGAGTGTGGGCGATAAGGGGATCCTTCCCACACGACCCAGAAACCGTTGGGGATATGCCCTCCTGGCACACACGCTCGGCAAAATGAGGTCGTGTGCGACCGGTGAGCGCTCAAATACGGTTATACGTACAGTAGTGCAAAAAAAAATACAGGCGAAATCGTTTCCGGTCGTGAGTACATCTCACACAGTCAGTCCCCGCTAAACGTTTCATTCATATGTATATTCCACACAGTCCATCCAAGGAATACGTTTCCGTTAGTATGTACATCCCACACAGTTAATCCAAGAAGTATCAAACATTTGCGATGTGCACAACATCACAAACAGTATATAATTTCGAAGCGTGTGTGATAAGGTGACTATCGCAAACATTTAATAAGAAAGAACTATGTGCGATGCTATTATTAATCACACATGTTTTTTCTTGGCTGATCGTGTGCGTAGTGGAGATTGATCGCACACGTTTTTTCTTGGCTGATCGTGTGCGCAGTGGAGATCGATCGCACACGTAGCGGATCCTAAAAACGTGTCTGGTCCCCAGGTCTATCGCAGACTTTTCGCTTTCGCCAACTGTGTGCAGTGTAATCCTTGATTAATCTGTAATTAATCCCTAATTTAAAAAACATATGTTTTGAATTTGTTAGTAGGCAATCACTTATTTCATATCCAACCATGTTTATTACAAATATAGGTTCAACCACGAATGCATAATTTGATGCACAGGTACATATACTGAAGAACTACAGAAGCATCAAGTAAAGAATGATGAACCACAGTTGTACTAAAAACTGTAAAGAGAGAGGCGAAAGTCATTCTGGTTGCTGGAAAAGCTGAAACGGAATGCCCATATTGTACCCTCCTCCATGCGTAATGCGCGCACGACTCTAGGCCAACCCCTTGTGATGGCTGCCCGTCCATCCTTCACTGTCTTCATTACGACTTCTCGATGCTCATTGTAGTCCGGATGAAATACTTTAACCTTCATTGCGTGTCCACCAATCATATTGAAAGTGCGTTAGGTCGACTAAGGGGGGTGAATAGGCGGTTTTTATGAGTTCTTCAGTGAGAAATTTCAGGGTGACGAAATTCCTAAGTGAAGAACTACTTGCAGCGGAATAAGTACTCAGGTATAAGCATAACAGAGTAACAGCATAGTCATCATGATGAAATGAAAGACAAACACAGAGTACAGAAAAGCGTAAACACAGGATAAGCAGGATGAAGACAAAACATACTGAAGAAATAGGATTGAGGAATTAGAGAAAGTCTTCAATCAAAGTCTACAAACAGTAATGATCAGGTTCATCAACACATAACTGAGGAAATGAAAAGGGTTGAGGAAATAGAACCAGTAGGCTCTGTGAAGATAATGATTTGGTAGACCAGTTCCAACTGCTGTGACAGTTGTACGTCTGGTTGGAGCGGCTGAGTATTTAAACTCGAGGACACACAGTCTCGGACACACAGTCCTCACTGTATTCTCCTTGAGCTAACATCACACAGACATCGCCCGACAGTAGTGGTAAGTATTCACAGGTGACTTCCAAACCTTCACAGACTTGGTCACTCGGCAATCCACAATTCCTCTTGGATGCTCAGACCATGACGCCTAACCGTCTGGAGGATACACAGTCCTCAAAGGTAACAAGCGTCGGTTCCACACAGGAACAATCTCTTCAGTGATGCTCAATCACTTTGGGTTTTGTAGGTTTGGGTTTTCCTCACTTGATGATTTTCGCTCAAAGTCCTCGGAGGATGGGATACTCTCAAATGACAAGTGTCAGTTTCTCTCGGAGCAGCCAACCAGCTAGTGGTTGTAGGGGCGGCTATTTATAGCCTAGGGAGCAGCCCGACATGATAAGACATAAATGCCCTTGTCTGATATGACCGTTAGGTGGTAGGATATTTTGGACAGCTAGCGCGTGGCACAACAACGGTCGGATTTGAGGTTTGAATTCCTCATGGCTATCATGTTCATCACTGTGTAGGCAATTTGCACTGGCGAATTCCTAAGTCCTTAGTCAGAACAAATTCTTCAGAGACCAGAAGATCTTCGTCTCTGTCACTGAAAAAATCGACTGAACTGATATGAGGTTTCCAATGGCTTCACTCGAAGGATTGGGTAGGTGTAGGATTTTGAGATAAGCATCACTTGGAAATCAATTTCCTTAGTATTACCTCGACCCCCTTTAATAGTACGGTGTTTCCTATGACTCAAGAAGAAGAAAATGAAACTATGAAAACAAAAGTCTTCACGCTTCAGAGTCCTCGCATGAATATCCAAGTCTTCACGGCCACACCAATTTCTTCACTTTCAAAGTCTTCAGTAGAATCAAAAACTTCAGTCGAAGACATTCATTTTTAGGGGTCGACTTTCACTGTAAATATCAAACTCCTCATTGACTTATAGAGCCTGTGTACACACACAAACATATTAGTCCCTTAACCTATAAGTCTTCAATACACCAAAATCACTAAGGGGCACTAGATGCACTTACAGTCTCCCCCTTTTTGGTGATTGATGACAATATAGGTTTAAGTTTTCAACGGGGATAAACATATGAATTGAAAGTACTCAATATTGAGGAATTTGATTGCAAGATATAGAAGAACTCCCCTTGAGGATGTGCATAGTGAGGAATTTGCTTTTGAAGCAATGCACAATTTAAGAGTAGAATCATGGAGAACTCCCCCTATATCTTGTAATTCATACACGCATTTGACATATGAAATGAAGAATTTGAAATGCATGATGAAATATGGTGACTGATGTAATTCAGCATGCCTGCATAACAATAATGAGGAAATAGCATGGAGAAAAACAGAGCAAAAGTATAAGGTCACCACCGGACTTAAGTTTACAACTCATACAACAAAAGCTTCAGAAGAGCGAGAGTTGTAACTTAACAAAAAAAATGCCCATATATATATAGACCCGCTTGAAGACTAACTCAAATTTCTCCCCCTTTGTCATTAAATGACCAAAAGGGACAAAAAGTGAGGACTAACGCCCCTGAAGAATTTCATTACGAAGTCGATGGAGGAGTGTCACGTTGTTGGGGTCGTTTGTTGTAGCCGGGCCTGCCGCAGTGGCGTCCAGATCTTCATTTTCATCAGTATCGCAGGATGAGGAATATGAACTGGGCACTAACGGAGGAACTTCAACCTTCTTGAATTTTTTTGGAGGAGGCTTAGACCAGCCAAAGTCCTGCTTGAAGCCCATCTGCTTGAGACCCTCATCACCATAGAGATGAGACAGAATAGCCCATGTGCGATCAAAACTTCATTGAGGTCGTAATGGTTCTTCTTCACTGAATTATATGTGGCAGTCATGTTGTGAAGAATAGAACCAAACTGCCGCTTTACCCATTTATATTGTGATCCACCTTTTGATGAAGACTGAGGAGAAGCTCATGATCAGTCATCACCCTTGGAGCTATTGCCTGAGGACTTTGCTTAGATGCATTGGCGGCAGAATCATGAGTGGCGGAGTCATCATTGGTGGAGTATGAAGCAGGTTTGCGAAACTGTCCATCCAATGGACGATTGCCCTCATCAATAATTGCAGTGGCCTTGCCCTTCTCATTAGCTGAGGAAAATGTCCGCTTGAGGACTTCAATTGGGGGCAAGTAAAGTCAGCTTTGTAGTTGAGTGAAGACCTTGATCTGAGGAATCTCATAATCCAGGGAGCGTAAGGCTTCAACTCAAACGGGGACATTGCAACGTTTGCCAAAGTCCTCATGAAGAAATCATGGTAGTTCACTGGAATACCGTGCATGATGTTGAAAAGCATATTCTTCATGATGCCAACAACTTCTTCACCATTAGAATCGTGGCCTTTGATTGGACTCAATGTCTTCGTCAGGATGCAATTCCTTGGCACATATTGGAATTCCTTCACAAGGAATTTATTCCTTGAGGCTTGACCAGGCTTCAATGGCTTCATCAACACTTGCACGAAGTGATCAGATAGTTCAGCTTCAGAATAGATCGACGCAAGCACCTTCCGGGGAGGGTAGCGGGCATGGCACGAAGCAATTCAGTGGTCGGTGCCTTATAGTGAGTGTTCTCTGTCATCCAGTCTAACACCCATGAATTCACATTTTCAGCATTGCCTGTGATGTGCAGTGTCGCATAGAATTGAAGAATAAGTTCTTCATTCCAATCATAGATGTCAGTGCATAAGTTTAGTAGTCTAGCATCATGAATAGCAGCGAGGACTGGCGTGAAGCAAGGCAGTGATTCCATATCCTGTCAAGAAGCACTTCCTCCTCAAACGAGCAGAATCATAGGGATTGTAATCAGTGAATAATACATGCTCATTGAAAAAGGCATCAGCCTTGAACTTCGGAGTTTTGGAGAATGGATTCTTAGGATGGGGATGAGGAGTGTCAGTGATTTGCAATACAACCTCTGGAATCTCAATTTCTGGAGCCGCAGACTGAGGAATTTTAATTTTTGCTTCATTTGCAGCCTGGGCCTCCATTTCTTCACCAGCATTTTCATCAGCACTAGTGGCTGGAATTTCTTCATGAATGGAAGGGGCATTATGGATTTCTTCAGAGCCCATCTGAACTTCTGTTGGTGCTGGGGACTGAGGAATTTGCTGTAGTGGTGTAAACATAGGAGAGTTGGGGTGTTGACTATCCCAAAAATCATTGTTCATCACTGGAGTGGTGCAGCCAATGTCCACACCCTCATCCACTTCCATTTCTTCAACGCCAGCTCTTCAGCAGTGAACTGAGGCGTTGGCGATGATACCTGAGGAGTTGAAGTGATAACATTAGCTTCAAATTCTTCATCCATCTGCTCTGTGGAAGCAGTAGAGGGATCTTCTTCGGCAGATTCTTCAGGAATATGATATTCTTCACCATAAGGAACAAGTTCCTTTGATGGAATGCTTGAAAGAGGAACAACATCAATGGGATTTTCAATAGAGCTTGTCAAAATCTTCGCCTTCTTGGGTGCAGAAGATTCTGAGGCAGCTGATGCTTTCCTCTTCTTCAGAGCAGCTCGCTCCGCAGCTTTGGTCTTCTTCACTTCCAGAGCAGAAGGAAGAACTGGACTTGGTGTAGGTGCAGGAGGAGCAGAGGTATTTGGGGCAATTTCTTGAGCACAACCGATGCAGATTGGCTGTCTTGAGCAATTTCTTGGTAGCGCAGAATGATGCTTGGTGGCTGGCAGATTCTTCAGGCGCAACACTAGTGGTTGCCCTGGCAGTTTCTTCAGCGGCTGGAATTTCTTCAGCAACCCTGGTACTTGTAGTTTCATCAACAACCTGATTTTCATCAGCGGTGCTGTCATTTCCTTCAGTGTCTTGAGCAGATGCTTCAGCCGGAGTGACTTTAATGTGCATAGGAGCAGCAACACTTGAAGTGAATTTGTTTGCAATCTTGACGAATTTGACCTTGGCTCCCAGCCATTCTACCTTGTAGGCGTCAAATTCATCACTAAGCTTTTTGACTTCAGATTGAAGTCCAATGAGCTACTCAGGCGAAAGACTCAGAACATTATCTTTCAGAAAGTGCTGCTTTTTATACTGAGCTTTCTTAGCCACTCTGGTTTGATCATATTTCCATTTTTTCTTCAGCAATGAATGCCGTCATCTTGCGACTTTGTCCAGGAGTGATGCCCAACTCTGGCATTGGAGCATTGGGATCTTTGTGCCAGAGATCGATGAAATCCAGGATTTTCTTCGGATCCAGTAGAAGGGGCACAACACTCCCTTTGGCTCTAGCGGCCTGCTGCTGTCTGCCCTTGATGATATCAGCTAATTCATCATCATCAGCCTCATCATCAGATGGAGTTTGGAAGACCACCTGCTTCTTGTGAGGACTTGGTCTAGTGCCTCGTCCAGTAGTGGCCTTGGTCTTCAGTAGTGTGGGACCAGTTGATGAAGGGTGAGCTGAAGAACTTGCTGAAGCTCCTGAGGCAATTGATATGCCAGTGGTCCTTTGGCAAGTGGCGAGATGCACAGGTGCTGAGGATTTTGCCGGAGGAGCTGAGGGTTTTGAAGCCCGAGGAATTTGTGCAGTCTGAGGAATTTGCCTTGGTGGAACCAAGGAGCTTGGCCGTGAGGGCATTGAAGAAGAACTTGGCCATGAGGGCATTGCTGAGGAACTTGGAGGTTTACGGGCTGGCTTCTTTGGCATAGCCTTCTTGCTTGAAGAAGCCTCGGCAGCGGTAGCAGCAGAATCCTCATTGAATTTCTTCACTGCTTCTTTGGCTTGCTTGGCCAATTTAGCTTGCCGCCTGGCCCATTCATCAACATAATCCTCACCACATTTAAGGCTTGTTGGATCAACTCTTTGACCAGGTGCTAGAGGAGATCTTGATCATGGAGGTTGAAGAGAGAATTTCTTCATGTATTTTAGAGTGACATATCTGTACTCCCTCCATTCTCTTGCCCATCTTCTTTCAATCCTCTGTATGCGCACTTTGCGCTCAATTTTAGTCTCCTTGCCGTGAGTTGCCTCATCAGGCGTGCAGTACCCTAGATAGATGTCATCAGGGATCTCAAAGGCAGTGTTGACTTCAAACTTCTTCCCTCCTTTCTGTGGCCTTTTACCATCTGCAATTTTCTTCAGCTGAGAAATTTGAACAATTGAGTTCTCTAAAGAAGTGTGCAGCTTTTCTTCGAGGAATGCTGCAAATGAGTTAAGTTGATGAGAACCTAGTGATTCAACAGCAGACATGTGTACCTGTGAACAGAGTATAAGTGCAAAGAATTTGGAGAGGTCATATGCGTTCTCAGAACTTTTTGTAAAACTGATCAAGTTTGAGGAAATTGACCCAATATGTCTTGAAGAATTTCACTAAGCATTCTTTGACTTAGGTTCCAGAGTTGTGCGGATCGTGAGATTCACACAATTGAGGAATCATGAAGAAAAAACATCACTTAGAGAAACATATCAAGAACTGAAGATTTGTGCTAGGTGGTTAGAGTGTGGAGGTTGAAGAATAAACACCTTTTGAAGATTTGATGAAAATCATCAGTAAAATAAATGCAGTAAAGGTAACTTTTAATTACCCTTGATGAAGAACACGATGAACAAAAGGTGTAGATTTGGAAGTTCGTCAGCTCAGATCTTCCACACCCTAACTTGGCGGAGGAAGACGTCTACGGCGGCGGCGGAGAGAAGATATCCGCGGCCGGTGCGAGTATGACGGCGATGAGGTCGAGGCAGTGAAGCTCTTCCTCACCGGCGATGATGGAGGTAGCGGCGGAGCTAGGTTTTGAGAAGCTTGAGCGAGGGAGTGAGGTCGAGCGGAGTAAAAACGAAGTGAGGAGGGGATGGGGTATTTATAGCTGAGGTGAAAAACTGCTCGTCCGAGGAAATTGGACGAACGTGCCCCTGACCCTTCTCATTCGCGCGACATGTGTCACCCACGTACTGAGAGGTGGAGATCGTGTGAGATCGTGGGTGAATAGATAAGTATATCGTGCAATGCGTAACGGTTTGAGTGGCAAACGCTGAAAATTCAGATAAGAATATTTTAAAGTTGCGTTCGCAATTTCTTCAGCTGACAAGGACACATTGAAGAATTTGAACGAGTTTCAAATAGAACACACATGAAGAATTTGTGAATAGACTGGGTTGATTTTAGCATAGAGGGGGATAAGGGTCTGATCACATTCACTTAGCAGAAAAAACAACTTGAAGAATTAGCAATAAGTGAATGCTGTAGAGGACATAAACTCATATATATAGTCAATGAAGAACAACGAAGGAAAGAGTGAAGACAATGCGAAGTTGAAGAATTTGGAAAACTGAGGAATTTCAAAAATAAAGAAAAACTCAAATTGAAGATTTTCAACTTTGGTTGGTGGCGTAACCCACCGTATAAGAAAGCTGATTCCAGACACCGCGTACAACACTCGTAGGGTTCTGAGAATCAATTTCTTCACACTTAGAGGGTTAGTCTTCATTGATTGAAGAAAAACGTTACTTCGTGTGTTGCACATCTAAGTCATCAAGTCAGCATAAGTGTTAGGATGTGTGTCCTTTTCAAAGAACATTCGAAGATTCTAGGATATTTAGCTCACACCTCAACTTGCTAAATCTCTTCTCATCCAAGGGATTAGTGAAGATATCGGCCAGCTAGTCTTCAGTACTTGCGTGGTTGATGGAGATGTCGCCCTTCAACACATGGTCATGAAGAAAATGATGACGAATCTGGATGTGCTTTGTCTTCGAGTGCTGAACTGGGTTGTGAGCAATCTTGATAGCACTCTCATTGTCGCAGTAGAGTGGCACATTCTTCACATTGATGCCATAGTCCTTGAGTGTTTGCTTCATCCATAGTAATTGAGCACAGCAAGATCCATCAACAATGTACTCAACCTGCGATGGAGAGTATCGTGATTCTGTTTCTTCGAGGACCAACATACCAAGGATCGTCCGAGGAAATGACATGTGCCTGATGTTGACTTGCGGTCCACCCGATCGCCAGCATAGTCAGAGTCTGAATATCCAATGAGATCAAAGGAAGATCCCTTGGGATACCATAATCCAAGTGTTGGTGTGTGAGCTAGATATCAAAGAGTATGCTACATAGCCTTATGGTGTGATTCCTTAGGTGTAGCTTGAAATAGGGCACACATGCAAACACTAAGCATAATATCCGACCTAGATGCACATAGGTACAATAAAGAGCCAATCATGGAGCGGTATACCTTTTGATCGAAGTCTTTACCATTTTCATCAGTGCATAGATGGCCATTAGTGAGCATAGGGATTTTGACGCCTTTGCAATATTGCATGCTGAATTTCCTCAACACATCCTTGAGGTATTTCTCCTGAGATATGAATATGCCATTGTATTGTTGACCAATCTGAAGACCTAAGAAGAATTTCAATTCTCCCGTGATAGACATTTGATATTCTTCACTCATCATATAGGCAAATTCATCACTGTAACGTTCGTTAGTACAACTAAAGATAATATCATCAACATATATTTGGCACACGAATAATTCATCATCATATGTTTTGGTGAAAAGAGTTGGGTCAAGTGAACCGGGTTTGAAGCCTTTCTTCATGAGGAATTCCTTCAGTGTGTCATACCACGCCCGAGGTGCTTGCTTGAGGCCATAGAGGGCCTTGTTGACTCTGTAGACGTGATATGGAAATTTTGGATCCTCAAAACCTGGTGGTTGAGCAACATATACTTCTTCCTCAAGCTTACCATTGATGAATGCACTTTTCACATCCATTTGATGTAAGATGATATTATGATGGTTAGCATAAGCAAGCGATATGCGAATAGCCTCAAGTCTAGCAACAGGTGCAGAAGTTTCATTGAAATCAATTCCTTCAACCTGTGTGTAGCCTTGAGCTACAAGACGAGCCTTATTCCTCACTACGAGGCCATTTTCGTCTTGTTTGTTGCGGTAGATCCATTTGGTACCGATGATGTTGTGCTTGCGTGGGTCTGGTCGCTTGACAAGCTCCCACACATTGTTGAGCTCAAATGATGCAATTCATCTTGCATGGCTTGAACCCACTTCAGATTCCATGAATTATTCATCAACTTTAGTGGGCTCTGTGATAGAGACAAGCGCAAAATGCCCACAAAAGTTAGATAAATGTGAAGCTTTTGAGCACATGAGGGTACCTGGTGCATTGATGTCATCGATGATCTTCTCAATCTGCACTTCGTTTGCAACGCGAGGATGTGCGGGTTGACGACTTTGCTTAGGCCCAACCATTTCTTTAGGACCACTTTCTTCAGCAGCACTAGCGGGATTTTCTTCACGATCCGGAATGACTTCTTCAGCAGATTCTTCGGTAGGGATGACATCCTCAGTAGCTTTGAACTTGATGGATTCCTCAGGTGACATTTCATCTAGCACAGGAGGTAGGTGCTCTCTTTGCGAGCCATTAGTTTCACCAAACCGCACATCTACAGTGTCAACAACCTTGTGATGATTGATGTTGAAGACTTTGTAGGTGTGCGAGTCCTTTCCGTAACCAAGCATAAAATCCTCATGTGCTTTCGGTGCAAATTTAGAGTGATGGTGAGGATCTCTAATCCATCATTTAGCACCGAAGATTTTGAAATAACTTACATTGGGTTTCTTGTCAGTGAGGAGTTCATATGAGGTCTTTTTGAAGAATTTGTGAAGATATACCCTGTTAATGATGTGGCACGCAGTATCGATTGCTTCAAGCCATAAGCGCTGAGGTGTCTTGTATTCATCAAGTATGGTGCGAGCCATCTCAACAAGGGTCCTGTTCTTGCGCTCCACGACGCCATTCTGCTGAGGAGTATAAGGAGCAGATAATTCGTGAGTAATACCAAGCATATCGAGATATTCATCGAGGCCAGTGTTCTTCAACTCGGTTCCATTATCACTCCTGATATGCTTGATCTTCACACCCAAGTTAGTGGAAGCCCTTGAGGAAAATCGTCTGAAGACTTCCTGCACTTCATTTTTGTAAGTGATGATATGCACCCATGTTTATTGAGAATAGTCATCAACTATGACAAAGCCATATAATGATGCAGAACTAGAGAACATGGCATAATGAGTAGGGCCGAAGAGATCCATATGAAGTAATTCAAAGGGACGAGAAGTGGTCATGATAGTCTTTGAGGGATACTTGGCTCTGGTGATCTTTCCGGCCTCACAAGCCCCACAAAGATGATCTTTGAGGAATTTGACACCCTCAATGCCAATGACATGCTTCTTCTTTGCGAGTGTATGCACATTCCTCATCGCAGCATGACCAAGTCATCGATGCCATAACCAGCATTCTGAAGCTTTTGCAAGTAGACAAGTGGCAGGTTGTGGTCCTGTAGAGAAATCAACAATATACAAGTATCCTTTCCTAAAGCCTTCGAAGACTTTGGAGTTGTCATATTCCATTAGCACAAGGCAACGATATTTGCCGAAGACAACAACCATATCAAGATCACAAAGCATTGAGACAGACATAAGATTGAATCCTAAGGACTCGACAAGCATGACTTTGTCCATGTGTTTATCCTTTGAGATTGCAACTTTACCTAGACCCAATACCTTACTTTTGCCTTTGTCAGCGTAGGTTATATGCTTCAGATGAGATGGTGACAAATCAGTGTCCATCAACAAGCTCCTGTCACCAGTCATGTGATTTGTACATACACTGTCGAGGACCCACTCAGTAGCTTTGGGCTGTTCATCCTGCAGATGAATTAGTGCAACTTACGAACCCATATACTTCATCAGTGAAGAATATGATATCAATTTCATCAATAGTAACAGATATAGCAATATGAGGACGTGAGAAATGAATGATTCATTTCTTCTAGCTTGCATCCTTTCAAGCACATTCAGGTCTCCAGCAAATTCTTCAGACGATTAAGTTCGTCTAGAGACCTGACCCTGCATAAGAGATTAGTTCTTTTTCTTCACCAACCATATATGGAGGGGTGGCAAAGAGTTCATCATTCTGTGAGCTCCATAAGAAAAGGATGGCATAGAAGCTAGTGCACTTCGTTTCACAGAAGAGTGGTTAGGATAAGCATATAAATAAGCAGAGAAATTCTTCAAGGACTTATCAACATAATGGTTTGAAGAATAATGCACATATTCACAGTCTCTAGACTTTCCCTGCGAAATAGAAGTGTTAGCATGATGATGTTCATATGAGGATTTTGATCCATGTGAGGAATTTGATCCGTATGAAGAATTTGGTCCATATGAGGACTTGGATCCATATGAAGAATTTGATCGGGGGTTCCTATTCTTCATGGGTGGTGTCATGATGACTTCACCTGAAGATTTTCAAGGCACCTTTTAGGAACCCAGATTTTCTTCATAGGGGACCATTCCTGCAGTTAGTTCCAACATATCGAGCAAATACTTCACCATTCTGATTCTTAAACAGTCTATAGTTGGAGTCAAATGACTCATTAGAGGAATATGAAGAATCAGAGGTAAAGCCAGATAAATTGCATGGATCTACAAGAGGTCCTTTCGCAGCAACCCGTGAGGTTTTGGGATATTGCTCAGGTTTCTAGTAGGTCCCATCAGCATTGAGTTTCCTCTCAAAGGCAATACCACTACAAAAAAATACACTTCCGTGATGATACGTGTTTGTCACAGTAGGTCGCATTTTCTGTCATGCATGTACATCCATGACGATTTTATGACAGAATCAAGATAGTCATACTTGTGCTGTCGTAGAAGTGTTCCATGACATTACCAAAATTATCATCACGGAAGTGTCCACTTCCATGATGATAAATCGCGCGTCACGGAAGTGCTTTCGTCAAGGGTGACCGACACGTGGCATCCACCGTAACGGAACACTGTTAAGCTATCGGGTCCGGTTTTGGATCCGATAACCCGTTAACAGCCCCGACCAATGGGGATTTTCCACGTGTAAAATCATCATTGGCTGGAGGAAACACGTGTCGGCTCATCGTTGGGACAGATGTCATCCACTCGTTGGACAGAAGGCGCCTATGATACGTCGACACGTGGCACGGCCCAACGGAGGCCCATTCCTGTGAAAAGGCCGGACGTTTGACCTGGTCAAAAGGTGGCGGGCCGGCCCATGGAAAGCCTGTTAACGGCCTGTTCGCATAGAGCCCATTTACAGCCCGCTAACCCAAGGCCCGTTACGCCCTATCCGAATTAGGCCCAGTAGCATCATCTGGGCCATCCAATATGATACCAGCCCATTTTCACTTCTGGACCATGTATGGCCCATGACGTCTTTCGGCCCATATGAGGCCATATGTAACTCTTGGGCTATTAACGCCCCGTGGTGAAACTGGCCCGTAATGAACAATGTATCACTTTACACCCATTAACGGCCCGTGGTGGCGGCCCGTAATGAACGATGTATCACTTTATACCCATTAACGGCCCGTTATTCCGTTGGGCGTTTCCATTATGTTATCTTTCGGCCTTCTCGAGCCCATTTATTCTTGGGCTCATTTCCAAAGCATTGTTTACTTACGGCCCGTTCTTGTCATTTTACGCTTGTGGGCCAAATTTAGCCCGTGGTTCTGATCGGCCCATTTGTGGTCCGTTAATCGTTGGGCCATTTTCATAGCGTCATCAAATCGGCCTATTAACGATGGCCCTTTATGGTCGACCCATGAAGCGATGATTCCAACTCTAGCCCGTTTACGGCCATAATGCTGACTCGTTATTGGCCCATGTTTGTGTCGATCATCTGGCCCGTATAAGGCCCATTGATGATCTGACCCGTAGAAGGCCCATTGTTTCTCTGGCCCATAGAAGGCCTCTTGTTTCTCTGACCCGTAAAGGCCCACTATTTCTCTGCCCGTAGGAGGCCCGTGTCACTACTGATAAATATTAGCCCATGGTTATTGTGGCCTAGTTTTAAAAATAGGTTATTGCAGCCACTAGCAAACCGCGGAAAAAAGCTGCACCGACTACAAGCAAACAAATAAACAAGACAACAAGGAAATAAATAAGCAAGCAACTTATGCTAGGCTATCACGGCTATTACACATATTACATCCTTTGGGCATCAAAGTTCGCCACCGGTGCAAATATAGGGAACAAAGCGACATATAAACGCATGACAAAACAAGTCCAGAATTGAAACCACTTTAGAAGAGTTCAAGAAACAATATCCTGGGTACCCATAATGCTGGCAAGATGCTTAGCAAGCTTATTAACTTTCTCTTGTTTGGCGCTAAATCCTCCAGCGCTTGCTGTTGCACAAGAAAGTACGCATCTGAATTCTGCAAGGACTTCCTCAATCCTTCGGCTTCTTGCCGCAGCACAACTGACTGATGTCTTTCAGCTTGTAGCTGAGACTAAAGAAGCTGAAGTGATTCAGGCAGCGTGTTCGAAGAGCTTGTGCTAGTGGTACTGGCGAGTAACTCGAACACTACATCAACGCAGGACTGTGGGGTTTTCTCACTGTCTACAAGATCGTTTTTATCACCTTTCTTGGAGACCAACAAGGTTGTCTCACTATCTTGAACCTAATCTGCATTACTTTCTCTACCATTGCATAGTGGGGCGCTCTTCTCCAATATTACATTTGCATACTACAAGAGAAACAAGCGAGACACATCACATGTTTAGCTTGTAGTATCTGAAACTCATTTTGGTAAACGGTTCAAGTAGTAAGGTGGACGGGATAACAACTTGAAACAAACATATATCTATGTACTAGTCCTTTGTATTGTCCATACCATTCTAGTTTATGTTCCCTAATCAAGATAGAGACATAGTTCAACTCATATATTTTTAAGACACAATGACATATAGCAGAATATAAGTGTGAGAAACTACACAACATTGGCGAGAACTTGTAATGCGCATCACATGAGAACATAACTGTTTATACAACTTAAACTGAAATCAACATAGAGCAAGAAGTTAGAACAACAATCCGATTAAAGAAATATGTTTAAAACATACTGTTGCACCATTGGAGTTTCAATTGGATCCTTCAAATTGAAAGTAGTTGGTATGAGTAAATCTGATGATGCAACAACAAAGGAGTATGGACCATAGCTACGAATCGACACGAGAACAGATTTGCTATACGCTTTAAGCGTGGAGTTTGGGTTAGTTGTGGTGGTCTTAGTGCTTTGGGCACTGCAGTAGCTTTACAAACTGCTCGTGTGGGGGTACTCTGTGGTGGACATGGTGCTTTGTCAACTAGAAGTGGGTTACTATCTGCTGGGGTTGCGGTTAGATGGGTTGTAGCTTGTTCTCTGCCCAACGGTGTAAGTGTGCAATATGGAAGAGTCTCGATTACGTGTGGTGGGGCTAGTTTGTGGGCCAGTACAACCATGGTTCTATCTGCATCGACGGGTAGCACTGTCTTGTGTGAAGAACGGGTTTTTTCTCCCTTAGATACTACCATCACCCCCTCCAATTCAAATGGCTGATAAACAAGAAAAGAAATTGAACGTACAGACATTGTATGATAGGCGGATGTGGTAATTCACATATATGTTGTCTAACCAAAGCAGACTGACATGACACAATTTCACATATATGATGCCTAACTAAACAGGATAGCATGACACAATTTCAGATATATGATGGATAACTTAACAGGATATAATGGCAGAATTCAACATATGATGAGTACCTAAATAGGATGACATGACAAAACTATACGATGTCTTTCTAAAATAGGTTGGGATGAAATAATTCACATACATGTTGTCTAAGTATACAAGATGACACGATATAATTGACATAATTGATTCATATACTAAGCAGCTGGCACTCGCATGTATGATCTCTAAACTAAGCAGATAGAATTCAATATTGTGCATATGATGTCTAAACTAAGCAATGCAAGACACCTTATGCATCATATGAGAAATATAAACATTGCAACTTAGAGCATACACCTCAGGTGGGATATAGGACTGGTCATCTGTCTCTGAATTCTCCTCCAAGGAGCTCCGTGTAACCATCGAGATATATGCTTCAACAGGCACCATTGCCTGCTCTGAAGACCTTGTCTTCACTCCAGATTTTTCCATAACCGGCTCAAATGGCTGATACACATGAAGAGTAGTTCAATATACACAGATTGTCGACAAATGGAATATGTAATAAAAAAAGATGGCATGAGATAATTCACATATATGATGCCTGGCTCCATGGCGGTGCATAATTCACATATATGATAACTGGTTGAAAAATATGGCATTGCATAATTCACATATCTGATATAGAAAGCAAATAGGAGGCATTCACACAAAGCATGTCTAATATAAGCAGATGGCATGGCAACACAAGACACCATATGCATGATATGAGCAATATAACCCAGTCAAGTTAGAGCATGCACCTTGGGGGTGGGGGGAATATGACTGGTCATCTATCTCTGAATCCTCCTCTGAGGAGCTATCTGTAACCAGCAAGAAATCTGCATCGACAGTTAGCACTGAATGCTTAGAAGACCTTGTTTTCACTCCAGATTTTCCCATGACCGACTCAAATGGCTGATGCACAGGAAGAGTAGATGAATGTATAAACATTGTTGACAAATGGAATACATTATGTAAAAAATATGGCACGATACAATTCACATATACGATGACCTGCTAAATAGGATGGCATTGCATGATTCACGTATATGATGCCTGGCTAAAGAAGATGGCATTGCATAATTCCCATATACTCCCTCCATTCCTAAATATTTGTCTTTTTAGAGATTTCAAATGGGCTACCACATACAGATGTATATAGACATATTCTAGAGTGTAGATTCACTCATTTTTTTCCGTCTGTAGTCACTTGTTGAAATCTCTAAAAAGACAAATATGTAGGAATGGTGGGAGTATGATATAGAAACCAAACAAGTGGCATTCACACAAAGAAAATCTAAACTAAGTTGATGACATATAAGATGTATAATGTAAGCAATGCAAGGCGCCGTATGCATGATATGACCAACATCTGCATGCCAGGTTAGAGCAAACACCTCAGGTGGTAAACAAGCGTGGTTGGCTCCTTCTGAATCTCCATCTGAACAGTTATCTTCCTCTGGAATACAATCTGGAAATGCAGGAGGGGGGGGGGTACTTCGCCCACCATGGAGCGGCGTCTGCATGACATTATATTCCCACGCAACGGTCTCCTCTTTTTCTCTACATGTTCAGTACGATTGTGTACAATATCTGACATGCATAATAAAAAATAGTTAGCTTTTGTAAGGCCCAAGGGGTGCATGCAAAAATCAAGACTGATGGTAGCAAACGAGTGGATGGATACAAAACTAATGATAGCAGGTAGAATATATCTTCAGTTTAAGAAGATAGACAATGGATCATCTATTGTTTGTTGCCCACCCAACATGAACCACATAGAAGACTCCAAATGAACCAGATAGTAGACAGATACTATTCGTTGCTGGCTCGATATGAGACCCATGGGCAATTCAAACTCAAGATTAAACGGTAAAGTAGCAGGTAATAATAACCGATGTATAATGTAAGCAAACACGAAAGACTGCGACCTCCCTTCCGGAACTGTGTAGTCCTCAGGTTCATCTGCTCAGTCGATGATGGTAATGCAGTTGGCATGGCTGCCAGCAACAGGGAAGATGATCTGAGGCGGTGAAAGAAAGTCTGCAGGGGGATCTTTGCTGCAGTGAACGCTTCTATCGGTGGTGCACCTCAGGTGGGGTGGATGACGGCACGACAGGAGCAGGACATAATACATAGAGTTTTCTTTGACGCCTATCTGAAAATGAAGTAAATCTGTAAGGGCTCCTTAGAATTGGAGGATTCTATAAACGCAGGGACAGGAAAAACATAGGAATAGGATAGGAATGCACGTGCAAAACAGAGCATTTGGAAACATCGGATTTCAGTCAACCTGGGTGTTTGGCTCACATGAATTGGAAGAACACAGGAATGGAGAAACAAAGTGATGCGACGAGTGTACAACCTCTTTGGCATAGCCTTGTGGACCTCAGCATCATTGGGTTGGACGTGGAGGATGGTGATGATGCTGGTGTGACTATCGGAGGCGGGGAAGAAGATCCGAGGCCTCTAGAAACGGCGCCGAGGGTACTGCTCCGCTATGATGGACGGTTTCGTCATTGGAGCAGCTCCGCTAAGGTGTATGGCGACGAGGCTGAAGCATGACAAGACATACAACGTTAATCTGAAGTGGGACCCTAATATCATCTGCAATAGATGATGTAAAATACATCACCAAAAAGTGCTAGATGTAAAACGCATCAGCCGCGGCACGGCTGCTCCAACCCATGTTGTAAGTACTGTTCACTCTGAACTTAACTGTAGAAAATGTTTAGGGCGTTCGAGTACTAGTAGCAGAGAAGCAGTGATCTAAATTAGCAGATGCTCGAGTAGGGAACGCACTAGCAGAGAGCAAGTCATGCAGTAGCACCGCGAGCGAGTGCTAAAGCAGCAACTCCTGTAGCCGCCAGAGGTCGTGCAGCAGCAGCAGCACAAGCGAGAGCAAGAGGAGAGCAGCAGCAAGAACGAAAGTAGGAGCAGTGCAGTAGCATGACCGACAGCAAGAACAGAGCCGCAGTGCGAGCGAGAGCCGAAGCAGCTGCAGCTAGTGCTGTTGTGGAAGTCGCCTCCGAGGAAGCAACGACATGGGGGAGAGACGGCGTGGATGATGTGGCCGGCGACAGCGCCGTCGATGGAGACACGCCATGTCTGCTCGGTATCGAGCACCGGCAGCCCCGTGAGATCGAATAAAAGATAAAATGCAGCGGTGAGTGCAAAACCTCCTTGGTGGTACCGAGTTGGCCTCGGCTTCATCGGAGGAATTGGTGAGGGTGCTCCAGTTTCGGTGGGGCAGGTCAAGACGGCGCTGTGGGGATTGAGGTGGCGCGATAGACGAGGCGAATGTCGAGGCAGCTCCTTGGAGGTGGAGGACGGGACGGCTGATTCGGCGGGACGACGAGATCGACAACAGATCCTCATCCGGCGCGGTGGATGAGGGACGGCGAGCTGTTGCGGAGGACGAGGTAGTCGGGGAAGAGTCTCCGGCTGGGCGGTGGTCGGGAGGCCGATGGAGGAGCGTGGGGTTTCGCGGGTTTTGGCGGCCTCGGTGTATGAAGGGGGCGAAGGGGAGGGGGAGCCAAGCTTAGGGACGCGCTTGTC
This sequence comes from Aegilops speltoides, assembly GCA_021437245.1. NCBI lineage: Eukaryota > Viridiplantae > Streptophyta > Magnoliopsida > Poales > Poaceae > Aegilops > Aegilops speltoides. Next base: position 231,893,962 of record CM038141.1, read on the forward strand.
GAAATGTAGGGTAAGTTACGGTGTACCCCACGGTTTTGACACATGAAGTGGAGCATCATTTTTACCGTGAGGGTAGAAGAGGGATATCGCGTGTCTGGGCTGCGGGAGCGATTTCGGATAAGGAGGGAGTTCTCGCGCGCGTCTAAATTTTGGGATAACAAGGCGCGGCACGGGTTGAAGAGGCAGGAGTTTCAAAGCAGGTGAGACAAAAGATACTCGAGCTTGAAAATTTCAGGATAAAAAGGTGCAAATTCCTTGTTTGGCAGAACAAACTTAACGTGTAAAAAAGCAATTCATACAAGACACAAGAGAGTCATGTCCCCTTTTACTATATTGCTATAGATGCCATTGAAAAAACTACAAGAAAAATGTAAAATAAAAGGGAGAACAAGATTACCCTGCACAGTACCAAATCGATTCGCACTTCCCTCAGCAACAACAAAAAACAAATCAATTCCAACCAAAGAAAGAGTAATGTCCCTTTTTATATGATTACAGATGCCATGATCTCGAATTTCAATTTTTGAATCCACGTTATGTTGAATTCGAATATATCGTTAGGTGACCTTGCGGTTTATAATTGATGTAGTCGTACATTTTGATCTTCCATCATATATGAACATTCTACTCCACCATGTGAACATATATATTGTCGTCTACCATATGGACTAAATTTGAATCAATTTTCCTTATTTGAATACAATTGTTGTCAAGTTATACAATAATTTAAATATTATCTTGATAACAAAAAAACATGCATATAGCAGTAATCATATTTCACTATGAACTACATGTACCATACGCTCTCCAATTCAAATATTTGTATCCATTTTATGTTGAATTCAAATCATAGTACATTATTGGTCTAGGTAGCGAGATGTTCGGGATAATCTAAACCCTGTTTTCATATGTATAATTTTTGGCTGAATTGGAACAAGTTTTGGTATAAGCTTCTTGCAAACCGGAGATTCTCTCAACAAGCCTCGTGGTTCTGAGAGGGAAGGTGTCACCTTTGTGTGCGAAACGATATACGCTGCCTCTCGCCTGATTTTATTTACAGAGGCAACATAGAACTATATGAGTTCCCTATTAAATTTTGGAATTATTTCAGGTTCATTTGGCCTTTTTATACATTAATTGAGTTTGTGGACTTTTAATGTGCATAATCTAAATATGAATTGCATGCACATACTCCAGTGCACCAAAGTGGGTTGAAAAATCACATGTGTGTCCTTGGTTGAATTTCTAGGTCCCATGGAAGAAATGAGAATGAAATTCAAACATCTGGGTGTCATGACTCGACCGAGAACATCGAGAAACATAGATTTTAAATTCATGTAAATCCAAAACTCGCCTGGAAATCATGAAACTTGGCATGGTATCATGTCATGGCACTAACATGTTGTGGTAAAAAATTGGGCCGATTTGGAAGCTCGTGGTTCTAAGAGGGAACGTGCCACCTTTGAGTGTGAAACGATATACACTGCCCCCCCTTGAGTTTCTTAACAAAGGCAACATAGAACTACATTAGTGCCCTATTAAATTTTGGAATTATTCTGGGTTCGTTTGTTGTTTTTCATACATTAATTGAGTTTCTGGTCATTTAATGTGTATAAGTCAAATTTGAACTACAAGCACATGCTCTCGTGCACCAAAGTTGGTTGAAAAATCACATTTGTGTCCTCGGGTGAATTTCTATGTCCCATGCAAGAAAGGAGAATAAAATCAAAACATCTGGGCATCGTGGCTTGGCGGAGAACATTGAGAAACTTGGTTTTAAAATTCTTGTAAATCCAAAACACGTCTAAAAATCATGAAACTTGGCATGGATGTCATGTCATGGTACTACCATGCTGTGGTAAAAAATTGGCCGAATAGGAACATATTTTGGTATAAGCTTCTTGCAAACCGAAGCTTCTCTCAAGAAGGCTCGTGGTTCTGAGAGGGAACGTGCCACCTTTGAGTGCGAAACGATATACGTTGTTCCCCTTGAGTTTATTTACAAAGGCAACATAGAACTACATGAGTGCCCTGTTAAATTTTGGAATTATTCCGGCTTTGTTTGGCCTTATTTACACATTAATTGAGTTTTTGGTCATTTAATGTGCATAATTCAAATTTGAACTACAAGCACATGCTCCCGTGTATCAAAGTTGGTTTAAAAATCACATTTGTGTCCTCGGGTGAATTTCTAGGTCCCATGCAAAAAATGAGAATAAAATTCAAACATCTGGGCATCGTGGCTCGGTCGAGAACATTGAGAAACTTGGTTTTAAAATCATGAAACTTGGCATGGTGTCATGTCATGGTAGTACCATGCCGTGGTAAAAAAAATTGGCCGAATAGGAACAAATTTTGGTATAAGCTTCTTGCAAATCGGAGCTTCTCTCAAGAAGGCTCGTGGTTCTGGAGGGAACGTGTCACCTTTGTGTGCATAATTCAAATTTGAAATACAAGCACATGTTCTAGTGCACCAAAGTTGGTTGAAAAATCACATGTGTGTCCTCGGGTAAATTTCTAGGTTCCATGCAAGAAATGGGAATGAAATTCAGAATTCTGGGCGTCGTGGCTGGGTTGGAAACATTGAGAAACTTAGTTTTTTAATTCCTGTAAATCCAAAACACGCATGAAAATAATGAAACTTGGCTTGGTGCCATGACATGGCACCAACATGCGGTGGTAATTTTGCAGTCCGATTTGCGAAGGCGCACACATTAACAATCAACAAAGTCATTTTGGAACAAGTGCTGTCATGTTACAATCGGAAACACAAGTATTATTGAAACCGTGGGCGTTCTACTTACTAGTACCATTTACGTGCCGTCACGCGTCCCCATTTTTTATTAGCTAGGAGGCGCCGTGCAGGGTAGCTATTTGAGTACGAGAGGCATGCGATCAAACCCCTACGCGTGCTTATCGGGAGGAGAGCCCTTTGACCTCCATCTGCCATCCACCTCTCTCCCAAGGTCTCCATTAATGGCGCCCAAGCCTCTGTTTAATGGCGTGGCTATGTCTCACTCGACTGAGATTTAAGAGAGAAAAAAGAAAATCTAAAAGCACGGATCTCGATGTAAGATCCGACGGACCTATATAGCAACTACTGCGACTTATAGCAAGACCGATGAATATATAAGGACGATTAATTGTCTTACATAATTAGAAAGATAATTAAAAAAGCCACATGTGGCTACGCCCGAACTACACAAGGGCCAAAGAAGAAGGAAGACAAGGATCTGGCTCGCTGATCTCTACTTTCTTGATGCGTTGCTGCAGGCCGCGGGAACTAGTCTCTGTGGCGAGCGGCGATGAGCTCTTTCGTGTCCTCAAGACGCTGCTTGAGAACATCCATGGATTCCTCCACCATCCTTTGGCGCTCGTTGCGGAGCATGTCATTCTCGTCCATAAGTTTCTTGACGATGGCGCGGTCCTCTTCAACAAGGCCTTTGGTCTCCTCCTGCTGATGCGCACTTCAGACGATCTTTCTCCTCGGCAGGTCGCGCTCGGTCCGGAGCCTCTCATTTCCCTCCCTTAGTTGCGGATGGCGCGGTAGCTTTGTTCAAACGAGGCTTTCATGTCGTCCTGCAACCTCGCCCAGCCGGAGATCTGATCCATCTGGCTATGGACGATCGCATGCATGCGCCTGTAACAGTCGTCGCCTGCCCGCGAGAAATTTTCCCAGGACGCCGCGGCGTGGCGGGACATCTCTGCTGCATTCGCGGCGCGGCGGGACATCTCTGCTGCTTCCGCGGCGCGGCCGGACCAGTCTGCTGCATCGACGGCACGGCGGGACCTCCGTGTTGCTTCAGCGGCGCGAAGGGACCTCTGTGCTGCTACTTCCGCGCGGTGGGACATGTCGGCTGCTCTCGCAGGGAGGCGGGACATCTCTCGACCCAGAACTCACGCTGGCCATGGCAGACGCAAGGGAAGGATGCTGAATGACTTGTTTGTTTTTGTGGATGAGGAGTTGAGGAGGAATGTGCAGTCATCTTGGCATACTAGTATTTGTAACCGAGTACTAATACTCTCCTAAGTGGGAAACCGTTTAGGTTGTGATCTGTGTGAACAGGTTTGCAATTCAATATAGCGTGGTACTAATACGCTCCTAAGTGGGAAACCGTTTAGGTTGTGATCGGTGTGAACAGGTTTGCAATTCAATATAGCGTGGAGTAATTTGGAATGTGACGAGACGCAAGCTCAAAATTTATTGACGATTCTAGTTTCGAAGTGCGGCACTATTCCCGGATGGAGTAGTTCTTTTTATACTCCCTCCTTTCCGGTTTTATAGGGCTTATCTCAAAATTTTAGTTTTTCCATTTTATAAGGCTCAATTTGGTTGTTCCCCAACACATGTTCAGATTCCAAGGTGCATTAAATCATTGCATGCAAGTATTAAGAGAAAATTGACCAATGCATGTACTTTATGCATGCATGCATTGCAATCGATGCATTGATAAACATAATTTTTTGAGAAAAACAAGAGCATTAATTAGGTGTTTTTCCAAACTACAAAAAATATTCCACCACTCACCATCTTGGTGGGTGAGATTTTTGAATTAAGCCCTATAAACCGGAAATAAGGGAGTAGTGCTGTGTACGTGCTATAACTGGCACCGTCGTATACATATCTTACGGTTAATGGGGCGTTCGACAGGAATAGCCGCGTGGCGAGCTCTAGGCTATCTCTCGGGACTTCTTGCACGCACCATCGTGCAACCCACAAAAACTTGTACTTTGAGTTTAGTACGTTATACAGGAAGAGAAGAGGTGCACGCACACACTTGTCCTCTCACACACGCGTCTGTTTTTTCTCGAAAAGGAGGATGATGACCCCCGGCCTCTGCATCTGGGAGTCACACACGCATCTGTAGCTACGAATTGTAGTGTTCTCAACCATCCGATTGACTCTATCATGGATGTACCTATATACTAAAACATGTCTAGATACATCTATATTTTGACAAATGGAAGGCATGTATTGTGGAACGGAGGGAGTGCTTGTCATCAAAATGGATAAAAAGGTATGTATCCCGAATTAAAATACGTCTACATACATCTCCTTTTATCCATTTGGATGACAAGTAGTACTTCTTACCCAAAGGAACTTTATATCCAACAGACACAAAATATCCGTTCGATTGTTGGAAATTACTGATATGATGTCGAAGTAATTGCTGCATCGCCACCAAAACCCACCATTTCTTAAGCTAAAGTAGATCATGGTAATCCCTATATTAGCATATTACTAAGATAAACAGAAGGCACTGTAGAAACATTTAGGACGTGAGCTTGTCAATCTGAATGTGGAGGGACACCAGCTTAGCCCCGGCAAGCAGCTTGGGCAGAACTGTCAAGAAGGTCAGCTCCTGCATGTCGACGTTTCCGGGATCCTTGCTGCTTGTCACCTCCATTTCCACCTTGACGGCGTCGGTCGTGCCTTTGGGATCCCCCGGCGGGCCGTTCGCCCATAGCTTGGCCACGTAGTGCGGCAGTGGGGATGCCCCCGCTCTGATGCAGATGACCGACACGGTGATAGGAGCGCCGATGTCGAGCACGCCACCGACCAAGAAAAACGCGCGGCCGTCCTCCTCCGCCAACAGCAAGAGCCGTGGCTCCGACAGTGGCACTTGTAGCTGGAGCACCTTGCCGTACTGGATCCTGTGCACGGGCATGGGATGCGCGGTGCTGATGTGGTGGTAGAGCGCCGGCGGCGGGCCTTCGTAGCTGCAGACGGGCACGGGGCATTTGCAGGGCGCGAGCGGACACACGCTCTGGTGATCGGCGAGCTTGTGGTAAGTGACGTAGAGCCCACAGCCTTCGTGCGGGCACTCCACCCTCACCGACGAAAGGACAGAGTCCACCACCGTGTTCAGCATGTCGAAGCTACCGCCGCGCGCGCACTTCTGGCACCGCCGCTAGTTCCCGGGGCGCTCGACGTGGCAGTCCGCGCAGGCTAGGTGCCCTCCCTTGCACTGCAGAAATCAATCGAACAACGCATCAATAAAGAAACCCGCACCTTGCTCAATCAACCGAACAGACGAGGTGTATTCGAACCTCATACACTGGAGGCGTCAAGGGGCGGAGGCACAAGGGGCACTGGAGCACGGTGAGGTCCATCGAGACCTTAGAGAGCTCCATCGTCGGGTCCTGTTCGGTCTGCATGATCTCGCCCTCCTCGTGCACAACCATCTCTCTACTTGGGCCGGGGCATTACAAAGCTTTACCATCACATATTTTATACTACTTCAAGGTGCATTAAATCAACACATGCAAGTATCAAAAGGAGAGTCACAGCATGCATGCATGCGTTGTAATTAATGCATCGGTAAATGCAAATTATTGAAATATATCGAGTGCAGTGCTTTGATATGTCGCGTCAACTCGTACATCAACAAGAAGTTTTATTATCCTCTCCCTCGCGGACTTAACCGCACCTGCCTTTGGCTATATGACAGGTTGGCCACACACTTGTCAGGCCCACCTGTCATACACGCAAAGGCCGGAGCGTCCCTCCCTCGCCCATGAGCGTGGTGGCTGGCAAGACTAGGAGAAGCTGCCACTACGCTCTCCCTCCCACACGCGGTGGACATGCAGCAGTTCAATCGGTGTCAGATGGCCAGAAGCATACTGTAGTACTCCTCCAGTGCAGTAGTACTCCATCATTGTTCGACTTCCCAAAGAGGCGAAGAGCCAAGCGCAGCCCGGACGCTCGTGTGGCAGTTTCATGTGTAGAGTAGTCTAGGATAGCGTGTACCGTGCCTGTAAGCTTAAAATCGTTGGGGTCGGCTCCATGCTATGTGGCCGTCTCAAAGTTAAAAAAAATTAAAATAGTCTTCTGGCCCTACCTGTCACCTTGGTGATTGTAGTTTGCACGATCATCTGGTCAAGACAGGAATATATATTTTAAATTGTTTTTTTCGAAAAGGGGGGACTCCCCGGTCTCTGCATCAGAACGATGCATACAACCACATATATTTTAATTTGTGGTGGGTAAATGTTAGAGGTTGCAGCAAATTTATTGTACACTGCGGGTCTTTCAACCAAGTTTAGAGGCAAGCATGTGGGGCCAGTGCTATGATGTGTCGCGTCAACTCGTACAATGAGGAGAAGCTTGATTTTACTACACGCCTTCTCCCTCGCCCATGCGCACGGTTGCTCGCAAATGAGGACAGGCTTTTGCTTAGTAGTACTTCTACAACAAGCTATATGTCCCGCTCGCGGTGGACGGACATGCAGCAGTGGATTCGACCCTGTAGAAGAAGTAATAGTAACATCATTGTTCGTCTTCTTGAAGAGGCGAAGAGCCAAGCGCAAACCAGATGTTGCAGTTGCGAACATTGGAGCACTCATATACCCAGGCTCTTGCATGAGACAAAATTGCTATGTGAGCCCACTATTGTACTAGTACGTACAACTACTTGCTAGTATAGCCCTGTAAACCAGAAAGGAGTATTTGCCCTTCTAGAGATTTCAACAAGTGACTAGACTGCACCGAGACGGAGTACATATGGAGCAACGTGGGTAAATCTGCACCGTAAATAAATACGTACTAGTTCTATCGTTTTCCTCTCCGACGTGCACAATATTGAGTATACTGACTAGTCTCTTTTTGACACGCATTTACATTTTTTCTGACACAGTACAGACGCAAGCGCTCATATACACGCGCATACACTCGCCCCTATGAACACACACATGCACGGCACTATCGTCTTGAAATTTACGAAGTCACCATGGACACCTCGTCGTCGACGGGTCCATAGGTTCTTGAATGCCAAGGAGGGAGAGGGTAGCGGTTCCCGAGACATTGAACGGTCAATGATGCATCCTCAATTACATGCAGAGGGAATTAATTGCGGAAGCAGAATAGGGCCAGCACGATGTGAATGCAACAGAGTTTGGACTCTCATATAATAAAGGCGCCCCACCACTCCAATCCATCTACTCCCAAGTCTCTGCGCAACACTGCTCACTCCAATCCAAGACCAAGTGACCAGAAGCCACAACCACCTATGGAGGCGATGGATGCGAGTGGTGGTCTGCTGTGCCAAATTATCCAAGGCACCGGCTTGCGGCCCCGCACCGTGCAGTGTTTCCAGACAGTGCTGGTGACCAGATGCATCGTAGCCCTCGCCGACGCCGGCTTCGCCTCTCGCATGGACGACATGATGGTCAACTCCATACGCAAGTTCACCGCCGTCAAGAAGCACGCGGACGACCTTGCCGTACTACTCCAGCCCGCGCGCCTAGGCTCCTCATTGCCTGCCACCCTCATCGGCCTCCATGGTGACGAACTCTTTCAAGCCCTGGTGGCCCTGCAGGTGCCGGAGGTCGCGATGAAGAATGTGCACCTCGAGGCCGCGCTCGCCGCGTAGCGCCTCGCCATGCAAGAAACCGTCGACCTGCACATCCACGTCTACGAGGAAATCATCTACATAGGCCACTACAAGGCAAGCGAGGACAGAAAGATGTTGGCCTTCTTCCAGCGGCTGGAATCTTTGGACGCCATTGTTGAAGCACGTCGACCTAGCCACGAAGCCGCTGCTACTTAGGCGCCGTTCGGTGGGCCGCATACGAGTCGAGGAGGTGGGCGTCGTCGATGGATGCATCTCTTCTTCTTGCCCCCTATAACCAAAGATTGCATCGCCTCGTGGCCTTAATGTTTTATTAGTATAGTACTCCCTCCGTTCCCAAATATAAGTCTTTCTAAAGATTCCAGCAAGTGACTACTACATACGGAGCAAAATGAGTGAATCTACACTCTAAACTATGTCTACATACATCTGTATGTTGTATTCCATTTGAAATAGTATCTAAAAAGGCTTATATTTATGAACGGAGGGAGTATATGGCATTTTTATTCCAGTCGTAACATTTTCACTATGATGTGGGGCCGCAGTTGAGCAAACCCACTCCGCCCACCGGGCGTCGGTCGAGTTTAGAATTAGAAGAGAGAAACGAGGAAGGAGAGCTAGCTGTAGCACGGACGCTGTTGTCAGATGGGACTCGTGTTTATAGAATAGGAGTACTAAGCACTCGTGTCTCTTTTTTTTGAGGGAAAAATTAGTCGTATGTCTAGTACCACTAGTTGGGTGCGTGCGACCTATAGCTGTCATCACTTTAGGTCTCCTTTTTTAACCGCGGCTACGCTTCACAGTACATATTTTTTCACGCATTTATCCTCCTATATGTTCTCCTAGGCTATTTCCACGTGCTCCCATTCACCGACATGTGGGACATAGAGCATCTGGGTCGTAGTGCATGCACGACTCGGAGCATATGCCGGGGTACTTTACATTTCAGACCTCACGAATTACATGCAAACCCCCCGCAGAAGATTAAATAAATGCATGAATTACTACATGAAACCGGATTATTTTTGTCGGGGATATACCCCGCGGTGTAAACCGGCCGGAAGTTTAACCCGACCGGACTGGACGACTCATTGGTAACCCGCCCGGAGCTTGGCGGTTCACGGGATACCCGCCCGGTCTTGGCGGTTCATTAGTAACCCGGCGGGCGGGTCAGATAGATGACGAGGCCCATGGCCTAGAAGGCCGGTTCACGTTTAGTGGTGGGCCGGTTTATGAGGAAAGCATAAGGACTATTCTCCTACAAAGGAAGCAAGACTAGGACTCCACTTGTAATAGAGTAATCCTAATCCAACTAGGACTAGTCATGTAAACCGCCCCTTCAACATATATAAGGAGGGGCAGGGCTCCCCAAAGGGGGACAAGTTAGAAGTTAGAAGCTAGAAGCTACAAGCAAGAAACAATCTCTAGGGCTAGACACAAAGAGCCGGTTTACGGCGTCTCCCTCATGATGATAATGAGACCTAGCCACAAACAGCATGTAGGGCTATTCCGGATGATGTTTCCCGGGGCCCGAAGCTGTCTAAATCTTTGTCTTGTGTGTTGATCCGCCCTGCGTCTCTCGTCCCACTCAACTCCTCTCAAGCTACCACATAGATGCGTTGGCCTCGCGACTAAGTCCTGACACTAAGGACATCTGCCGTGACAAATCCCCGACAGTTGGCGCCCACCGTGGGGCCTGCGCACGATGGTGTTGAGTTCTTGAAGGGATTTTTTCTAGGGTTCGAAGCTCACAGTCATCAGGATGAAGAAGGACCGGTGCTGAAGGCTCCACATCAACAACAAGTTTTACTGTTCGCTATGAAGTTTACTGCTATTAGCATGGAAGGGTTTACACCGTCAACGAGCCGTAAAAAAAAAATAAAAAAAAATCAAGTTCCAGGGAAGCTAGGGTTCCATCGTTTGAACCGCCAGACGGGACGAGATCCGTCGAAGCTGCCCGTGTGACAAGTCTGAGATCGACAAGAAGTTAATCGCTCTCGTGTCGGTCAAATCGCTGCAAGATTACGGCTGGATCCATGAATTCTATCTCGTCGTCTTTTGCTGTCTACGAGATGAAGTTTAACGAAAAAAAAACGAAGGCCAAAACAAGCAGGAGGAGGCCACGGCAGAAGACACAAAAGTCAAACCGACAACGATCGAGAAGAGGATGTTGGCGGGGATTGGACTCGGACTCCGCCTTGGTCGATTTGAACCGCCGTCGTCACCTACGCTGTCCGCCGGACCGCCCGCCGCCGCCGTCACCTACGCGGCTGCCACCGCTTCATCGTGCCGTGCGAGCCGCCGGTCACCTCTGCGGCTGTTCTGCGGTTGCAGCCTCTGCCGACGCATTGTCGCTGCGACGGTGTCGCCTAGGGCCACCTCCACTCCACCTCGTGTCAAGTCGCCAGACCTGCGCCACCGAGCTCGCGGAAGAGCACCGCCTCTTGAGCCGTCGTCTCCACCGATCGCCTCTCGCAAAGTCGCCGTCTCGGGCGCGCCGAGCGGCTCCCATGCTCGATTTGGGTCGCTAGCTGCCCCCCCGCGGATGAACTACTACCGCCGCAAGCCGCCAAACTTGTCTCTGTTGCTGCGATTCGCGCCCGGTGGTCGTGGATCCGCCCTCACATCCCTCTACCTTGGCATCTGGGCCGCCCTCGGTGCTGCTCCGTGTCGCGGTGCCACTGAAGCACCTCCGCCCCGATGGCCGCGGCCTCGTTCGCCGCGTCGAGCTGCCTTCTCCACGGCCCCGCCACCGGCCGCCGGCGTCGCCTCCGCAGCTGCCGCCGATTCGTCGCGTTGTGCTTAAGCCGGTCCACCAATGGCTACTGACGGCCCAGCTCCAAGTTGCTGACTTCAAGCCGCCGCCTCAAGCCGCTGACGGCCTCCGGTCGCTGGTTGCTTTCGCGGCTTCGCTGGCGCGTCAAACCGCCCTGAGCCTCTCCAGCCCGCCGAGTTACCGCTTCTCCGGTTCTACTCCTGTGACGGCCGGTTTCACACGGGCTCACCTCGTGCCGCTACTGCTCAGTATCTTAAAGTTTGCCCAGAGAAACCTCCAAGTCGCCTTCAAAGTTCAACCTGGCTGAGCAGCATGTTAAAATATTCAGAGATGATGCTGCGAAATTTTCTGGTTTTTGGAGTAGCAGGTAATGGTCATGTGGATCAGGAGAATCATGTATCTACAGCAGGTGTTCTATGCTCGATTCAGTATGGACCAGAGAGTTGTTGCCAGGGCTCAGTAGGTTCATATCTAAGGAATCAGAAGCAGTGAAGCGACAGGAATCAACATATCCGTCGAGGCATATTCAGATGGTCATTGTTGCCCACATAAACTGAAAAAATAAGAGTGCTGCTACGAGCGGCCACCAGGCCGATGAAAACTACTGCTGCATCCCACACAAGGCCAAAAGTTGTAAATTTCTACCGTTTGTGTAAAGTGACTTGAGCACGGAGACCTAGGCTTTGGATGAACAAGCGTAGTTACGTAGAAACCATGTGCTATCACACAAGGCCAAGTTCTGACAGTACTCTTCTCTGTTCAAAGTTATCATCAACTTCATGGCGGGTTATTTCCGGCCCAAACGAATCAGGTGATATCCATCTAAGTCTATTTTTTGATATATATTGTTTTTGTAAAAAAACAATTACGTTGGTTTTGCATATTTTTATATGCAGGACAATTATTCGCCACAACATTGGTGTTACGCCGTGCATATGGAGCGTGCACCGGCGTCATTATATACTGGCTTTTGACCATTCCACACTGACGGGCGCGCGCAAACCGCCGGTGGTCCAGTTTATATCAACAGCGGCCGATTCTTCGTCTGCGCCGGTTTATAACGCCCGCAGGCGACTTTCCGTCCGCGCCGGTTTACAACTCCCGCGGCCGACTCGGCCGTGATTAATTTCAACTTAACCTAGTGATCATCAACTTCATGGCGGATTATTCCTGGCCTGACACATCAGGTGATATCCATTTTAAATATATTTTATGGGCACATATTATTTTTGTCAAAGAGCAGTTTATCTTTGCCTTGGTCTGCAATATTGTTGATGCAGGACAACATGGTTGACTCGCCCGCGCCGGTTTACCGCACTACGGCCGACTCATCTATTTTGAGCCGCCTCTGATGCGGCGGCCATTTTTACTGTCCGTCTCTCGCGGCCTGGTCTACATCAACGCACCGGGCTGCACCTGTCTGCATGAGCTATTTATTGAGTACGAGCAAGTTACAGCTTGGGTAGCCCGTTTTCTTTCAAGCAAAATGGAGGCAAATTATCATATACTATCAACTGCTGTCTGCACTGGGTGGCTCACTGGGCAGGCGCACAAGTCGCCGCCACTACAGTTTTGATTAAACTTCAAATCGCCAGTTGGAAGGAACCATTGGCCGAGTTGCTGACACGGCTCATATGGGATAATTTACAACCCACATGATCACCTCAACCTTCTATGGATTCACATCGTGCTATCAACGCCAATGATATACAAGTTATGCGGTTTATATCACGGTCAAATATGGAGGTTTCAAGCCAACTCCTCGAGTCACACGGAGACTCGGGGCTACGATGATATGACGCAACAAGTCTTGCGGTTTGACAAATTTAAAAACCCGGGACAATGGAGGAAAGATAATCCGGTCCCGGAGGCTACTGTTATTTGAAGGCCGTCAGAAAATTTCCGGCTTATAAAGTATATGACAATTACGAAATCCCGGCTCAATGAAGAAGTTCTGGGTCATTAGAAAAGATTCCGGTTTAAAATCCGGCTCAAGGGAAGCCAGTCTCACTGAAGCTCTCAAATCCGGTTTAAGAATTTCCGATTCAAAAGGGAATTAACTTCTCGCAAGTTCGAGTTGAAAGGCCGTCAGAAAAATTTCCGGCTTAAAAAGAAGGATTCCGGTTCAATATCCGACTCAAGGGGAAAATGTCTCCCACGAAGCTTTGAAGCTCTCAAATATCCGGTTCAAGATCCCGGTTCAAGAAGAATTTATCTCTTGCAAAAAGTTAAAAATTGCCGAAGAGGACCTGCTGCCATGATGTGCGGTTCAAACATGGGTATCCTGCCTTTATTGGCCTGACATATTGATCATCTGGGGGCTTCTGCTTCATAAAGCGGGGCTCTGTCTTTCTTATCATGCGTGGTTACATGGAGTGATTCTGTTTTTAAAGCGGCCTCCGGTTTACCCCTTGACATTTGTTTTTATCACTTGGGGGCTTCCTGTTCAAACATAGGTCGTATTCGAACCAAAGAGAACATAGCTGTCGATACCCTTTTGATTGGCAAACTGCCGAACCCACTTGGGGGCTTCTTGATCGTATCCGAATCATAGCTCAACCCCTTTGGGAATCGACGTGGATCGTATTCGAATCAGCGTCGCTAAACAACTCTTAAGGTCATTTGGGGGCTTCCTGTTCAAACATAGGTCGTATTCGAACCAAAGAGAACATAGCTGTCGATACCCTCTTGATCGGCATCGCCAAAGCCTTTGGGGCTATATGATCGTATTCGAATCTTAGCTTAACCCCTTTGGAACGGTTTACTGATCGTATTCGAATCAGAAGCCTCAAAAATTTTATCTGCTTTTATACAATCGCAAGTATTTGAGTTGTCACAAATATCATATGTGCGGCTCTCACAGAGTTGAGTTATCACCTTCCTTTGTCCGGGTCACATAAACCGGTGGTATCATTCAAAGGATCATAGGGATCTTGTGATCTACTTGTGTGCGAGGATAAGATTACATTTGGGTGGTTACCCACCACGGCTCTTGACGTTAAGTCGCCGGGGCATATGTTGTTTAAACTCATGCAGGATTTGCGTAACTATGACTTATATAAATGCTTCAGCCCAAGCTCATCACGAAATTGGTGTCTCAAAAGGGTTATCAATTATTGATTTTCTCAAGGGCTATAGGCCACGGGTTACAAAATTCCGACTTACAATGAATGCGCATTAAGTCACCGGTATTTAAACTCGGATTTACTTGTCAACCGATGAGGTATTCAAATCTTTAATAGCCAAAACTGGCTGGATTTTTATGATGATATTGAATGATTGAGGTTTTCATACCGGATTATATTATTCCAATCTTGAATAGCCAACATGGCTGGATCTTTATTATGGTTATCGGTAACCATATTATGATTAAGGTTTTCAAAGTCGCTTTAGCGCAATGGCTATCATATTATCAATGGATATGGTTTTTATTCTACAATTGAAGGAATAGTCGAGTTCTGCGGGCTTACAACCCGACACTTGGGGGCTACATTATTGAAGTTGAGATTACATCAAGTATGCAAGTATCATGTCGCTGCAAGCATGCACCATGACACTTGGGGGCTAATGCAAAGTCATTCTTTGTTCATCTTATTGAAGACCCGAGTCATCACATTATAATGAGCAGGCCCTTGGGGGGCTACCAATTGCTCCTGTCAAACAATTCAAGTTTTTATGAGCGTCAGGAAATTACAAGTCCCAGGTTACTGCAAGCATGACAACCCGGCACTTGGGGGCTACATAATATGGAGTATTCAGTTTTACTAAGTGACTGGGATAAACAACATGGATTTCTTCTTAAGTGGCAGTATTTATATTGAAGCAAGTCTTAAGCCATCACTTTGTTCTACTCAAGACTTGGGGGCTACAGGTATTATATTGTTATTAAGGAAATATTTTCAAATTTTCTGTTTGAGCAAACTAGATTGACCCGGCGTCACCAATCATTATGACCCTGTGGCTGCAAGCCGGTGTCATCAATAGTCATAAACCGGTGTTGGCAACAATCATGAACCGGTGTCTGCAAAGATCATGGCCTGGAATTATCAGTTTTTATAACCCGACAATGGTGGTAATCATAAACCGGCAAGTTTTATATCTTCAGACCGGCTGAATATCAGATGAGTATTTCAAGATCAATGTTTCTTAAACCGGCGCTTTGGAAGCTGATTCAAGTGGAGTATTCTTCACAATATTTTTTCTATAAGAAGCCAACATCAGCAATTTGAGTATGAAGCTGGTTATTGACCCGGATTTTCTAGAAGGAGGAAATGACAAGGACTTAAGGACGATCGGTCTTTGGTCTACAAGAATTCTTAACCGGAGCACAACCTATCAAGTTTGTTCTTGTGTTTATTTACAGATCAGTTTAACATGGATAAATCCAAATTAAGCTGGGGCTAATGTCGAGGATATACCTTGGTGTAAACCGCCGGAAGTTTAACCCGACCGGATCGACGACTCATTGGTAACCCGCCCGAGCTTGGCGGTTCACGGATACCCGCCCGGTCTTGGCGGTTCATTAGTAACCCGGCGGGCGGGTCAGATAGATGACGAGGCCCATGGCCTAGAAGGCCGGTTCACGTTTAGTGGTGGGCCGGTTTATGAGGAAAGCATAAGGAATATTCTCCTACAAAGGAAGCAAGACTAGGACTCCACTTGTAATAGAGTAATCCTAATCCAACTAGGACTAGTCATGTAAACCGCCCCTTCAACATATATAAGGAGGGGCAGGGCTCCCCAAAGGGGGACAAGTTAGAAGTTAGAAGCTAGAAGCTACAAGCAAGAAACAATCTCTAGGGCTAGACACAAAGAGCCGGTTTACGGCGTCTCCCTCATGATGATAATGAGACCTAGCCACAAACAGCATGTAGGGCTATTCCGAATGATGTTTCCCGGGGCCCGAAGCTGTCTAAATCTTTGTCTTGTGTGTTGATCCGCCCTGCGTCTCTCGTCCCACTCAACCCCTCTCAAGCTACCACATAGATGCGTTGGCCTCGCGACTAAGTCCTGACACTAAGGACATCTGCCGTGACAAATCCCCGACAATTTTCATGGAAACCGGAGCACGTTCATTAAATTTAGGACATAACACGTTTATAAAAAATGACCGGACCTAAACAAGTCTAAGGGCCTCTTTGATTTTTCCCGCAAAAAAGGGCCTCTTTGATTCGCAGGATACTAAAAACACAGGAATAGGGAAAGTATGATGGCAATCAACCGAGACGAGGAGAACTCTAACTCAGTTAGAGGTTAGAGTTAGATTCTACTCCCTCCGTTCCAAAATAGATGACCCAACTTTGTACTAATTTTAAACCAAAGAGGTGTATGGATGGCAGCGTTAGATTGATAATAAATGCTCTTTTTCAATCATTTGACTACTTTGGACCCTATTTCTGCCGGATTTGGTGTGGCCGGCTCTTCTGTGGCCTCCTCCCGCTCATAATTGACATAAACGAACCATCTATACAAATCAAGCATGCAAAACATGATAATTTTTACTTTGTCCATACAAATGAGATATCCCACTTAAACATACAAGTCGTCAATCAAGTTTCACAAAATAAAAAAACACTTCATGAAACAAAGCATGAGCTAACTCATCACGGAAGTCATTCACGATAGGGAGGGATCCCGGAGCCCCTCACGCACCGAGGGAGGAGCTCGCCATCGTCACTCTGGAGGACGGCTCTGTAGAGCCCAAGCCCCGGGAACCCCTCCGACGCCGGCCCTTGCGAGTTGAGGTCGACACCGGCATGGGTAGCGGGGCCGCTTGCCGCCGACTAGGAACTTAATCTTTGGGCCTCTAGAATTAATGCAAGCCTGTAACTAAAATACCTAGAAAGGTGAACTGAATCTTTGGGCCTCTAGAAATAATGCAAGCCTGAAACTGAAATACCTAGAAAGGTAAACTGAATCTTTGGGCCTCTAGAAATAATGCAAGCCTGAAATTGAAATACCTAGAAAGGTGAACTGAATCTTTGGGCCTCTAGAAATAATGCAAGTCTGAAACTGAAATACCTAGAAAGGTGAACAGGATCTTTGGGCCTCTAGAAATAATACAAGCCTGAAATTGAAATACCTAGAAAGGTGAACTGAATCTTTGGGCCTCTAGAAAGATTTATTACCTCCTCAAGAAGCATCAAACAATTCCATGCGTGCACCACAAATCTATACCAAGTTTGATCAGGATCTACTTTTCCAAAACAGAATTAGCGCTAGAGCAAGCAAGATCAATGATATGGCTGTGAGACAGAGAAGGAACAAACAAACTCACCCCTCTTGCGACCTCCCTGGTAGATGCGCTGCTGCCGCGCACGACAGAGGGAGAAAAACGACTGGTGAAGGGGGAGCGGGGCGACCTTCGAAGGCCGGAGGGAGAGGGCGGCGGAGGCCGGAAGGAGAGGGCGGCCGGAGGAGAGAGAGGGCGAGTGGCGCTTGGGCGGGCGGCCCTATGGGGAACAGAGAGGAGTCATGCGAGAGGGGGGGAGCGATCTGGTGCGGGCAGGGGAGATTTTTTAGTTCTCTTTTAGTGGGCCCGAGGATAACTAACCCAATTAGAACCTCTCCATCGGGCTAGTTTTTTAGCTGGGTTAGAGAAAACTAGCTCAAACTAACCCCTCTTGTTTCGATAATTTGAGGCTATTTCAACCCAAACTAGCTCTAACTCAGGGATCCTAACAAAGAGGAGTGTTACTGTACATGCTACAGTGTGGATCGTAGCACATTGTTTTTTATGGACATATCACCACATTGTTTTCTACTGCTGGTTCACTGGGCTACCATGGTTCGCACAGCTGGTTCACTGGGCTGCCGTTGTTTGCACTGCTGGTTCACTCTGCTGCCGTGGTTCGCACTCCTCCGACCTGAGTAGCACTCCCTCCGTTCCTAAATATAAGTCTTCGTAGATATTTCACCGTGGACCACATACGGATGTATATAGATGCATTTTATGTGTAGATTCACTCATTTTTCTCCGTATGTGGTCGATAGTGAAATCTCTCCAAAGACTTATATTTAGGAACGGATGGAGTAGTATAGTACTAGTATATACCGCATCATTCTTTGTTCCTTCTTACTACTCCGACATGTGGGAGAGCCAGCATCCGGGTCGACGTGTCATGCACCCGATTAGAGCGCGGAACGGAAGGGGGGCATCACCCCGGTCGGAGCGCCACTAATTCATGACTATAGTGAGTGGTCATATCACAAGTCTTTCCAGCAATAACGCGCTGTCAAATCGCACAGCCCGACCTTTCCAGCAGTATGTTTGAGAATCCGCCACTCGCTCACCCTCCTCGCCTCTCTGTCAAACCGCCTACCCGAAAACTGCCGCACGTACTGCCCGGGAAAAGCCCCGCCCTCAACTTTTAGCTATGCGAAAATAGTTCGAGCTTGTTTGTTTTATATAAATATAGAACTTACTATATGTTTATTCACCCGTGGGGTTGTTCAATGAATGGAGGGGTGGGGAGCACAAGTGAACAATACTGTAGTACTACTAGTAGTAAGTAGGAGTCATACAGTAGTCACCTTAAATAGAGAGTTTCTTTTCTTTAATGCCACATACACAAATTGAAACGCTTGTTGTGGAGAGAAAAAAGATAATCACTCCACTATATATGGACGCAGGGGCCTGAGCACTTGCTTGACTAGGGTTTCTCTATTCATTCTCTCATCCTCTCCAGATATAAACAAGACAACGGTAGCGATATTTTCTCTCTGCTCACCGCTGGTCACAGATCCGGCCGGATCCCTTCGGCCGATGTGTGTACAAGACTAAAAGGTGCATCGTTCACGCGGTCATCACCGCCGAGGGAGGAAACCCACAGCTGCTGGAGGGGCCCGATCCTCTGCCCATGCCGTTCTCTCTAACGCAGCGCCGGCTCGGGAGGTCCTCCGACCCTTCTTCCTCCCTGGCGATTGTCCGCAGATCCGACCTGCCGCCGCCGACATCCCGGCGACCCTCAGGTATACGTTCTTTGAAAGCGGCCTTGCTCTACTGCCCCAGCTCCCCATGTGTCTACATGTGCATCTTTTTCTACTCCCATCAGCTCTTCCAAAGCCACCTACATTTTTAGTATTATTAGAGGTAAAGCTACTTCATGCATTCAAATCTAGGGCCTTGTTCAAACAACGAAGAAATGGGGGAAAGTTGTAGCATGAATCTACGACTTGATTCAAAGAGGAAATAATATGGTGAAAGTAGTAGAGACTGGATACCCAACCGGTCTCTTGGTTGAAAAGGGAAATAATGGGAAAATGCAGTACAAACTGGATAAGGAACAGATCTATTATTGGTTGAAAAAAGGGTAGAAAGTGGCGGCTGGTGGACAAGTCAACAGAGTATGTCTAGGATTAGATTTGCTGCCATCACATAGTAAAAGGTCTCCAGGATTAGATTTGCTGCCCTCATATAGTAAAATGTCTCAGGATTAGATTTGCTGCCCTCACATAGTAAAAGGTCTCAGGATTAGATTTGCTGCCCTCACATAGTAAAGTGTCTCCAGGATTAGATTTGCTACCCTCACATAGTAAAAGGTCTCCAGGATTAGATTTGGTGCCCTCACATAGTAAAAGATCTCCAGGATTAGATTTGCTGCCCTCACATAGCATGAACAAACTCGGCATCACCACTTTATGCCTCCTTGTAGGTACATTTTGCTGATGCGTCCACTGTCGCATGTACTTATACCAACCTTTTGCTGTTGTTAATGTAAGGGCGCATGTAAAAATGAAGCGATCACACTGTTAACCTAGGGACATGTCTAACCAGTGTTATTGTTAATCTAATGCCTCTAGTGATAAGATGCAATTAAACTATCTTACAAATGGCACTCCTGCTGTTTTCCCCAGTATGATAAGTAAGTTGCTCCTTTATGCTGCTGAGTGTCCTGTGTCCCCATGGTCCCATGCCCTTAAACCAACTGTTTAGCTACTATTGACTTACCGTGTCTGGTAAACAAGCAATGCCACCATTAAAGTAATCCCATATTTGAGGAATCTCATTGTTGATCGTAATGCTTCTGGTAACATGAAGCATTCCTGAGTTTTTAAAATTTCTACTGTCCTTGCGTGATTGCCATGAACATAATTAAGATGCTTCTTTTCGTTTTGTATATGTTTCGTATATTCTTATTGACCAGCAACTGTTTACTTTCTATCTTTTTGTGCAGATATGGATATCCATTTCACCTTGTTGCTATTGTGACCTTTTGGTGAACTGCACAAAACACTTTTTTTTGGAATGAGTGTCTTGTGCAGTTCAACTAAAATGTCACATGGGCAACATCTCTCAATTTTGGTGGAACCGCACAAAATGGTGATCGGAGTTTCCAAAATCTTCGTCAAGTTCTGCTGGTAATCTCGTGCAACATTTTATTAGCCTTTGCAAGATGGAGCCGTCACTGTCACCACAATGGCACTTTATTTCAGTGGAACTGCACAAAAGGATAATAAAATTATAGTTGCACCTTACATGAGCCAGACAGCCAACCATAATGTTCCTCAATTTTAGTGCAACTACTAAAGAAGAACCTTCCAGCTCACGAGAGCAAGTACTTCTTGCTAGCTGAATGATGCAATCTTTGCTTCATTTCAGGTGAATTGCAGAAAAAGGCGCATGAAATGAATCATGGAACTCCAGGCAGACCTCATCCTAGTGGAGCTGCAGGTTTGAGTTCAAGGAGGCCGTATTAAAGTGAAATCATGCTCTCCTGTCTCCTTGTTTGTGCTGTGCAAACAGGAATACTCAACTACAGATGTTGTGACGGTCATCGCCAAGTTCTTCAATTGTATGACATGGCTAGTCAAGATGGATTTAATCCCGATATTCACTTTATCAAAGGCTCTAATGGGTTGGTTCTGAATCTTGCAAGCTGGGAATCAATGAGATGTGTAGGCATCTTTGTTGTACTTATTATCTGAATCTTATTTGTTGGTTCTGAATCTTGCAAGCTGGGAATCAACGAGATGTGTAGGAATCTTTGTTGTACTTGTTATTTGGATCTTATTTGTTGGTTCTGAATCTTGCAAGCTGGGAATCAATGAGATGTGTAGGCATCTTTGTTGTACTTATTATTTGGATCTTATTTGTTGGTTCTGAATCTTGCAAGCTGGGAAACACAGCATGATGATGCAGAGGACAACAACCATAACAAACAGTTCAAACTTGGTAGTATTATCTTTGTGAAAGTCGACAAATGTCTTGATCGTAATGCGCCCCGAGAATAATAATTCTAATTGTTGTGCATGTTGATCCTGTGGCATCGATAGAACGAGCCAATGCATTGCTTGTTTTAAGTATAAATTTCTATTAAAGCTAATTAAATTTAAGTAAAGTGACCACTAACTCCTGTTATTAAAGTACCAATCTGAGACCCGCCGTGAACCGGCGTGTGGCGGAGTAGGTTTCTTAATGGAGGCGTTTGAATGCGCCGAGGTGCATCTTCGCGGGCGTGCAACGGACGAGGAGGGTAGTGCTGTTGTCGCTGTACACACTCAGCTTACTATTCCCCAAGAGCTGAAAACGAACCATCGCCGCCGCTACACACTCGTTCACTCGAAGAGACTCCAATGGCGATCCGAGGGGTGAGCCTGCTGGATATGGACTTCAGCAAGGAGTTCCCCTTTGAGTTCGCCGTTCAGTCCTATGGCTGCACCAAGTTGAATGTGATGTACACCAATGATACAGACTTGGTGAAGCTCAGCCCTATGGCTGCACCAGGTTCTGGAGCATTCGCCCGTTTCATCGGCAGCACCGACTGCACCTTCGCTATGGTGGAGAGAAGGAAGAACGCGACGATTCGGCCATCTGGTGCAACAAGCTTGTCAACATCCAGAAGCAATACAAGATCATCAGCAATGGGCAGGAGAAGGACTCCGTGGTTGACCTCGCTAAGACCATCATCGACCCCTGATATGCCAACATGAAAGAAGACGACCTAAACACGTGGGAGGTACCTCTGAATCTAGCCTACATAACCTACGCGGCCAAGGACGCATATGCATGCTACGGCATGTACAGGCAGATTTTGGACATGAGGGCGTGTCTGCTTCCCATAACCGACGAGTACACGGACAGCCGCAGCGTCATGATCAAGCGTGCCAGGAAGGTCTAGATGTTGTACTTTATCTGTTCTCCCACTTTCTTTTTCGATGTAAACTGAGTTTTCTCCCAGTACTTTTCCCTAGAACCAACTCAACTGTCCCACGTCTAGCCTAAAAAATAATAATACCCCACGTACTATTAACTCATCAAATTAAAATGATATTTTATTTTGTAAGTTGAAAGTTCTTACAAAATAATAATAATAATAATTGTTTATATATAACTTGGCAAGTTAACTCCTAGTGATTGAGTACATAAGCTTGCAAAGATTTTACTGACCGACGTGCAATCATGTGTTTATGTTTTTATAACATTTCTCCGTCTAGCCCAACATGATATTTTCACCCAGCCCAGCAAGTCCACGGATTTTGAGAAAAATGCAAATGGGATTTAAACGGGCTGCATAGATGCTACATCATTGTTTCACCCAGCCCACCAAATGGACTAAAAAACAAATGGACTGGCTGACATGTGGGCCAATAGGTCGAAGCCTAAGAAGGCGTTGGATTTACATCCAACGGCCGGCATTCTTCTTCAATCTCTCGTCTTCTTCCCCCAGCGCTGCGGAACACTTTGCTCCGACCTTGGCATCCGGTGGCGTTGTTTTGCGCTCCTCAGCGAAACGCTACCCCACCAACGGCCAGGCCATCCCTCCACTCCGCACCTCCTGTTATTCTCTGCCGAGTGTAGGCCCACACCGCACCCTAACCAGTCAAGTTTCCCACTCCTCTCCGTGTGCGACTCCACTTCCGTGTCTTCCCCATCTACGGGTCGTTCCAGTCTGGGGCGTCGCAGTCATCCACCGGCTAGGTGCACTCGGCGCGGTGTGGTCAACATACGAGAGTCATCGGAAGAGGACTGTACATGGAGATCCTGATGGCTGGGACCCACGAGGTCCATGGTCGCATGCAAGGAAAGTTCCTCCTTATTACGCACTGTACATGGACTGTACGTGGGAAGGACTTCTGTATTTCGCGAAAAAATGTCCCCCCCGCTGACAGGTCGGACCCACCAGCTATATCTTCGCACGCAAGGAAGTGCCTCCTTATTACGCACAAAAAATTGAATACTCCCCCTGTTAGCTGGGACCCAGTATAGTGGCAGGCTGAATTGTGGGCCTACTAAGTTGACGGGGACGGAGGGCTTTGTCAACTTAGTCAATATGCACGATTCTAGCTCCAGTGACCGTACGATGTCCATCCAACGACCATAGTGCTTCTTCAACCTCTGGTCTTCTTGCTCCAGCCGCCCAAACCAGCGCTGATCGTGCCTCGTGCTCCTGCCTCCCGTGGCCGGCTGCGATGCGGCGGAGGCCTCACCGCCGCCTACTACTCCCACCGCTAGCCAGGCCATCCCTCTACTCACCCACACCCCTGTTATTCTGTGGCGACGGCAGCCTCACACCGCAGCGAACAAGTGAACCCTCGTACTCCTCTAGGCGTGGGCATCCACTACCGCGTCTTCCCCGGCTCCGTGTCGTCCCCTTCCTAGGCCTCGCCGTCGTCCACCGCCCTGGTGCTCTCGGCGCGGCGTGGTCAACATGGTCAAGGAGCGGCTTCCATCGGACGTGGATCAGACGTGGAGAGGCCGACAATTTGGGTCCACGGCCGCAACAAGGAAGTGCCTCCTTATTACGCCGCAAAATAATTATTCCTCCACCGACGGCGGGGACCCACGGACAGGCCACCGTATCTCGCGAAAAAAACATTTCCCCACATTGCTGGGACCCACCAGCTACACCTTCGCGACGCAAGGAAGTGCGTCCGCAAAAAACGATTCGCCCCATTGCTGGGACCCACCAGCTACATCTTCGCACGCAAGGAAGTGCGTCCGGCAAAAAAATGATTCACCCGACATTGCTGGGACCCACCAGCTACATCTTCGCAGTGGAAGTGCACGATAGTCGGGACCCACGGTGAAGCGTAAATAGCGTTATCATTCGGTCACAAGCGATATGCGTACATCTTGGTCATTGTAGAGGCGCGCGACGTAGCATGTACACGCGTCGCACGACGGCGTGGTGCAAGAAAGAAAATATGACCACGTATGTGTACATACAGGCGGGGTCTCGAACGCCTACTCGCGCATACGTACGGCCAGGGCTCGTGTACATGGCTGGGTCAGAACGGAGAAATAGCGTCGGCGATGTGTTCATGGGGAGCCAACCGGCTGGGTCAGAACGGAATGCATCGTCGTGTTCATCGGGAGGGCTTGGACGGAACAACCGATGGAAACGAGGCCTGGCGTACCGCAGAATGGAGGAAACAACCTTGTGTTCGACTGGCCACGTTCGAAACGGGATCCTGTTCATTGGGAGGGGTCTGGCGTACCGCAAAATGGAGGAAACAGACCTCCTACGGTCGAAACGGGGGTCATGTTGATCGGGAGGGGTGTGGCGTACCGCAAAACAGAGGAAACGGACCTCCTACGGTCGAAACGGGGGTCCTGTTGATCGGGAGGGGTGTGGCATACCGCAAAACGGAGGAAAAGGACTTGTGTTGGAGCGCTATGGTCGAAATGGGGGTCCTGTTAATCGGGAGGGGTGTGGCGTACCGCAAAACGGATGAAACGGACTTTTGTTGGAGTGCTACAGTCGAAACGGGGGTCCTGTTCATTGGGAGGGGTGTGGCGTACCACAAAACGGGACTCCACGGGATACTATTCATGTTCACCGTCAACCTCCTCCAGCCTCCAGGGTCTACCGTCGACCTCCTCCAGCCTCCACGGGCTCCTGTTCATCCAGCCTCCACTACGCGCTACTCCACCGGCTACTGTTCAACCACCCCTCCACGGGCACCCCTCCATCATCTACTATTCATCCAGCCCTGTACACCACAGGGTCCTGTTCATCCAGAGGCAACGCCACCGCCATTGTTCATCCACCCCGCAACGCTCATTGTTCATCCAGAGAGGCATCGATCGACTTGATTAGCGGCGAGAGCGAAGAATCGCTCGTCGGGTTCGATTAACGACCATCGATCGATCGCTTAGGTTCAATAACGCGTAACTTCGGTCTGTCAATCGCCGGGTTCGATTAGAGCCCAACGCCTCGCTTCGGGTTGATTAGAGCCAACGCCCGCACACATGCGCCGACACGTACGAGAAAGCAGCGCATCGCTCGGCCCCTGACCTCCCATTGTAACCGGGAACTCCCCGAAATTTTCCTTGCCCTCGCTTCTACCACAGTTTTTCTGTCTTGGACGGCCCAAAGAATGTCATGCAGCTGCGTCTCCTGCCCGCCCAGGACGAAAAGCCCATTTTGTGTCATGATTTTTTGTCATAGAAGTAGGATCCCACCACATCTATGATGATACCGGGTTTTGTCACAATTATCGTCATAGAAGTGTCATATGTATGACAGCAAAAAATTTCGTTCGGCCCAAAATGTCACGGATGTGTCTTTTTTTTGTAGTGTACCCTCTTTCCTAGGGTTCCTGTTCAAGATCTGCTTTTTGAGCACATCACATAGAGTCTGATGCCCTTTGAGGCTTTTGTAAATGCCTGTCACATACAATTTCTTCAACCTGCATTATATCGATGATACATGTGGTATCCTCAGATGAGGAATTTGTGACCACAGAGACAGTTGAAGAATTTGCAGCAATAGAAGCATTTGAACATTTAGGTGATGAATTAGCAGATTCACACTCAATGCATTTCAGACATGGTGGAATAAATTCCTCCTGAGCGGAACTGATCTGTTGAGCAAGCAATGAATCGTTTTACTTCTGAAGATCTTCATAACTCTCTTTTAACTTCTCAAGATCTTGCTTTCTTTGAATAAATTCATAAGAAAGCTTTTCATGACCAGTTAAGAGAGTGTTATGATGATTTTGAAGGTTGTCAAACTGTGTTTGAAGTCTCTGAAGATTATCTGTCAGAGTCTTAGTTCGATTCAATTCCTCACCCAATAGGTCATCACTTCTGTCTACTTGATTTTGAATCTTTTCTAAAGCCTTCTGTTGTTTAACAGCAATTTTAGCAAGTTTTGAATAGCTAGGCTTGAGATTGTCATCAGATTCATCCTCACTAGAGTCAGAGGGGGAATGTTTGAGTACCTTGGCACCTTTTGCCACGAAGCAATAGGTGGGAGCATAGTCATCAAAGCTCTTGTCAGCAGAGTCAGGGAGGTCATTTTCTTCAGTGTAGCGAGGGCTAGGCTAGCCACACCAGAGTCAGATTCCTTAGATTCCTCCTCTTCCACATTATCCTCAGATTCCGCTTCAGAGTCCATTTCCTTGCCAATGAATGCCCGTGCCTTCTTGGAACTGCTCTTCTTGTGAGATGAAGACTTTGAAGATTTTGACGATGAAGACTTTGAAGATTTCTTCTTCTTTGAGTCATGAGAATCATCATCTTTGTACGTATTCTTCTTTTATTCCTTTTCCCACAGAGGACAATCAGACTTGTAGTGACCAGGTTTCTTGCATTTGTGGCAAGTTCTCTTCTTGTAGTCACGGGACGAGGAATCATCATTTCTTGAAGACTTTCCAAAGCGACCGCGGCGAGAGAACTTCTGGACATTTCCTCATGAGCATTGCTAGCTCCTGGCTCAATTCTTCAGGATCACCAAGGCTGCTACCAGAATCCTTAGCTTCGGACTCAGATATTGCCTTGGCCTTTAGTGCACGTGATCTTTCATAGCTCGGTCCATAGAGATCTCTCTTCTCAGCAAGCTGGAACTCATGAGTATTTAGCCTCTCGAGGATATCAGCGGGATCAAGTGACTTGTAATCAGCTTGTTCTTGAATCATCAATGCGAGGGTATCGAATGAGGTGTCAAGTGATCTAAGCAATTTCTTCACCACCTCATGGTCGGTGATATCAGTGGCACCAAGTGCTTGAAGCTCATTTGAGATGTCAGTGAGGCGATCGAAGGTTTGCTGAACATTTTCGTTGTCGAAACTTTTGAAGTGGTTGAAGAGATTGCGAAGAACATCAATTCGGGAGTCACGTTGAGTTGATACTCCTTTGTTGACCTTGGATAGCATGTCCCAAATCAGCTTAGCAGTTTCAAGTGCACTCACTCTGCCGTACTGTCCTTTGCTCAGATAGTCACATATGATATTCTTCGCTTGAGAATCGAGTTGCTTGAATCTCTTCACATCAGCAGCAATCAGAGACGGAGTGACAGAGGGAACGCCATTTTCCACAACATACCAGAGATCGTTACCAATTGCCTCAAGATGCATGTGCATCTTGTTCTCCCAGTAGGGGTAGTTCGTCCCATCAAAGGTAGGACACCCAGCCGAGATCTTGATCATACCTGCAGTCGACATAACTAAAACTCCAGGTGGTTAAACAAAAATCACACAGAACAAGGGAGTACCTTGCTCTGATACCAATTGAAAGTGCGTTACATCGACTAGAGGGGGGTGAATAGATGATTTTTATGAATTCTTCAGTGAGGAATTTCAGGGTGAGGAAATTCCTAAGTGAAGAACTACTTGCAGCGGAATAAGTACTCAGGTATAAGCATAACAGAGTAACAGCATAGTCATGATGATGAAATGAAAGACAAACAGAGAGTACAGAAAGCGTAAACACATGATAAGCAGGATGAAGACAAAACAGACTGAAGAAATAGGATTGAGGAATTAGAGAAAGTCTTCAGTCAAAGTCTTCAAACAGTAATGATAAGGTTCATCAACACATAACTGAGGAAATGAAAGAGTTGAGGAAATAGAACAAGTAGGCTTGGTGAAGACAATGATTTGGTAGACCAGTTCCAACTGCTGTGACAGTTGTACGTCTGGTTGGAGTGGCTGAGTTTTTAAACTCGAGGACATGCAGTCCCGGACACACAGTCCTCACCATATTCTCCTTGAGCTAACATCACACAGACCTCGCCCAACAATAGTGCTAAGTCTTCACAGGTGACTTCCAAACCTTCACAGACTTGGTCACTCGGCAATCCACAATTCCTCTTGGATGCTCAGACCATGATGCCTAACTCTCTGGAGGATACACAGTCCTCAAAGGTAACATGCGTCGGTTCCACACAGGAACAATCTCTTTAGTGATGCTCAATCACTTTGGGTTTTGTAGGTTTGGGTTTGGGATTTGGGTTTTCCTCACTTGATGATTTTTTCTCAAAGTCCTCGGAGGATGGGATGCTCTCAAATGACAAGTGTCAGTTTCTCTCGGAGCAGCCAACCCGCTAGTGGTTGTAGGGGCGGCTATTTATAGCCTAGGGAGCAACCCGATATGATAAGACATAAATGCCCTTGTCTGATATGACCTTTAGGTGGTAGGATATTTTGGACAGCTAGCGCGTGGCACAACAACGGTCGGATTTGAGGTTTGAATTCCTCATGGCTATCATGTTCATCACTGTGTAGGCAACTTGCACTGGCGAATTCCTAAGTCCTCAATCAGAACAAATTCTTCAGAGACCAGAAGATCTTCATCTCTGTCACTGAAAAAATCGACTGAACTGATATGAGGTTTCCAATGGCTTCACTCGAAGGATTCGGTAGGTGTAGTATTTTGAGATGAGAATCACTTGGAAATCAGTTTCCTTAGTATTACCTTGATCCCCTTTAACAGTACGGTGTTTCCTATGACTCAAGAAGAAGAAAATGAAACTACGAAAACAAAAGTCTTCACGCTTCAGATTCCTCACATGAATATCCAAGTCTTCATGGTCACACCAATTTCTTCACTTTCAAAGTCTTCAGTAGAATCAAAAACTTCAGTCGAAGACATTCATTTTTAGGCGTCGACTTTCACTGTAAATATCAAACTCCTCATTGACTTATAGAGCCTGTGTACACTCACAAACATATTAGTTCCTTAACCTATAAGTCTTCAATACGACAAAATCACTAAGGGGCACTAGATGCACTTACACATATACTTTGTGAGGTAATCTTCATTGAACTGCTTCGGGAACCACTGCGAACGAAAAAGATTCAGACATTGTTGTCTAAGAACTCATCATGGGCAGTAAAAAGAGAAGGCAGCAGAGTTCGTAGTTACCATCCTACAGCTCACTGTTGTGTTGATAGAGCATAAACAAATAATTTGCTTGCCACTGAGGGAATCCTGGATTAGGGGGTATCCGGACAACCAGACTATATACATCGTCCGAACTACTGGAGCATGAAGATACAAGACTCAAGGCTCCGTCCCATGTCCGGATGGGACTCTCCTTTGCGTGGAAGACAAGGTTGGCGATCCGGATATTATATTTCCTTCCTTGTAACCGACTCCATGTAAACCCTAGCCCTCTCCGGTGTCTATATAAACCGGAGAGGTTGGTCCTTAGAAGGTCGATCACAATTACAATCATAATCATCATAGGCTAGCTCCTAGGGTTTAGCCTCTATGATCTCATGGTAGATCTACTCTTGTACTACTCGTATCAT
Source organism: Aegilops speltoides (assembly GCA_021437245.1). Taxonomy (NCBI): domain Eukaryota; kingdom Viridiplantae; phylum Streptophyta; class Magnoliopsida; order Poales; family Poaceae; genus Aegilops; species Aegilops speltoides. The sequence continues at coordinate 231,923,569 of CM038141.1, forward strand.
CAATATTAATCAAGCAGGAAGTAGGGTTTTACCTCCATCGAGAGGGCCCGAACCTAGGTAAACATTGTGTCCCTTGCTTCCTGTTACCATCAGCCTAAGACGCATAGGTCGGGACCCCCTACCCGAGATCCGCCGGTTTTGATACCGACATTGGTGCTTTCATTGAGAGTTCCTCTATGTCGTCGCTGCAAGGCTTGATGGCGCCTTCAATCGTCAACAACATGGTCCAGGGCGAGGCTTTCCTCGCCGGACAGATCTTCTTGTTCGGCGACCGCCGATCAAGGGCCAATTCGCAGCCATCTGGAGCAAATCGACAGCTACGCCCCTAGCCACCAGGTCAGGTTCGAAAACCTGAACTACATGGCCGATATCCGCGGAGACTTGATCTTCGACGGAGTTGGTCCTGTGCCAGGAGTGCCGGACACGATGAGCATGGCTTAGACCTGCTGACGGACAATGCTCGGGATATCACCCCTGCAGCAGCCCTGGACCTAAATCTGGAGCAGACTGCGTGGCCCAAGGACGGGTGGATGGACCCCGCCCCGCAGGTCGCACACTCATCGGCGATGGAGCCGAACATAGGCCTCACCTCCGAAGAAGCCTGTGACACCGGACCCCCGGACTCGTATCCGGCTGTAGGTTCCAGTCCGCGCTCTCCTAAGCCCGCCGAATCTGGTTCGGCTCCTGTAAAGGAGTTCACAGCTGCGGATATCTTCCAGCATTCGCCCTTTGGCGACATGCTGAACTCGTTAAAGTCTCTCTCTTTGTCAGGAGGCTCGTGGCCGAACTATGTCCGGCTCGAGTGGGAAGCAGGCGACGAAGGAATTAGTTGCCCACCCACCACCCACTTCATTGCCACGGTCGATGATCTAACCGACGTGCTTGACTTTGATTCCGAAGACATCAACGATATGGACGACGATGTAGGAGAAAAACAGGAACCACCGCTCACTGGGCGGTGGACAGCCACCTCCTCCTACGATATATATATGGTGGACACTCCGAAGGAAACCAATGGCGATGAGGCAACAGAGGATATCCCCTCAGGGAAAAAAGCAAAGCATGGGCATCGTCAGTGTCGCTCCAAGCCCCGCCACACCAATACCGGCCCAGGAGACGAAAACAATCCGGATGGTGCCGAAGAGGAATACAACCTTGATCAGCTCGCCTTGAGCGGGCCGAAAGCAGAAGACGGCAGGTCAGCCTGCATTTAACAAAGCGATGGCGGATACCCAGAGGAGGACAACTACATGCCCCCCTCCGAAGACGAAATTAGCCTTGGCGACGACGAGTTCGGCGTGCCTGAGGACCCCGTCGAGCAGGAACACTTCAAGCGTCGGCTTATGGCCACTGCGAGGAGCCTGAAAAAGAAGCAGCAACAACTCCAGGCTGATCAAGACCTGCTCACAGATAGATGGACTGAAGTCCTGGCAGCCGAGGAATACGGACTCAAGCGCCACACGGCTGACCGGCCACCCCGTGGCCGGGATAAAACGGCATATCAGCCCGAATACCAGCCCACACCCCCACGCCAATACACTACCGCCCGGGGCAACAGGCAAGACCTGCAAGATATACTAGAAAACAAAGCAGGACATCCAAGATCGATCTACGGATCATGGTGGCACGCCCCAGCACGCGACGATGACTGTCATGCCGGATACATTATGAACAAGTCCGGCTGGGCCGAACACAGCCACCCAGACCAATTCGAACCGCGTAGCAACATAGCACGGCACAGAGGCGCCGCGCACCCCCTCTGCTTCACCGACGAAGTGATGGATCATGAATTTCTAGAAGGGTTCAAACCCGTAAACATTGAATCATACGATGGCACAACAGACCCCGCAGTATGGATCGAAGATTTCCTTCTCCACATTCACATGGCCCGCGAAGACGATCTACACGCCATCAAGTATCTTCCCCTTAAGCTCAAAGGACCCGCCCGGCACTGGCTAAACAGCATGCCAGCAAATTCCATTGGCAGTTGGGAAAACCTGGAAGACACATTCCTCGACAACTTCCAGGGCACATATGTGCGACCACCGGACGCCGATGACTTGAGCCACATTACTCAATAGCCCGGAGAGTCAGCCAGGAAATTCTGGACTCGGTTCCTAACTAAAAAAACCAAATAGTCAACTGTTCGGACGCCGAAGCCCTGGCGGCTTTGAAGCATAATATCCGTGACGAGTGGCTCGCCCGACACCTCGGCCAGGAAAAACCCAAGTCCATGGCAGCTCTCATGACACTAATGACCCGCTTTTGCGCGGGCGAGGACAGCTGGTTGGCTCGCAGCAGCACCACGCCACATTCTGGCACTTCGGACGCTCGCGACAATAACGACAAGCCACGGCGCAACAGACACAAGCGACGGAACAACGGCGACAACACCAAAGACACGACAGTCAACGCCGGATTCAGCGCATCCAAATCCGGTCAGCCGAAGAAGTCGTTCAAAAGAAACAATCAGGGACCGTCTAGTCTGGACCGCATACTTGAGCGCTCGTGCCAAATTCATGGCACCCCAGACAAGCCAGCCAAGCACACCAACAGAGACTGCTGGGTGTTCAAACAGGCCAGCAAAATAAACGCCGAACACAAGGACAAGGGGCTGCACAGCGACGATGACGAGGAGCCCCGGCGTCCGAACATGGGGGGACAGAAGAAATTTCCTCCCCAGGTGAAAACGGTCTACATGATCGACACCACCCACATTCCCAAGCGGGAACGGAAGCGAGCACTACGGGACGTCTATGCGATGGAGCCAGTCGCCCCCAAATTCAACCCATGGTCAGCTTGTCCGATCACCGTTGATCGTAGGGATCACCCTACTAGCATCCATCACGGCGGCTCAGCTGCATTGGTCCTAGACCTAATCATCGATGGATTCCACCTCACGCGAGTCCTTATGGACGGCGGCAGCAGCCTGAACCTACTTTATCAGGACACAATGCGCAAAATGGGCATTGACCCTTCAAGGATCAAGCCCACCAAAACCACCTTTAAATGTGTGATTCCTAGAGTAGAGGCCCGTTGCACGGGCTCTATAACATTGGAAGTGGTCTTTGGATCTCCGGATAACTTCTGAAGCGAAGAGTTAATCTTCGATATCGTCCCCTTCCAAAGTGGTTACCACGCACTGCTGGGACGAGCCGCATTTGCTAGATTCAATGCGGTACCACATTACGCATACCTCAAGCTCAAGATGCCAGGACCGCGCGGGGTCATAACAGTCAACGGAAACATGGACCGCTCTCTCCAAACAGAGGAGCATACTGCAGCCCTTGCAGTGGAAGTACAATGCGGCCTCCTCCGACAAACCAATCCGGCGACAACAACTTCGAGCACCATAAAGCGAGTCTGGAGCACCCCGCAACAGGATCATCAGGCACGCCAAGAGCGCGACTAGCAATCCGGTGATAACCCACAAGTATAGGGGATCGCAACAGCTTTCGAGGGTAGAGTATTCAACCCAAATTTATTGATTCGACACAAGGGGAGCCAAAGAATATTCTTGAGTATTAGCAGTTGAGTTGTCAATTCAACCAGACCTGGATAACTTAGTATCTGCAGCAAAGTGTTTAGTAGCAAAAGTGGTATGATAATAAAGGTAACGATAGCAAAAGTAAAGATAAATGTTTTTGGGTTTTCGTAGTAGTTCTAACAGTAGCAATGGAAAAGTAAATAAGCGAAGAACAATATATAAAAATCTCGTAGGCAATGGATCAGTGATGGATAATTATGCCGGATGCGATTCCTCATGCAATAGTTATAACATAGGGTGATATAGAACTAGCTCCAATTCATCAATGTAATGTAGGCATGTATTCCGTAAATAGTCATACGTGCTTATGGAAAAGAACTTGCATGACATCTTTTGTCCTACCCTCCCGTTGAAGCGGGGTCCTAGCGGAAACTAAGGGATATTAAGGCCTCCTTTTGATAGAGAACCAGACCAAAGCATTAACACATAGTGAATACATGAACTCCTCAAACTACAGTCATCACCGAGAAGTATCCCGATTATTGTCACTTCGGGGTTGTCGGATCATAACACATAATAGGTGACTATAGACTTGCAAGATAGGATCAAGAACACACATATATTCATGAAAACATAATAGGTTCAGATCTGAAATCATGGCACTTGGTCCCTAGTGACAAGCATTAAGCATAGCAAAGTCATAGCAACATCAATCTCAGAACATAGTGGATACTAGGGATCAAACCCTAACAAAACTAACTTGATTACATGGTAAATCTAATCCAACCCATCACCGTCCAGCAAGCCTACGATGGAATTACTCACGCACGGTGGTGAGCATCATGAAGTTGGTGATGGAGGATGGTTGATGATGACGACGGCGACGAATCCCCCTCTCCGGAGCCTCGAACGGACTCCAGATCAGCCCTCCCGAGAGAGATTAGGGCTTGGCGGCGGCTCCGTGTCGTGAAACCCGATGAAACTTTATCTCTGATTTTTTTCTCCCCGAGACAGAATATATGGAGTTGGAGTTGAGGTCGGAGGAGGTCCAGGGGGCCCACGAGATAGGGGGTCGCGCCCTAGGGGGCGCCCCCTGTCTCATGGACAGGCCGTGGGCCCCCTGGCACCAATTCTTTCGCCAAAAATTCTTATTAATTCCAAAAAGTGCCTCCGTGGATTTCCAGGACATTCCGAGAACTTTTCTTTTCTACACATAAAACAACATCATGGTAGTTCTGCTGAAAACAGCGTCAGTCCGGGTTAGTTTCATTCAAATCATGCAAGTTAGGGTCCAAAACAAGGGCAAAAGAGTTTGGAAAAGTAGATACGTTGGAGACGTATCAACTCCCCCAAGCTTAAACCTTTGCTTGTCCTCAAGCAATTCAGTTGATAAACTGAAAGTGATAAAGAAAAACTTTTACAAACTCTGTTTGCTCTTCTTGTTGTAAACATGAAAAGCCAGCATTCAAGTTTCAGCAAATATTATGAACTAACCATACTCACAATAACACATAGGTCTCACAATTACTCATATCAATAGCATAATCAGCTAGCAAGCCATAATAATAAAACTCGGATGACAACACTTTCTCAAAATTATCATAACATGATATAACAAAATGGTATCTCGCTAGCCCTTTGTGAGACCGCAAAACATAAATGCAGAGCACCTTTAAAGATCAAGGAATGACTAAACATTTTAATTCATGGTAAAGGAGATCCAGTCAAGTCATACCCAATATAAACCAATAATAATGAATGCAAATGACAGTGTGCTCTCCAGCGGGTGCTTTTAATAAGAAGGAATGATGACTCAACATAAAAGTAAATAGATAGGCCCTTCGCAAAGGGAAGCAGGGATTGGTAGAGGTGCCAGAGCTCGATTTTAAAATAGAGATTGAATAACATTTTGAGCGGCATACTTTCGCTATCAACGCAACAACTATGAGATGGCTGTATCTTCCATACTACATGCATTATAGGCAGTTCCCAAACGGAATGGTAATGGTTTATACTCCCCCAACCACCAACAAGCATCAATCCATGGCTTGCTTGAAACAACGAGTGCCTCCAACATACAACAGCCCTGGGGGAGTTTTGTTTAATTATTTTGATTTGCTTTGATCTTTTTGGATCATGGGACTGGGCATCCCGGTTACCGGCCCTTTCTCGTGAATGAGGAGCGGAGTCCACTCCTCGTGAGAATAACCCACCTAGCATGGAAGATATAGGCAGCCCTAGTTGAAACATGAGCTACTCGAGCATACAAAATAGAATTTCATTTGAAGGTTTGGAAGTTGGCACATACAAATTTACTTGGAACGGCAGGTAAATACCGCATATAGGTGGGTATAGTGGACTCATATGGAACAACTTTGGGGTTTAAGGAGTTTGGATGCACAAGCAGTATTCTCGCTTAGTACAGGCGAAGGCTAGCAAAAGACTGGGAAGCGACCAACTAAGAGAGCGACAACAGTCATAAACATGCATTAAAATTAATTTACACCGAGTACAAGCATGAGTAGGATATAATCCACCATGAACATAAATATCGTGAAGGCTATGTTGATTTGATTCAACTACATGCGTGAACATGTGCCAAATCGAGTTAGTCAATTCATTCAAAGGAGGATACCATCCCATTATACCACATCATAATCATTCTAATAGCATGTTGGCATGCAAGGTAAACCATTATAACTCATAGCCAATCAAGCATGGCACAAGCAACTATAATCTCTAAATGTCATTGCAAATATGTTTACTTCATAATAGCTGACTCAGGAACGATGAATCATCATATTTACAAAAACAAGAGAGGTCGAGTTCATTCCAGCTTTTCTCATCCCAATAAGTCCATCATATATCGTCATTATTGCCTTTCACTCGCACGACCGAACGATGTGTATAATAATAAGAGTGTACGTGCATTGGACTAAGCTGGAATCTGCAAGCATTCAACTCAAGAGAGAAGACAAGTAATATGGGCTCTAAATTAAATAAACAATCATGCATATGAGAGACACTAAACATTTTCAATATAGTCTTCTCGACCCCCAAAAGAAAGAAAAGAAAATAAAACTATTTACACGGGAAAGTTCCCAACAAGTAAAAGAAGAACGAGAAACCTTTTTGGATTTTCATTTTAATTCCTACTACAAGCAAGGAAATTAAACTAACTAATTTTTTTGGTTTTTCTTAAGATTTATCAAACACACAAGAAGAAAACTAGAAAAAGAAATTTAAACTAGCATGGATAATACAATGAAAGAGTATGAGCACCGACGACTAGTGTGTGAACATGAATGTAAATTCGGTGAGAAATACGTACTCCCCCAAGCTTAGGCTTTTGGCCTAAGTTGGTTTAATACCAAGGACCGCCGCTACTCTCCCCGGTGTAGTGGGAGGTGTAATCAGGATAACACTGGCTGGTCATCTCCGGATCCCTTGGGACAGATGATGCGATAAGGGTCCAGCTCAGTTCGGTTCAGTTCGAGTTCGGAGTAAAAGCTTGGGCTAGATGGTTGTTCACCGCTTCCGGCGTAACAAGGCGATTTTCTGCAAGCAAGTCAAATAACATAGGTGCAGGCAAAATAATAAACTCAGAGTGTTTCTTATTGAATCTAAGTCTATACAAGAGCATCTTCTCTTCGTTGTCAACAATAAACTTGTGTGCTACCATGCTCTTGTAATCTAAAATGTGAGGGGGTAATTTTGTATCCTCCTCCTCAAGGTGCCTAATGGGTATCTGAAAATGTTCAGCAAGACGTGCAGCATAGATACCTCCAAATATGGGGCCTTTTGTACGATTCAGGGCTAGCCGTTTAGCAATGACGGCACCCATACTAAAAGTATTGTCTCCCAACAAAGCATGTTGAAGAATAATAATATCTGGAACGCTCAAATTTCCACTATTTCCACGACCAATCAAGCATCTACTAGCAAATATGGCAAAGTAGCGTAAAACAGGAAAGTGTATGCTAGAGACTTTTGCCTCAGAGCCCTTCGTAGGCTCTTCCAGCAATAGTTTTAACAAAGCCATCCACATCTTCACGATTGGGTTACTCTAATTCTCCCTCATAAGGTATCCTACATACCGTGCAAAAATGACGTAAAGACATTTCTTTGAATTCATCATATAAATGAAATGATACTGCAGGCGGTGACTTCTTAGGATAATAGTAAAAGTTTTGCACGAAAGTATTGGTAAGTAAGAGATACTAATCGATTCAGTCGTTGATGAAACCGGTGAGGCATGCAGTCTCAATTAGAGTATAAAAGTCTTCATGAATTCTGGCTTCTTTCAAGAAATCCTCACATGGCCATTCACACGACCGTACTTCCGCTAAGCGAGGAAGACTATACTTGGGTTTTTCCTTCTCTTTGTCTTATTTTTTCTTAGAGCTTTGGCTAGAAGAGCCTTTAAAGAGCCTCCTTAACATTTTCTGAAAATTTCTGAAATTTTAGTAACTTCAAAACAAAAGTGAATAAAACTAAACAAGACTGATAGCAACTACTCCTACAAGTGCCTAGAGCCTATATCATGCATTGGAATTGCTTGGGACCTCAAAAATTTAACATGCAAGCTCAAGAACATGGTCACCTATGCAGCAAAAAATTGCAATGAATAAAGAACTAGAACAAAAACTAATTGGACCAATGGAGGAGTCACATACCAAGCAACAATCTCCCAAAGCAGTTTTACGAATGGAGCTTTGAGCTAAGAGATCGAAAATCGCAGCAAAACGAGCTAGAACTCGTGCTTGAGCTGGATGGAGATTTTTTTGGGTAGAAGATGAAGTGTGTGGGTGCTGGCATAAGTGGAGGGGAGCCACTAGGGGCCCATGAGATAGGGGGGCGCGCCCTACAGGGGGCCGCCCTCCTCTCTCGTGGCTTGGTGCTTGCCCCTCCTGCAGTGTTTTCACTGCCTAAAATCCTCAAATATTCCAGAAAGAATCATACTATTTGCAGGGCATTTGGAGCACTTTTATTTTTGGACTATTTTTTAATGCACGGATAAATCAGAAAACAGAAGGATAATATTATTTTTGCTTTTATTTATTCTAAATAACAGAAAGTAAAAAGAGGGTACAGAAGGTTGCGCCTTCTAGTTTCATCCATCTCGTGTTCATCAAAATGAATCCACTAACAAGGTTGATCAATTCTTGTTAACAAAATCATTCCGAATAACACGGAACCGGAGAAATTTCGATAAATTACCTCAACGGGGATATGAAAATCCCCAACAATAAGAATATCATACTTTTTCTTGACAGTAGGGAGAGGAAATTCAAAACCTCCAAAAATGATAGTTGGAACTTTTTCAATAGAATTGATGCTATGAACTTGAGATTGTTTCCTCGAAAAGTGTACCATATGCTCATTACCATTAACATGAAAAGTGATATTGCCTTTGTTGCAATCAATAACAGCCCCTGCAGTATTAAGAAAAGGTCTACCAAGGATAATAGACATACTATCGTCCTCAGGAATATCAAGAATAACAAAGTCCGTTAAGATAGTGACATTTGCAACCACAACAGGCACATCCTCACAAATACCGGCAATGTATAGCAGTTGATTTATCGGCCATTTGCAAAGATATTTCAGTAGGTGTCAACTTATTCAATTCAAGTCTATGATATAAAAGAGAGGCATAACACTAACACGGCTCCAAGATCACATAAAGCAGTTCTAACATAATTTCTTTTAATGGAACATGGTATAGTTGGTACACCGGATCTCCAAGTTTCTTTGGTATTCCACCCTTAAAAGTGTAATTAGCAAGCATGGTGGAAATTTCAGCTTCCAGTATCTTTCTTTTATTTGTGATGATATCCTTCATATACTTAGCATAAGGATTTACTTTAAGCATATCGGTTAAGCGCATACGTAAGAAAATAGGTCTAATCATTTCATCAAAGCGCTAAAAATCCTCATCATCCTTTGACTTGGATGGTTTAGGAGGATAGGGCATGGGTTTCTGAACCCATGGTTCTCTTTCTTTACCATGCTTCCTAGCAACAAAATCTCTCTTATCATAACATTGATTCTTTGATTGTGGGTTATCAAGATCAACAGCAGGTTCAATTTCTACATTATTGTTTTTGCTAGGTTGAGCATCAACATGAACATTATAATTACCATTATCACTAGGTTCATGTTCATCACCTGATTGAGTTTCAGCATTAGAAATAGAAATATCATTGGGATTCTCAGGTGTGTCTACAGTAGGTTCACTAGAAGCATGCGAAGTCCTATCGTTTTTCTTTTTCTTCTTTTTAGAAGAACTAGGTGCCTCTAAATTATTTCTCTGAGAATCTTGCTCGATTCTCTTAGGGTGGACTTCAGGATACAAAGGTTCCTGAGTCATTCTGCCAGTTCTAGTAGCCACTCTAACAGCAAAGTCATTTTTATTATTTAATTCATCAAGCAAGTCATTTTGAGCTTTAAGTACTTGCTCAGCTTGAGTAGCAACCATAGAAGCATATTTGCTAACGCGGTGAAGTTCATCTTTAACTCTAGCCAGATTATCACCTACGCGTCCTATCTCAAAAGCATTATTCTTTAACTTTCTACCAACATAAGCATTAAAACTTTCTTGTCTAGCCATAAAGTCATCAAATTCATCTAAGCATGGGCTATGAAATTTAGTAGAGGGTATTTCAACTTTATCATATCTATAGAGAGAATTTACCTTTACTACGTGTCGGGTTATCAAGACAATGTGGTTCTTCAATGGTAAATTAAGACCATGTATTTCTTCAATAGGAGGTAAATTCTTAACATCTTCACTTTAATACCTTTTTCTTTCATTGATTTCTTTGCCTCTTGCGTATCTTGAGATCGAGAAATAAAACACCTCTCTTCTTTGGAGTGGGTTTAGGAATAGGCTCAGGAGTTGGCTCAATTGGTTTAGGAATTACTTCAGGAATTGGCTCGGGGAGAGTCCATTTATTTTCATTAGTCAACATATTATTCAATAATATTTCAACTTCGTTGACTGTTCTTTCCCTGAAAACACAACCAGCACAACTATCCAAGTAGTCCTTGGAAGCATCAGTTAGTCCATTATAAAAGATATCAAGTATTTCATTTTTCTTAAGAGGATGATTGTCGGTGTCAAAATCGGCGGATCTCGGGTAGGGGGTCCCGAACTGTGCGTCTAGGCGGATGGTAAGAGGAGACAAGGGACACGATGTTTTTACCCAGGTTCGGGCCCTCTCGATGGAGGTAAAACCCTACTCCTGCTTGATTGATATTGATGATATGGGTAGTACAAGAGTAGATCTACCACGAGATCAAGGAGGCTAAACCCTAGAAGCTAGCCTATGGTATGATTGTTGTTCGTCCTATGGACTAAAACCCTCCAGTTTATATAGACACCGAAGAGGGCTAGGGTTACACAGAGTCGGTTACAATGGTAGGAGATCTACATATCCGTATTGCCAAGCTTGCCTTCCACACCAAGGAAAGTCCCATCCGGACATGGGACGAAGTCTTCAATCTTGTATCTTCATAGTCTTGGAGTCCGGCCAATAGTGATAGTTCGGCTATCCGGACACCCCCTAGTCCAGGACTCCCTCAGTAGCCCTCGAACCAGGCTTCAATGACGACGAGTCCGGCGCGTATATTGTCTTCGGCATTGCAAGGCGGGTTCTCCTCCAAATTCCATGTGCTTGCTGAATAGTGTCCGGCTTCCTTATAAATGTTGCGCTCCTTGGCTTCCACGCCCAATAATGGCCCTCTTCCACATGTCGTCATTTAATGCGAAAGGCGAGGTATTTTACATTTACCCCCAAGCTGCATGAATAAGCTGCCTATAAGAGAGGTAAGAATCCAGATCCAAATCACACCATCTTCCTTTCGCGAGTACTCATCGGGCGCCGACAAAAATCCACTCCATCATGGACCGTTGACGGCTCCTCTTCTCGCCTCCCAGCCCTCGGTAGGAGATTTGAGGAGATGTTCGATCCCGACAATGAAGCTGGTGGCGCTCAAGCGGAGGATACCTTCCTCGGCCTTTATGGTCCCGGTTCGAGCAGGCTGGCCACTGCAAAGGTGGAAAGCGGCGGAGAACACCCTAGTTCCTCAAAGGAGGCGGGTGTGCCGTCCCTTATCTAATAAGGGGCTCGGTTTCCCATACATCCATTCTTTGGGGGCTTCGGAGTTCTCGGACTCGGCTTCATCCCACGCGCCTCCATTACGCACATTGCGGGTTTCGTAGCTCTTTGCGAGCTGTTCTTGGGCATCGAGCCCCATTTTTCGCTGTGGAAGAGATTGTTTTGCCTCGTACCCCGTTCTCACAAGGGGTCGATATATCAAATGGGCGAAGCCTAAATATGGCGCATCACCGGGACTGGATATCTATCCGGAACCCCAAAGAAGGCGTCCGAAGACTGGCCTTCGGAATGGTTTTATGTGGAAGATGCTCCACTGCCGGACCCAGTTCGGATCGGTCTCCCGTAGTTCAGCAATGCTCCTCTGAAGAAACGCCTGAGTTGGCGCCCGCGGAGCCCTCAACGGGAAGTTGACAGGAGCGTTCATTATCTGATGGGCCGGATAAGGTTGCTGGCTCATTCCGTATTGACCATGATTGGAGTCATGGCCACGTGCATTACGCGAGGGGTGCAGCCGCTCCAATATAGGGGTCACCCCATGTGGGATTTCAACAGGGAGAATGATGCCACCCGTCATGGCCGCAAGGGGCCGGGATCGGCCGCAGATCTGGTGAAGATCCTGTCCGGTTTGTACAAGGGGGAGAAGGAGGACTTCCTCCAAACGAGTCCACTGAACGGATTCTCCATGAATAACCCTCGGAGCTGGGTAAGCGGACGTTTATCTACCCGATCCGTGCTTTCAAACTTAAATGTCTTACCTTATGATTTCGATGCAGGAACTGCGCCGGGATGTGGAGGGCATACATAGTCCGGCTCCACAACCCGAGGATCTGGGAAGATCCCTTGATCCGGCCTCCGAAGAGGATCCAGACATAAAGGTGGAGCTGATTGATGGGGTGTTCCACCATCTCAGCATGGATAATGCTCTAGTCGCCATTACGGCTGACTACCCCGGTTTATCTCCAGCTTCCCAGGTAACTATGACCGGAGCCTTGACACCATTACTTCGTCCGTGCTTATTTTTGACCGCCGTATACCAACGGTGTCTCGCAGGAGGTGCCTTCAAGGCGGGGAGCTGATCCATGGCGTCGACCAACAAGGGTCGATTATCGCCCAAGCGAAAGTAAAGTGCGGTGCGGTGCGAATTGAAACGTCGCTGCAACGGTATGGTATGCCACCGTTTTAAAGGAAAAGACTCCTGTGAGATATATTAATGCTCAAGACTTTTCCAGGAGAAAGAGCGCTCGCCGGACTATGCCCGGAGAGGTTGCCAACCAAGCCTCCGTCAGCCAGGCTCCAACACCTGGTCCGGAGGGGGAGGCGAGCGCAAGGCACGAGCCGGATGCTCCTCCAACGGAGGATGCCGACAGGCTGTCCGCCACCAGGTCTGAGGTGGAGAGCGCCATGAATCACAGGCGCCGCCGGATAGTTCTTCGTGACGCGTGTTTCTCCCCGGAGGCGTTGAATGCCTTTAATTCGGGAGACGCGCACCTTCGTGCCGCTCAAGATGGTTTAACCAGAGCCACGGAGCAGTATGTGAAGGACATACGGGTAAGGAATTTTAATAGTTATATATGCCAGTAGCCCCCGAGACTTAAAGTAGTTAGAATAACTGATTTAGATCATATGATATGCAGGATCTTACGGAGAAGAATACCCAATTGTCCCAGGAGCTTCAATAGTGCAAGGCCCAACTTGAGGCCGCACTAGCGCCGCAGGAGGAGACACAGAGACCCCCTCCGGTAACACATATTTCAAAAAGATAAGAGGTGTGCGGCGTGCGTATGAGTCTGACAATAATATTGCAGATATTGCCAGACTTGATCCGGACAATCAACAGCTACTACGCCAGCTGAAGGCCGGCGAGAGGGTGCTTATGAAGGTGCAGCAGGAGAGGAACAAACTCCAAGATGCCCACACCCAGCTGGGAGAAGAGCTAAAAGGTGTTCGGGCCCAGCTATCTGGCTCCGTGAAAGAGAATCATCGGCTTCGTCGCGGCATTTATTGTAAGTGCTTGAGCAGAGTCATTTGAAAAGAAGAGTCTGGCGAGGAAGTCGATTGACAGAAATGTGTCTGTAGGTGTGCTCACAGTCGCCCTGCGGAGGAAATGCCCGGTTCAACGGGTGACCAACTTCCCGAGCTGGTGCAACTGCATGAACGTGTTCGGCAGGCGATGAGTGGCGTCGCCCAGGCCTTATGGACGTCCGTCTCCCTACCCGAGGGCCTTGGAGGGCTTGCGGAGAAGCTTCAGGGAGCACGGCAACGCTTCCGTCTGTGGAAGATATTGGCCTGCCGTCAAGGCGCCAGGGAGGCCTAGGCTATGGTGAAGACGCGGTACAAGAAGGCGGATCCGAACCACATGGCCGAGGTCGGACCTGTGGGGCCCGATGGGAAGGAGATCCTGTGAGTTTAATGTGCGGCCAAATAGAGTTGGCGCTAAGTATTCTAGCAGGATCAGTAAATTAGACAGACTGTTAGGCGGGATTGAAGAGGAGTACATCGATCAATTTGACGATGTATTTTAAAATGACATGTAAAATGCCTTCTAGCGGATTGTAGATCGTTTGTCTTTGCAGACCTTTTCGCTTCAACCTCGGGACCCTAGAGTGCAGGTGTGTCGAATACCCTCTCGGTTATGAAAACCGGGGTATGCATGGAGACCAAGCGTAGGGGTTATTAGTGCTTTATCGGACAAGTGCCCAACTAGTTATGTTATATTACATGGTTAGTAAGAAACATCTTCCAGGAGAATAGTTCCGTTAGGGGTTCCTTTCCACGGGAGGCATGCCCTAAAGTGCATGTCCGGACTGCGAAAAAAGAGCGTAAAAGCATCCGGGGCAGATAAATAAATAAATAAGAAATCATCTTTCAAGTCACCGACCGAATATTCCCTTAAGAACGCTAGCTTTCGGCTTCACCCAGTCTGAGGTACACATCCGGCTGACCCGACAGTAGCCATCGCAGAGGTGCTCCCTTTACCTCCTAGCCGAACAATCGGGAACATAGGGGTAAGCACAGGAGCCAGGCAACCCAGCTTGGCCAAAACTTAAGTCATATCGATGCATATAATGGTGAATAAAAGGTACATGCGGAAGTGTGACACATGTGTTGGGCATAAAGCCCGTATAAATAAGCTTCTGTTAAAGAAGCCCCCAGGTATAATGAGTGCGGGTAGCACGTCAAGTGTGTGCGAACAATGCACAGATCATCCCTCAAAGGCTCTTGAAAAAGGGAGGAGAAAAGAGAGAAACAAAAGACAACTGAAGTATAAAATGTGGACGGAGGAAGGAGGCGAACTCTGAGTCCGGCGCTAGGCGTAGAATCTTCGGAGGCGGGCTGCGTTCCATGGGTTCGGCTCGAGTTGGTTGTTCGATGCATTTCGCAGACGGTATGCTCCGCCGACCAAGACTTGGTCGATGATGAAGGGACCTTCCCATTTGGGCTTGAGTTTGTCCTTTTTCTTGTCCGGCAGGCGTAGAACTAGTTCGCCAACATTGTAGGTTTTGGCCCGTGCTTCTCTGCTTTGATATCTTCGAGCCTGCTGCTGATAGAATGCGGAACGAGCCTTTGCCACGTAGCGCTCCTCCTCTAATGCTTCCAAACTGTCCTGCTGATCCAACTCGGGTTCTCTTTCTTCGTACATGCGCACTCGAGGTGAGTCATGAATTATATCGCAGGGCAAGACTGCCTCTGCGTTGTATACCATAAAGAATGGCGTGAATCCGGTAGTACGATTTGGCGTGGTCCGCAGCCCCCGGAGTACGGAGTCGAGCTCCTCTACCCAGTGCGTGTTAGATTCCGTGAGGGACCGCACTAACCTGGATTTGATGCCGCTCATGATTAGACCATTTGCTCGTTCGACCTGACCGTTAGTTTGAGGGTGATAGACTGAAGCATAGTCGAGCTTGATGCCCATATTTTTGCACCAGAGTTTAACCTCGTCGGCCATGAAGTTCGTGCCGTTATCGGTGATGATGCTGTGGGGGACGCCATAACGGTGTACTACCCCGGATATGAAGTCTATAACAGGTCCGGATTCGGCCGTTTTAACTGGCTTGGCCTCCATCCATTTGGTGAATTTGTCCACCATGAACAATAGGTACTTTTGCTTGTGGGTTCCCCCTTTATGGGGTCCGACCATGTCAAGCCCCTGACATGACGGCCGGTGATGGGTATAGTTTTGAGGGCGGTGGGTGGCATGTGGCTCTGATTAGCAAAGAGCTGGCAACCGACGCATCGTTGGACTAAGTCTTGAGCATCTACCCGGGCCGTCGGCCAATAAAATCCTGTACGGAAGGCCTTACCTACAAGGGCCCGGGCTGCAGCATGGTGTCCGCCTAGTCCGGCGTGAATTTCAGCCAGAAGATTTCGCCCTTCCTCTTCGGAGATGCACCTTTGAAGGACTCCGGTTGTGCTTTTCTTATAAAGTTCTCCCTCATGGACCTTGTAGGCTTTAGATCGCCGAACTATGCAGCAGGCCTCATTTTGGTCTTCAGGAAGTTCCTGCCTAATTAAGTAGGCTAGGAATGGTTCTGTCCACGGGGCAATTACTGCCATTATTTCGTGGGCTGAAGGTGTTATTTCATTGGCCGAGCCACCGATTATGTTAGATTGTTCTGTGTTGGGTGGTGCGGTTGATTCCGGGTTGTTATGTCCGGACTCCTCTTCCCATAATATGGATGGCTTAAAGAGCCGCTCCAGGAAGATGTTTGGAGGGACGGTGTCGCATTTTGCGCTGATGCGTGCCAACACGTCGGCTGCCTGGTTATTATCCTGGGCTACATGGTGGAATTCGAGTCCTTCGAACCGAGCTGACATTTTTAAGATAGCGTTATGATAGGCTACCATTTTCGGATCCTTGGCATCAAAGTATCCATTTACTTGGGATATTGCGAGGCTTGAATCCCTTCGCACCTCTAGGCGTTGAATACCCATGGAGATTGCCATCCGAAGACCATGTAGGAGGGCCTCATATTGGGCTGCATTGTTGGAGTCTGTGTACATTATCTGAAGTACGTATTGGACGGTGTCTCCGGTTGGGGACGTCAATACGACGCCAACCCCCAAGCCGGCCAACATTTTGGAGCTGTCAAAATGCATGATCCAATTGGAGTATGCGCCGTACTCTTTAGGGGGTTCGGCTTCGGTCCATTCAGCGATGAAGTCAGCCAAGACTTGCGACTTTATAGCTCGCCGTGGTTTGTAGGTTATGTCGAATGGTAAGAGCTCGATGGCCCATTTTGCAATCCTGCCAGTCGCGTCGCGGTTGTTTATAATGTCATTGAGGGGTACTTCGGAGGCCACTGTTATCGAACACTCTTGAAAGTAGTGTCGCAGCTTCCGGGATGCCATGAACACCGCGTACACTATATTTTGATAATGCGGTGCAGGACTTGCATGGAGTTAAGGCAAGTGGATCGTAGTACACTGGTTTTGAAGAGAATTTGTGCCTACATTTCTCGTTCGACGACGAGTACCGCGCTTACAACTTGATGTGTTGCGCGATATATAACAACATTGGTTCGCCCAAGTTGGGCGCGGCCAGACGGTTGTTGCCAATATGGCCTTTATTTCTTGAGTCCGGCCGTGGCAGCATCAAATCCATTGAAGTGTTGATGCGCTGAGGAGGCGATATAGGGCAATGCCTTTTCTCCTAAATGGGAGATGAAGCGGCTTAGAGCCGCCGCATCGATCAGTTTTGTATTTGTTTGAGGTCTTTTGGGGTATCCAATTGTGACAGAGCTCGGATCTTGGCTGGGTTTGCTTCAATTCCTCTACGGATACTATGAAGCCCAAGAGCTTTCCGGTGATGCGCAAAACGCATTTTTCGGGTTGAGCTTGATGTCATATGCTCGAGAGGTTGTTGAATGTGAGCCTCAAATCGTCTACTAGAGTTTCGGCGTGTTTGGTCTTAACGACCACGTCGTCTCGTATCACCTCCACTATTTTGCCGATCTGGGTAGCGGACATATACGAATCATGCTCTATTATGTTGCTTGGCGTTTTTGAGTCGAAGGGCATTGTGTTGAAGCGAGCGGCCCGTATGGAGTAATGAATGCCGTTCTATGCCTCGTCTGTTTCCACCATCTTGATTTGATGGTAGCGGAGTATCGTCGAGGAAGCACAATGAATCGTGCCTGCGGTAGCATCGATGATTTGATCGATGCGGGAAGGGGAAAGGATCCTTTGGACAAGCCTTGTTAAGGTCTTTAAAATCGGCCTTACGGCGCGAGATTTGTCCTTTTTTGGTACTATTACCAAGTTTGCTAGCCAGTTCGGATGTTTGATGTCTCTGATGAATCCGGCTTCTAATTGTTTGGCTAGCTCCTCTCCCATTGCCTGTCTTTTGGGTTCGAAAAATCGCTGAAGAGCCTGTTTGACTGGCTTGAATCCTTTTAGGATGTTTAGGCTGTTTTCTGCTAATCTGCGTGGGATTCCTGGCATATCTGAAGGGTGCCAGGCAAAGATGTCCCAATTTTCCCGAAGGAATTCTCGTAGTGCGGCGTCTACATCAGGGTTTAATTGTGTCCCAATGGAGGCCGTCTTTGTGGGGTCCGTTGGATGGATCTGGAATTTGACTATTTCGTCCGCTGGTTTAAAAGAGGTGGAGTTGGATCTTTTATCGAGTATCACATCATCCCTATTCACCGGAGAGCGCAGCGAAGTGAGTTCCTCTGCCGCTAGGGCTTCGGATAGTGCCTCTAGGGCTAGTGTGGCTGTCTTGTTTTCGGCGCGGAGTGCTATGTCCGGATCACTGGCAAGAGTGATGATTCCATTGGGCCCGGGTATTTTAAGCTTCATGTACCCGTAATGGGTATGGCTTGAAAAATTGTGAATGCCTCTCATCCTAATAAAGCGTGATATCCGCTGCTGAATGGGGCCACTTGGAACGTGACCTCCTCGGACTTGTAATTGTCCGGCGAGCCAAACACCACATCAAGTGTAATTTTTCCTGTGCAGCGTGCTTCCTGACTAGGGATTATTCCTCTAAAGGTTGTCCTGCTTCGCTCAATGCGGCTCCAGTCTATTTCCATTTTTCGAAGGGTTTCCTCGTAGATGAGGTTTAATCCGCTATCGCCATCCATGAGTACCTTGGTAAGGCAAAGCCATCCACTATTGGGTGAGGACCAATGCGGCTGGTGCTCGGGCTATTCGAATTTAGGTTAAATCATTTGGCGTTGAAGGTGATAGCCGTGTCGCTCCATGGATTCGTTGTTGCTACTTGGTAGACTTGGCGAGGCTGCGGATTGTTCGCTTCGCATATTATTTGATCGAAAGTCTCAAGGCTATTAATACCGTCTTGGTACTGTTGGGGTGGTTCTCGGGGCTAGAAGCTCTTAGCCACTTTTGGCCACTGCCGCGATATCCAACATGCTCGAAGGCTATGTGTTGGAGTGGCGCTCTGTACTATGAATTTTACGAGGTCCGCTGAGCCATCCCTCGATGACGGTTCCGTGCCCTTTATGGGGTTTTGCTTTTGGTTTTGTCCGGGTGCCCGAGCATGATGCACCCTTTTGTTTCGGACTAGGGTTGTGTTCGGAGCCGGATTGTCCCAAAACTTAGTTCCGGTTTTCCAGACACTCTCCATCACACAGTACTTTCGTACTATGGACGCCAGGTCGGCGAAGCGTGTGATTTTGCGGCAACTTACGGCGTTAGTGATTCCTTTGTCCGTGCAATTGTTGCAGAAAATTGAGATTGCGATTTCCTCACGGCAGTCCTTTATCCTGTCCATAACCAGGAGGAATCTGGCCCAGTAATGATGTACTGTCTCCGTGGGTGTCGGTGTACTAGAGTAGGGGTACCCTAGTATCCCGAACTTGTGCACGGGCAGTCGCAGCACCCCGCGACAAGGCTTGCCGGGTGACCGCCAAGGTCCTCTGTGGTTCCTTTGGAGCCATTCAAGAATAAAGAATTCAAGCCAAGGAGACAAGGCCCCGGCAAGAGGAGCTTGCCGAGAAGGCCAACCAAGGCATCTCAAGGAACTTGCCGCGACACACCACACGTCCCGGCGAGGCCCGGTGAGCGACAAGCTTCCGGACGCGACAAGACAACGACCGCGGCAAGGCGCTTGCCGCGGCAAGCTACCACTCTGTACCCGCGCTCCAGCACATCCACCAACGTATCGCCCTGGGACCTTTCCAGGCGTGCGTGGCAAGAGGCTGTGCAGCCAGCGGTGCGCGGTGGCAAGCGGCGCTGACAAGGTTGCCATCGTGGCAAGCGGTGGCGCCCCTGACGGTCCCATTTTTGCACTGTTTGGGCAACGCAGACGGGCATTCAATGCCTTTGTCCCCTGCCGTCAGGGTTAGGTATGATACACTATACAAGTAGTTGTACCAACCGCAACATTTTTCCATTTTTACCCTTGTCTGCGTTGCCACCTGTCGGTGACCCCTTGAGCATATAAAAGGAGGCCCATGCACAACATAGAGGGGGGGGGGGGTTCGAAAGCAGAAAACACTCACGCTCGGTCTCGTTAGCAGCTACTGTATACTGTAGCACTCAGCGCTCCCGAGCTAGGACTCAATACACTCAGACATGCAGCAGTAGGAGTATTATCTCTCCGGAGAGCTCCGAAGCTGGGTAAACCGCTCGTGTGCTTCGCCTCGATCCGCTCTTCGCACGACCTCCGCCCCCCGCCGAACCGAAAGGGGCTCGGTCCGCCGGCCCCATAGGTGTCCGTGGGCCAGCTTCCCCGGCAGTGGGCTCTTGCCGGATTCGAGATAGATCGCTTATGTTTGGGTGGGCGGGTGGAATTGAGTCCGGAACCCTGCCCAACTTGAGGCTCAAGGGCCGAAAAGTTTCCGAATTTGGAAGCTTGGATTGCTGGATGTTGTCCAACGAGTGCAGTCATTTGCGACTTTAGGTTCAAGATGCTTGATTGACGTCCGTCCCTCCGCAGGAATCCGGCATGGAGGGATTAGGAGTCCGGACATAACTAGTTTTAATACAGAAGAAGAGTTGCCGTGTTGTTCCTCTACCACCGCAACATGGTGGGTAACCTGGGGAGAGTTAATCTCTCTCAGATCGGTTTTAAGCCCAATCTAATCGTAGTCTGTAGCGACTCCCAGGGCGGCGATGCGATCCAAGAGCTCGTTTACGGAAGAGAGCTTCATTGGATCCAGCTGCTCGGCGAATTCCGAGTTGACGTGAAGATTGCTTTTGATGACCCGAGAGGTCATCGTCGAAGTGGCGGCCGAACAGGCAGTCATAAGAAAACCACCTAGCCGGATAGTTTGGCCGGCGGCCAAAGCTCCTTTGGCAATGGTACCGCCTTTAAAGACGGGAAGATGCATCCTTCCTGATCGTGACGACACAGAGGAACTATCAATGAAAGCACCAATGTCGGTGTCAAAACCGGCGGATCTCGGGTAGGGGGTCCCGAACTGTGCGTCTAGGCGGATGGTAACAGGAGACAAGGGACACGATGTTTTTACCTGAGTTGGGCCCTCTCGATGGAGGTAAACCCTACTCTGCTTGATTGATATTGATGATATGGGTAGTACAAGAGTAGATATATCACGAGATCAAGGAGGCTAAACCCTAGAAGCTAGCCTATGGTATGATTGTTGTTCGTCCTATGGACTAAAACCCTCCGGTTTATATAGACACCGGAGAGGGCTAGGGTTACACAGAGTCGGTTACAATGGTAGGAGATCTACATATCCGTATTGCCAAGCTTGCCTTCCACGCCAAGGAAAGTCCCATCCGGACACGGGACGAAGTCTTCAATCTTGTATCTTCATAGTCTTGGAGTCCGGCCGATAGTGATAGTTCGGCTATCCGGACACCCCCTAGTCCAGGACTCCCTCAATGACAGGCAAAGTATTAAGTAACCGGAGAAGCCTCTCCCAAGCTTGTGGGAGACTCTCTTCTTTGATTTGCACAAAATTATATATTTGCCGCAAGGCAGCTTGTTTCTTATAAGCAGGGAAATATTTAGCAGGGAAGTAATAAATCATATCCTGGGGACTACGCACACAACCAGGAGCAAGAGAATTATACCAAGTCTTAGCATCACCCTTTAATGAGAACGGAAATATCTTAAGGATATATAAATAGCGAGACTTCTCATCATTAGTAAACAAGGTGGCTATATCATTCAACTTGGTAAGATGTGCCACAACAGTTTCAGATTCAAGGCCATAAAAAGGTTTAGATTCAACTAAACTAATAATATCAGGATCAACAGAGAATTCATAATCCTTATCAGTAACACAGATAGGTGAAGTAGCAAAAGCAGGATCGGGTTTCGTTTTAGCATTAAGAGATATTGCTTCCATTTAATAATAATTTCTTAAGATCATTTCTATCATTGCAAGCAAGGATTTCCATAGCAGCTTTTTCATTCATAACATAACCCTTAGGAACAACGGTAATACATAATCATTGGGGAACCTTCATCATCACTATCATCAGTAATAGGTTCTGCAATATTTTCATTCCCCCTAACTCTAGCAAGTTGTTCATCAAGAAATTCACCTAATGGCAAAATAGTATCACATACAGAAGTAGTTTCATCATGCATAGCAGAAGTGGCATCATCAATAACATGCGACATATCATAATTCATAGCAGTAGTAGGTTTAGGTGTCGCAAGCCTACTAATAACGGAAGGATAATCTAGTGCAGAGCTAGATGGCAGTTCCTTACCTCCCCTCGTAGTTGAGGGCAAAATAGTAGTTCGATTGTCTTTCAAGTTCTTCATAGTGATAAATAGATATAAATCCCAAGTGACTCAGAGAATAGAGCTATGCTCCCCGGCAACGGTGCCAGAAATTAGTCTTGATAACCCACAAGTATAGGGGATCGCAACAACTTTCGAGGGTAGAGTATTCAACCCAAATTTATTGATTCGACACAAGGGGAGCCAAAGAATATTCTTGAGTATTAGCAGTTGAGTTGTCAATTCAACCACACCTGGATAACTTAGAATCTGCAGCAAAGTGTTTAGTAGCAAAAGTGGTATGATAATAAAGGTAACGGTAGCAAAAGTAAAGATAAATGTTTTTGGGTTTTTGTAGTAGTTGTAACAGATAGTAGCGGAAAAGTAAATAAGCGAAGAACAATATATGAAAAGCTCGTAGGCAATGGATCATTGATGGATAATTATGCCGGATGCGATTCCTCATGCAATAGTTATAACATAGGGTGATATAGAACTAGCTCCAATTCATCAATGTAATGTAGGCATGTATTCCGTAAATAGTCATACGTGCTTATGGAAAAGAACTTGCATGACATCTTTTGTCCTACCCTCCCGTTGAAGCGGGGTCCTAGCAAAATCTAAGGGATATTAAGGCCTCCTTTTGATAGAGAACCGGACCAAAGCATTAACACATAGTGAATACATGAACTCCTCAAACTACGGTCATCACCGAGAAGTATCCCGATTATTGTCACTTCGGGGTTGTCGGATCATAACACATAATAGGTGACTATAGACTTGCAAGATAGGATCAAGAACACACATATATTCATGAAAACATAATAGGTTAAGATCTGAAATCATGGCACTCGGGCCCTAGTGACAAGCATTAAGCATAGCAAAGTCATAGCAACATCAATCTCAGAACATAGTGGATACTAGGGATCAAACCCTAACAAAACTAACTTGATTACATGGTAAATCTCATCCAACCCATCACCGTCCAGCAAGCCTACGATGGAATTACTCACGCACGGCGGTGAGCATCATGAAATTGGTGATGAAGGATGGTTGATGATGATGACGGCGACGAATCCCCCTCTCCGGAGCCCCGAACAGACTCCAGATCAGCCCTCCCGATAGAGATTAGGGCTTGGCGGCGGCTCCGTGTCGTGAAACGCGATGAAACTTTCTCTTTGATTTTTTTCTCCCCGAGACGAAATATATGGAGTTGGAGTTGAGGTCGGAGGAGGTCCAGGGGGCCCACGAGATAGGGCGCGCCCTAGGGGGGGTGCCCCCCTGTCTCGTGGACAGGCTGTGGGCCCCCTGGCACTAATTCTTTCGCCAAAAATTCTTATTAATTCCAAAAAGTGCCTCCATGGATTTCGAGGACATTCTGAGAACTTTTCTTTTCTACACATAAACATCATGGCAGTTCTGCTGAAACAGCGTCAGTCCGGGTTAGTTTCATTCAAATCATGCAAGTTAGAGTCCAAAACAAGGGCAAAAGTGTTTGGAAAAGTAGATACGTTGGAGACGTATCATCTGGTCTCCGCTCAAGCCCCATCAAAGCAGCATTCGTGCCACGCGTACACAATTACACAATCAAAATACCATGGGCGTAGGCGGAGGTGCAACAGTGACTCAGTCAGCAGTGCGGTATAACCGCCACATACCTTCATAAACCTCCCTTCTTATTTTTCAGGACATTGCACTAGAAGCAGCCTCTTCAGAAGAGCCGGATTGTCGGACTTACATAGGAGAGAACACCAAGGAGGAAACAGGCTATGCGCACAAAAGGAAATACCCAGGTGGAATCTGTTCATGATCGTTATACCTGTTTTACTTACCTACATGCAGCCTGCCCTTGGATAGGATATGTTAAATAGTCCTATTTACTTTTGCTTAAATGCAACCATTGTAAACATACGCCTAAAAGTATTATTCATCAATGGGAGATAATATATAGCGTCAGCTTATTATTCCTATTTGCACATTTTTTCTTGCAAATGTTTAGTTAATATTGCATCCGTACACCTTGGTACGATTAGTTTGCCAGGGGCTTCATATAGCGCCTCATAATACGGCAAAACAAGTCCGAACACTTTCATCAGTGCGGCACCCCGAACCTATAGCACTATACGCATCATCTCCGAATCACGTCTTGGATCAATGGTTGGGTTTGCCCGGCTCCCTTGTTTTGGTACCTTACGTTCTGTTATATCGGCTATGGTAGCGCAGGGAGAACTACTGCAATTGTGTCCCGGATCTTCCGGACGAGCACCTCAGTAGAGAAAGTCGAAAACTGACCGGCATGATGCGGCGAGAGCTGGTCGCTGTTCGAGAGGTATCAAAATCCTTAAAGATTTTTTCCGCTATAGGCGATGAATTGGCCTCGTCCGATTTAGGCGTATATAGCACCCCAATTCGGCCCTCCGAATTCTAGGGGCTTCGCCGAAATTTAAAAT
This sequence comes from Aegilops speltoides, assembly GCA_021437245.1. NCBI lineage: Eukaryota > Viridiplantae > Streptophyta > Magnoliopsida > Poales > Poaceae > Aegilops > Aegilops speltoides. Next base: position 231,948,292 of record CM038141.1, read on the forward strand.
TATAGACTTCTATGGCTAAGTGAAAGTTATAAAGCCGCATAGTCCGATTGCCTTGTTCGCTGCGCCGGATACCTCCTTAAGGGACCAAAAATTTGGATAAAGAGTATCCGGGTTTTTCCAGGAACACCCCGGTACTAGTTACGTGGGGGCGGAAGCCGACGACTAGCCTACTTTAAGAATTCTATAAACAGCCGCACAGAAGGTAATATTTTAAATCAAACAGTGCTACATAGCACAAGTAACTTTGTCTTTCAATTACAACAACGACAGAGGTACATTTATTCAAAGATCTTGTCCTTGGTACATTCATCGGCCACGAGATGAGCGCCCTTCATAACACCATCGTAATATTTCTCAGGATAGCGATGCGCCTTGCCCTCCGGTGGCCCGTCCTTCACCAGCTTCTCCGCATCCAGCTTGCCCCAATGCACCTTCACGCGGGGAAAGTCCCGGCGGGCACCCTGAATGCAAACGGATCACTTGATGACTTCAAGCCACGGACAGGCATTCACCATCCGCTTGATCAGGCCGAAGTAGCTAGTGGGCAGGGGCTCACCAGGCCACATCCGGACTATGAAATCTTTCATAGCCACTTCGGCCGCCCTGTGGAGTTCGACCAACTGCTTCAGTTGGTCACTCAGAGGCATTGGGTGTTCGGCCCCAGCATACTGGGACCAGAACAACTTCTCCGTGGAACTCCCCTCCTCGGCACGGTAGAACTCCGCGGCGTCTGAGATGTTGCGTGGCAGATCTGCGAATGCCCCTGGAGAGCTCCGAATTCGGGTAAGTAAAAGAAACGCCTCCTCCACATGTTTGCTCTGCATAAAGAATGTCTTACCCGCCGCTATCTTCTTGGCCGCCTGGATTTCCTGCTGTGCCTTCTCGGCTTCAGCCTTGGCGTCTTTCATGCTCACAAGGGCCTTCGCAAGCTCGGACTCTTTCATCTTAATATCATGCTCCAAGGACTCGAACTTTTTTACCGAGTTCCTGGAGCTCTTGCCGTACCTCGCCTACCCTAGCATCTTGCTTCTCGTGCTCTTTGCGCTCCAGAGCCGCCTTGTCCTCGGCCTCGGACAACGCTTTCTTCTGAGATGCCACTTCGGTGGTGGCCCCTGTTGCAAAGTCATGATGCTTTATCGTTAGAATAACCAATTTTGCCTATTCTTCATTATATGAGAGCGGGGAATTACTCACCTTTGTTCTCTTCGAGCTGCCTCTTCGTGAGGTCGAGCTCTCCCTGCGCCTACTCCAGGTCCCATTTTAGTCCGGCGACCTTGGCTGTGCGGACAGCAGCGGCAAGCAACACAGCCTGCTTATTGACATACACACTTACTATTAGACTCCTGCGGATTATAATTGACCCTCTGTTTGGCTTTTCCTTCCGAACACCGAATAGAGTATCAGGGGATACTACCTATCGGGTGGTAATTTTACATATTTCCTACTTACCTCGAAGCCCGTCAGGAGTCTTGTGCAGGCTTCGGTTAGTCCACTCTTGGCGGACAGAACCTTTTGAATCACCGCACTCATAAGAGTACGGTGCTCGTCATCCATGGAAGCGCCTCGAAGCGCTTCCACCAGACTATCCGACGCCTCTGGCATGACGGAAGTCCTCGGCACGGATGGCTCACCCTCCCTAACGAGGGGCTGCCCGCCTGAGTCCAGAACCATTGAAGGTTCTGGAGCAGTGTCCGGTCGAGAGCCCGACTTACTGAGCTCTCATCGACACGATCCGCGGGGATCTTGAACCCCATGTGTCCGACCTCTGGAATTCCGCCTTGGGGCGTCTCCAGAGTCACCCCCCGCTCTGGGAGCCTTCGGGACAACACCTTCGTGTCATCCGCGGGCTGAGGAGTAGTGGCCGTCGGGAGCGAGTTCATCGCTGAATCGCTCAGGGACCCATCCGAAGACGATACCTCGGGATGAACCCTGGCCGGACTGCATATATGTTCGGCGTTATAAAAAGACTATGAAGTAAAATCACGATAGAGTGCAGATTCTTACGATCGCGCTAGGGGCTTCCCCCGGGGCAGCCACCCCTCCTCGCTATGGGCGACCGTGGCGGAGTAGTCTGGAAGGGACACCTTTCCCTTCTTGGACGTCCCAGCCTCCCCCTCCGGTGTGGCTTTCCTCTTTTTCTCCTCCCCAGTGCGGGGAGGTAGAGTTTCTTCTTGCTTCTCCCCACCTTCGCGGGAGGAATCTGTCTCGTCATCTTCGGACGATGTGGGTATGAGGGACTTGCGCCGAGGGCCTTTCTCGGCCCCCTGGTCTGCTTTCTCAGGCCCCCATCCTCTCCGGATGGGGTGGCCCCTTCTTCTTCTTTTTCCTCCCCTTCGGGGGAAGAGTGTGCCTTGTCGTCTTCGGACGAGGCTTTCGGTACAACCTTACGCCGGAGACCCTTCCTGGTCCCCGGGGCCTTCTTTTCGACCTTCTTCTCCGATGCCTTGTAGGGCGCCGGGACTAGCATCTCCGTTAGGAGAGCATCAGCTGGGCCTTCTGGCAGTGGAGCCGGACAGTCAATCCGCTCCGCTGTCTCCACATAATCCTGATTAAATATGCACAATTACTTAAGACTCCCCCATGAATATATTGGGAAGAGCTAAATCCGGTGGTAGTCAGAAAACTCACCGGACGAGGAAGCCGCGCGGTGTGAAGTCCACGGTCCTCGGATGTGGGAGGAGGTACTTCGGAGGCCTTGAACAATGCCTTCCATGCGTCTTTATGCGTCATGCCGTAGAGCCTCTGAAGCGTCTGGTGTTCTTCCGGGACGAACTCCCACAGATTAAATGCCCGCCTTTGGCACGACAGAATCCGGCGAACGAGCATGACCTGGATCACGTTGACAAGCTTGATGTTCATGTCCTTCATGATCTTGATGCAGTTTTGGAGTCCGGTCAGCTTTGTTGGTTCGCCCCAGGCCAGGCCCTTCTTTTCCCAGGAGGTGAGCTGCATGGGGGTTCCGGATTAGAACTCGGGGGCCGCTGCCCAGTTGGCACCGCGCGGCTCGGTGATGTAGAACCACCCCGACTGCCACCCTTTCACGGTCTCCGCAAAGGAGCCGTAACGCCAGGTGACGTTAGGCATCCTGCCCACCATGGCCCCTCCGCACTCCGCTTGCTGACCGCTCACGATCTTTGGCTTCACGCAGAAGATTTGCAGCCATAGGCCAAAGTGAAGCCTGATGCGGAGGAAGGCCTCGCATACGACGATAAACGCCGAGATGTTGAGGACAAAATTTGGGGCTAGATCATGGAAATCTAGCCCGTAGTAGAACATGAGCCCGCGAACGAAGGGATGAAGTGGAAATCCCAGTCCACGGACGAAGCGGGCGACAAACACAACCCTCTCGTGAGGTTCCGGGGTTGGAATGGCCTGCCCTTTGTCCGGTAGCCGGTGCGCGATGTCTGCGTCCAAGTGTCCAGCCGCCCAAAGATTTGCAAAATGCTTCTCTTTCACGGTGGAGGCCACCCACTTGCCTCCTGCTCCGGACATGTTTTGCTGTGCAGAGAAGACTTGGACTAGGGCGCTGGAGCTCGAAGGGGCAAGGGTGGGCAAAGGAGGAAGAAGGCGTGGGTAAAAATGGGGAACTCTTATCCCTTTATAGAGGCGACGAAAGGGGTGCGCCTCCCCACTTGCCCGTCGAGAATCGCTTGCTTCCCAAACGTCACAATTGATGGCGCGACGGGATTACCCATACCCGTATTGATGAGAATCCCGTGATAAGGGGACATGATCTCTGCTTTGACAAGACGTGTCAAGGAAACCGCCTCGCAATATGCGCTGTGGCTGGTTGTGGGAAAATGGTTCGAATAATGACCCGACCATAATGACATGTCATGTTGTCTAAAAAGTTGTCAGCAGATTGCATTTGTGAAATATCATTCTCTCTACGGTGGTATGTGAAGATCATTTTGCAGATCTGGACATGGTTTAAGTGTTCGATAATTACTTCGGAGTATTCGGAGAAGGAACCCGCCTTGCAATGCCGAAGAGAAGACTGCGCGCCGGACTCATCGTCATTGAAGCCTACTGAGGGAGTCCTGGATTAGGGGGTATCCGGACAGCCGGACTATATACATTATCCGGACTATTGGAGCGTGAAGATACATGACTCAAGAGTCTGTCCCGTGTCCGGATGGGACTCTCCTTTGCGTGGAAGACAAGCTTGGTGATTCGGATATTATATTTCCTTCCTTGTAACCGACTCCATGTAAACCCTAGCCCTCTCCGATGTCTATATAAACCGGAGAGGTTGGTCCTTAGAAGGCCGATCACAGTTACAATCATAATCATCATAGGCTAGCTCCTAGGGTTTAGCCTCTACGATCTCGTGGTAGATCTACTCTTGTACTACTCGTATCATCAATATTAATGAAGCAGGAAGTAGGGTTTTACCTCCATCGAGAGGGCCTGAACCTGGGTAAACATTGTGTCCCTTGCTTCCTGTTACCATCAGCCTAAGACGCACAGATCGGGACCCCCTACCCGAGATCCGCCGGTTTTGACACCGACAGCCACCATTCGTATCTTTTTGCTAATAATCCTTATCAGTTTCCTCACTTGATGCTTGTTCATGAATATCTCATTGCCCCATATGCAAAAAGGGTCAGTGCGTGGACCCTTGCCAAGGGCATATGTACCTACAAGCAACAAGTCAATATTAGAAGCTAACAAGTGCCCAGGCCTGGATCTATATGCACTACATTATGGAACGACGGGGGAGTACAAGCCGATGGATGAAGCTAACCTCGGCGGAAAATGGTGGCCACTCCCGTTGTTGTCCTCCATAAGTAGTGGAAAGGCATGATAAGTATAGCAACCTTAACATCAAAAAAATATAGCAAAGGTAAACAATATCATCTCCAAATGATAGCTTGAATGTGTTGGTTTCAGCATGCTATTAAAGCATATATAAAATGGAAGGCAATGTTACCGACAGTAGGCTTAACCGCCATCAAATATTGCAATTCAAACTGATATTGTTGAAAATGAATACAACGTTGATGACCCACAAGTGTAGGGGATCTATCATAGTCCTTTCGATAAGTAAGAGTGTCGAACCCAACGAGGAGCAGAAGGAAATGACAAGCGGTTTTCAGTAAGGTATTCTATGCAAGCACTAAAATTGTAGGTAATAGATAGTTTTGTGATAAGATAATTTGTAACGGGTAACAAGTAATGAAAGTAAATAAGGTGCAGCAAGGTGGCCCAATCCTTTTTGTAGCAAAGGACAAGCCTGGACAAGTTCTTATAATGAGAAAAGCGCTCCCGAGGACACATGGGAATTATTGTCAAGCTAGTTTTCATCACGCTCATATGATTCGCATTCGTTACTTTGATAATTTGATATGTGGATGGACCGGTGCTTGGGTACTGCCCTTTCTTGGACAAGCATCCCACTTATGATTAACCCCTATTGCAAGCATCCGCAACTATAAAACAAGTATTAAGGTAAACCTAACCATAGCATGAAACATATGGATCCAAATCAGCCCCTTACGAAGCAACTTATAAACTAGGGTTTAAGCTTCTGTCACTCTAGCAACCCATCATCTACTTATTACTTCCCAATGCCTTCCTCTAGGCCCAAACAATGGTGAAGTCGACGTTCACATAACACCACTAGAGGAGAGACCACATACATCTCATCAAAATATCGAACGAATACCAAATTCACATGACTACTAATAGCAAGACTTCATCCATGTCCTCAGGAACAAACGTAACTACTCACAAAGCATATTCATGTTCATGATCAGAGGGGTACTAATATGCATTAAGGATCTGAACAAATAATCTTCCACTGGATAAACCAACTAGCATCAACTACAAGGAGTAATCAACACTACTAGTAACCCACAGGTACCAATCCGAGGTTTTGGTACAAAGATTCGATACAAGAGATGAACTAGGGTTTGAGAGGAGATGGTGCTGGTGAAGATGTTGATGGAGATTGACCCCCTCCCAATGAGAGAAGCATTGGTGATGGCGATGGTGATGATTCCCCCCCTCCCCCCGAAGGGAAGTTTCCCCGGCAGAACAGCTCCGCCGAAGCCCTAGATTGGTTCCGCCAAGGTTTCGCCTCGTGGCGGCGGAGTTTCATCCCGTAAGCTTTCTTCTTATTTTTTCTAGGGTAAAAGGCTTCATATAGTAGAAGATGGGCACCGGAGGGCTGCCAGGGGGGCCACGAGGCAGGGGGGCGTGCCCTGTAAGGGTGGGGGCGCCCCCACCCTCGTGGCCAGGGTGTGGGCCCCTCTGGTACTTCTTCCGCTCGATAATTATCATTAATACCAAAATTGACTTTTGTGGAGTTTCAGGACTTTTGGAGCTGTGTAGAATAGGTTTTCAATATTTGCTCCTTTTCCAGCCCAGAATCCCAGCTGCCGGCATTCTCCCTCTTCATGTTAAACCTTGTAAAATAAGAGAGAATAGCCATAAGTATTGTGACATAACGTGCAATAACAGCCCATAATGCAATAAATATCAATATAAAAGCAGGATGCAAAATGGACGTATCAACTCCCCCAAGCTTAGACCTCGCTTGTCCTCAAGCGGAAGCCGATATCAAAGAAAATGTCCACATGGTTAGAGATAGAGGTGTCGATAAAAATAAAATACGGACATGAGGGCATCATGATCATTCTTATAACAGCAACATATATATGTATATATATATATTGTCATATGATTTCTTATGCTCAAGTAACAATCTTTTCACAATGTCAAGTATGATTCAGAAACTTCATTAAGAACTAACAAACTATAATCTCAGTCACTGAAGCAATTGCAATTTATCATAACATCGGAAAGAGTCAATAATAGAGCTTTTTAGCAAGTCCACATACTCAACTATCATTTAGTCTTCCACAATTGCTAACACTCACGCAATACTTATGGTTCTGGATAATCGTACACAGAGAAAGATAGGGGCTTATTATGTTGCCTCCCAACCTTTTCCCTCAAGGGTAATGTCAACTACAATAGTTCATGCTAACTTACATCCAATTGGATATATATATCAGGATCTTTCCAACACGAGGTGCTTGCCAAAGGATAAAATAAAAAGGGAAAGGTGAAGATCACCTTGACTCTTGCATAATGTAAAAACATAAAGTAAAAGAAAGGCCCTTCGCAGAGGGAAGCAGAGGTTGTCATGTGCTTTTTTGGTTGGATGCACCAATTCTTAATGCAAAAGAATGTCACTTTATATTGCCACTTGTGATATGAACCCTTATTATGCAGTCTGTCGCTTTTATTACTTCCATATCTCTCGATCATATAAAGCTTATTTTCTCCACACTAATAAGTCATACATATTTAGAGAGCAATTTTTATTGCTTGCAACATGACAACTTACTTGAAGGATCTTACTCAATACATAGGTAGATATGGTGGACTCTCATGGCAAAACTGGGTTTAAGGATATTTGGAAGCACAAGCAGTATCTCTACTTGGTGCAAGGAATTTGGCTAGCATGAGGGGGAAAGGCAAGCTCAACATGTTTGAATGATCCATGACAATATACTTTAACTGAGATGTGAGAAAGCATAACCCATTACGTTGTCTTCCTTGTCCAACGTTAACTCTTTAGCATGTCATACTTTAATGAGTGCTCACAATAATAAAAGATGTCCAAGATAGTATATTTATATGTGAAAACCTCTTTTTCTTTACTACTTCCTGTTAATTGCAACGATGACCAAAACTACGCCTACCAACTCTCAACAACTTTTATGCCTCATACTCTTTATATGTTAAGTCATTACTACCCATAAGATCAATATGAACTCTTTTATTTCTTTTATTCTTTTATGCACTTAAGATCATAGCAAGATAGCAAAGCCCTTGACTCAACACTAATCTTTATTATATATAGCTCACGGACTCGATTACATAGAGGGATCACAAAGCAAAACTCAAAACTAATTCATACCAAAACTTCATTCTACTAGATCAAGATATTACCAAAAGGATCGAACAAAGTAAAATGGTAAAGATAGGAGTGTGATGGTGATACGATACCGGGGCACCTCCCCCAAGCTTGGCAGTTGCCAATGGGAGTGCCCATACCCATGTGATTATGTCTCCTTCTTCGGGGTTGGTGGTGTGATCTTCTTGGCGATGATGCCCCTCAGGATACGGTTCTCCTCCTCGAGCTTATTGACTTGCTGCTTGAGGTCCATATTTTTGTTGCGGAGCTTGCCCATGACAACTAAAGCTCCTTTTACCCAAGGATGTTGCATAGCTTCTGGAGAACAAGTGACACTCTTTTTCATATTTTCATAAGAAAGAAATTTAACATTGAAAGGGATGACCGAGTTTGGAATAGTTGGGCTTTGTAGTTCCCCCATCATGAATCCTGCTTGGAAGCGAGAGGTAACTTCTTTATCCTCCTCCATGGCATCTATCCTTTTCAAGTCAGCCTGCATGTCATCCTCCATTGATGGCCCAAAGTGATAAGCATCGCTGTTTGCTCCTGGACCTAGCGTCGGGTGAGACAGCCGACTCTCCCCGACTGACTATTGAGAAGACATCTTGCTCTAAATCTGCAACAGAGACAGCTCGAAACAAAAGTAGAGGATTTTTGCATGATACGGTGGTCAAAACCTTCGGTAGATTATATAATGATTTTTACTCACCAAAAGAAGTATCATGCAAGAAAACAGAGTTCGGAGAGCACACGAGGTGCCCACGAGGCAGGGGGCGCACCCAGTAAGGTAGGGCGTGCCCTCCACCCTCGTGGACGCCTAGTGTCCGTCCCGGACTACTTCTTATTTTTCTATTTTCTTAAATATTCCAAAATGGAGAAAAATTGCTATTAGAACTGTTTTGGAGTCGGTTTACTTACCGTACCACATACCTATTTCTTTTCAGAGTCTGAAACATTCTAGAAAGTGTCCCTTATGTATTCCTCAGGGGTTACGGTTTCAATAATATTAGTTTCAACATTTATAGGATTACCTGAGATATAATGTTTGATTCTTTGACCGTTCACCACCTTCGGATTTGTGCCTTCGAAGTTGTTGATTTTTATGGCACCAGAACGATAGACCACCTTGATAACGTAAGGACCTTCCCATTTAGAGAGAAGTTTTCCTGCAAAAAATCTTAAACGAGAGTTGAAAAGCAAAACATAATCACCTACGTTAAACTCACGCTTTTGTATCCTTTTGTCATGCCATCTTTTAACTTTTTCTTTAAACATCTTGGCATTTTCATAGGCTTGGGTTCTCCATTCATCTAGTCAGCTAATATCAAATAACCTCTTCTCACCGGCAAGTTTGAAATCATAATTGAGCTCTTTAATAGCCCAATATGCCTTATGTTCAAGTACGAGAGGCAAGTGACATGCTTTTCCATAAACCATTTTATATGGAGACATACCCATAGGATTTTTATATGCAGTTCTATAGGCCCATAATGCATCATCAAGCTTCTTGGACCAATTCTTTCTTGATCTATTAGCATTCTTTTGAAAAATTAATTTGAGCTCTCTATTACTCAATTCTACTTGACCACTAGACTGTGGGTGATATAGAGATGCAATTCTATGATTAACATCATACTTAGCGAGCATTTTACGAAAGGCACCATGAATAAAATGTGAACCACCATCAGTCATTAGATATCTAGGGACTCCAAACCTCGGAAAAATAACTTCTTTAAGCATCTTAATAGAGGTGTTATGATCAGCACTACTAGTTGGAATAGCTTCTACCCACTTAGTAACGTAATCAACAACAACTAAAATATGTGTATATCCATTAGAGGCAGGAAAGGGTCCCATATAATCGAAGCCCCAAACATCAAATGGTTCAATAACAAGGGAATAATTCATAGGCATTTCTTGACGTCTACTAATATTACCTATTCTTTGACATTCATCGCAAGACAAGACAAACTTACGGACATCTTTGAAATGAGTAGGCCAATAAAAACCGGATTGCAATACCTTATGTGCAGTTCTATCTCCAGCGTGGTGTCCTCCATATACCTCTGAGTGACACTTGCATAGGATCTGTTCTTGTTCATGCTCAGGTACACAACGTCTAATAGCACCATCTACTCCTTTATAAAGGTGTGGGTCATCCCAGAAGTAATGTCTTAAATCATAAAAGAACTTTTTCTTTTGTTGGTATGTGAAACTAGGTGGTATAAATTTAGCAACAATGTAATTAGCATAATCAGCATACCATGGAGTAGTATGAGAAGCATTTATGACAGCTAATTGTTCATTAGGAAAGCTATCATCAATAGGTAGTGGGTCATCAGGAACATTCTCTAACCTAGACAAGTTGTCTGCAACGGGGTTCTCAGCTCCCTTTCTATCAATAATATGCAAATCAAATTCTTGGAGCAGGAGAACCCATCTAATAAGTCTAGGTTTATCATCTTTCTTTTCCATGAGATATTTAATAGCAGCATGATCAGTGTGAATAGTTACTTTAGAATCAACAATATAAGGTCTGAACTTATCACAAGCAAATACAACTGCTAAGAATTCTTTTTCACTAGTAGCATAATTTCTCTAGGCAGTGTCTAGAGTTTTACTAGCATATTGAATAACATTTAGTTTCTTATCGACTCTTTGCCCTAGAACAGCACCTATAGCATAATCACTCGCATCACACATAACTTAAAAGGGTAAATTCCAATCAGGTGGCTGAACAATAGGTGCAGTGATCAAAGCTTTCTTAAGTATTTCAAATGCTTCTACAATCATCATCAAAGACAAAAGGAATATCTTATTGCAATAGATTAGTCAGAGGCCTAGAGATTTTAGAAAAGTCCTTAATGAACCTCCTATAAAAAATGGCATGACCAAGGAAACTTCTTATACCTTTAATGTCCTTGGGACACGACATCTTTTCAATAGCATCAACCTTAGCTTTATCAACTTCAATACCTTTTTCAGAAATTTTATGCCCCAAGACAATGCCTTTATTAACCATAAAGTGGCGCTTCTCCCAATTCAAAACAAGACTAGTATCTTCGCATCTCTGCAAAACTCGATCAAGGTTGCTCAAGCAATCATCAAAAGAGGATCCATAAACTGAGAAATCATCCATGAATACCTCACAAATCTTTTCACAAAAGTCAGAGAATATAGCCATCATGCATCTTTGAAAGGTAGCAAGTGCATTACATAAACCAAAAGGCATACGTCTATAAGCAAAAGTACCGAAAGGGCAAGTAAAAGTGGTCTTTGCTTGATCGTCCGCTGACACAGGTATTTGAGAGAAACCAGAATAACCATCTAGAAAGCAGAAATGTGTATGTTTGGATAGTCTTTCTAGCATTTGATCAATAAAGGGTAAATGGTAATGATCTTTCTTAGTAGCCTTATTTAATTTATGAAAATCAATTACCATCCTATAACCTGTAATAATTCTTTGCGGGATCAATTCATCTTTATCATTAGGAACAACAGTAATACCTCCATTCTTAGGGACACAATGGAAGGACTTACCCAGTGACTATCAGCAACGGGATAAATTATACATGCCTCAAGGAGCTTTAGTATTAACTTTCTTACCACTTCTTTCATCTTAGGATTTAACCATCGTTGATGATATCTAACTGGTTTGGCGTCTTCTTCCAAATTTATTTTGTGTTGGCATAAAGTGGGACTAATGCCCTTAAGATCATCAAGAGTATATCCAATAGCAGCACAGTGCTTCTTCAGAATTTTCAATAATATTTCCTCTTCCTGCTCTGAATGGTTAGCACTAATAATAACGGGATATATCTTATTTTCATCAAGATAAGCATATTTAAGGGTATCAGGTAATGGTTTAAGCTCAAACACGGGATCACCCTTGGGTGGAGGGGGATCCCCTAGGATTTCAACATGCAAGTTGTGTTTCAGAATAGGACCCTGTTGAAAGAATACTTCATCTATTTCCCTTCTTTCATTCATAAACATATCATTTTCATGGTCTAGCAAATATTGTTCTAAAGGGTTAGTAGGAGGCACGGCAATAGAAGCAAGACCAATTATTTCATCCTTACTAGGCAATTCTTTATCATGGTGTTGTCTATGGAATTTAGCAAAATTAAATTCATGTTTCATATCCCCCAAGCCTATTGTAACAACATCCTTTTCACAATCAATCTTAGCATTTACAGTATTCAAGAAGGGTCTACCAAATATAATGGGACAAAAGCTATGTTGTGGGGAACCAGGATCAAGAAAATTAACAGGATATTTAACTTCCCCAGACAAGACTTCAACATCTCCAACAATACCAAATGGCGAAACAGTATCTCTATTGGCAAGCTTAATTGTAACATCAATATCTTCTAACTCGGCAGGTGCAATATCATGCATAATTTCTTCATATAGGGAAAAAGGTATTGCACTAGCACTAGCACCCATATCACATAAGCCATGATAACAATGATCACCTATTTTAACAGAAATAACAGGCATGCCTACAACAGGTCGATGTATCTTAGCATCGGGTCTAGCAATATTAGCAGCTTCATCACAGAAATAAATAACATGCCCATCAATATTATTGGCCAAGAGATCTTTAACCATAGCAATACTAGGTTCAACTTGAGTTTGTCCAGGAGGGGTATATGTTCTAGTATTACTCTTACGAACAACAGTTGAAGCTTTAGCATGATCCTTTATCCTAACAGGGAAAGGTAGTTTCTCAACATAAGTAGCAGGAACAATAGGATCATTATAAGTGATAATCTTTTCTTCAACTGTAATAGGTGCAACTACTTTTACTTCAGTGGGAGGATTATATTTAAACCACTTCTCCTTAGGGAGATCAACATGAGTAGCAAATGATTCACAGAAGCTACTATCTCAGAGTCAAGTCTATATTTAGTGCTAAATCCACGAAAAGCATCGGTATCCATAAAAGATTTAACACAATCAAACTTAGGTGTCATACCCGACTCCTTACCATCATCGGAACCCCAATCTTCAGAATTGCGTTTAATTCTTTCCAATAAGTCCCACTTGAATTGAATAGTCTTCATCATATAAGAGCCAACACAAGAAGTATTGAGCATGGTGCGATCATTGAGAGAAAGCCGAGCATAAAAGTTTTGAATAATCATTTCTCTTGAGAGCTCATGATTGGGGCATGAATATAACATTGACTTAAGCCTCCCCCAAGCTTGAGCGATACTTTCTCCTTCGTGAGGCCAAAAATTATATATATATAATTACGATAACGATGAACAAGATGCATAGGATAAAACATCTGGTGAAATTCCAATTTCAATCGTTTATAGTCCCAAGATCCCATATCATCGCATAGCCTATACCATGTCAATGCATCTCCCTTCAAAGATAAAGGGAAGACCTTCTTCTTAACAACATCATCTGGCATACCTGCAAGCTTAAATAATCTGCAAACTTCATCCACATAGATAAGGTGTAAATCAGGATGCAATGTTCCATCTCCTGCAAAGGGATTAGCTAGTAGTTTCTCTACCATACCCGAAGGAATTTCAGAGTAAACATTTTCAGTAGGTTCAGTAGGTTGAGGAGCAACTCTTTGCTCTACTAGTCGGGGTGAAGATACCCCGAACAAGCCCCTCAAAGGATTAGTTTCCATAGTAAGAAGTGACAGTAAATTTCAGCACACTTTATAAAATTTTCCTTACCAAGTTCCACTCACCAAAGGCGCTTCACTCCCCGGCAATGGTGCCAGAAAAGAGTCTTGATGACCCACAAGTGTAGGGGATCTATCGTAGTCCTTTCAATAAGTAAGAGTGTCGAACCCAACAAGGAGCAGAAGGAAATGACAAGCGGTTTTCAGTAAGGTATTCTCTGCAAGCACTGGAATTGTAGGTAATAGATAGTTTTGTGATAGGATAATTTGTAACGGGTAACAAGCAATGTAAGTAAATAAGGTGCAGCAAGGTGGCCCAATCCTTTTTGTAGCAAAGGACAAGCCTGGACAAGTTCTTATAATGAGAAAAGCGCTCTCGAGGACACATGGGAATTATCGTCAAGCTAGTTTTCATCACGCTCATATGATTCGCGTTCGTTACTTTGATAATTTGATATGTGGGTGGACCGGTGCTTGGGTACTGCCCTTTCTTGGACAAGCATCCCACTTATGATTAACCCCTATTGCAAGCATCCACAACTATAAAAGAAGCATTAAGGTAAACCTAACCATAGCATGAAACATATGGATCCAAATCAGCCCCTTACGAAGCAACTTATAAACTAGGGTTTAAGCTTCTGTCACTGTAGCAACCCATCATCTACTTATTAATTCCCAATGCCTTCCTCTAGGCCCAAACAATGGTGAAGTGTCATGTAGTCAACATTCACATAACTCCACTAGAGGAGAGACAACATACATCTCATCAAAATATCGAACGAATACCAAATTCACATGACTACTAATAGCAAGACTTCACCCATGTCCTCAGGAACAAACATAACTACTCACAAAGCATATTCGTGTTCATGATCAGAGGGGTACTAATATGCATTAAGGATCTGAACAAATAATATTCCACCGGATAAACCAACTAGCATCAACTACAAGGAGTTATCAACACTCCTACCAACCCACAGGTACCAATCTGAGGTTTTGGTACAAAGATTGGATACAAGAGATGAACTAGGGTTTGGAGATGGTGCTGGTGAAGATGTTGATGGAGATTGACCCCCTCCTGATGAGAGGATTGTTGGTGATGACGATGGTGATGATTTCCCCCTCTCCGAGGGAAGTTTCCCCGGTAGAACAGCTCCGCTGGAGCCCTAGATTGGTTCCGCCAAGGTTCCGCCTTGTGGCGGCGGAGTTTCATCCCATAAGCTTGCTTATTATTTTTTCCAGGGTAAAAGACTTCATATAGTAGAAGATGGGCACCGGAGGGCTGCTAGGGGGCCCACGAGGCAGGGGCGCGCATTGTACGGGTGGGCGCGCCCCCACCCTCGTGGCCAGGGTGTGGGCCCACTCTGGTACTTCTTCCGCTCAATAATTATCATTAATTCCAAAAATGACTTTCGTGGAGTTTCAGGACTTTTGGAGCTGTGCAGAATAGGTTTCCAATATTTGCTCCTTTTCCAGCCTAGAATCCAAGCTGTCGGCATTCTCCCTCTTCATATTAAACCTTGTAAAATAAGAGAGAATAGCCATAAGTATTGTGACATAACGTGCAATAACAGCCCATAATGCAATAAATATCAATATAATAGCATGATGCAAAATGGACGTCTCAAACGTAGGTAATGCTTAAGCATCACTGGATAAATGTGTAAAACTAAAATAAAAGGCATGCATTAACTACACCAGACATAACTGGAACCAAATATAGCCATTCAAACTGGTATTGGTGCAATTGAGTGGCACAGTTTCGACTTGCACAGAATGAACAACACATTGTGAATGACTGAAATAAACAAGGGATAAATGATCAGTATAACAACCAAATATAGCCATTGAAAACTGGACAGTCTCACTGCAACCAACCTAGCAAGCAAATACAGATAAACAAGGCATATGCTTGAAAACTGGACAAATGCTCACTGCAACCAACCTAACAAGAAAATACAGATAAACAAGGTATCTGCTTGAAAACTGGACAAATGCTAAAAAAGCAACCTAACAACCAAATACAGATAAACAAGGCATCTGCTCGATAACTAGACAAATGCTCACTGCAACCAAACTAAGAACCAAATACATATAAACAAGGCATCGGCTCGATAACTGGAAAAATGCTCACTGCAACCAACCTAACAACCAAACACAGATAAACAAGGCATCTACTCACTATAAACAACCAAATATAGCCATTCGTGAAACTGAAGTGGACAATTCATACTTAAACATCACATAGCCCTATTGAACAATATATGTTTGCATAACTGAAATAATTAAACATGGCACAATTATAGCACCGCACGACAAATGCTACTACAACAAAGGGTACGGGTTTGCAAGCTAGAAAAGGTAAGATTTGCTAATAGGATGTTGCCTCACATTCCATGGACGGGATCCTTCCAGTTGGAAGAGCACAAACCCATGGTGCACTCTTTGATGTCACAGATGGGTTGTTTCACCTTGGAAGAACCTTTGTGGGTGCCCTTCTCATGGTCGATGAGATCTGACTTGGCAGTTGAGGATCCCAAGCCGCCGACGTAGAACGTGTCCTTCAGAAATGACAAAATGGGCTCGATGGCATATAAGGATCGAATCCTTGACTGCTTGGTGGAGGAGATCAGCGGCAGGGCCATCGAAGAGATCAACGACGGCTGAACCAGAGGGGTTGGGGATGGACCATGTAACCTGTGACATGGCCCACGTGAAGTCGTCGCTGTCGACGAGCTTGATGTCATAGCCATCTTTCCCGAGATACAGTAATATGCAAGCCCGATGACATGAAGCCTTCGACATGGCAACGTAGTCAACGTCTTCACCGGCTTCCGCGATGATGTGTTGCTCCGGGATCGACAGGTCAGGGCGAACGGCGGCCACCTCGCGACGTCTGCCGAAGAGGCCATGATAAACCTCTTCTTGGCTAAATGCTCATCAGGATCCCCGAGATATGTGGTCGGGCTTAGGATGCGACATTCTGGAGCAGGGGATGTGGATCTGGCGGGGAGGGACACCGCATGCCTCATCTAAAAACTCAGGGGAGTGGGGCGATGGTATGGGAATCGCTGGGTAACCTGAACATTATTATCTAAGCTAGGAGGAACGGGCAGACCGGCATGGGTTGGCGGCGGCGCGCGAGCTAGGGTTCGAGGAGGGAGGGGCGGATGGGGGGACTATGGAGGTAGGGGATGGTGGTGTTTGAGGATATGCCGCGGCTACTGAAAATTTTAGTAATGGTGGGTGGAGATGGTGGTGGACAAGGGAGGGCGATGGTTCAAATGCCTCGGCTACTTCAATTTTATTATAAGGTCGGTGCTGGAGGAGAGTGGGTGACGATTGAAGTACGGTGGCTACTAAAATTTGGGTAAAGGAATTGATGTGGGGCGGGAGTGCCCAAGATCGCGCACAGTCCAATAAGAATATGCCCGTATGATAATAAGGAAAAGTGGCGGAACCGCCGATTTTTGAAATGCTCATGGCGAGTAGTTTGTTTTTATATTTCTAGCTAGCTAGTCTATCGCGCATGTTTGTCCTAATTTCTAAATAAACTTACCCGCCTTTAGCTTGCACAGTCATGGTGATTTTACAGTGCACTTGCATCGCACACGGTTAAGCCAGTACCTGCACCATTTGCTCACGCTTGCGCAGTCGTGGTGATTTTATAGCGCACTTGCATCGCTGCAGTTAAGCCGATTACTGCACCATTTGCTCGCGCTATGTGATCATGAGTGATTTTACAAGACTTGCATTGCACACAGTTAAGCCAGTACCTGCACCATTTGCTCGCGCTTGCGCAGTCATGGTGATTTTACAGCAAAAAATAACCAATAAAAATATAGTCTACAAATTAGCAAAACAAGGATCCCAAGGTTTATATAATTGCCATGATAGGTCACTATAGAGATATTTATCTCTATAATGACCGTGTCATGGCATTTAAATGAAATTTGAGATATGCAACTTCCCACTGGGTCACCCATCCTTGGACTACTCCAGCCCAAGCACGCTTAACTTCTGCGTTCTATTCGACTAGGGTAGAGGATGGGAAGCCGCCCCTTGCTGATAGGAATTGCCTCCTTGCCATTAAGGCATTTCACACTGGTCACCCTATGGGACCTATACTCTCCTATCACACACTTTTGTGCTTTTAGAAACCGTGTGCGATATTTACATGGCTGGTGTGTCGCCGCCTAGCCTTCAATGAGCACTGACAATGGTAGCAGGAAACCGATGGGAGAAGAGGCGGGAAACCGATGAGAGGAGTGGCAGGAAACGGTAGCCTGTTTAGAAAACGTAGAAGAGAAGGAAGCGTGAGCTAGCACGACGCATGCACACAGTGCTTAACCATGTATTGCCTTCCCGTCGAAAGGGCTGAGGGTTGCCGTTCGATCTGGGAGCATCCAACGGTGCATATGTACAATCCGTGGGGTTTGGGTTCTGACCAATCAGAACGCACGGCTCAGATCGCGTGCGCAACAGGGGGGAGGGGAGGGCATCGACCATGGTTTGGTGGGCACACGGCTTTCGTGAGTGAAGCGTATGCTATTAGAAAAAGGTTCATGAGAAGAATCTCAGTTTTTAAATCCCAGTAAATCCAAAACTCACCCGAAAATCGTGAAACTTGGTATGGTGTCACGACATGGCACATATATGTCGAGGATTTTTTCGTCCCTTTTGGCCCAAGTTTTATAACAAGCCTCTTACAAACTGGAGCTTCTCACAAAGAAAGCCTCGTGGTTCCGATAGGGAAACGTGTCCCCCTTGTGGGGGAAATGATAATCACTACCTCTTTTCACCTTGTATTTTCTTCTACCAGCAACATGGAACGACAAGATATCCGTGCTGAAATTTAAACTTATTCAGGGTTTGTTTGGCCTTTTTATACACTAATTGAGTTTCATAGGCATTTATTGTCCATAATTCAAATCTAAACCTTAAATACATGCTCCAGTTCACCAAAATGGCTAGAAAAATTATACATGCATGTGTCCTTGGGTGCATGTTTGGATCTCATGCCAGGAATGGGAACAAATTACAACCATACCGGTGTCCTGGCTCATCCTCAAACATTTGGAATCTCGGTTTTTAAATCTCCATAAATCCAAAACTCGCCAGAAAGTCATGAAAGTAGGCATGGTGTCACGTCATGGCACATATATGTCATGGTAAAAACATTGTCCAATTTAGGCCAAGCTTTATTACAAACCTCTTAGAATATGAAGCTTATCTCAAAGAAACCTCATGGTTCTGATAGGGAAACGTGTTCCCCTTGTTGTCAAAACATAATCACTGCCTCTTTTCGCCTTGTATTTTCTTCTACGGGCAAGATTGAACGACAGGATATCCATGCTGAAATTTAAACTTATTCAAGGTTCGTTTGGCCTTTTTATACACTAGTTGAGTTTCTTAGGCATTTAATGTCCACAATTCAAATCTAAACTTCAAATGCATGCTCCAGTTCACCAAAATGGGTAGAAAAATTATACACGTGTCCTTGGGTGCATGTTTAGGTCCCATGCCAGGAATGAGAATGAATTACAACCTTACCGGCGTCCTGACTCGTCCTCAAACATTTGGAATTGATACGTGTCCAACGTATCTATAATTTTTGATTGTTCCATGCTGTTATATTATCATTCTTGGATGTTTTACAATCATTTTATAGTCATTTTGCATCATTTTTTGGGTACTAAAATATTGACATAGTGCCCAATGCCAGTTGTTGTTTTCCGCATGTTTTTTACATCACAGGAAATCAATACCAAACGGAGTCCAAATGCAACGAAACTTGTCTACATCATGTCATCGTTCTTATTGCATTACTTCGTTTCTCCATGAACTTAATACACTAAATGCATGCTGGATAGCGGTCGATGTGTGGAGTAATAGTAGTAGATGGAGGCAGGAGTCGGTCTACTAATCTTGGACATGATGCCAATATAATGATCATTGCCTGGATATCGTCATGATTATTTGAAGTTCTATCAATTGCCCAACAGTAATTATTTTCCCACTGTCGGTGTCAAAACTGGCGGATCTCGGGTAGGGGGTCCCGAACTGTGCGTCTAGGCGGATGGTAACAGGAGACAAGGGACACGATGTTTTTACCCAGGTTCGGGCCCTCTCGATGGAGGTAAAACCCTACTCCTGCTTGATTGATATTGATGATATGGGTAGTACAAGAGTGGATCTACCACAAGATCAAGGAGGCTAAACCCTAGAAGCTATCCTATGGTATGATTGTTGTAATGGTTGTTCATCCTACGGACTAAAACCCTCCGGTTTATATAGACACCGGAGAGGGCTAGGGTTACACAGAGTCGGTTACAATGGTAGGAGATCTACATATCCATATCACCAAGCTTGCCTTCCACGCCAAGGAAAGTCCCATCCGGACACGGGACGAAGTCTTCAATCTTGTATCTTCATAGTCTTGGAGGTCGGCCGATGATGATAGTCCGGCTATCCGGACACCCCCTAGTCCAGGACTCCCTCAGTAGCCCCTGAACCAGGCTTCAATGACGATGAGTCCAGCGCGCATATTGTTCGGCATTGCAAGGCGGGTTCCTCCTCCGAATAATTCATAGAAGATTGTGAACACCAGGATATTGTCCGGCTCTGCAAGATAAATTCCACATTCCACCGTAGAGAGAATAATATGTACACAAGTTCAATCTGCTGACGTATTTCGTGGCATGACGTCACGCCACCACCAAGCCTTTACTTGAGTCATTTTTTATTATACCACCTCAGCGCGTTAGCGAAGTGGTTTCCTTGGCACGTCTTGTCGAAGCAGAGATCGTGTTCCCCTTATTCCGGGATTCCCATCAATACGGACGTGGGTAACCCAACTGCGCCATTGATGGTGGCGCTTGGGAGATAAGCGAGTTTTACCAGGCCGGTGGGGACGCATTCGTCCACCCATATAAGGGGATAAGGATCCACCTTTTTACCTACGCCTTCTTCCTCCTTTTCTTATCCATCTCCGTGCACTCGAGCTCCAGCGCCCAAGTCCGCACATCTCGTCTCGACCTTCTCCAGTCATGTCCAGAGCGGGAGGCAAGTGGTTGGCCTCCTCCGTTACAGAGGGGCACATCGAAAAGCTGCGGCGCGGATACCTTTCGGCGACATCGTGCACGGCTGCCCGACGAGGGCAGCTCATCCCACCCCAGGCCCCATGAGAGGGTCGTATTCCTTCCCCACTTCCTCCGCGGACTGGGCTTCCCACTTCATCCCTTCGTCCAGGGGCTCATGTACTACTACGGCCTGGACTTCCATGATCTGGCGCCAAACTTCATCCTCAACATCTTGGCGTTTATCATCGTGTGCGAGGCCTTCCTCTGCATCCAGCCCCACTTCGGCTTGTGGCTCAAGACCTTCAATGTCAAGCCGAAGGTTGTGAAGTGCGTCCAAGCGGAGTGCGGAGGCGCCATGGTGGGCAAAATGCCCAACGTCACCTGGCTTGAGGGGGCCTTCGTGGAGTCCGTCAAGGGGTGGCAATCGGGGTGGTTCTACATCACCGAGCCGCGCGACCCTAAATGGGCAGTGGCCCCCGAGTTCAGATCTGGTATCCCCATGCAGCTCACCTCCTGGAAAGAGAAGGGCTTGCTATGGGGCAGTTCGGAGGAGGCAGACAGGACTCGATCTGTCTCTAGACCTTAGTGAACAAGAAGCTTAGGCTTGTCAATGTGATCCAGTCATGCTCGTCTCACGGATTCTCCCCGCCAACAACGGGCCTTCAATTTGTGGGAGTTCGATCCGGCACAGCACGGACCACAAGCGAGGCTCTTGACCTGACGTACAAAGCTGCACAGAGGTGCTGTTCAAGGGCGGAGAAGCCCGCATCCATGACGAAGACCCGGATTCAGCACCAAGCGCCCGGCCGGCAAGGTAAGCTTTGTTATCCTCTATGGGACACTTATTTTCTTTCATAGTTTGACTCTGTGTGGGATTTAAAACTCCCAATGCCTTTGTGGGGTGGCGAGAGGACGTCCGGACAGTAGGCTGTCTGCTCCCCTTCCAAGACCAGTGGACGCCCGTTTAACGGGGCTGCTAGTCCCAGCACTTTATGTGGTGCCAGAGAAGAAGGCCAAGAAGAAGGCCACGGGAACTCGAAGAAGTTCCCGACGCCAGGTGATATCAGACTCATCATCCGATGGCTCCGAGGCGGACACCTCCCCCGAAGACGAGGAGGAGAAAGAGGACTCTCCGCCGGAGGGGGGAGAGAGGAACAGGAAGGCTTCCCCAACGGAGGAGGCCGAAGGGTCCAAGAGGGAAAGGACCCTTCCCCCGGACAGCTCCGCCAATGCCAACGTTGGCGACGAAGAGTGGCCCTCAAGGGCCAGGCCTCTGGCAAGATCGTAAGTATCCGAATTCCTGAATGATTTATAATTTCTCTTTTGTGTCACATAGTGTCCTTCTAATGCCGCACACTACCTGTAGTCCGGCTGATGATGATCTTCCCGCTTCATCGAGCGGGTCCTTTGCTCCGTCGGACGTGGATTCCATCCCGACCGCCTCCACCCTCGTGATCTTGGCGATCTTGAGGTGGGATCGAGGAGGGACCCATCGGGAGGAGGCTCGGAGGTGCCGCAAGGCAGCCTCCGGACTTTGTGCGGACTCCATGCGGAACCCGCAGTGGTTCTAGAGTCCGTGACCCCTTCGTAAGAAGGGCAAGACCGTGGCCGGCAGCCTCCATCCAACCGAGGCGCGGACAACTTGTTGGGCGCTTAACGGTGCTTCCATCAAGGAAGAACACCGCACTATCATGAGTGTGGTGATTGAAGGTTGACTTGCCAAGAGCGGGCTGACCGAAGCTCGATAGCCTTCTAACAGGCTTTGAGGTAAGAAGTTTAAAATATGTAATGTGATACCGCATAGGCGGTAGCCCACGATGCTCGGTTCGGTGTTGGAAAGAAAAACCGGATGAGGATCTAAAAAGATATCTGTGAGTGCTAAAAATTATGTCAATATGGGTTTGCAGGCTGCTGCTGACCTCTGCCGCCTTGTTGTGGAGGTCGGTGCTTTGAAGCAGGACCTCGAGCGGTCCAAGCAAGAGCTCGGCCTTGCCAAGAAGCAGCTCGAGGACAAAGAAGGTGAGTAACACCACTTTTAAATTTGTACCTTCTGAGAAAAGGATTTGGTTGCAATAGAAATAACAAGGATAATGTGGGGTGCTTGTAGGGGCCACGAGCAGTGGCGACCTGAAGGAGGCCGTGTCATGCCAAGCATAATCTTGACTGCAAGCAGAGCGAGGCGAGAGAAGCGAGGAGGCGAGTGGCGGAGGTGCGGCAAGAGCTCGAGCTCTCATGGAAAAGCATGAGAGTTTGGGCGCAACTTCGAACTTCGAGTCCGAGCTTGCCTCGGCTCTTGAAAGTGCCAAAGCCGCTAAGGCCGAGGCCCATAAGTCCGTCCGGAGATTGAGGCGATGAAGAAGATAGCGGCGGGTAAGGCATTTTTCATGCAAAGCAAGCATGTGAATGTAAATTACATTACTTACCCGGTCGGAGCTCTCCAAGGGCATTTGCAGATCTGCCTCATGGCGTGTCGATGCCGCTGCATTCTACCGGGCCGAGGAGGGAGCTCAGCGGAGAAGCTCTTGGTCTCGATGGTGAGGCCGAACATCCAGTGCCCCTAGCGACCCGGTGAAGCGGTGGTCGAGCTCCTAAGGTAGCCGAGCAGGCCATGAAGGGCCTCATAGTCCATTTGTGGCTGTAGAGGCCATGCACAGGAGCTACTTGGCCTCGTCTTGGCGGGGTGGTGGATCGTGCCCACAGGTGGAAGTCATCAAGCACTCCGCCTGCATTGAATGTGCCCGTCGGGCCCTTGCCCGCGCAAAGGTGCATTGGGGCAGGCTGGATGCTAAGAAGCTTATCACGGACGCGCCGCCAGCAGGCAAGGAGTATCGTACGCCCGAAATGTATTATAAGAGTGTCCTAAAGGGTGCCCCCAAGATTGCAGATGAGTGCCCCAAAGATGTAATTTTTGAATAGACTCGCCATGTGTTATCCTGTGCGCTGAAAACTTTGTTCATATGCGCTAAGCAACGCTTGTTAATTTAAAATATTACCTTCTATGCGGCCGTTTATCAAATCGAGAGATGGCAAGTCGTCGGCTTCACCCCCATGCCACAGTCTTTGGGGTGTTGGGATAAACTTGAGCACTCTTGTTCCCATTTTTGGGTCCGTCTAGGGAGGCGATCAACACAACGAACAAGGCAACGGTTTATAATGCTTGAACACTCTCCTTAGCCATAGAATTCTATAATTTTAAATTTCGGTGAAGCCCCTAGTATTCGGAAGACCGAGTTGAGGCGCCATCACGCCTAGGCAGACGAAGCCGGTTCCTCGCTCTAAGCGGCATAAGTCTTTAGGGACTCGAAAGACCTCTCGAGCAGCGACCAGCTCTCGCCTTATCATGACAGATCGGTTTAGCTTTCTCCACTAAGGCGCTCGCCCGGCTCAGCCAAGGCGCAATCGCGATGGTTCTCCCGGTGCTACCTTAGCCGATAGAGCGGGCGTAAGGTACCAAAACATGGGGCAGGCAAACCCAACTATTGACCAAGACATGATTGAAGCCGATGCATATAGTGCTATAAGTTTGGGGTGCCGCACTTGTGAAAGTGTTGGACTTGCCACACCATAATCACGGGAACATAAGCCCCTGGTGTATTGGCCGTACCAAAGTGTACGGATGCAAGATGTCATAGATGAACATATAATAAAAAGAAAGGAATGCAATTATAAGCGTAAAGTGATGCATTGTTTATTCCGGGAATTCTGCTATGAGTGCGAGCGATACAAATGGTGCAGTAAGCAAGGGTTTGGACTATTTAATCATGTCCCCCTCCAGGGGTAGGCTGCGGACTGGTGTTTTTAACAAACATAATGCTCATAATGGAGACCACCTGATTGTTCGTCGTGGCCTTTGTCCCTCCTGGCTGTTGCATCGTGAGTTGGCGGGTTTACCGCGGACGGGGCCTCAGTGAATGGGGTCTGTGAAAAAAAAAAAAAAAAGAGTGACACACTTGGGCCCTGGTGTGGTTAAGCCGCTCTGGGCCTGTCGTGGTCGTGCCCTCCCCTATGCCTATGGTATCTCGGGCGTAATGATGTCTGCGAAGAGCTGGTCTTACAATCATGCAAGGGCTGGGGATGGGGCCGCATTACTCTGGCGATGCTCGGGCGTGCGGTGGTTTTGATTAATGTTACTCCGGCGCGTTTGGCCATGTCCGGTTGTTTAACGGCGGACTCAAAATTGCCTTAAAGGCTGCTCAGTATACATCGCGAGAGCGTGTGTGTTCCTCCGTTCGGAGGGCGTTGATAGTTCCGTTGACCGTGATGACTCCATGAGGGCTGGCATCTTGAGCTTAAGGTATGCATAATGTGGTACGCGTTGAATTTTGCAAGCAGCGGTTCGTCCGAAAGCGAGCGTGATAGCCCTCGGAGCGGGACTATGTCGAAGATTAACTCCTTGCTTGAAATTATCAGGGATCCGAAGACCACTTCGGTGTGGTGAGCACTGTACAATTGGCCTCAACACCTGGTATGACGCCTTTGAAGGTTGTCTTTGTAGGTTTAATCCTTGAGGGGTCTATGCCCATCTTGCGCACTCTATCATGATAAAGCAGGTTCAGGCTGCTGCCGCCGTCCATCAGGACTCTAGTGAGGTGAAATCCGTCGACGGTTGGGTCTAAAACCAATGCGAAGAATCCGCCATGGCGGATACTGGTCGGGTGGTCTCTTCGATCGAAAGTGATCGGGCAAGAGGACCATGGATTGAACTTGGGCGGTAGCTCCATCGCATATACGTCCCTAAGTGCACGCTTCCGCTCCCTCTTGGGTATATGGGTTGCATATATCATGTTTACCGTCCGCACTTGTGGGGGGAAACCCTTCTATCCTCTACTGTTTGGCGGCCGAGTCTCTTCCTTGTCATCGCTGTGCAGCCCCTTGTCATTGTTTTCGGCAATTAACTTGCCTGCCTACTTGAATACCCAACAATCTTTGTTGGTGTGATTAGCTGGCTTTTCGGGGGTGCCATGTATCTGGCAAGAGCGGTCGAGTATTCGGTCCAAATTGGACGGACCCGGAGTAGTTCTTTTGAATGGCTTCTTCCGATGACCGGGTTTAGAGCCTCTGAATCTGGCGTTTACTGCCGTATCCTCATTGTTATCGCCGTTAACGCGGCGTTTGTTTTTGTTTCGACGCGACCTGCTGTTGTGGTCCTTAGTATCCGGACTGCCAGCATTTTTGCTGAGGTTGTTGCTGCGAGCTAGCCAGCTGTCCTCTCCCGCACAGAAGCGGGCCATGAGTGATGTGAGGGCTGCCATGGATTTCGGCTATTCCTGTCCTAGGTGCCGGGCCAGCCACTCGTCGCGGATGTTATGTTTGAAGGCTGCGAGGGCCTCTGCATCCGGACAGTCGACGATTTGATTTTTCTTTGTTAAGAACCATGTCGAACTATCGGCGATTAAATGCAGCTCTTGAATTATGTGGCTTCGGTCATCGGCGTCTGGTGGTCGCACATATGTGCCCTGGAAGTTGTCGAGGATTGCGGCTTCCAGGTCCTCCCAACACCCAATTGACTCTGCGGGCAAGCTATTAATTCAATGCCGAGATGGTCCTTTAAGCTTGAGTGGGAGATACTTGATGGTGTGTAGATCGTCGCCGCGGGCCATATGGATATGAAGGAGGTAATCTTCGATCCAAACCGCGGGGTCTGTTGTGCCATCGTAGGATTCAATGTTCACGGGTTTAAACCCTTCAAGGATTTGATGATCCATTACTTAAATCATGAAGCATAGTGGGTGTCTTGGCGCCTCTATATTGAGCAATATCACGACGTAGCTCAAGAGAGCGTTGTCTGCCGTGTTCGGCCCGGCCGGAGTTGCTATATCCGGCGCGACGGTAGTCGTCGTGGGTCGTGGGGCGCCCACGTGATCCGTAGATAGATCTGGATTGTCTTGCCTTGTCCTCCAATATATCCCACAAGTCCGGCGCATTCCCTCGTGGCCCGTACTTTTCGGCGGTGCGAGTGCGGTCTGATGGAGGCCTAGATGCCTCTCTGTCGCGACCACGGGGTGGTCGGTCTGCCGTGTGTCTGCGCTGGTGATGAAGGTCTGTATGCTTCCTCCTCTAGTCGGGGAGCAACTTGCGTTTTAGGTAGCTCTTGGAGGCGTTCGAGTTCATACTCTTGACGCGAGGACCTCGGTCCATCTGTCGGCCGGCGAGGTCTTGATCAGCTTGAAGCTGTTGCTGCTTTTCTTTAGGCTATTGCCATGGCAATAAGCCTGCGTTTAAAATGCTCTTGTTCGGACGGGATCCTCAGCACGACAAATTAAGTCGTCGTTGAGGCTTGCCTCGTCTCCGGAGGAGGCATGTAATTGTCATCCTCTATCTCCTCGTCTGCCGCTCTCTCTCGAGGGCTGGCTACTCCGTCCTCCTGTGATGAATCTTGCTGGAGGGGGTTGTCTTCGGCACTCTCTGGGGTGTTGTTATCTCCGGTGCCAGAATCTCCATTCTTACTGTGGCGGGATTTAGAGCAGCGTCGCTGACGTCAGTGCTTGGGCTGTTTCTTAGAAGAATCTGCCTCCGCTGCTTCTTCGCCGTCCCCATCCTTTGGGGTGTCCACCATGTATATGTCGTATGACGAGGTGGTCTTCCAGTGCCCTGTAGGCGCTGGTTCTTGATCGTCTCCGGCGTCGTCGTCCATACCGTCGATGTCTTGGTCGTAGTCTAACATGTCGGTTAGATTGTCGGCGATGGCTACAAAGTGGGTGGTGGGTGGGCTTTGAATTTCTTCGTCGCCGCATCCCAACCTTCGACCGCAGCCGGCTAGGGTTCTCCGATAACGAGAGATGCTTTAGCAAATTTAGGATGTCGCCAAAGGCGAGTCTTTGAAAGAAGTCCGGCGGTGAACTCCATGATCGGCACCCAATCGGATTCGATTGGCGGTATGAGGTGTTGGTCGGCAAGAGTCGGCGCCTCGAGTCACGAGCTTTATAAGGGACAAGGTCGATATTGGCTCCATCGCCGTAGAAGTTGCGAGTCAGAGGCGGTGTCCAGCCACATCCTCGTCTGCCGATTCTGCTCCGAACTATGGGTGCAGCGGACTCGTGTGCGGCCTCGAGGCCTTGTCCGTGGCGAGCTAAATCATGCCCCTCGTGTGGTCGGCACGCTCGGTATGGCCCGAATCCATCGAAGATCAAATCTCCGCGGATGTCGGCCGTGAAGTTTAGGCTTCAAATCGACCGGATGGCGGGGCATAGCTTCGATCTGCTCCGGATGGCCAAGTGAATTGGCCCTGATCGAAATCGCCTATCTGAAGATCTGTCAGGAGAAAAGTCTCACCACAGGCGGCGTTGTTGTTGATTGAAGAAGCCATCAAGCCTATCGGTGGCGACGGAGGAACTCTCAATGAAAGCACCAATGTCGGTGTCAAAACCGGCGGATCTCGGGTAGGGGGTCCCGAACTGTGCGTCTAGGCGGATGGTAACAGGAGACAAGGGACACGATGTTTTTACCCATGTTCGGGCCTCTCGATGGAGGTAAAACCCTACTCCTGCTTGATTGATATTGATGATATGGGTAGTACAAGAGTGGATCTACCACGAGATCAAGGAGGCTAAACCCTAGAAGCTAGCCTATGGTATGATTGTTGTAATGATTGTTTGTCCTACGGACTAAAACCCTCCGGTTTATATAGACACCGGAGAGGGCTAGGGTTACACAGAGTCGGTTACAATGGTAGGAGATCTACATATCCGTATCGCCAAGCTTGCCTTCCACGCCAAGGAAAGTCCCATCCGGACACGGGACGAAGTCTTCAATCTTGTATCTTCATAGTCTTGGAGTCCGGCCGATGATGATAGTCCGGCTATCCGGACACCCCCTAGTCCAGGACTCCCTCACCCACCGTTTGCCATTTTTTTCGAGAGAAGCCACTAGTAAAACCTACGGCCCCCGGGTCTCTTTTCATCATATTTGCCTTGCGATCTATTTTCCTTTGCATTTATTTTTAGATATATTAAACCAAAAATACAAAAATACCTTACTGCAATTTATTTGTTCCGCGATCTATTTATCCTATCTACCACTTTTACCTCACATTATTTGCCTATCTTGGCGCCGTACCCGAAAGGGATTGACAACCCCGTTAGCACGTCGGGTTGCGAGTATTTGTTATTTGTGTGCAGGTGATGTTTACATGGTGTGAGGAGGTTCTCCTACTGGTTCGATAACCTTGGTCTCATCACTGAGGGAAATACCTACCATCTCTATACTGCATCATCCCTTCCTCTTTGGGGAAATACCGGCGTAGTTCTAGGAGACATCCAAAGGAATTTCTGGCGCTGTTGCCTGGGAGGATCTTCAATATCAATCAGGTTCCTAATCACAAATCTCATCTCCTCGCAGTTTACATTATTTGCCATTTGCCTCTCGTTTCCCTCTCCCACACTTCACCTAAATTTGCCGTTTTATTCGCCCTCTTTTTCGTTCGTCGTTTTCTTGTCAGATCCCTTTTTGAGTGCAATCTTGTTGCATAGGCATCATGACTCAAGAGAACACCAAGTTGTGTGATTTCTCAAATACCAACAACAATGATTTTATTAGCACTCCGATTGCTCCTCCCGCCACTAGTGCGGAGTCTTCTGATATTAATACTGCTTTGTTGTATCTTGTCATGAAAGATCCATTTGCCGGTACTCCTAATGAGGATGTCGCGTCCCATCTTAACACATTCATGGAATTATGCGATATGAAAAATAAAAAAAATGTGGACAATGATGTTGTGAAGTTAAAATTATTTCCGTTTTCCTTGCGAGATAATGCAAAAAATTGGTTTTCTTCTTTGCCTCACAATAGTATCGATTCTTGGAGCAAGTGCAAGCATGCTTTTATCACTAAGTATTTTCCGCCCGCAAAAAATATTTCCCTTAGAACCCAGATCATGAATTTCAAGCAACTTGAACATGAGCATGTTGCACAATCTTGGGAAAGGATTAAATTGATGCTAAGGAATTGCCCAACTCATGGGTTAAATTGTTGGATGATCATACCAATTTTTTATGCGGGATTGAATTTTGTTTCTCATCATATTTTTGATTCCGCCACGGGGGTACTTTTATGTAAATAACTTTGGGTGAAGCCACTAAATTGCTAGACAATATAATGGAAAATTACTCGCAATGGCATACCGAAAGAGCTCCTACTAGTAAAAAGGTCAATTTGGTAGAAGAAATAAAATCTTTGAGTGAAAAAGTTGATGCTCTTATGAAGTTGGTTGCAAATAAAAGTGCTCCTATTGATCTTAATGATGTGCCCTTGTCTACTTTGATTGAGCAAAATAGTGATGCCATAGATGTGAATTTTGTCTCACGAAACAATTTCAATAACAATGCTTATAGAGGTAATTTTAATCCTAGGCCTTTTCCTAGTAATTCCTCTAATAACTATGGTAATTCCTATGGTAATCCAACCTATAATAATAATAGAAACACCTCTGATCTTGAGAGAAATATTAAAGAATTTATCAATATGCAAAAGGCTTTCAACACTTCGCTAGAAGAAAAGTTGAATAAAATTGATGATTTATCTAGAAGTGTTGATACAATTTCTCATGATGTAGAAACTCTCAAGATGAAAAATTTTGTGCCTAAAGTTGAAGAATCAATTAAAGCTCTTTATGTTTCTATGGATAAAAGCAAGAAAAGAACAGCTATGCTTAGAGCTAAAAGAGAATTTTTAGAAAGAGCGTTTTCTAGTGATTACTATCACAAAAGTGATGAAGATCTTAAAATGATTGATTTTTCTTCTATTGATTCTTTGTTTAGTATATTTAAGATTGATGAAAAAGGGACTGGAGAAGAGTCAACGTTAGCTAGAAGGCGTCCCTATGATTCAGAGGGTGAAAATCTTGTTGAGAAAATTGATAAAAGTGGGTTTGAAGAGGTCAGGACTTTAACTAGTGACGTGCCCACTATTTTGGATTACAAAGACTTTAATTATGATAGTTGCTCTTTGGTTGATTGTATTTCTTTGTTGCAATCCATGATAAATTCACCCCATGCTTATGAACAAAATAAAGCTTTTACTAAACATATTGTTGCTGCCATGATGAAAGCTTTTGAAGAAAAGTTGGAATTAGAAGTTTCAATTCCTAGAAATTGCATGTTGAGTGGGAACCTACTACCAAAGTCAAGATTAAAAATTATGAATGTTTTGCTTTATGTGACTTGGGTGCTAGTGTTTCTACAATTCCGAAATCTTTATGTGATGTGCTTGGTCTTACCGATCTTGAAGAATGCTCTTTAAATTTGCACTTGGCGGATTCTACTATTAAAAAGCCTATGGGAAGAATTAATGATGTCCATATTCTTGGAAATAGGAATTATTAACCCATAGATGATATTGATTGCAATCCGTCTTGTCCAATTATTCTTGGTAGACTGTTTTTACGTACTATTTGTGCCGTGATTGATATGAAAGAAGGCAATATTAAATTTAAATTTCCACTAAGAAAGGGAATGGAACACTTCCCTGGAACGATAATTAGGCCACCATATGAGTCAACCATGAGGGCATCTTATGGATCTAGAACCAAAGATGACAACACTTAGATCCTACGCGTTATGCCTAGCTAGGGGCGTAGAACGATAGCGCTTATTGGGAGGCAACTCAATGAATAAAATTTTATTTTTGCTTTTTGCTTTCTGTTCTTGTGTGTTAGCACAATTATTCTACTGTTATGATTGTGGTTTTAGTGTTTTAGTTAGTGTTTGTGCCAAACAAGGCCTTTGGGTTGATTTGGGTGAAAGTTGATTTGATCTTGCTGAAAAACAGAAACTTATGCACTCACAAAATTAGTTTTATTAAATCACAGAAAAGTGCTTTTGAGTTGATTATGGTTGTACAATATTAAATACAAATTACCTAGGATTTCCTAATTTCACAAGATTTTTGAAGTTACAAAAGTATTCGAAATATTCAGATTGCTACAAACGGTTCTGTTTTTGAAAGATTCTGTTTTCTTTGCATTTTGTGCTTGTTTTGATGATTCTATGGTTTTCTTTGATGAGTTTCTGCCATAAAAAAGCTGGAATATAGTAGCTATAATGCAAAAACAAAATAAGAATAGGTTTGCTACAGTACTTATAGTAGTGGTTTGTTTTCTTATACTAACGGATGTCACAAAGGTTTTTTGGAGTTTCGTGTGATTGAAGTTTTCAAGTTTTGGGTGATCTTACGATGGATGAAGTAATAAGGATTAGCAAAATGTTAAGCTTGGGGATGCCCGAGGCAGCCCAAGATAATATTCAAAGAAGTAGCAAGCAACTAAGCTTGGGGATGCCCCCGAGTGGCATCCCCGCTTTCTTCTAACAACCATCGGTATTTTACTTGAAGCTATATTTTTTATTCGTCACATATGATGAGTTTTGCTTGGAGCGTCTTGTATGATATGAGTATCTGATTGTTTTGCTATGTGTTTTAAGTGTTGAATGCTTGCTGAACACACCCTTTTGAGAGAGCCAAATATTATGCTATGCTGCTCCTATGCTTCACTTAAATTTTTAGAGCCATGGATTTGCTCTAGTGCTTCACTTATATCTTTTTTTAGCACAGTGTGCTTTGTTATTTTTGAAGAAATGCTCTCATGCTTCACTTAGATATTTTTGGGAGTTAGTAAAATTTTAAGAAATTCTCTCTTGCTTCACTTAGATTATTTTGAGAGAAAGAAAAATATGCTCATGTTCTTCACTTATATTTGTTTGAGCTTGTCAAAAACAGCATATGAAAATAGTCCCGAAGTGATAGATATCCAAGGAGGATATAAAAAAACTTTCATGAAGAGCATTGGACAAAATAAACTTGATTCTTAGTAATGGTTTTGAGATATGATGATATGATATGGGAGTCATGTTGAAGAGTAATTGTGCTTTAGTAAGAATATTGATGTTAAGGTTTGAGATTCCCTATGCAAGTACGAAAGTCAACAGTTATGCAATGAAATTTATATCCTAATTATGGTGCATTATTCGGTGTTACTTATGCTTAATGCTTGGGTATGAGATTTTTTGCTTTTTGGTTGGTCGCTTCTCAATCTTTTTGCTAGCCTTCATTTTGCACTAAGTATGATCACTACTTGTGCATCCAAAACCCTTTAAACCAGTTTTGCCATATGAGTCCACTATACCTACCTATATGCGGTATTTCCATGCCGTTCTAAGGAAATTTGCATGTGCCATCTCTAATTTTCAAAACAAATTTCTCTTTTGTGTGCTCTACCGCTCGCGAGGCGGTGAAGGGTGACAATATTTTCCATGCTAGATGTGTTATTCTCACGATGAGTGTTTATTCACTTGTCATTGCACGAGAGTACGACAAAGGTATTAGGGATGCCCAGTCCCGAAATTAAAAATGAATTTACTTTATGTTTACAAATAATAAATTCCTTGGAAAGTGTTGGTATGGAGGGCAACCGTGGATTCGGCTAGCCATGGAAAATGAAAGTAATGGTGGAAAAAGGAATAAACTTTATTTTCTCTTTGGGAACCGCTTATGATGTATCTAGCATGGGAAGTGTTGGGATCTCTAAGTCGTTTTTGTTGGTGGGAAAAGTATGGCTCTCAAAAATATTTTTATCTCTCAATTTAAGCTTTGAGCTCTGGCACCTCTACAAATTCCTACTTCCCTCCACGAAGGGCCTTTCTTTTACTTATGCAATTTTTTATTTTGAATTTGAGTCTCCATCTCCTCTTATAAAGCACCAACTAAGCGGCACTATGATCGTATTTAAGCATTGGGTGTAGCTAATATTCGAGTGTGTTTCATGAATGGATCAATGATTGAGCATAATGGGCTAGGGATAACTTGCTTAGTGTTGATATTTTGGAAGACATGGTTGCTTGTTGGTATGCTTGAATATTAAAGCCTTCATGTCAAAACTAGACTATTGCTTTGAATCATATAAAAGTCCATATGTCCATGCTATAAAGAAAAGAAATGTGATGAACATGTTAGGCAGCTTTCCACATCAAAAATTATGTTTCTGTAATTTACCTACTCGAGGACGAGCATGAATTAAGCTTGGGGATGTTGATACGTATCCAACGTATCTATAATTTTTTATTGTTCCATGTGTCGGTGTACTAAAGTAGGGGTACCTTAGTACCCCGAACTTGTCTGCAGGCGATTCAACACCAGCGGCAAGGCTACTTTGGCGCCGCCAAGACCCTCCGTCATTTCCACTTAGTGCCATTCAAGAACAAAGTATCAACCGAGTGGACAAAGACCCGACAAGAGGAGCTTGCCGGGAAGAACAAGGCCCCGGCAAGAGGAGCTTGCCGGGAAGGCCAACCAAGGCACGTCCAGAAGACTTGTCGCGACGCCCCGCGCGTCCCGGCAAGGCCTGACGACCGGCAAGCTTGCCGGCGTGGCAAGAGAGGGGCCCGGCAAGGCACTTGCCGCGGCAAGGCTGCCACCCTGCACCCAAGCCCTAAGCGCATCAGCGGCGTGTCACCCGGGGCCATCCGAGAGCGCGTGGCGGTATTTGTGCAGCCATGCGGTCGCGGTGTAGCGGAGGTGACAAGGAGGCCATCGTGGCGAGCGGTGGCGCACCTAATGATCGTTTCCTTACCTTTGTTAGGCGACCGGACGGGCATTAAATGCCTTTGTCCCCGCCGTCGAGTTAGGTAGGGGACCTTTGTTGGACCTTATTGTACCAACCTGCGTTTTTACTCCTTTACCCCCTCTTCCTACGCTGCCACCTGTTGGTGCCCCCTCCAGACTATAAAAGGGAGGCCCATGCGCACATAGAAGAGGGGGGTCCATTCGACACATCCAGCACCACTACTGCGCTCGCTCTCGGCGAGAACAAATACAACGCAAAGCAGCAGTAGGAGTTTTATCTCTCCGGAGAGCTCCGAAGCTGGGAAAATCCCCCGCGTGTGTGACCACGATCTGCTCTTCGTGCGGCCCTCGCCCCCCTGCCGGACCAGAAGGGGCCCCCTGTGCCCCATAGGTGCTCGTCCCCAGCCCACGACATCTTTGGCGCGCTAGGTAGGGGTGTCGAGGTTGTCTTGAACCTGATCTGAGTCTTGGCCTTCATCAACATCTTCGTCAACATGCCACGAAGAAGAAGGCCTCGGAGGTAGCTGCTCCGTCTGCTGACTGTCCTATCGCCACGGAGCAAGCGGCGATTAGAGGCGGACGCCGGCGGAGGAGCGAGGCGCCGGTGGCGGCACTCACGTCGTCACCAGGTCCAAGGACAAGGCCCCGCAAGCTTCAGCGTCTGGATATCCACCGCGCCCCTCTCAGGAGGTGCAAGACCAACAACGCCACGGTGCCCCTAGCACCGTGCTCGCGTTGGAACAAGGCCAAGCTGGTCGGTCGCGGGGCGTTCAAGACCAGCGAGCACGCGCTACATCTTTGGCGCGAGTGGTCTGATCGCCCGGATGGGGTGTTGCTCCTTCCAACCCAGTTGGGAGTCCGAGCACATCCCGTTCCTTCCGCCTTCGTCACCACCGCCACCCAAGGCTGCGAGAGGAAGCGCGGCGAGCCCAGCTGCTCCTAGACTACCCTCGGCGCCACACAAGATTGTGGCGGAGGATGACCATTATAGCCTCATCGGCCGCCAGCGACAAGCCCAGCAACAGCGCGCCGAAGCCCGGCAAGCGCCCGAGCGCAAGCCGCGCCGACAAGACCGCTCGGTGCCACTACCATACACTCCCGCCCCAAAGGCGAGATCGCCCTTGCGGGCCAACCCGGCGCCGACTCCGCTGCGTTGTCGGACCCACGAACTTCGCCGCGACCAACGCCAAGTTCTCCAAACGGCGGCACAAAACGCTTCGTACTCACATCAAGCGAGAAGAAAGCGCGGCGTCAATCGACCAGCGCTTAGGCCTTATTGACATGCAGCGCCGGGGAACAGGCGACTTGCCGTCTGCCAGCAGGTTGCCCTGCGTTCTCCGTGAGCTGCGGCAAGTCCGGTGGCCCGCACCAGAACTTCAAGCGGGCGTGCCGAAAATGCGATGGCAGGATACATCCGTCGGAGTTCCTTAGCGTCTACACCATCGCGGTGCGAGCTGCGGGGCGAGGCGAGAAGATCTCGCCAACTACTTCCGCTGGTGCTCAAGCCCAACGTTAGATCTTGGCTCATGCACCTGCCGGACAACTCCATCTCTTCGTGGGCGGACCTGTGTCACCAATTTGTCGGCGCCTTCACAGGCGGCCACAAACCACATGGCCAGGAGAGTGATTTGCATCTGCTCGTCCAGAAGGAGGGAGAACCTCTGCGCAAGTACATACAGAGATTCAGCCAGGTGCAGCGCAACATCCCGGACGTCCACCCTGCCGCGGTTATCAGCGCGTTCCATCAGAACATGCGCAACCGCCGGATGAGGGAGGAGATGGCGATGTGCAAGATTAGGGATGTCAGCGAGCTATATGCTCTGGCCGACAAGTGTGCGCAGGCTGAGGAGGAGGAAAATCCCGGAGGCTGAAGGCGAAGGATCTGGCGGTGAGGAGGACACCGCCCGGCAAGGAAGAACCGGGAGGAGAACAATAGAAAGAAAGGCTAAGGGCGTGCTGGTTGTCGGCGATCGAGCGGCGAAAGCGGCTCGGCAAGGCCAAAGCCAGCGACTCCGGCGAGGCTGTGGTGGCCGCCGACAAGCAGGACGGCTCCAGCAAGCAATATTGCAAGATCCATCGCACCAAGGGCCATGACCTCCAAGCGTGCAAGAAGGTTGAGCAGATGGCGGAGCTGCAGAAAGCCGAGTATGAGCGCCGCGACAAGGAAAAGGCCCAGAAAGGTGGCGGAGGACCCGGCAAGAAGCTTCCCGCCCAGGGAGGGCGCCGCGGCAAGCCCAAGCAGCGGCAAGGAGATAGACCTCCCCGGGGCCATGACAAGGATGAAGAAGAAGATGAGGATGATGAGATGGAGGAAGATGAGACTGATGACCAAGAGTTTCAGAAGGCAATGGAGGTTTTGTGCGTTGACGGCGGTGCTTCTCTGCACACCTCACACCGTCAACACAAACAATGGAGTGCGGGAGGTGAGCATGGCGGAACCATCGGTCGAAGCGCGCAAGCCCTGAAGTGGTCAACCGCCCATCGTCTTCGACGTTGAGGATCACCCGATCGCATCACTGCGGTCGGTGCTTACCGATGTTGGTTTCACCAACCAGCCGCAACCTCAAGGTCACAAAGATGTTGGTTGGCGGCGGGGCGGCTGAATCTCATCTCCTCCGCGATACTCAAGCTCCGGATCCCGACAATGAGCTCGAAGCTGGTACCTTTCAAGGGATAAATCCGGGAAAGAGCAAGCGAAGGAAAGATCACCTTGCCCGGTAACCTTGGCGTGAGCTGAATTTCAAAGCAGAGAGTAACATTCGGCGTCGCTGATTTCCGTTGCCTTACAATGGGATACTCGGCCGTCCGGCACTTACCAAGTTCATGGCAGCCTCTCACTATGCCTACAATGTGCTCAAGATGCTGGTCCGATAAGTGTCATTTCTGTCCAAAGGCGACAAGAAGGATGCACTTATCTGTGCCGACAAGATCTCTAGGGAAGCAGCAGCCGCAGCGAGAACACAAACCACTTGCATTTGAAGCTCCCGGGAAGAAGAAACCCAAGTCCGGCAAGAGTAGCTCGATGCCCACTCCGGCAAGCGCACCTCTTGGTGCTGCGCTTCCGTCGAGGGCCACCATCGAGCTCCGCCCGGCAAGTGCAGAAGGCAAAGATAACTTCACCAAAGACCAAGAAGGTGGCCACCAAGGAGGGCGGCCTTGGTGGTACCTTCACCATTAGTGCCCGCTTGACCCTAAATAGGAAGCGCGCTCGTTGCTTTCTGCTGGCGAATGTCGATGTGTTTGCATGGCAACCATCTAACATCCCGGTGTTCCCGAAGTAATTGAGCACCACCTTGCTGTGTCTGTCCACGCAGCGGCCCGTCAGCGAGTCGAGGAAATAGCGATGGGCGTCAAGAGTTCATTGCGAGAGGAGATCAAGAAATTGGAAGCAGCAGGCTGGTCGAGGAGTACTCCATCCAGCGTGGTTAGCCAATCCGATGAGTCGTGCGCCAAGGCCAGCGGGAAGTGGAGGCTTTGTATTGACTTCACATATGTCAATAAAGCCTGTCCTAAGGATCCATTTCCTTGCGGCGCATTGACGGATTATCGACTCCACGGCGAGGATGTGATCGCTTTCATTCCTTGATGCATACTCGGGATATCATCGGATCTTCATGGCGGAAGAGGATGAAGAAAACAGCGTTCATTACTCCATGTAGCGCGTCTTTGCTTTATGCGGATGCCTTTCGGACTAAAGAATGCTGGTTCAACATTTATAAGGGTAGTCGGTCATGCTTTTGAGCCTGACTACGAAATGTAGAAGCTTACATGGATGCCATAGTGGTCAAGAGCAAGAACAAAGAGACTACGGTCCGGATTTAGGCGAGACTTTTGCAAATCTGCGCAAGATCAATCTCAAGCTGAATCCGAGAAGTGTGTGTTTGGAGTCCCTTCGGCAAACTTCTGGATTCTTTGTATCTCGAGAGGATTGAAGCCAATCCCGATAAGATTAAACCATCGAGCAGATCGAAGCCCGAAGCGAGTCAAGGATGTCGCAGCTTGCGGCTGCGTTCTTTGCTCTCGGTTGGTTCATCTCTAAATCTGCGGTAGGCCACTGCCCTTTTCAAGATTTTGAAAAAGGCGGGTCCAATAAAATGGACTCGGAAGTGGAGGCTGCGCTGCGAGACTTGAAAAAATACATCCTCTACTCCAACACTTGTCGCACCTTAACCACGGGAGAAGTTCTTTGCTATATCTCTGGCAACCAATCAAGTGGTTAGTGCTGCGTTCGTTCTTGAGAGAGAAGCGGATGATGAGCGGTGACGCGGCAGCGAGTCAGCAACAAGCGGGGGCTTCTCAGACAAGCTCGGCCCGGCAAGCCACGATCCGATATGTTACAGCTCCGCCAAGGATGGATCTGTGCGATTGCGGAAGAAAAAACGAAGAAGATGGTGCGCGCCCAGTTTGCGCCGTCGGCTCCCTTTGCGAGGCTAGATCAAGATACTACGGTGTGCGAAGCTGCTTTTCGGCCTTCTCATGACCTCGAGGAAGCTGCGCCATTACTTTCAAGCACATGAGATCCACGAGTTGTCACTTTCGCTTCCGTTGAAAAGGATATTGCGAATCCGAAGCAGCAGGCGGAATTGTCAGTGGGCACTAGAATTGTCAAGCTTTGGCCTCAAGTTTGAGAGTACTTCAACTATTGAGCCGAGCATTGGCGGAATTCATAGCGGAATGGGCGTAGCGCCCGATGAGAAACTCGGAGAAGAGCATCCTGTCAAGGAAGCAAGCAAAGAATGGGTCATGTACTTTGATGGAGCCTTCTCGCTGCAAAGCGCGGTCTTGGAGTACTACTTATCGCACCACGGAGAACACCTCAAGTCGTGATCTAGATGCACTTTCCCAAGGAGCAAGCAACAAACAATCTGCAGTATGAAGGGTTGCTTGCGGACTCGAATCAGCTCTGAACTTGGGATCGGGAAGCTTATTGTCGGGGTGACTTGCAGCTAGTCGTCCGCCAAGTGAACAAAAGATTATCAAAAGTCCGTTGATGGAAGCATACATCGATGAAGTGAGGAAGCTAGAAGAACATTTTGGCGGCTGCGGATGGAACATGTTCCAAGAGCTCGAGAATGACATTGCAGATGGCTTTGTCAAAGTGTCTGCGCTCAAGCTAACTCAGCCATCTGTAACACCATCAAGCTGGAGCGAGCAAAAAGGAAGTTAGTCCTGGCGACTACTTTCGGCGAGCTCCCGAAGCCGCCGCCAAGAAGGTCGCCGGGACCGGCCTGAAAGCGAGGCGATGCTGCTCGACAAGCCCTATGGTTTGTTTCGTTGAAGCAGATGCCCCGACAAGCCGTGTCCCGACCGCTTGCCGGGAACATCACGCTCGGCGGGATCCGAGATCCTTGCCGTAAAGCGGATGTTCTGCTGGCAACATTCGCCTTTAGTCCTTGCCGTCTAGCCACAAGCTCCGGCATGGGCACCGGCAGATCGTCCATTTCCTGCAAGCAGGAGAACTTCGAGGAGGCGAGAAGCGGCGAAGAAAAGTAGCCCGGCAATCGGTATGTACCGGTTTATCGATAACATCTTTGTCGAGAAGAAGATTCAGCAGTGAAATTGAAGTGCATCTCCGGGAAGAAGGACAAGAGCTGTTGGCGGAGATACATGGAGGCATATGTGGTCACCACATAGGCGCCAAAACACTGCCGGTAAGGCTTTCGGCAAGGTTTCTTCGGCCAACAACCCTCGGGATGCAAGCGCACAAGTAACCAAGTGTGAAGCGTGCGGTTCCATTCAAGCGAGATTCATCAACCAGCTCAAGCTCTCCAAACAATCCCTTTATCTGGCCATTTTTTGTGCAGGGCTCGACATCCTTGGCCCCTTTCCCGAGCTGTCGGGGCTTTGAATACTTATGCGTTGCAATCGACAAGTTCACAAAGTGGCGGAAGTGGAACCAGTGAGAAGGTGACAGCACAATCAGCCGTCAAGTTCTTGGTCAATTGTTTGCGTTTGGAATCCCTAACGGGATAATCACCGACAATGGCACACAATTCACGAGCCACGCCTTCATGCTGTCGTCCAAGATCTTGGCACCAAGATCGCCCGCTCTGTTGCTCACCGAAGCAGCGGTCAGCGGCCGGAGGGCAAGCGGCTGAAGTGCTGCGGGCTCAAGACGGAACTTTCGGCGAGCTGCGCAAGTGTGGAAAAAATTGGATTGAGCGGCTGCGGTGGTTCTTTGGTCAATCGGGGCGACACCGTCGAGCCAGCGGCGGACACCCTTTGCTCACGGTCTACGGGCGAGGCAGTTCTCCCCGGAACTTCGTATCACGGATCGCCTCGAGTGCTCGCTTATGATGAGCTTGAGCAAGAGCAGCTGCGACAAGATGGCGCTGCTCCTCGAGGAAATCGTCTTCGATTTCTTGTGCGAGCTGCTCGCTACCGACAAGCTTTGCGCCCGCTACCATAGCCGCAAAGTTAATGCGAAGCCGAGGCGACCTTGTTCTTGGCGTGTTCGATCCGCCAAGAATTCCAACAAGTTGGCCTTGAAGTGGGAAGGCCCTTATCGGGTGAAGCGAGTCACTAGGCGGCGCTATGCGCCTTGAGACCGAGGATGGCATTCGGTGAGCAACTCTGGAACATAGAACATCTTAGCAAGTTTTACCCATAAAGTAGCGGTTGCGGACCCGTTCAAGCAACCACCTTTTGAACAAGCCTTGCCGCTGTCGCATGTAACCCTTTGTACAAAGCCGGGCGCAGCTCCCGTGCATAAATAAAGTTCACGTGCCTCACACATCTTGTCAAGTTTAATGCATCTTCTTTTCTTTTGCATCTATATCTGACACTTTGTGCAGCACACACCCCTGGTAAGCAATAGAAAACTTTAAGGTTCCATATCATTATTTTCTCTTCTTTCTTCCCAAAAAGAAGATTCCTCCGCCCACAAGTTCACCGGGGGGGAAGGAGAAGATAAAGGTGTGGACTAGGCGTCGTTCAAAGGAATCTAACCTTGCTGGGGCGAGGACGACAGAAAAGCTAAGTTGCCAAAGTTTGAGCACAGTCAGTTTTAAATTCTTTAAGTTATATTCCTTGAACGTTCATGCCTTGTATGGAAAATCTGTGCGCGGAGGAATTGACTCGCGACTAAGTTGCGCCCTTGAGTTGTTTTCGAGTCCGCTCAACAATACAAGCGAGCTGCAACTAGGCCCGACAAGATTTCTTGCGGGGCGGCTTTGCGCCAGCCTCTGCTGATGTTCGCTTTTCGGCAAGTGTGCTCGGCAGCAAGTTCCCTCAAAGCGTGGGGCAAAAACATGCAAGGGATGTAGCGGATAAAGGATATAACATAACGGCGTTGCCGGAATAAAGTTATATTACAAAATGACTTATTGTGGCCTTGTTGGATCGTCCTCATAGCGAAAATGCAGTGGCGGGGAAGAGGAAGAAGAAGGCGGCCTAATCCACACGATCACCGTCGACCCTCCTAACTTCGTTGATCTTGTCCATGATGGGTGCAACGATGGCTTTGAGCTCTTCAAGATCGGCTTCCGCCGGCAGCTTCTTGGTGACACGGGTGAAGTCGACGCTCGGGTTGCGGAAGAGGATCTTCACCAACACCTTCTCCGGGACCTTAGTGCGGATCGCGCGACTCATTGGCCAGCTGCCGGGATCCTTTCCGGAGCTGCTGGGAAGCCGTCACCACATCCTTGAAGAAAAGCGTGAGCTTGGCGCTGGGTTGGAATTTCCCTCCGTGGGGTACCCGAAGCCCGCCGAGTCCAGCCCGCCACTCCTCATCGATGGCCTTGGCGATGTTGGCGAGCCCACCATCGAGCTCCACCGTGGCCTTGAAGGTGTCTTTGGGTCTCGGCGGCCCTCGTCGGCAACTCCTCGTTGCCCTTGAGCTCTTTGCTCAAGTCATCCTCTCGCTTCTTGGCGGCGTCCGGCGTCCCGCCAAGGTGGACAGCTTCAGCTCGAGATCGGCTTTTCGAGTCCTTGGCGGCGTTCAGCTCCTTGATCTTCTCGGCAAATTTGGGCTGCAGATCGCCATGGGCTCGTGCATCTTTTTCACGCTTCATGGCTGGAGTGCGGCAAGCTCTTCATTCTTCCTTGTCATGTCGCCTCCAGCCGCGTCACCCTCTCCTCTAAATCCTTCTTGGC
Organism: Aegilops speltoides; assembly: GCA_021437245.1. Taxonomy (NCBI): domain Eukaryota; kingdom Viridiplantae; phylum Streptophyta; class Magnoliopsida; order Poales; family Poaceae; genus Aegilops; species Aegilops speltoides. The sequence goes on from CM038141.1 coordinate 231,990,599, forward strand.
GGCCTCGGCCGGCAGGGCTCGTCCTTGCCTCCTTGGCGTCCATAGCGCTTTGCTCTCGTGCCTCGAGCTCCTCCTCGTGTTTGTCGGTGGCTTTCTTACGTGTCAGCTCACCTTCCCGCTGGACATCTCCTCGGCGGCGAGCCTCTCTGCTCCTCGGCTTCAGCCTTCTCGGGATGAACGCCTCCTTTGCCTCGCCAGTGCGCCCTCTCCTCTGCAATGGATTGGAGGGCCTCCAGTTCTTGATCCCGGAGCTCTTGCGCATGTTTCTCTATGTCAACTCCGCTTGCGACAAGTGCTTCCGGGACTCGAGCTTTGCTTGCAGGCGTGTAGAGTGACACTAGCTTTGAACAAGCTGCTCCTCCTCGGACTCATCGCCGCTGCCGCTGCTGGTTTGTCAACCACCTTGCCCAGTGAGGCGAGTACCTCCCGTCAAATTCCTCTCCCTCGAGCAGGCGCCACAGGCCAGCGCCCGAGAAGCTTGATGTACGCCCTCGCCCGGCCTTCAAGTAAGCACTGGCTGTGGCTCCTCGGGCCGATACCACATCCAGCGGCGGAGGGTGGTGATCGGTCTGGCGCCTCGCGCTCCTGCGTCCTCCGGGTCGTTAATGCGGCCGCGGATCCTCGCCGGCTCCTGCACCAGCAGTCTGGCGGCTTCCTCGTCGGCGGGCTCATCAGCGCCGGCCTGTTCCTCGTTGGCAGCGACGTCCTCAGTGTTGCCGTGCACGCCCTCCTCGCCGGTGGCCCCAGTTTCCATTGGGTCCCCAAGAGGAGGATCTGAAGACAGGAAGAGGAAGGAAAAGTCGTGAATACCAAAAGGAAGAGAAAGAAGATCAGCGAGAACCCAAGGGAAAGTTTCCGGCAAGGAGGGTCACTGTCTTTGGGCTCTGTGATCATAAACTCCTGCTGGGGCTCGCAGTTCCGCCCCTTGCGGAGACCCCCTCCTTGTCGGGGAGTGCTCCCATATCCGGGAATCGGCCCTTGGCGGCCTAGTTGAAGCCGACGACACCTCCGGGTTGGCCTCCGATTGCTCCTGGTGGGCTTGTTCTGCTCCTATACAAATGAGTCAATAATCAAGATGTCAGCAAAAGAAGAAGCACCCATCTTGCGCCCGACCAGAATTGAACCAAAACACTTCTGTTGGGGGCTGTCTTTGGGGGCTGCAGCGAGGAGAAGGGATCGGGTCCGTCAAGGTGGTCTCGGGACGTACCTTCCGTCGTCCGCGACAGGATCGTCCCGATGTTGACCACGGGGATCTTGGCCCTCTTCGCCGCCCTCTCGGCCAAAGTCACGAAAAAGCGAAGTTCGAGGAGAAGAAAATTAGATACAAGACAAACAACAACAAAAGAAAGACAAGTGCGATAAGGGAAAGCCTTACTCCTCCTCATCCTCCTCCTCCTGCTCTTAAATCGTCGCCGGAGCTCAGCGGAGAGGTCGAACTCGATTACCCTCTCGGCGTGGCTGGAGGAGTAGGCTCCCTCCGGTGCTTGCCGAGGCTGCAGCGAGATCGAGGCGTGGTAGCGGGAAGACCCGCCTCGATTGCGGCACAGCTGGGACCCTCCAGCAGCAGTTTCTTGCATGATGGGCGTGTCCCCGGCGTCGCGGCTGCTAGGCAGCCTGCTCCTCCGCCAACTCTCAACTCGGCGGAGCGCCTCCTCGGTCGGGTTGGGGCTGTCTTTGGGGGCTCCGCTGCGGCAAGTTGCTCGAGCGGCTGGCCGCTCGCGCCCTCAGCGGGCTCGCTCGCTCCGACCTTGGCCTCCCCTTCGCCCTCGGCTTCTCCGGCAAGATCTTCCCGGGCAGCAAGGCTTGCCACCTCAGCTGCATCCGCCTCCGCCCGATGTGAAGCCAAACTTCGCCCGGCGGTGGCGCCACCGCCTCTTGACCCTCTTGTAATATCGCATGGCTCGTTGGCGATTATGGTGGCGGGTGAGAGCTTACGCTTTCGTCGGTTGTTGCCACCTCCACCAAGTCGTCGAAGAATTGCTGCCACGACCTCGGCGCGGGCTCTATCAATTTGCACTTATCCGTGCACTCTGGCATCATTCTTGGATGTGATCGTTGGGAGTTGTTGCACAAGGGGCGGACGCCTGCGGCAAGCTGGAACCATTACGGATGATTGGGGTCATGCTTGAACATCTCCCTCGACATCGCGTCAAGCTCGAGCGGTGAAGTTGAAGTTGAGGCTGGGCGCAACCTCATGAAATCCGCCCGGCCGCTAAACAGCGGCGGGCCTCCCCTCTCTGCGAGAGAGCGTCACGACAGCGAAGAAATCAGCGCCCTTGCCTGTTGTGAGTCCGGCATGCTGAGCGAAGGATTCGGGTGGTGGCGATCGTCGGCTTGGCGTCGTCTGGCGACGAGGCGCTCGATCGCTGCCCGCACCACCGGGTCTTCGCGGTTTGGTGAAGGGCGGATTGGCATCACATATCCAGCACCACTCCGCCCTCCACTCGTCCCACTTGCTGCGGGCTTCGCCCGTCAAGTACACCTCCTTCATGCCCATCCGAAGTCCAGGCGATTCCACCAGCCGGTGGCTCCCTTTCTCGGCCGGGAGAGAAATAGTGGCGAAAAAAGAAGCGGCAGATGGGGAGGATGCCAACAAAGTTCTCGCGGTCTTGTGAAACCGCCATTGTCGAGCGGCGTTGGGGGTGAAATCGAGAAGATGAAACCCATAGGTGTTCATGATGTCGCATAAAGAAAAGTGGAAAAAGGTGGGCGAGCCATAATAGAAGAACATGGGGAAGAAGTAGTACCTTTGGGGCACTTTTTCGACTTGGAAGCTTCATTGAAGCTTGCGGCGTCTTGTGGAGTGCGCCAGCGTCTGCGTCGACAGGAAGAGGTAGAACTCCGTCTGCGGCGCCTCGGGGTGAGCTCGGGGAGAAAAGCACTTGCTTCTTGCATGGCGCCTCGAGCTCAGCGCCTCGGCCGACCGCAGCCTTTGCGGCCTTCTGAGCCTTAGCGATCTTCGCAGCCTTTCCGGTCTTGAGCCATGGCGGATCTGGCGGGGAAGGCGGCGGCGGCGGCGGCGGCAAGCGATGGGCGGACACGCTCTCTCTCGACTTTGGGAGTGGTGGGGAGCAGCGGAGCTTTGAAGGAAGGCTGCAAGTGGCGAAAGTGGGGAGCGGCCTGTTTCCCTACTTATAAGCAGGGCATGTGAGCGTTCGCATCTCCACGGAATTAAGTCTGACCACGTTCTCTCCACGACGCCGCAATCGGCAGCGTGCCGTTTGCGGGGGCGCGATGAAGCGAGTAGGTTTTGTGTGGACCCAGGCAGCGCGTGCCGATGCCTTGTTTGGGCCACAGCCCAACAGCCTTCGGCACAGCGTATGGCCCGAGGCCGGGGCTCTATCGGTGTACTAAAGTAGGGGTACCTTAGTACCCGAACTTGTCTGCCAGGCGATTCTGACACCCGTGGCAAAGGCTCACTGGCGCCGCCAAGACCCTCCGTCATTTCCACTTACTGCCATTCAGAACAAAGTATCAACCGAGTGGACAAAGACCGGCAAGAGGAGCTTGCGGGACAAAACCGACAAGAGGAGCTTGCGGGAAGGCCAACTCAAAGCGCGTCGAAGACTTGCCGCGGCGCCCAGCGTCCGGCAAGGCCGACGACCAACAAGCTTGCGGCAGCGGCAAGAAGAGACCCGACAAGGCACTTGCCGCAGCAAAAACTGCCACCACCCAAGCCCTAAGCGCATCCAGCGGCGTGTCACCCGGGGCCATCCGAGGAGCACGTGGCAAGGCCTTTGTGTAGCCATGCGGTGCGAGGTGGGCGGAGCTGACAAGGAGGCCATCGTGGCGAGCGGTGGCGCACCTATGATCGTTTCATTGCCTTTGTTAGGGCGACGGACGGGCATTAAATGCCTTTGTCCCCGCCGTCGAGTTAGGTAGGGGACCTTTGTTGGACTCTTGTTGTACCAACCTGCGTTTTTACTCTTTTACCCCCTCTTCCTACGCTGCCACCTGTTGGTGCCCCCTCCAGACTATAAAAGGGAGGCCCATGCGCACATAGAAGAGGGGGGTCCATTCGACACATCCAGCACCACTACACGCTCGCGCTCTCGAGCAGGAACAAATACAATGCAAAGCAGCAGTAGGAGTTTTATCTCTCTGGAGAGCTCCGAAGCTGGGTAAAATCCCCCGCGTGTGTGACCTCGATCTGCTCTTCGTGCGGCCCTCGCCCCCCTGCCGGACCAGAAGGTGCCCCCTGTGCCCCATAGGTGCTCGTCCCCAACCCACGACACCATGCTGTTATATTATCATTCTTGGATGTTTTATAATCATTTTATAGTCATTTTATATCATTTTTGGTACTAACCTATTGACATAGTGCCTAGTGCAAGTTGCTATTTTCTGCATGTTTTTTACATCGCAGGAAATCAATACCAAACGGAGTCCAAATGCAGCGAAACTTTTTGAGGATTTTTTTAGGGCCAGAAGACAACCAGTGGGCCAAGGCTGCACCTGGGGGTGCCTCGAGGAGGGCAACACCCACCAGGGCGCGCTAGGAGGCCCAAGCGCACCCTGGTGGGTTGTGCCCACCTCGGGTACCCCCTAAACCGCCTCTTTGCTCTATAAATACCCCAATATTCTAGAAACCCTAGGGGAGTCGACGAAAATCAATTCCAGCCGCCGTAGAGTCCATAACCACCAGATCCAATCTAGAAACCATCATAGATGGGTTCACCACTTCCATTGGTGCCTCTCCAATGATGCTTGAGTAGTTGTTCGTAGACCTATGGGTCCGTAGTTAGTAGCTAGATGACATCCTCTCTCTCTTTCTTGATTATCAATACAATGGTCTTTTGGATATCCATATGATGTAAGCATTTTTGCGGTATGTTTGTTGGGATCCGATGAACTTTGAGTTTATGATCAGATATATGTTTTTATCCATGAAAGTTATTTGAGTCTTCTTTGATCTCTTATATGCATGATTGCTTATAGCCTCATATTTCTTCTCCAATATTTGGGTTTAGTTTGGCCAACTTGATCTATTTATCTTGCAATGGGAAGACGTGCTTTGTAGTGGGTTCGATCTTACGGTGCTTGATCCCAGTGACAGAAGGGGAAACGACACGTGTGTATCGTTGCTACTAACGATAAAACGATGGGGTCTATCTCTACAGAGATAGATCTTGTCTACATCATGTCATCGTTCTTATTGCATTACTCCATTTCTCCATGAACTTAATACACTAGATGCATGCTGGATAGTGGTCGATGTGTGGAGTAATAGTAGTAGATGCAGGCAGGAGTCGGTTTACTAATCTTGGACGTGATGCCTATATAATGATCATTGCCTCGATATTGTCATGATTATTTGAAGTTCTATCAATTGCCCAACAGTAATTATTTTCCCACCGTTTGCCATTTTACTCGAGAGAAGCCACTAGTGAAACCTACGCCCCCCGGGTCTCTTTTCATCATATTTGCCTTTGCGATCTATTTTCCTTTGCATTTCTTTTCAGATATATTAAACCAAAAATACAAAAATACCTTGATGCAATTTATTTGTTCCGCGATCTATTTATCCTATCTACCACTTCTACCTCACGTTATTTGCCTATCTTGAGGTGCCGTACCCGAAAGGGATTGACAACCCCTTTAACACGTCGGGTTGTGAGTATTTGTTATTTTTGTGCAGGTGTTGTTCACGTGGTGTGAGGAGGTTCTCCTGCTGGTTCGATAACCTTGATCTCATCACTGAGGGAAATACCTACCGTCGCTATACTGCATCATCCCTTCCTCTTTGGGGAAATACCGACGTAGTTCTAGCAGACATCAGGAATCTCGGTTTTTAAATCCCCATAAATGCAAAACTCACTAGAAAGTCATCAAAGGTGGCAGGTGTCACGTCATCGCACATATATGTCGTGGTAAAAACATTGCCAATTTGGGCCAAGCTTTATTACAGACCTCTTACAAACCAAAGTCTGTCGCAAGAACCCTCGTGGTTTTGATAGGGAAACGTGTCCCCTTGTAGGCCAAACGATAATCACTCCCTCTCCTAGCCTCGTATTTTCTTCTACAGGCAACACGAAACAACTGGAGATTCGCACTGAACTTTGAAATTATTCAGGGTTTGTTTGACCCTTTTTATTCATTAATTGTGTTTCTAGGCATTTCATGTCCATAATTCAGATCCGAACTACAAATACATGCTCCAATGCACCAAAATGGATAGAGAAAACATACATGTGTGTCCTTGGTGTGCATGTTTAGGTCCCATGGAACAAATGGGAATGAATTCAACCGTCTCGCCGTCCTGCCTTGGCCACAAACATTGCGAATCTCGGTTTATAAATCTCTGTAAATCCAAAACTCACCAGGAAATCGTGAAACTTGGCAGGGTGTCACTACATATAATCGTCCAATTTGGGCGAAGCTATATTACAAGCCTCTTACAAACCAAACGTCGTCGCAACCCTCGTGGTTTCGGTGGGCGAAACGATAATCGTTGCCTCTTCAAGCCATGAACTTTGTTTTCTACAGGCAACATAGAATAACAGGAGTGTCGTGCTGAAATTTGAAACTGTTTTAGGGTTCATTTGGCCATTGTATATATTACTAATTAAGTTTTCTACGCATTAAATGTAGTCCATAATTCAAATTTGAACTACAAGCACATGCTCCAGTGAAGAAAAATGGGTGGGAAATCGTACATGTGTCATTGGGTGCATGTTTAGGTCTCATTTAAGGAACGGGAATGAATTACAAACTTGTCGTCGTCCTAAAACATTGGGAATCTTGGTTTTTGCATCCTATTAAATGAAAAACTTACCCAAAAAACATGAAACTTGGCATGGTTTCATGACATGGCACATATATGCGGCGGTAAATAATATCGTCCAGTTTGAGAAGAGGCGCACACATTAGTAGCCAACGAAGTCCTTTTTGAAACAATAAGCTGACATGTTAATATCACAAATAGTTGTATTATATGAACCATGTCAACATTTAACCATACTCAGTGGCGTGTGTGCAGCTGTTTGATTAGACGGGACGAGCGCGAGAAGTCCGCCGTGCAGGCTCAATGGGACGTGTGCGAGCAGTCCGCCGCGCAGGCTCGATGGGACGCATGCATTCTGTCCACCTCGCAGGCTTGACGGGACACGTGCGAGCAGCAAGGCTGCCCATGCTCACCGGGAAGCGAGCTCTTTGACCTCCATGCACTAGCCGCCGCCCGCCTCGCTCAAAACTTCTCCATTAATGGGTTAATTAAAGCGTCTAGATGGAGGTTTTTTAGGGGTGGACAAAGGGTGTTTGGTTGTGATCCCATGGCATCATTTGCTTTGTTTGTGTTTTCAACTCGTATTCCGGCCTAATTTAAATTGCCACATAGGGCAATGGATAATACGACAAAAAATAAAATGGCAACAGATAGTACGACAACAAATTTACAATGGCACAGATAATAATTGTCTTACATATTCCGGATAATTTTAAATGCCACATGCGACAAAGCCCGGAAGACACGGGGGCAAGAGAAGAGGGAAATCGCAGACAATGATGTAGATCGCTACTGTATCTACTTTTCGAGGGATCATCGGGCGATGACATCCTCCAGCTCCTTCCTCAATTCCTCACGGCTTTGCTTGAAAGCAGCCACAGATTCCTCCACCTCTTGCTCGTGCTCAATCCGGAGCTTCCTCAAGTAACCCATCAGTTCCTCGACGACCGCTGTCAGCGTGATCCCCAAGGCACTGCTCTGGTCATGCAGCATCTTCCACCCGGCGGCCTCCTCCTCCTCGGCGAGCGCCTTCAGGAGCTTCGCATTGTCACCCATGAGTTGCTCGACGAGGCCGGTCGCCTTGTCAACCAAGGCATCACTGATCTCGAGCAGCTTCAACAAGCCATCGACCAGCTCCCGCTGCTTAATGAGGCCAGCAAGAATGTCGTCGTCGCCGACCAAGGACTTCAGCAACGCCAGCTGGTCGCAATCACCGCTTGTGAGAGCCCTCGCGTTGCCGTGAGAGCTTGTTTGAGGGCTCCGCGGCGCGCTGGGACATCTCTGCTGCGGCTGCCGCTTTGCGGTGGGACCTCTCAAGTGCTTCCGCGACCTTGGTCTTTGCTGCCTGGTTATATGCCCACCCGAAACTCCTCCTACCGATCCTGGCGGAACGACATGACAAAAAATACCAGTACTGTTTTATCTAAAACCAAGAGATTCCATGGTGGATTCTTTGCTGCGTGTACTGACAAAGGCATCAAGATGAGACATCTGACGAGTGATTCAGAGACCGAGGTGTCAAACAATAAGAGTCAGAAAAATCACCGAGACCGAGATTAAGCTTTCCGCTGCAGGTTTCCTTTCTCGGATTGCGGGATGGATATACCAAGACCGAGTCGAAGCAATCCTGCGCTGTGGTCAAATCGCCGTAGTCCTTGTTTTCCTTCAATAGGCCAAACTAGGTACACACACATGCAAGGATCTGTCCCGCTGCGGTGTCCTCACGAGAAGCCTGAAGATGCCTCTGTTCGTACGAGACAACAATGACAATCGTATTACTTCAAATATTACTCCGCCACGTGATGGTGAGGTTGATCTACCACTCCAAATTTTTTACTTACCAAAAACTGCTGCATGGGGAGGCGATCAAGACAATCCATCATGATGCTAGCTATTGTTGCTAATACGCAAGTGGTCAAAAGATAAAACACGTGAAGTCAGATGATGGGACTCGACCTTCACGACCTCGCCCTACCGCTCGCTCCGGACCGAAGGGCCTTAAGTCTCCGCTTCTATTTCTGTTTCGAGTCGCTGCCGGTTTTTTCGATCGACCCGCCACCGGAGCACCTCCGAGCCGCTACTTCATGGCTGCCGCGCCGCATCACCAGGTGGCTGCTGTTGCGGTTACGGCCGCGCCATAAGCCGCCCGGCTGCCTAAGCCTCGAGCCACCACCGCCGTTTCATCTTTGCGGTGGGCCGCCGCGCCGCTGCAACCTTGAGCCGCCAGACTCGTGGCGAGTCATTTTTTCTGCAAGCCTCTGCACGCGCAAGTCCTCCGGTTTTCTGCGGCCTTCGAGCACCTCGGCTCCCCCAACAACCATTGATTTTCCTAGGCATCTCACGTGAAAAGTACTACCACAGGTTGCCATTTTAAATAATGTGAGGCTATACTAGTCCATCGTTACTAGTATTTAGTCTGCATATGGATCATCTGTCCAACGGGCATAATCTATTATCCAGATAATCAGGTGATATTAGTCCGGTCTATTTTTTAGTACATATTAAATTCTTTTAAAGAACTACTGTACTTTATGTATTTTTCTGTACGCAGGGATAATGATTTATTATAAAAGTGGTGTCATGCCATGGCTATGAAATATGCATTAGCATCATCATGCACAGGCCTCCGCGCCCGCTTGCTGTTAAAAGCGTGTGCGCACGCCGTCACCCGTGCAGCTCAATCTACATCAACTCGCCGAGACCGCATCCGCGATTGATTTGCCGCCCGCGCGGCTTACTGTGCCTGCAATTAGCTCGCCCGTCGGCACCGGCTTACAAACGCTGCGGCCGACTCACCCGTGAGTAATTTCAACTTCACCTAGTGATCATCAACTTCATGGCAGATTATTTCCGGCCTGACACATAAGGTGATATCCATTTAAAATATATTTTATTAGCCCATATTATTTTCGTCAAAGAGCAGTTTATCTTTGTCTTGGTCTGCAATATTGTTGATGCAGGACAATTGTTCACTACATCAAAATAACATGGTTGACTTGCCTGCGCCGGCTTATAATGCCGCGACCGACTCATCTGTCTGAGCCACCTCTGATGCTGCGGTCGTCGTTACCGTCCGTATCTCGCGGCCTGGTCTACATCAACACACCGGGCCGCGCCTGTCTACGTGAGTTGTTCATTGAGTATGAGAAAGTCACTACTTGGGAAGCCCGGTTTTCTTCCAACAAATTGGAGGCAAATTATCATATATTATTAGCCGCCGTCTGCACTGGATGGTTCAATGGGCAGGTGCACAAGTCGCCGCCACTACAGTTTGGTTAACGTCAAACAGCAAGTTGGAAGGAACCATTGACCCAGTTGCTGACACGGCTCATACGGGATCATTTATAACCTGCCGTCACCTCAACCTTTTGTGGATTCACATAGCGCTATCAACGCCAATGATGTATACCTTCTGCTATGGTCAAATATGGAGAATCTCAAGCCAACTCCTCGAGTCGTTGTCGTGGGAGACGAACACCTATGGGGCAGGGGCCCTTCTCGGTCCGGCAGGGAGCGGAGGGCGCACGAAGAGCAGATCGAGGCGATGCACGCGGGGGATTTTACCCAGCTTCGGAGCTCTCCAGAGAGATAAAACTCCTACTGCTGCTTTGTGTTCCTATTCTGTTTTTGCTCGAGAGCGTGAGTATGTTGTAGTTTCGAATGAGTCGAACCCCCTCTACGTGCGCATGGGCCTCCTTTTTATAGGCTAAAGGGGTCACCGACAGGTGGCAACGTAGAGAGGGGTAAAAAAGTAAAAAAGAGGGGTTGGTACAACCGCTATCTCTGATGCCCCTACCTAACTCTCGGCGGGGACAAGGGCATTTAATGCCGTCCGGTTGCCAAACGGTGCAGAAAGCGACCGTTAGGGGCGCCACCGATCGCCACGATGGCCTTCTCTTCATCTCCACTTGCCACCTCGCACCCCTTGGCTGCATAGCTACTCGCCACGTGCGCCAGGAACGATCCCGCGGCGACACGTCGTCGGATCTTATTTGGGCGTGGCGCGAGCGTGGTGGCCGCCGCTGACAAAGCGCCTTTCATGATCGTTGTCTTGTTGCACCCAAAAGCTTGTCGCTCGCCGGGTCTTGCCGGGACGCGCGGTGCGTCGTGGCAAGTTTCTTGGCTGGCCCCCCCGACAAGCTCCTCTTGCCGGGGCCTTGTCCTTCCCGGCAAGTGCTTCTTGCCGGGGCCTCGTCTTCTTAGTTAAACACTTTGTTCTTGAATGGCATCGAGTAGGAACAGCGGAGGATCTTGGCGGACGCCCGGCAAGCCTTGCCGCTGGGTGCTGTGACTGCCCGTGCACAAGTTCGGGATACTAAGGTACCCCTACGTTAGTACACCGACAGAGCCCCCGAACTGGGCCACACGGTGCGGCTGTTGGGCGAGGCCCAAAGCAGGCCGCAGGCACGCGTGGCACTGGGTCCATACCAAATCTAACTCCGTATCCACCGCGCCCTCCGTAGCAGCCGCGCCAAGCGCGGCGTCGTGGGAGAGATCGTGGGCAATTCTTAAATCAAGAAAGGCGTAACATTCGCCTCTCCTCTTTATAAGCAGAGAAGCAGGGGCGTTCCCCACCTTCGCCATTGCGGTTTCTTCCTCGAAAGCTCCGCGCTCCCCTCCATTGTCCAAGCGAAGAGAGTAGCGCTCCGCCGCCCGTCGCCGCCGTCGCCAACGCCTCCAGCGCTCCCGCCGCCTCCGCCATGGCTCGAAGCCGGGAAAAGGCTTGAAGTCGACCGGCGCAGCGGCTCGGCGCTGCGCAGGGCGGCGCTTCCCGAGCTCACCCAGGCGCTGCGGGGAGAGTTCTATCTCTTCGTCGTCGGCACGCAGGCGCATCCGACACGCCGGTGCTCTCCCTGCTTCTACATGAGCGGTGCCCAAAAGGGTACCATTTCTTCCCGATGTTCTTCTCTGCGGGCTCTGCCGCCCTTTTGATTTCTTCTGCGGCGTCATGAATACATCGGGCTCCATCTCCTTGACTTCACCCGAGCGCCGTTCGACAATGGTGGTTTCGTGCATCTTTGCGAGAACCGTGGAATCCACCCCAACGTTGCCCTTTTCGCCATTATTTCATTCCCGGGTCAAGAAAGGAGAGCCCTTATGCGGCGGGGTCTCCACGGATCTCAAGGGTCGGCAAGAAGGAGGTGTATCTGGAGGGAGCTCCGCGATAAATGGGGCGAGTGGAGGGCTGAGTGGTGTTGGATTGTTGGCGCAGATCCGCAGCCCTTCACCAGTTTGCGCCTGGAACCAGTAGTGCTTGGGCCGGCATGGGCGCTTTGGGGCGGACGATGCCAAGTGAAGATCGCCACCACCGGATTCTGCGGCTCGAGCTTGCGGGCTCCACGATGGGGGCCGTTGGCGCGGACTTCCTTCGCCGTCGCGCCGCCCCTCTGCAGAGAGAGGGAGGCCCGCTGGCTGTTCGGAGGCGGCAGATATCATGAGGCTGCACCGGGCCTCAATTTTAAATTCCTTGTTTTGGAGCTTGGCGGGATGCTCAAGGAGCTATTCGAGCCTGGCGCCAACCATCCGGAGTGGTTCGAGGCTGCCGCGGAGCGTCATCCCAGCGTACAACAACTCCCGGCTTGATCACATCCGTGCAATGATGCGGAGTGCGACTCGCCGCAGGATTATCCCAACTTGGAAGGAGCCGCCCGGCGATGTCGTGCGGCAATTCTTCGACAACTGGTGGAGGTAGCGATCCGTACCGGCGCGAGGCTCCTCACTCGCGACACTACCGATGTGAGATCGCGGTACATCGCTACGGGGCGAAGAGGCGGCGGCAGCCGCCCATGTGGCAGTTTGGCTTCACGTTGGAGGAGGCAGAGGCAGCCGGCGGCAAGCCTTGCCGACCGAGAGGACCTTGGCGGGGAGGTCATTGGCGGAGGAGGAGCGAAGCCGAGGCAAGCGAGCCTGCGGGCGCAAGTGGCCAACCATCTTCAAGCAGCTTGCATGGCGGAGGCCCCAACCTGGCCCAGGCAACCAAGAAGGCGCCGCCGTGGGGCTGGAGACACAACAGAGGCGGCGGACAGGCAAGCAGCCACATCTCCGGGACCACGCTCCACCAGCAAAATACAGTTGCAGCAGGAGCATCTCATGCAGCGCCGGCAAGCTGGGCGGGGTCTTCTCGAGCCGCCACGCTGATCTGCCGCAGCTCCCGACAAGCGTCCAAGGGCCTACTCCTCCGCCTCACCGCGAAAGGGTGCAGACTTGACCTCTCGCTGAGCTCCGACGAGGAGGAAGAGGAGGAGGAGGAGTAAGACTTTCTCCTTGTTGTATTTGTACTTCTTCGACTTTTGTTGTTTCTTGTCTTGCATCTGATCTTCTTCCCTCTAAACCTCGTTCCATTTCAGGACTCTGGCTGAGAGAGGCGCGAGGGCCAAGGTCCCGTGGTTGTCATCGAGGGCGATCCTGCTTTGTGATGGCGGAGGACACGTCCAGAGACCACCTTAGCCGGACCCGATACCCTCTCTCAAGCAGCCCCAGCACAGCCCCAGTAAGTATTTGTTCACTTCCGTTGTGGGGCGTGCGTGAGTCTCTTTCTTTCTTGATATCTTGATTGTTGACTTGCTTGTGTAGGAGCGAGCAGGCCCACAGGGAACAACCGAAACCGCTCTGAGGTGCTGTTTGCTTGACCTCGCCGCCAAGGCGATTCCCGACAAGGGCGCTCCACAGCAAGGGAAGGTCCCGACAAGGGTAGTTCCCGGCCGGCGGGACCAGCGAGCCTTCGGTGGTGGAGCCCATGGTCACAGAGCCCAGCACAGGTAGCCCTCCTTGTCGGAAATTTTTTCCTTGAGTTCTTCTTCTTCTGGTTTTCTTTTTGGATTTTTGCTTGACTTTTTCTTCCTCTTCCTGTCTTCAGATCCCCTTCCCACGGATCCGATGGAGACTGAGGCCAGCGGCGAGGAGGACGCCTGCAGCAACACGAAGATGTCGCCGTCGCCGAGAAGAGGCAGTGACAGCGATCCCTTGAAGAAGGCGCCAAGGCTGCAGTGCGGGAGGCTGGCGAGGTCAGCGATCGCCTTGACCACGAGGCGCAGGAGTGCAGAGGCTACACCGACCTCCGACCCCTCCGCGCTGATGCAGCAACGGGCCCAGGCCCCAGCCAGGCGCCTACTTGAAGGCGGCGAGGTGTCTTCATCCATCTTCCACAGGCGTCGAGCTCCAGGGCGCCGATCGAGGGAGAGTCTTTTGACGGAGAGGTGCTCGCTTCCGCCGGGCTGTCAGTGGTTGACGCACCAAGCAGCAGCAGCGGCGAGTCCAAGGAGGAGCAACTGCTCCGGAAGTTGGTGTCACTCTACCATGCCCGGCAAGTGAAGCTGGAGTCCCGGGAAGCGCTTGTCGCGCAGGCGGGAGTTGACATAGAAAAGCATGCGGAGGAGCTCCAGAGCCGCAACCAAGAGGCCCTCCGGTCCATTGCGGAGGAGAGGGCTGGCTTAGCCGAGCGGAAGGCCTTCATCCTTGAGAAGGCAGAAGCTGAGGAGCAACAGAGGCTTGCCGCTGAGGAGGTGTCCACCCGGGAAGGTGAACCGACGCAGCGGAAAGTCAATCTGGACAGCTACGAGGAGGAGCTCGCCGCACGCGAGCAATCACTTGGCGGTGCGCTCAAGGAGGCGAAGGATGCTGCCGCGGCTGCCGAGGCCGATAAGAAGGAGTTGGAGGTGAAGGTGATGCAGCTGGAGGCTGACATGAAAGGGAAGAATGAAGAGCTTGCCGCACTCCAGCGCGAATGCGAGAAGGATGCCCTTGCTCATGGCGATCTGCAAGTTCAACTCGCCGACAAGGTCAAGGAACTGAACGCTGTCAAGGACTCAAATGCTGATCTGGAGCTGAAGCTAGCCACCTTGTGGAGGCAGCTGGGCGGCGCCAAGAGGCGAAGATGACTTGAAGAAAGAGATCAAGGGCAATGAGGAGCTCTTGGCGAGGGCCGCCGAGACTCGAGAACACCTTGAGGCTCTGGTGGAGCTCGGGCGGAGGGCCTCGTCAACATCGCTGCAACCATCGGCGAGGAGCTGGTGCAAGCTGGACTTGGCGGGCTTGGGTACTCCACCGGCGAGAACCTCCAGCCAGCGCCAAGCTTACTCATTCTTCAAGGCGTGGTGGCGGCTCTCCAGCAACTCCGGGAAAGGATCCCAAAGCAGCTGGCTGATGAGTCGCGCGCCATCTGTGCCAGAGTCTTGGAGAAGGTGTTGGTGAAGGTGCTTTTCCGCAATCCGAACCTCAACCTCACCAACATTCTCAAGAAGCTGCCGGGAGGTGCTGATCTGGCGGAGCTCAAAGCCCTTGTCGCACCCATTGTGGACAAGGTAAATGAAGTCAAGAGGGTCGACGGCGATCGTGTAGATTAGGCTGCCCTTTTCCTCCTTTTTCTTGCCGCTGCTAGACATGTCACAGGAAAAATCCAATAGAGCGCGGCAAGTTATTTATTGTAATATAACTTTATTCTGGGTACTATCTGCTATGTTACTTCCTTTACTTGATTCCCTCCTTTGCATGTTTTTACCCTACGCTTTTAGGGAACTTGCGGTATGAGCACCTTGCCCTTGTTGCTGAGTCTGAACATCGGCAACTGTTGGTGGTGTTGCCTCCGGCAAAAACCTTATCGGAACTAATCGCAGCACACTTACGTTGTTGGCGGACTCGAAACAAAGTAAGGGCGCAACTAGCCACGAGTTGGTTCCTCCGCGCACAGGTTTTCCATACAAAGCACGGTCGTTCAAGGAAGATAACTTAGAAATTTAAAACTGATTGTGCTCAAACTTTGGCAACTTAGCTTTTCTGTCGTCTGCGTCCCGGCAAAGCTATACTTGTTTGAACGACGCCTGGTCCACACCATTATCCTCTCTTCCCCTCCCTGGTGAACTTGTGGGCGAAGGAACCTTCTTTTTGAGAAAAAGAAAGAAGAGAAAATAAAGGTATGGAGCCTTAAGGCTCGTTATTGCTTACCGGGGCAAGTGCTGCCCAAAGTGTCAGATAATGCATGCAAAAAGAAAGAAAACATGAAATTTGACAACATGTGCTGAGCATATGATTTTTATTTATGCACGGGATCTGCGCCCGGCTTTGTACAAAGGGTTACATGCAACAGCGGCAAGGCTTGTACAAAAGATGGTTGTCGGAACAGCAGGTTCGACAGCCGCGCATATAAGGTAAAACTTACGAAGATGCTCTATGTTCAGGAGTTGCTCACGGAAAGCCATCTTCGGTCTCAAAGCGACGACGCCGGGCCTAGTGACTTCGTTCACACGATAAGGGCCTTCCACTTGGCGTCAACTTGTTGGAATTCTTGGCGGATTGAACCGCGAAGAATAAGGTCGCCTTCCTCGAAACTTCGGCATTAACTGCGGCTATGGTAGCGGCGCAAAGCTTCTTGTGCGAGCAGCTCGTCTGACAGCTTTGAAGGCGATCTTACTCAAGGAAGCGGTCGTCATCTTGCCGCAGCTGCTCTTGCTCAAACTCATCATAGCGAGCACTTTCGAGGTGATCCGTATCGAGTTCCGTGGGGAGAACTGCCTGCGCTCTGTAGACAAGAGCAAAAGGTGTCGGCGATGGCTCAATTTGGCGTCGTCTGATCGACCAAGAACCACCGGCAGCTCCTCGATCGATTTCTTCCGCACTTGCGCGCTTTGTCGAAAGTCTGGTCTTGAGCCCGCGCAGCACTTGGCGTTCGCCCTCTCCGCTTGACCGTTGCTTCTCGGGTGAGCAGCGAAGCGAAGCGAGATCTTGGCGCCAAGATCTTGGGCGTCTTGTATGAAGGTGCGGCTCGTGGTGTGTGCCATTATCGGTGATGATCTGTTAGGGACTCGAAGCGGCAAACAATTGACTGAAGAACTTGATTGCTGCGACATTGTGTCTGTCACCTTCCTCACTGCTTCCACTTCCGGCCACTTTGTGAACTTATCGATTACAGCGTACAAGTATTCAAAGCCCCGACATTTCGGGGAAAGGGGCGAGGATGTCGAGACCCCTAGACCGAAAATAGCGGGATAAAGGGATCGTCTGGAGAGCTTGAGCTGGTTGATGTATCTGCTTGGAGTGGGCCTTGCGCTTCACACTTGGTTACTTGTGCAATTGCATCTTGGAGGGCTGTCGGCCAAAAGAAACCTTGCCGGAAGGCTTTGCCGGCAAGCGCTCTTGCGCCAATGTGATGACCACATATGCCTCCATGTATCTCTGCCAACAGCTCCTGTCCCTCTTCCTGGGAAATACACTTCAATTTCACTCCGTTGAATCTTCTTCTGTGCAGTATGTCATCGACAAACTGGTACATACTTGATTGCCGGGCTACTTTCTCCGCTTCTTCTTGCTCTTCGGGAAGTTGTCCTGTTTGAAGGAAACGGACGATCTGCTGTGCCCATGCCGGAGCTTGTGGCTCAACGACAAGGACCAAAGGCGCAAATGCTGCTGCGGGAACATCTGCTTCCACAGCAAGAATCTGCGATTCAGCCGGAGCTTGATGTTCCCCGGCAAGCTTGTCGGAGCAAAGCTTGTCGGGAGCGTCTGCTTCAATGAAACAAACCCTAGGGCTTGTCGGAGCAGACTACCCCTCTGCACTCTTCGTGTTGATCTTGGGGACCTTCTTGGCGGCGGCTTCGGGGAGCTCTGCCGGAAAGTAGTCGCCAGTAACCAACTTCCTCTTCTTGCTCTGTCCAGTTGATGGTGTCACAGATGGTTGAGTCAGCTTGAGCACAAAATCCACAGTTCCCTGAGGCAACTTGAGTGCGGCGCATTTTGACAGGCCATCTGCAATGTCGTTCTGAGCTCTCGGAACATGTTCCATCTGCAGGCCGTCAAAATGCTCTTCTAACTTTCTCACCTCATCAATGTAAGCTTCCATCAACGGACTCTGATAATCTTTGTTTACTTGGCGAACGACAAGCTGCGAGTCACCCCTGACAATGAGCTTCTTGATCCCAAGGTCTGCTGCGATCCTGAGTCCGGCAAGCAATCCTTCATACTCTGCAGTATTGTTTGTTGCTTGCTCCTTGGGAAAGTGCATCTGAACCACGTACTTAAGGTGCTCTCCGGTGGGTGCGACAAGTAACACACCCGCACCGGCGCCTTGCAGCGAGAAGGCACCATCAAAGTACATGACCCATTCTTTGCTTGCCTCTTTGACGGGGATGCTCGTCTCGGAGTTTCTTCATCGGTGTTGGCGTCCATTCGCTATAAATTCTGCCAATGCTCGGCTCGAATAGTTGAAGTACTCTCAAACTTGAGGCCAAAGCTTGACAATTCCGATGCCCACTCGGCGATCCTGCTTTCGTTATACGGATTCTGCAATATCCTCTTCAGCGGAAGCGAGTGACAAGCGTGATCTCATGTGCTTGAAAGTAATGGCGCAGCTTCCTCGAGGCCATGAGAAGGCGAAGAGCAACCACACCCAGTACCTTGATCTAGCCCCTGCGAAGGGCCGACAAAATAAAGCTGAGCTGCACCATCTTCTTTGTTTCTCTTCTGTGCTGCAGAGATCCATCCTTGTCGGGACGAGCTTGTCGGAAAGCCCCACCTTGTCATTGGACTCGCTTGCCATGGTTCTGGCTCATCATCCGTCTCCCTCTCCGCCACTAACGCAGCACTAACCACTTGATTGGTTGCCGCTAGATCTGGCAACAACTTCTCTTGTGGTTTAGGTGCGACAAGTATTGGAGTGGAGGACGGAGTATCTCTTCAAGGCACATGGCGCATCCTCCGCTTCGGAATCCATTTCATTGGACCTGCCTTTTCAAAATTTTGAAAAATGGCAGTAGCGCTTCAGCAGAACTTTGAGATGAACCTCTCGAGAGCAGCAACACAGCCGGCAAGCCTTTGCACATCCTTGGCGCTTGATTGCTTGATCGCTTTCGATGGCCTTGATCTTGTCGGGATTGGCTTCAATCCCTCTCTGGGATACAAAGAACCCGAGAAGCTTGCCGGAAGGAACTCCAAACACGCACTTCTCGGGATTCAACTTGAGATTGATCTTGCGCAGATTTGTGAAGGTTTTGTCCAAATCTTGGATCAAAGTTTCTCTGTCTTTGCTCTTGACCACTATGTCATCCATGTAAGCTTCTACATTTCTGTGCAATTGTGGCTCAAAAGCATGGTGACTACTCTTCTTGAGCGTTGAACCAGCATTCTTTAGTCGAAGGCATTCATTACAAAGCGATCGTGCCACATGGAGTAATGAATGCGGTCTTCTCTTCATCCTCTTCTGCCGTGAAGATCTGATGATATCCTGAGTATGCATCAAGAAATGAAAGCAAATCACATCCTGCCGTGGAGTCGACAATCTGGTCAATGCGCGGCAAGGGAAATGGATCTTTGGGACAAGCTTTATTAACATCGGTGAAGTCAATACAAAGCCTCCACTTCCCGTTAAGCCTGCGCTTACGACCTCTTGGATTGGCTAACCACGTTGGATGGAGTACTCCTCGGACAAGGCCTGCTGCTTCCAACTTCTTGATCTCTTCCGCAATGAACTCTTGGCATTCCACCGCTTGCTTCCTGACTCTTTGCTTGATGGGACGCGTGTGAGGACAAACGGCAAGGTGGTGCTCAATTACTTTCCTGGGAACACCGGGGATGTCAGATGGTTGCCATGCAAACACATCGACGTTAAGCCCGAGGAACGCAAGCGGCTTTCCTATTTAGGGTCAAGCGTGGCACTAATGGTGAAGGTACCACCTGTACCGTCCTCCTTGGCGGCCACTTTCTTGGTTTCTGGTGATGCTGTCTTTGCCTTCTTGCACTTGCCGGTGGAGCCCGATGGTGCGTCCTTGACGGTAGCGCAGCACTCCGAGGAGGTGCGCTTGCGGGAGTGGGCATCAGAGCTACTCTTGCCGGACTTGGTCTTCTTCTTCCCGGGAGCTTCAGTGGCAAGTGGTTTGTGTTCTGCTGCGGCTGCTGCTCCCCGGTAGATTTGTCGGTACAAATAAGTGCATCTTTCTTGTCGCCGGGGACAGTAATGACACTTATCGGACCAGGCATCTTGAGCACATTGTAGGCGTAATGAGAGGCTGCCATGAACTTGGCAAGTTCTGGACGGCCAAGTATCCCATTGTAGGGCAATGGGAAATCGGCGATGTCAAAGGTGACTCTCTCTGTCCTGAAGTTCAGCTCGCTGCCAAATGTTACTGGCAGTGTAATCTTCCCCTTCGGCTTGCTCCTTCCCGGGTTAATTCCTTGAAATGTACCAGTCTCTTCGAGCTCGCTGTCGGGGATCTGGAGCTTCTTGAGCACCACGGAGGAGATCAGATTCAAGCCGGCCCCGCCGTCAACCAACATCTTTGTGACCTTGAGGTTGCGGATGGTTGGCGAAACCAACATCGGCAAGCACCCGACCGCAGTTATGCGATCAGGGTGATCCTCAACATCAAAGATGATGGGCGTCTTGGACCACTTGAGGGCTTGCGCGACTCAATGGGCCAGTTCTGCTGCGTTTACTTCCGCACCTTTGTTTGAGCTGGCGGTGTGAGGTATGCAGAGAAGCACCACCGTCGACGCACAAAACCTCTGTCGCTTTCTGAAACTCCTGCTCATCGGTCTCATCCTCATCCATCTCTTCATCTTCATTTTCGTCTTCGTCCTTGTCGCGGCGCGGGAGGCTGTCTCCTTGCCGCTTAGCCTTTGCAGTGCCCTCCCAGGCGGGGCGCTTCTTGCCGGATCCTCCTCCAGCTTCTTGGGCCTTCTCCTTGTCGCGGCGCTCGTACTCAGCTTTTTGCAGTTCTATGAGCTGCTCAACCTTCTTGCAGGCCTGGAGATCGTGGCCCTTGGTGCGGTGGATCTTGCAGTATTGCTTGCCGGAGCCGTCCTACTTGTCGGCGGCCACCACAGCCTCGCCGGAGTCACCAGCTTTGGCCTTCTCGGTTCCACCTCCGTTGCCGGACTGCTCGACAACTAGCACATCCTTAGCCTTCCTCTTTCTGTTATTCCGCCTCCGGTTCTTCTTTGCTGGGGCGTCATCCTCACTGTCAGATCCTTCTGCTCCTGCATTCTCTCCGGGGAGTTTCCTCCCCTCCTCAGCACGTGCACACTTGTCGGCCAGGGCATATAGCTCGCTGACGTCTCTAATCTTGCACATCGCCATCTCCTCCCTCATTCTGCGGTTTCGCACGTTCTGATGGAACGCGCTGATGACCGCGGCAGGGTGGACATCTGGGATGTTCGCTGCATAGCTGAATCTCTCGTATGTACTTGCGAGGGTTCTCCTTCTTTCTGGGCGAGCAGATGAAGATCGCTCTCCTGGCCATGGGGTTTGTGGCCGCCTGTGAAGGCGTGGACAAACTGATGGCACAAGTCCGCCCACGAAGAGATGGAGTTGTCCGGAAAGTGCATGAGCCAAGATCTGACGTTGGGCTTGAGCACCAGCGGGAAGTAGTTGGCGAGGATCTTCTCGTCGCGTCACCCGGCAGCCTGCACCATGATGGTGTAGACGCTGAGGAACTCCAACGGATGTATCCTGCCATCGTACTTCTCGCAGTGCGTCGGCGAAGTTCTTAGTCTTGGGCCCTTTGGACCTGCGCAGCTCACGAGTGAGCGCAGGGCAACCTACGCGTCTGACAAGTCGCTGGTACCCTGGCGCATGCATATCAGCAGTGGGCCCAGTGGCGCTGGTCGGACGCCGCGCTTCTCTTTGGCCTTTCGATCGCAGTCACGAGTGTCTTCGTGTCGTCGTTCTTGGAGAACTTGGCGCTGATCGCGGCGAGCTCGCGGGTCCGACGACGCGGTGGAGTCGGCGTCGAGGTTGGCCCGGCGAGTCGGCGATCTTGGCCTTCGGGGCGGGAGTGCACGGTGGTGGCACCCCACCAGTCTTGTCGCCACCGGCTTCGCTGAGCATCTTGCCGCGGCCGGCGTGCATGGTTGCGGGGCTTATCGCCGTTAAGCGAAGCCGATGAGCTACGGATGGTGATCCTCGATCGTCGATCTTGTCCGGCGCTGGAGGGTAGTCTAATGTGATTGGGCTCGAGCCAGCGCTACAGGGTTTTTGGCAGCGAGGCGAACGACGCGAGGCGGGATATGCTCAAACTTCTAACGGTGTTAGAAGGAGCAACATCTCGCCGAACAAGCGTGCGCTTCGCGCCAACGTGTTGGCGTGCATGTTGGCCTTGAGCGCCCCGCGATCCGCCGGCTTAGCCTTGTTCCGCGAAGCACGGTGCCGGAGCACCATGGCGTTGTCGATCGCGCCTCTGAGAGGCGCGCGCGCGTATCTGGACGCCGAGGTTTGCGGGGCCTTGTCCTTGGATCTGGTGACGATGTGAGTCCGCCCGTCGGCGCCCGTTCCTCCGCCGGCGTCTACCCCACCGCCCGTTTGCTCTGGCGGTGGTGGGATCGACGTGGACGGAGCGGCCACCTCCGATGCCTTCCTCTTCGGTGGCATGTCGATGAAGATGTTGATGTAGCGCGCGCGAAGACCGGATCAGGTTCGCACAACCTCGACGCCCCCTCCCTGGCGCGCCAAAGATGTCGTGGGAGACGAACACCTATGGGGCAGGGCCCCTTCTCGGTCCGGCAGGGAGCGGAGGGCGCACGAAGAGCAGATCGAGGCAATGCACGCGGGGGATTTTACCCAGCTTCAGAGCTCTTCGGAGAGATAAAACTCCTACTGCTGCTTTGTGTTTCTATTCTGTTTTTGCTCGAGAGCATGAGTATGTTGTAGTTTCGAATGAGTCGAACCCCCTCTACGTGCGCATGGGCCTCCTTTTTATAGGCTAAAGGGGTCACCGACAGGTGGCAACGTAGAGAGGGGTAAAAAGTAAAAAAGAGGGTTGGTACAACCGCTATCTCTGATGCCCCCTACCTAACTCGATGGCGGGGACAAGGGCATTTAATGCCGTCCGGTGCATAAGCAGTGCAGAAGCGACCGTTAGGGCGCCACCGATCGCCACGATGGCCTTCTCATCATCTCCACTTGCCACCTCGCACGCTTGGCTGCTGACTACTCGCCGCGCGCGCCGAGAGCGATCCGCGGCAACACGTCGTCGGATGCGCTGGAGCGTGGGCGCAGGGCATGGTGGCTTCGCCGCGGCAAGCGCCTTGCCGCGGTCGTTGTCTTGTTGCACCCAAAAGCTTGTCGCTCGCCGGGTCTTGCCGGGACGCGCGGTGCGTCGCGGCAAGTTTCTTGGCTGGCCCTCCCGAGAAGCTCCTCTTGCCGGGGCCTTGTCCTTCCCGGCAAGTGCTTCTTGCCGGGGCCTCGTCTTCTTAGTTAAACACTTTGTTCTTGAATGGCATCGAGTAGGAACAGCGGAGGATCTTGGCGGACGCCCGGCAAGCCTTGCCGCTGGGTGCTGCGACTGCTCGTGCACAAGTTCGGGATACTAAGGTACCCCTACTTTAGTACACCGACAGTCGTCTTGAGACTCGGGGGCTACAATGGTATGACTCGGCCAAATTAGCGGCGGTGGCAGCGTAGAGAGGGTAAAAAGTAAAAAAGGGGTTGGTACAACCGCTATCTCTGATGCCCCTACCTAACTCGATGGCGGGGGACAAGGGCATTTAATGCCGTCCGTCGTAAGCAGTGCAGAAGCGACCGTTAGAGGCGCCACCGATCGCCACGATGGCCTTCTCATCATCTCCACTTGCCACCTCGCACCGCTTGGCTGCCTGACTACTCGCCACGTCGCGAGAGCGATCCAGCGGCAACACGTCGTCGGATGCGCTGGAGGCGTGGGCGCGAGGCATGGTGGCCGCGCGGCAAGCGCCTTGCCGCGGTCGTTGTCTTGTTGCACCCAAAAGCTTGTCGCTCGCCGGGTCTTGCCGGGACGCGCGGTGCGTCGCGGCAAGTTTCTTGGCTGGCCCTCCCGAGAAGCTCCTCTTGCCGGGGCCTTGTCCTTCCCGGCAAGTGCTTCTTGCAGGGGCCTCGTCTTCTTAGTTAAACACTTTGTTCTTGAATGGCATCGAGTAGGAACAGCGGAGGATCTTGGCGGACGCCCGGCAAGCCTTGCCGCTGGGTGCTGCGACTGCTCGTGCACAAGTTCGGGATACTAAGGTACCCCTACTTTAGTACACCGACAGTCGTCTTGAGACTCGGGGGCTACAATGGTATGACTCGGCCAAATTAGCCGGTTTCAATGAATTCAAGAACTCCGGGTAATTGAAGGGGAAAATAACCCGGGACCCGGAGATTACTGCTAGATCGATGAAAATTTAAAAGCCGTCAGAAAATTTCTGGCTCAAAATAAGGACTCTGGTTTAAAATTTGGTTCGAGAGACATCTTTCTCCCACAAAGCACTGAAGCTCTCAAAGCCGGTTCAAAAGCCGGCCCAAGGTAAATTTGTCCCTCACAAATTTTTGAAGCTCTCAAATCCGGCTCAAGGTAAATTTGTCCCTCACAAATTTTTAAAGCTTTAAATTTCCGGTTCAAAAAGAATTAATCTCTCACAAGTTCGAATTCTAAGAAAATTTAAAGGTTGCCAAAAAGAACTTTCTGCCATGATGCGCGGTTCAAACATAGATATCCTGCATTACGACTTATCTTATTATGGTCACTTGGGGGCTTCCTGCTCATCAAGCATAGCTGTCGGTACCCTCTTGATCAGTGCAATGCTAATATATGGTCACTTGGGGGCTTCCTGTTCAAACATAGGTCGTATTCGAACCAAAGAGAACATAGCTATCGAAACCCTTTTTATCGGCACACTGCCAAACTCACTAGGGGGCTTCTTGATCGTATCCGAATCATAGCTGAACCTCTTTTGGGTCCGACGTGGATCGTATTCGAATCAGCATTGTTAAACAACTCTCAATGTCATTTGGGGGCTTCCTGTTCAAACATAGGTCGTATTCGAACCAAAGAGAACATAGCTGTCGGTACCCTCTTGATCGGCAATGCCAAAGCCACTGGGGGCTATATGATCGTATTCGAATCTTAGCTCAACCACTTTGGAACGGTTTTCTGATCGTATCCGAATCAGAAGCCTTAAATTTTTTAAGTCTTTTTTGCGAACAATTTTGGGTTTGACTTGAGACCTTTTTTGGATTATATCTCAAATGTATGTAAGTGTTTTATGCTTAACCTGGCTTGACTTTTGACTATAAGTCGCCAGCTTATGACAATCATCATCTATGTGGAAGCATTGGCTTCTAAGGATTGAGTTATCACCCTTATTGCTGAGTCATGTAAACCGCAAGTACAAATTCAATATCACAGTGGTTATATGTGAGGTATTATGATCCGCCCTGCGGTAAACCGCCAAGGGTTCTTGTGATCTACTTTTGTGCAGGGTAAGACTACATTTGTGTGGTTACCATACAGCTCTTGACATTAAGTCGCGGGGCATATGTTGTTTAAACTACATGCGAGATTTGCGAACTATGACTTATATAAATGCTTGATCCAAGCTCATCACTGAAATTGGTGTCTCAAAAGGGTTATCAATTATTGATTTTCTCAAGGGCTATAGGCCACCGGGTTACAAAAATTCCGGCTTACAATGAATGCGCATTAAGTTGTCATCGACCAAGAGCCGCCAGGTATTTAAACTCCGGATTTACTTGTCAACCGATGAGGTATTCAAATCTTTAATAGCCAAAACTAGCTGGATTTTCATGATGATATTGAATAATTGAGGTTTTCATACCGGATTATATTATTCAAATCTTGAATAGCCAACATGGCTGGATTTCTATTGTGATTATCAATAACTAGTGTTATGATTGAGGTTTTCAAAGTCGCTTTAGCGCAATGGCTATTATTTTATCAATGGATATGATTTATTCTACAATGAAAGGAATAGTCTCGAGTCGCTGCAGGCTTACGACCCGACACTTGGGGGCTACATTATTCAGACCATGATTACATCAAATATCCAAGTCCCATGTCACTGCCAGCATGCACCATGGCACTTGGGGGCTAATGTAAAGTCATTTCTTACTTGCCTTGTTGAAGACCCGACTCATCACATCGTAATGAGCCGGCCCTTGGGGGCTACCAATTGCTCCTGTCAAAAATTCAAGGTACACAAGCTTTAGTCTGTTACATTGAAAGATCCACTACTCAGTTGGTAGAGTACAAAGCTCTTAACCTTGTGGACGTGGGTTCAAGCCCCGTGGTGGAGATTACATCATATGATGTTATTATCAATGAATTATATACAAAGTCCCAGCTCAGTATTATCTTACTAAGCCGGTCCTTGGGGGCTACACATTGCTGTTCAAGTTTACATGGTTATATCTACAAAGTCCCTGCTCATTGTTGCATAATGACCCGGCCCTTGGGGGCTACACTGGTTATAGTTTTCATGAGCATAAGGCAATTACAAGTCCCAACTTGCTGCAAGCATGACAACCCGACACTTGGGGGCTACAGGTGATAGGCATATAAGGGAGAAAAAATCTTCAAATTCTCAGTTTGGAGTAGACCAGATTAACCTGGTGTCTGCAACAATCATGACCCGGCATCATTTATTTATAAACCGGCAATTTTGGAAATCATAAATCGGCAAGATCTACATCTTTAAGCCAGCTCAATATCAGTTGAATATTTCAAATATTTTTGTCAAGTCAGAGCATTGAAGGCTGACTCAAATGGATTATTTCTTATAATATTTCTTTACAAGAGCCAATATCAGCAAATTGGTTATGAAGCTGGCCTATTGACCCGGATTTTTTAGAAGAAGTGCCTGGATTTTTTGCATTGGCAAGGTTTGGACATATCTGTTAAAAGAGATTTGCTATAAGATCTTCAGTATTCATTCAGGAGGAATGACAAGGACTTAAAGATGATCAGGTGCCGGTTCAGAAAAATATTTAACCCGGAGCACAACCTATCAAGTTTGTTCTTGTGTTTATTTTACAGGATCAGTTTAACATGGACAAATCCAAATTAAACTGGGGGCTAATGTCGGGGATATACCCCACGGTATGACGCGGCCGCAATTGGCGACTCACTGGTGACCCGCCCGGAGCTTGGCGATTCACAGATAACCTGCCCGATCTTGGCGACTCATTAGTAACCCGGTGGGTGGGTCAGATGGACAACGGCCCAAAGCCTAGAAGGTCGGCTCACGTTATGATGGGCCAGATTAAGAGGAAAGTGATGACTAATATTTCCTTTACAAGGAAGCAAGACCCGGACTTGTAATCAACTTGTAAGAGAAGATATAGACTAGTCCAAGTCCTACTAGGACTCCACATGTAACCCGCCCCTCTAACTTATATAAGGAGGGGAAGGGCTCCCCAAAAGAGGGGCAGGCAATAAGAAACAATGATCTCTAGGGCTAGACACAACTAAAAGGGAGCCGGCTTATGCGGCGTCTCCCTGATGAGCATAATGAGATCTAGCCACAGATAGCATGTAGGGGTATTACTGGATGATGTTTCCCGGGGCTCGAAGCTGTCTAAATCCTTGTCTTGTGTGTTCCGTCTCTCGTCCCGATCAACCCCTCTCAAGATACCGCATAGATGCGTTGGCCTCGCGACTAAGTCCTGACACTAAGGACATCTGCCGTGACAAATCCACGACAAGTTTTGTGGGTGATGAGGAAAAGAACTATGAAGTAATTTTCAAGTGGGTAGTTTTTATAGCCCGGTGCTAAGTGTGAACACATATTAGTTTGATCGGTGTGAATACATAGTAGTTTGATCTATGTGAACAGATTTGCAATTACTTATTGTGTTGTAATCTGCAATGTCATGAGAAACAAAGTCAAAATTTACTGATGGTTCTGGGCCCACAAAGCCCCGTTTTGGTTGTTCTGTCTCATCGCAAATAGTTCTTTTGGATCGACCGTATGCCATGCATCGGAAGCCCAAAATGTGGGCCCTTATTCTCGGATGTACGTGTACGTGTGTGCCCACTATCACACACGGTCATGATATCACCATCGTGTCCTATGGATGCGCCGTCGTGTCTCCCACGGGGTGCCAGAAGGTTTACCACGTGGTTGCTCGCCGTGGCATCCCTGCTTTTTTTGCTAGTCCATGGCGTCCCTGCGCGCGCTCTACTCACCGTTGAGGCAAATTTACAATGGCAACGGTTAATAATTGTCTTACATATTCGGGATAATTTAAAATGCCACATGCGGCAAGGCACAAAACACTCATGACCTACTTATGCATACAATTATAATAAAATATAGGCTAAAAAGCTGAGCTGGCGGCCTTCCGACGACGGTCTTCTTAGACTCCATGATCAGCATATCACCCTTGCGGCCGTTCATTATGTGTAACTTACTAATCATCGCACACGAGTACTCGCAGACACATCATGTGCGATACTCCTAGCCACCGCAAGCAACTAGTTTGCATTTTCAAAGTTTTTTGTACGAACAGAATCACACACGAACTTACTATAGTAACCGTCTGTGTTATAATTTATCATCGCAAACAGTTCATCCGAGTGGTTGTTTGCTCCGTATCACACACATCTAGTTTACACGAATCGTTTGTGTTCTTTTGGTTGATCGCAAATGCCGCATGTCACACACATCTTGTTAAGATGAACCATTTCCGTTCTATTACCTAATTGAAAACAGTTTGTCCGAGTGAACGGTATGTCGTATATCACACACAGCTTGATCTGGCTGACCATTTCTGTTGCATTCCCTAATAGCACACAGTTCATTGGAGGGAACTGTATGCCGTATATCGCACACACATTGATATGGTTGCCCATTTCTATTGTTCTTCCTCATCGCAAACAGTTCTGCTGGATCAACCGTATGCCCAGCATCGCACACGTAACTAATATCTGAACCGTGTTTGATGTCTCTGCCATCGCAAACATTTTGCACCTTTTTTGGGGTTTTTTTTCACACCACCATTTGTGATTATTGCATCGCACACAGTTTTGTCGAAGGGTCTCTGATCATAGTGTCGCGTTAGCAGCATCCTGCAGTAGTGATATGTTGTTCAGTTGCACAAGTTGCCTGCTAAGATATTATTATCTTTGCTCTCGTGTGGGTAACAACATGCTTTGGCTAAATGACTTGTCCATGTACTTAATTTTGGATGGAGATTTATCTAAGATATTATTAAAGTTCTTCTCGTGTACCATGTGGGCACTACAAGCTCCCTCAGCAACCCGAGCACATGTGTCTTTTGCTCTCGCCTTCTCTTCAAAATCAAGAGTGCTAATGAGATCCAAAACAGAAAACTCATGTCTCTTTTTTAGAGAAGTAGCAAAAGCGTTCCACAAAGGTGGAAGCTTGGCAATGATGGTCACAGCAACAAATTTGTCCGGCAACACACACTTAAAGTACTCAAGTTCCTTAGAGAGTGACTGTATCTCATGAGTCTGCTGAACAACAAAGCGCTCATCAGTCATCTTGTAGTCTCAGAATTGCTCCATGACGTACAACTCGTTGCCAGCGCCCGAGGCCCCAAACGTGGCCTCGAGCGCAGCCCACATGTCTTTGCCACTGTCAAACGACATATATGAATCCACAATGGAATCGTCAAGAACACTCAGCAGGGCGGCTTTGAAGAGGGTATCCATGTTCTCAAAAGTTTCCTGATGTGTAGGATTAAGATCGCCCTCAAGCTTACCCTTAGTGGAGTAATAGAAATACATGATCTGAAACCAATATACTGCTCTTGTGCGCCACCTTTTATATTGCACCCCCTTAATAGCAGGCAGCTTGAAAAGCGCAACAAAACCACTCGGAGTAAATTGCCTATAATCAGGTTTTTGGATTGGATTGTTGAATATATGAGCAATTTATTATGAGATTTAATTTGAATCAATAGTAAATAGATCATGACGATAATTGCAAAGATCAAAGTAATGATGCGGACTAAACCAGGAGGACGGAATCACATACTGTGCAGCGGGAGCAGAATCGATGTGGTTGATGTTGTCACTCATGTCATTGATGAAGAGGTTACCGAGGTCGGGGAAGAAGGCTATTGTTGAGGAAGTCGTTGCTGGCAGCAGTCACAGGAGTGTGCTCCCCAAAAACCTGATCGCCCCTCTTCCATACAGGATCACGAAAGGCGGGGTTCGGAGGACTGTTGTCCCTTCTCGTGGTGCACGCTGGAAGGAGGGCTGGAAAAGAATTGCGTGGCGGCGCTAAGATCGGGAACGGTGCGAAACCATATGATACATCGGCGGCTAGGGTAGAGCATGTCAGGTCGGTCGTGCGAGTAAGACCGAGTATAATAGTAGGCCTTTGGCCCCCAAACCCCACGTCCAAGTCAATAATAGCCCCACCAATGTTTGTCTAAAAAAACTAAGTAATTAAGGCGTCCGTTAATTATTAATTAATGACTTAAAATAAATTTTCCAACCAACAAAAATATAGACCACATGGATAGCTTTTGTCCTTAGACAGGCTCATTCCTGAAGAGCGCGCGTGTAGGTTTCCTATTATCATGCTCATGCAAATGCTAGAATAGATCACATTATAAAGTGGTGCAACTCACACCCACCTAGCAGTATGGGACTAAACTTTAGTCCCACTCACACCACACTTAGAGCATAGTTAATAGTATAGCCAACATCCGGCTATATGAAGTTGACACATCATCTAGAACCAACCTACTAGCCTGCTAATACAATAGTTAGTCTCTTTAGTATAATACTATATCATTAATAATGGCCCCACCTTTTATCTCACAAAGTATGTTGGGGCTCCTGCTACAACCGGCTACAACTTTACAACCCGCTTCTCTTCTCTCTCCTCTTCTCTCTCCTTCAACTAAGCACAAATACTACATTTAAATCCTTATAGCCTGCTTATGTCATCTAATTGTAGTACTTTCTCTAAAGTTACTCTCCACTGTGTAGTCTGAAATGTCAGGCATGCAGCGGGCGGTGCCCTCGATCAGCGCGCCGCTTCAACGGCGAAAGCCGTAACAGGTCACATCGCCCTAACTTGCCATCAATGTGGAGCGGCGGCTCAGCTGGCGCCGGGCGGGAAGCGCGCGCGGGAGGGGGGAGGGGTTTGTTGGGCCAAGAAGGTGAGAAGCCAACTTGGGATCGGTCCGGACAGGGAAATATCATGTGCTCCCATACTCACTAGTAGTTTCATGCATATGACACTAGTCTATGTTACTACTCCCTCCTTTCCGGTTTATAGAGATGTTTAGAGTAACATAGTAATATGTTATAGTATAAGTTACTACCCACTATGACCAGCCTTGGCCTCTCCCAGTGCTCCACCATGTATAGCTGCTAAGCCTACCACATAGGCATAAAATATGATGTGGCAAGTTAATTAAGAAGAGAGAGACTAGTTTGGTGACCGCAGGAAGAAATGGTGGAAAGACAGTTTTGAGTCTATAGCTAATTAAATGAAGCAAGCTTAGCAACAACAAACTAAGCACCTATGCATTGGAGACTTGAGTTGCTAAGCCATTTAATGCACTTAGCACCTCATCTAAGCACATTTAAGCACTTAGCACTTAGCACCCCCTTGACCGTGGACCTTGACGGTGTACATCACCTTATGTCCAGATCTGAGATGCCACGTGTACCAGATTAATGACTCCAAGCTCGACCATCCTGATGCAAGAGGTGCAAGCCGAGGAACACTGTTGGAGACACCCCCGTCAGACTAGCCACAATGGGTAGTAACATAGACTAGTAACATGCTCATGTTACTAGTCTATGTTACTACCTCTATAGTAACATATCTGTGGTAACATGCAAACCTTCATTTATTAGGCAATAGACACATCTTGCCTTGATATGTGTGATGTTACTACTTTCCTCTCTTTCTTCATTTATTGCTTGCCACATCATCTACTTTATCTAGACATTTGTGATGTTACTACCTATGTTACTCCCACTGTGGGTAGTCTCATAATTTTCCTCATCATCATCTGAGTCCTAGAAGATCTCACCCACATCATCATTAGGCATGCAACTACCTTGATAGACAACATGCGCAGAAGGAGTAGAGGCGACTGGGGACACACCACGTCATGGGCACTCCGTACGTGCTCGTGTGCGTGCAGCGTGCGTGTTTTTCCATCGGTGCTAGCTCTCAGGCCGAGGCTGCGGTCGTCTTCGTCTCCGACTGGTCATTGAGCAACGATGGCGAAGAGGTGCTGAAAGAGATGCGTAGGCACCGTTGCGTGCGAGCTTCGTCGTAGCACGACGAACCGGACGTCGCTGTAGATGGCGCACGCCTCCAGGCAGCCGAGTGTGTGTGCATGCATGTGTTATTCACGTGTATTCTGCGGCCGAGTGTGTGTGCATGCATGTGTTGTGTATGTGCGTTGTGTGCTCCATGTTGTGCGCATATGTGCATGAGTTGGATTGGATGGAGCTAGTGCGTTGGCATGTGTACATGCGTGGTTGCATGCGTCCGATGCATGCGTGGCTTGTTGCGTTGTTATCAATATAAACTATAAAACATCTTCAACATAGCATCCTGATGTATCGTCTCTAATGGTTAGCAAAGAGTTCATGTTCTTTATTTGTTTATAGGTGGGCAGGCAGCAAAAAACAGGGGAAAACATGCAAGGTTCCTTGCAGACACTCCACCGCAAGGTTCCTTGCTCCTTCTCGGTCGTCGGGAATCTATGTTCTTCAACTCTTTTTTTTACGTGAGCTTTGTTCATCCTTTTGCCAACACGCGAGACATCTAGCATCAAGGTGCACGTGTCATGCAAGAAAATGGAGATAATCAGATAAGCAGTGCGTAAGTGAGTCGTGCACTTCGATGAGTTAGTCTAACCTCTTTGGCTACAGTAGTTCAGGGTTAGTCATGAGTTAGTCTAACCTCTAGCTAAGTTAGAGTATCCAAACAGGAGTAGTATAGGACATGCAAGTTGCTCAAAGCATATAGTCAAATTCGTACGTCAAAGGATCTTTTTTTGAAAATGGAATGTGAAAGGATATTCAAATGATATAATTTTCAAATTATATAAAATCTTATCAGTAGTCAAAGGCATCCTCGAAGAATACATTAGGCCCTATATAAAATCTTATTCAATAGTCAAAACCAAGTGTTCTAAACGAGTTCAAAATGAGAAACTAGACCCACTCATGGCACAACACACCTGTCTCGTTTGGTCCGTTGGTCAAAGCGCTTCCTCTTCTTGGCATAACAATATAGTATAGTACTATTTTTTAGAATGCTCTTGGCATGTCGCTAATATGTGATGAGTTAACCAGCCTCAATAGACGGCAAAAACGCCAGCCTGCCGCACTTTGAGATAGATGAGGAGCGAGAAACGATACGGGCTGCTGGATTACTAGAGCTAGGTGTCACACGGAAGCCAAGAAATATGGTGATAGCGTGGGTTAGCCATGTACTAGTATGATGTAACTACACTGGGCTACCATGTTTCGTACTCTTCCAGTCCACCGTGGAGATGATTGGTTGATTTTATATCATTGAATAATATAAAATATTATGAGTGTAGACGCTCCACCACGAGGTTCCTTTCTCCTTCTCGATCGTCGGGAATATATGTTCTTCCATTCTTTTTTGACTTGAGCTTTGTTCATCCTTTTGCCAACACGCGAGACATCTAGCATCAAGGTGCACGTGTCATGCAAGAAAATGGAGATAATCAGATAAGCAGTGAGTAAGTGAGTCGTGCACTTCAATGGCACCTAGTACTATGCAATATTTTTTCTCGTCGATGGCATGTGAATAGTGCACATACTAAACGACGGAGCATGGGATGGTAACCATGACATGGTCAACCCTTTTTTGGAGAGAGTACGTACTAAATAACTTTGAAGTGTCCTGTCAACTCGCAGAATGACAAGAAGCTTGCTTACTATGCCTTCTCCCTCGCCAACGCGTGCGCGGTGTCTCGCAGCACGAGGAGAAACTTTTGCTTACAAGCCGCCTGCCCACCTATAGAACCGCCTTGCGCTGGTGAATTCCTCTCCAAACACCTAGGGAGGCGGTTGAACCGAACAAGTCTAACTTGATCCAATTTAACCCTCATGTTTGGATACTTTAGGGCTATTTGAGCCCCAACTAGCTCAAACTAACTCTAATCCATGGATCCAAACAGGGCCAAAGTTAGTCTCTGAAAACGCATTAAGCCCTATATGCATGGACAGACGGAGTACATGATACGTACTTGCAAACGCTCACCATTGGTAGCAGTTCATTGGTTGGTTTCGATTTTTGATTCAGTTGTTGTGCTGCTACCACCAATATTCGCGTGTGGTTGTTTCCAGAGTACTAAAAAATGAGGTACTAGTACTTACTGTGGGAAAGGTGAAGTGATGGTTGCTTCGCCCGAGCAACTTATTACTCTGGGAATATGGGAGTACCAGCGGATTTCAAGGAACAGAGAAATGATGGTTGCTTCGTTCGAGCAACTTACTGTGGCGAAGGTGGGGCTCTGTGATTTGACTGCTCACTAGTCATTACTCTGCGGTATAGCGACCGGGTGAATCTTTCCCTGCAGTTGTGCACTCAATATTGCTGCATGGCAGGTGGAGCCGGATGAAGGATGTCCCACATGTTAGTGAAGCGAAGTTGAATTGTTTCTAGCATTGCTATCAATCCTTCAGGATTTGTTTATATGTACGCATAATTTTAATGAAATTGTACTGTGATGCTATGAAGGTTTCAACTTAGGTTCCCGTAGGAAAAAAAAGGTTTCAACTTAGGATTCATGTGTCTTGCCTCAAGATTATCTCGTTACAACATTCCATCAAATACAAATGAAACTACCATGGCTGCTAATGCATCTCAATGGATCACAGATCAGCGCCAATATTCACATCACAACTGAAGACAAAGTTGTGAGGAGGTGTACAAATAAAGAAAAATAAATAATTGATCGATGTTGTTCATAGGCATGGCTCCATTTCCTTGGCACAGTGTTCATTGCTTGGCAGCTAGTTTCACCCAGCTTTGTAACCAAAAAAGAGGTGTATGGAGGACACCACAATCCAGTCATTTTGGCAGCTCCACTAAAATCGAGCGGACCATCCCTGTTTGCAAAGATATCCAGTCAGTGTGATTACAATAATAGTGGAACTAGATGATGAAACATAACACACACAAATAGAAGACGATCACCTCTACGATCTCTCTTTAGGACTAACTACTTGTTGGAGAAGATTAGGCACGGAGTTGGATGAGGAGGATAGCAAAACCAATCCCCCTTTCTGCAGTCCCACTGAAATGTAAAAACATTGCCCGTGTGACATTTCGGCGAATCTGCACAAAACACTCTTAAGAAAAAAGTGATTTGTGCAGTTCACCAAAAGGTCGTAATAGCAACGAGGTGAAAATGGATAGCCCTGTTTGCAAAAGGAGGTAGAAAGGAAATAATTACTGCCCAATAACACGAGTTGAAGACACATACGCCGACAAAAAAGAAGCATATTCCATGTAATATGGGAAAGATAGCACATGGTGGTTTATCAAAAATGGTTTGAGGACGAGATTGCAAGATGGAAAGTACACTGGCCAAGATACATTTTAAGCAAACAACTGAAGAAAATCCACATGCAGCAACATGGGAAGATGGGCAGTGGTGTAAGGCCGGAGGAAGTTGTACCTAAGGGTCGTCGGGATGTTACTAGGAGGGCACCGGCCGCTGAGATCTGCCCATACTGCAGCAGCGAGCAAGTGGGGAAGGCCCTACCGCGCCGAGCTTGGTCAGAGAGAATGGCGGGTACCGTAGATCGGGACGTGTTGCCTCAACACCGTCGAACGGAAAGACGATGCACATCCTCCCTTTTCGCCGGCGGACGAGAGGCGGCCGGATCACTGACCAACGCTGAGAGAGAGAGGCCACCGCCGCCTTGTGTGAGATGGTGTGACGAGAGACAAACCCATTTTCCCCACGGCAATTGAGGGAGTCTTGGACTAGGGGGTGTCCGGATAGCCGAACTATCATCATCGGCCGGACTCCAAGACTATGAAGATACAAGATTGAAGACTTTGTCCCATGTCCGGATGGGACTTTCCTTGGCGTGGAAGGCAAGCTTGGCAATACGGATATGTAGATCTCCTACCATTGTAAACGACTTTGTGTAACCCTAGCCCTATGCGGTGTCTATATAAACCGGAGGGTTTTAGTCCATAGGACACAACAACAATCATACCATAGGCTAGCTTCTAGGGTTTAGCCTCCTTGATCTCGTGGTAGATCCACTTTTGTACTACCCATATCATCAATATCAATCAAGCAGGAGTAGGGTTTTACCTCCATCGAGAGGGCGAACACAGGTAAAAACATCGTGTCCCTTGTCTCCTGTTACCATCTGCCTAGACGCACAGTTCGGGACCCCCTACCCGAGATCCGCCGGTTTTGACACCGACATTGGTGCTTTCATTGAGAGTTCCTCTGTGTCGTCGCATATAGGCCCGATGGCCCCTTCGATCATCAACAATGACGCGGTCCGGGGTGAGACTTTTCTCCCCGGACAGATCTTCGTATTCGGCGGCTTTGCACTGCGGGCCAATTCGCTTGGCCATTTGGAGCAGATTGAAAGCTACGCCCCTGGCCATCAGGTCAGATTTGGAAGTCTGAACTTCACGGCTGACATCCGCGGAGACTTGATCTTTGATGGATTCGAGCCACAGCCGAGCGCGCCGCACTGACTCGATGGGCATGATTTAGCTCTGCTGCCGGACAGTGCCCTGCAGGCCGCACACGAGTCCGCTCTGACCCTTAATTCGGAGCCGACTGTGCAGATCGAGGATGGGTGGATAGACACCGCCTCGGGGGCTGCTACATCTACGGCGATGGGGCCAAATACCGACCTTGTCCCTTGTGAAGCTCGTGACTCCGAGGTGCCGGACTCCTCGCCGGACTCCGAACCTCCTGCACCCCTAACGATCGAATCTGATTGGGCGCCGATCATGGAGTTCATCGCTGCGGACATCCTTCAGCACACGCCTTTTGGCGACATCCTAAATTCGCTAAAGTATCTCTCATTATTAGGAGAGCCCTGGCCGGGTCACAGTCAGGACGGTTGGGATGCAGACGACGAAGAAATTCAAAGCCCACCCACCACCCACTTTGTAGCCACTGTTGACGATCTAACCGACATGCTAGACTATGACTCGAAGACATCGGCGGTATGGGCGGCGATGCGGAGGCGACCAGAACCAGTGCCTACGGGGCACTGGAAGACCACCTCATCATACGACATATACATGGTGGATATCCCAAAGGATGGGAATGGCGAGGAAGCAGCGGAGGAAGACTCCTCCAAGAAACAGCCTAAACGACGGCGTTAGCGGCGCCACTCTAAATCCCGCCACAGCAAGAATGGAGATTCCGGCACCGGAGATAATAACACCCCAGATAGTGCCGAAGACAACCCCCTCCAGCAAGATTCAGCATAGGAGGACGCAGAAGCCAGCCTTCATGAGAGAGCGGCAGACGAAGAGGTAGAGGATGATAATTACATGCCTCCCTCTGGAGACGAGGCAAGCCTCGACAACAGCAATTAAATCGTGCACGAGGATCTGTCGAACAAGAGTGTTTTAAACGCAGGCTTATGGCCACGGCAAACAGCCTAAAGAGAAAGCAGCAACAACTTAGAGCTGATCAAGATCTGCTAGCCGACAGATGGATTGAAGTCCTTGCGGCTGAAGAGCATGAACTCGAACGCCCCTCCAAAAGCTACCCCAAATGCAAGCTGCTCCCCATATTAGAGGAGGAGGCATATAAACCTGCATCACCAGCGCACAATACGGCTGACCGACCACCTCGTGGCCGCAACAGAGAGGCCTTTAGGCCCTCCACCAGAACCGTACCCCGGCATCGCTCGAAAAGCACAAAGCCACAGGGGAACTATCGGTGTCAAAACTGGCGGATCTCGGGTAGGGGGTCCTGAACTGTGCATCTAGGCGGATGGTAACAGGAGACAAGGGACACGTTGTTTTTACCCAGGTTCGGGCCCTCTCGATGGAGGTAAAACCCTACTGCTGCTTGATTGATATTGATGATATGGGTAATACAAGAGTGGATCTACCACGAGATCAAGGAGGCTAAACCCTAGAAGCTAGCCTATGGTATGATTGTTGTAATGGTTGTGTGTCCTACGGACTAAAACCCTCCGGTTTATATAGACACCAGAGAGGGCTAGGGTTACAGAGTCGGTTACAATGGTAGGAGATCTACATATCCGTATCGCCAAGCTTGCCTTCCACACCAAGGAAAGTCCCATCCGGACACGGGACGAAGTCTTCAATCTTGTATCTTCATAGTCTTGGAGTCCGGCTGACGATGATAGTCCGGCTGTCCGGACACCCCCAAGTCCAGGACTCCCTCAGTAGCCCCTGAACCAGGCTTCAATGACGATGAGTCTGGCACGCATATTGTTTGGCATTGCAAGGCGGGTTCCTCCTCCGAATAATTCATAGAAGATTGTGAACACCAGGATAGTGTCCGGCTCTGCAAACTAAATTCCACATTTCACCACAGAGAGAATAATATGTACACAAGTTCAATCTGCTGACGTGCTTTGTGGCGTGACGTCATGCCACTACCAAGCCTTTACTTGAATCGTTTTTTATTATACCACCTCAGCGCGTTTAGCGAAGCGGTTTCCTTGGCACGTCTTGTCGAAGCAGAGATCGTGTTCCCCTTATTCCGGGATTCTCATCAATACGGACGTCTCCTGCCCTGCAAACGCCGTCCTCTCCGGCTGTGGGAGTTTAATCCGGAGGGACCACGAATTCTCCAAAACTTCATGGGTATGACACCCGTGGAGATGTACAAACTGTTCTTCGGATCACGAGAAGCATGTCCAGAATTGACCGAGGACGCCGGCCTAAGCTGCAATCGCCCGGATACACAAGTAAGTAGCTCCGTGTCCGGACATACCATTCGTTTGCCTTTCTATGATTCGCTTTTTGACCAACTGCCCTCTAAACAGGAGTGGATAGCGCAAGCAAAACTGATACGGTGTCCGGCTCCCCCCAGAGAGACCGCGCGGATCCCGTCTTTGGTAAGGATCTTTGGAGGCTGCGCCTTCAGAGGAAGGCGAAGGGGAGAATAGAGGAACTACTGCCTCAACCAAGGAGGCTTTTGAGGAAGGGGGGATCGAGAATCCCTCCCTCCAGGGGGAGAAGAGGACCACCTCCGAAAAACCGGAGGCCAAAGCCCCAAAGCGGGGGAAGAGATCTTTACCAGAGGGTCCTGCGTCCGGAGAGGCTCCGGCCGCACAGTCTCCCCCAAAGACTCAGCCCTCCAGCGAGCCGTAAGTAGAAAAAAGGGGGTTTTGTAATAAGGGACATCCCTATTTGTGCTTCTGAGGATAACTTAAGTTTTTACCTTGTAGTTCAGATCTCCGTCCTTCTCAGATGAGCTCGTCTTCGGGGGAACTCCGTCCGGAGATGATGGAGAGCGAGACGCCTCCATCTGCCGCCCCATCGGATAGGGCGGACGAGCCTAAAGTGTCATCACGGAGGGTATCCCCGAGTCCGGCAGGGCCGAATAGTTCGGCACCAGCTGGTGTGCGGCCGGGGGAGCTAAAGGATCTGCTTGAGAGGGCGTCCATCTCAGAAGGTCACCGTACACTGATGAGTACGGTGATTGAAAGAATTTCATCCGCCGAAGGTGGATTGCGTGATCCGTCGGGAGTTCTTTGGCGGGGTTTGAGGTATGTAAAATGACATCCTTTGACGGTTTTACACATAAAGTGCATACAGTATAGATAGTAGCCCTGAGACTCGGTGGGGTGTCGAGAGCGACAGCGTCGAGGATCAAAATCCAGTATTGATTCGCCTTTCCTAAGCGGTGGCGGATAGTTCGATGGCTAGGCGGGCTGATGGAGTTCCCGAACTAAGCGGCAGCTCGGCGTTGCGGATCACGGACATCGCTGGTCAATAAGCGACTTGACGAATCGCAAAGTAGGTTTTTCTCCGTGGTCACCTAGTAAGGGAGCCAAAGCCCTCCTTACAACATGTGTGCTAAATCTGATGGTGCGCTGCTTTGTGGAGAGCCTTGGTGGAACTTGCTCAAGCCAAGGAGCGAGCGGAAGGAGTGATCGGCTGCCTCGAGGGCGTCGAAGAGCTAGAAGCGAAAGGCTGCACTCGCCGAAGTTAGGAGGAGATGGCGAAATGGCCGTGAAGTTAAAGGTGCTACCGACCGCAATGAGGTTCTTGAAAAGGGCGCCTAAGCGGGCGAAGACCTAGGGAAGGCCACCGCCGAAGCCAAGGATGCCCGATTACGCAATGCGGGCTATAAAGGAGGAGCTACGCCGGGCGGAGACATTGTGGCTGGCAAGCCTTTTTCGCTGCGCCGAAGGTTCTGAGATCAAAATGCGCTCAGCTTGTCCAGCTGTGGGGTCTGGAGGATCCTTATATGGACTTAGCTGCGAGTGCGGCAGATGCCGTTGTGCACTTCCGAAGTCAGAAGGATCACAAGATGGAAGAGCTGTTTTGGTCTCAATTCCATAGTCCGGAACGTTCACTTCCGCTGACCGATCGGTTGGCCGAGTGGGCCGAACTGAATAGATTGTCCAGACTTGCCATGACGGATATCGTGGCTCATGTCTGGCCGGATAGGCCCAAGCCGAAGAGTTATTTTGGCTTATTGCAGCAATTCCTTGGGGCGGTGCCTCATATCAAGGCGATGAAGCGGTCGGCTTGCATAGAAGGTGCACGGATGGCCCTCGCCCGTGTGAAGACATATTGGATAGAGATGGACGCCACCGCTGTTGCGACCCAGGGTTCGGACGAGAGCCAGTTACCCGCCGAGCACTATTTTGGGGAAGTTCTGCGTGGTGCTCGTGTAATAGAGTCGCAGTGCTCAAAGAATGTCGCGTTCAAATGAACGTTTTTGGTTTGTACAATGATGTTTGTGATGTAAGCACTTTTTTTGGACTTGTGAGTTCAAGTATTAAAATATCTCCTGTGCGGCCGTTTATGTATATGTGTGTATAACACGAAAGATGGCGTCGGCTTCAGCCCCCACGCACAAAGTGCGGGGTGTTATAAAAATAGCGCATTTCCACACTTAATCCGGCGTCTCGGTCTGTGAAGGAGGTGGTAGCGTAGCAAGCGAGGCAACCGGACTATAATGCTTTATCACTTTCACTTAGCCATAGGAGTTCGAGGTGGGGCTACGATATAGCCCCTAGTGGCACCGTGCTCTCCGAATTGAAGCGTATGTGCTGACGGAAATGGTCCTTCGTCAAAGTGGAGAATTCTAAACCTTCCGATAGTCGATCGAGTGGTTGACCAGTCTCTCATTGTATCATGACGATCAGTTTTGGCTTTCTCTCTTGAGGTGCTCGCTTGCGGCGAACCGGGCACAATCGCGATAGTTCTCCTGGTGCAGCGTTAGCCGATGATCTGAGCGTAAGGCAGCAAAACACAGGAGCAGGCAAACCCAACATTTGACCAAAGACATGATTGGAGCTGATGCATATAAGGCCTAACTCGAGACGCTGAACACTCCCTAAGGTATTCGGTCTTTATGATAGCGGGCGAACAATGCCCTAAGCCCCTAGTGTCGAGTGCAGCAAGGTCCTCGACGCGGCTGATGCCAAAAGCGTCGATCTCCTCTCTGGTTATAATGAAAAACCGGGGATATATAGCAACAAGAGACAGACAAAAAAGGTTTACGCAGGTCTTAATCAAGAGAATCCTTGCAGCGGGTCCCTCTGCGTCTGCGGCTGTGTCTCTGTTGTCTTTGTATCTGGACGGTGTAGCACGCTGTTCATCTGTAAAAAAGAGGAACTTAGTTTGAAAAGTAATTGTGCAAAAAATGAATTAAAAATCGAAATATGAATGAATGAATGAAGCTGAGCTTTATTAGCCCATAGGCACAGCCCCTTGTAAAGGGGTGTGCGGCTAGGGAGCCCCTAGCTTATTTATGCCGGACTCGTCTAGCCGTGTCCGGGGTCTTGAACGACCTTTTAATGAGGTTATGCCGCGTGGACCGGGCATTTTAAGTGTAAGAGACGCGTAGTGTGGTATTGCATTAAAGCGGACAAAAGCTTCACGTCCCAATAGTGCTTGATGGCTACTTTTGAATGGGGCGACGTGAAAGATTAGCTTTTCGCGTCGGAAGTTGTCGGGTGACCCGAACACAACTTCTAGTAGTAAGGAGCCCGTGCACTTGGCGTAGGGGCCTGGCGTCACTCCTTTGAAGGAAGTGCGGCTATGTCAAATTTTAGTAAGGTCTATCCCCAACTTGCGGATTGTGTTTGGATATAGCAGGTTTAAATCGCTGCCCCCGTCCATCAGGACTTGTGTAAATTGTAGTCCGTTGATTATAGGATCCAATATCAGAGCAGTCCATCCTACGTTTCGAATGCTTCTGGAATAGTCCAGGTGGTCCAAAGTAATTGGTTTTGACATCCAATCTCAGGGTTCCGCTGGGGTGGACCGTGCGACACCTATTTTGGCGGGAGCCGCATTGTTGTTCCATGTTATCACCTGAAGTGAGTTTACTGTTTTGACTTCTTGTTGGAAAGTCTTCTGTTTTCCGGTGCTCTGCTGGTGGGGTTCGTCATCATCCTTGCTTGGCGCATCGAGCCCCTTGTGTTCGGCGTTGAGTCGGCCGGACTGTTTGAAAACCCAACAGTCTCGGTGGGCGTAGTTTGCAGGCCTTCCAGAGGTGCTGTGGATTTGACATATCCGATCCAAAATTTTGTTTAAGCTGGACAGCTCTTCACTGTTGTCCTTAAGAGGCAGTGCTTTATTGTTCGGCCGCGAGCTTTTGAATCCGGCGTTGACCTCCGTACTCTTTGGGCTTTTTTCTCTATTTCGGTGCTGGTCCTTTTTGCGCCGTGATTTTCCGTTTCCATCTCTGATCTCGGATGTACTCGGGTCGCTGGTGATGCATCTTGCTAGCCACCTGTCCTCCCCTGCGCAGAAGCAGGTCATGGGGCTTGTTAGTGCGGCCATAGTTCTCGGCTTCTCTTGGCCGAGGTGTCTGGCGAGCCATTCGTCCCGGACATTATGTTTAAAAGCTGCTAAAGCTTTGGCGTCCGGACAGTCAACTATTTGGTTCTTTTTGGTAAGAAACCTGTTCCAGAATTTGCGCGCTGACTCTCCGGGCTGTTGAATTATATGACTTAAATCGTCTGCATTCCGGAGGGCGGACATAAGTCCCTTGAAAATTTGCTCTAAACGCGTCCTCGAGCTCTTCCCAACTTCCAATAGTATTTTCTGGGAGGCTTTTGAGCCAATGCCGAGCTGGCCCTTTGAGCTTGAGGGGTAGATATTTTATGGCGTGGAGATCATCTCCTCTGGCCATGTGTATGTGGAGGATGTAGTCCCCAATCCAGACTGCAGGGTCTGTTGTTCCGTCATATGCCTCTATGTTTACAGGTTTAAACCCCGCTGGAAATTCATGATCCAGCACCTCATCGGTGAAACATAGTGGGTGTGCGGCGCCCCTGTATTTGGGTGTGCCGTTGTCTTCGAACACTCGGCGTGTTGTGTTGCTTCTTGGGGCCCTCTTTTTTGGCCCATAAATGGACCTGACCGGGGCGTCTATTTTCCGAGGGTCATGAGTCGGATTGTGTGCGGCGCCGCTTATCTCTTTTGGCCTGTCATCTGGTCGTCTATCCGGCCAGGCAGCCTCTTTGCTTTTTGACTTTGGGGACTCTATGGCCTCCTCATCGAATTCTGGCGGCAGCTTGCGCTTCGGGTAGCTCTTCGTTTGGTGGCCATTGCCATATTTGTCCGCGGTCTTGAGTACTTTGCTCCACCTCATTCTGAGTATGTCTTCCGCTGTTTTGAGCTTCCGTTTTTTCTTCTTCAGGCTTCTGGCAGTGGCGACAAGTCTTTTGTGGAGGTTCTTATGCCCGGGTGGTGTGTCCGGCGTGAGATCGTCTGGACTGTTGTTTTCGCCTGGCATGGATTGATTATCCAATTCGTCCTGTTCGGACGGTTGCTTGGTTGCATGTTCGTCGTCCACTGGTTTTCCCTGTTCTATTGCTGGGTTATTAGGAGTGTTGTTTTGGTCGAGGTGGGACTTAGGGCGG
The DNA here is from genome assembly GCA_021437245.1 of Aegilops speltoides. Classification (NCBI taxonomy): domain Eukaryota; kingdom Viridiplantae; phylum Streptophyta; class Magnoliopsida; order Poales; family Poaceae; genus Aegilops; species Aegilops speltoides. The sequence goes on from CM038141.1 coordinate 232,034,126, forward strand.
CGTCTACGTCGTCGTTTTGGTTGTTTGTCGGTGAAATTATCCTTTGCTGCGGCCTGTTGTTCCTCGTTATCACTTCCTTTTGGGGTGTCCACCATATATACATCATGGGTTGCGGTGGCCTTCCAGTGCTCGGTAGGCACTGGTTCTTGGCAGTCTCCGGCATCGCCGTCCATACCGTCGATGTCTTCGGAGTCGTAGTCTAGCATGTCGGTTAGATCACCGACAGTGGCTACAAAGTAGGTGGTGGGTGGGCTTCGAATTTCTTCGTCGTCCGCATCCCAACCATCCCGACCGCAATCCGGCCAAGGTTCTCCTGATAACGAGAGATGCTTTAGCGAATTTAAGATGTCGCCAAAGGGTGAGTACTGAAAGATGTCCGCGGCGGTGAACTCCATGATCGGCGCCCAATCGGATTCGATTAGCGGTAGCGGGAGGTTGAGTCCGGCAAGGAGTCCGGCGCCTCGGAGTCACGAGCTTTATAAGGGACAAGGTCAGTATTCTGCTCCATCGCCGTGGAAGTTGCAGCTTCCGAGGCGGTGTCCAGCCACCTGTCCTCGATCTGCGCGGTCGGCTCCGAACTATGGGTCAGAGCAGACTCGTGTGCGGCCTCCAGGGCACTGTCCGGCGACAGAGCTAAATCATGCCCATCGTGACAGTGCGGCACGCTCGGCTATGGCTCGAATCCGTCGAAGATCAAGTCTCCGTTGACGTCGGCCGTGAAGTTTAGGCTTCCAAACCTGACCTGATGGCCAGGGGCGTAGCTTTTGATCTGCTCCAGATGGCCAAGCGAATTCGCCCGCAGTGCAAAGCCGCCGAACACGAAGATCTGTCCAGGGAGAAGAGTCTCATCCTCGACGGCATTGTTGTTGATTGAAGAAGCCATCAAGCCTATCGGTGACGACACAGAGGAACTCTCAATGAAAGCACCAATGTCGGTGTCAAAACCGGCGGATCTCGGGTAGGGGGTCCCGAACTGTGCGTCTAGGCGGATGGTAACAGGAGACAAGGGACACGATGTTTTACCCTGTGTTGGGCCCTCTCGATGGAGGTAAAACCCTACTCTGCTTGATTGATATTGATGATATGGGTAGTACAAGAGTGGATCTACCACGAGATCAAGGAGGCTAATCCCTAGAAGCTAGCCTATGGTATGATTGTTGTAATGGTTGTGTGTCCTACGGACTAAAACCCTCCAGTTTTAGATCCTTAGTCTGACTTTTCTTTCCGAACACCGAACCGAGCATCAGGGGCTACTGTCTATGCAGTACTACTTTACACATATTAAAATTCTTACCTCAAAGCCTATTAAAAGGCTGCTGCAGGCTTCGGTCAGCCTGCTCTTGGCGAACTGAACCTTCTGAATCACCACACTCATGTCAGTGCGGTGTTCTTCTTCGATGGAAGCGCCATTGAGCGCCTCCAGCAAGTTATCCGGCGCCTCCGGTTCGACGGAGGCCGCCGGTGTCACAGTCTTGCCCTTCTTACGAAGGGGCCGCCCGCTGGACTCCGGAACCACTGCAGGTTCCGGTGTGGACTCCGGTGCAAAGTCTGGGAGGTTGCCCTGCGGCACCTCCGGGGCCTCCTCCTCCTGGTGGGTCCCTTCCCGGGATCCCACCTCGGCGTCGTCAGCATCGCGGGGGGTGGAGGCGGTCGGAAGAGAATCCATATCCGACGTGCCCAAAGACCCACTCGACGAAGCGGGAAGATCGTCCTTGGGCGGACTATAGGGTTGTATGCGGCATTAGAAAGACACCGTGTGGCGAAAAGAAAAATCATGAAGTTATTCGGGAGTCCGGATACTTACGATCTCGCCAGGGGTTTGGCCCTTAGGGCCACTCCTCGTCGCCGTCGCCGATGTTGGCGGAACAGTCCGGGGGAAGGGTCCTTCCCTTCTTAGACCCTTCGGCCTCCCTCGCTGGGGAGGCCTTCCTCTTCTTCTCTCCCCCCGCTGGGGGAGAGGCCTCTTTCTTCTCCTCCTCGTCCTCGTGGGAGAGTCCGCCTCGGAGTCATCGGACGATGAGTCCGATACCACCTGACACCGGGAACTCCTTCGGGTTCCCGTGGCCTTCTTCTTGGCCTTCTTCTCCAGCACTACGTAAAGTGCCGGGACCAGCAGCCCTGTCAAACGAGCATCCGCTGGATCTTCTGGAAGAGGAGCCGGACAGTTAACCTGTCCGGATGTCTTCTGCCAGGCCTGTTAAAGGCATTGGGAGTTTAGATCCCGCATAGAGTCAAACTATGAAAAGCAAGTGTCCCATAAAGGATAACCTGGCTTACCTCGCCAGTCGGACGCTGCAAGCTGAATCCGCGATCTTCGGTAGCGGATGCGGGGGCCTCGCCGCCCTTAAACAGCACCTTCCAGGCATCTTCGTATGTAGTGTCGAAGAGCCCGCTCAAGGTCCGGCGCTGTGCCGGATTGAACTCCCACAAATTGTAGTCCCGTTGCTGGCATGGGAGAATCCGGCGGGTGAGCATGACCTGGATTACGTTGACAAGCTTGAGCTTCTTGTTCACCAGGGTTTGGAGACAGGATTGAAGTCCGGTCAGCTCTTCCAAATCGCCCGTTTGCAGGCCCTTCTCTTTCTAGGAAGTGAGCCGCATGGGGATGCCAGATCTGAATTCGGGGGCCGCTGCCCATTCAGGGTCACGCGGCTCGGTGATATAGAACCACCCCGATTGCCACCCTTTGATGGTTTCCACGAAGGCTCCCTCGAGCCAACTGACGTTGGGCATTTTTCCCACCATGGCGCCTCCGCACTCCGCTTGGCTGCCCTTCACAACCATCGGCTTGACATTGAAGGTCTTGAGCCACAAGCCGAAGTGGAGCTGGATGCAGAGGAAGGCCTCGCACACGACGATAAACGCCGAGATGTTGAGGATGAAATTCGGGGCCAGATCATGGAAATCCAGGCCGTAGTAGAACATGAGCCCCGGACAAAGGGGTGGAGTGGGAAGCCCAGTCCGCGGAGGAAATGGGGAAGGAATACCACCCTCTCATGGGGCCCAGGAGTGGGGATGAGCTGCCCCTCATCGGGGAGCCGGTGCGCAATGTCGCTGGACAGATATTCGGCACTGCGCAGCTTCTTGATGTGCCCCTCCGTAACGGAGGAGGCCATCCACTTGCCTCCCGCTCCGGACATGGCTGGAGAAGGTCGAGGTGAGATGTGCGGACTTGGGCGCTGGAGCTCGAGTGCACGGAAATGGATAAGCAAAGGAGGAAGAAGGCGTAGATAAAAAAGGAGGATCCTTATCCCCTTATATATGGGCGGACGAAACTATGCGTCCCCATCGGCCTGGTAAAACTCGCTTATCTCCGATGCGCCACAATTGATGGCGCGGTTGGGTTACCCATGTCCGTATTGATGGGAATCCCGGAATAAGGGGAACACGATCTCTGCTTCGACAAGACACACCAAGGAAACCGCTTCGCTAAACGCGCTGAGGTGGTATAATAAAAACGATTCAAGTAAAGGCTTGGTTGTGGTGTGACGTCACGCCACAGAATACGTCAGCAGATTGAACTTGTGTAAATATTATTCTCTCTACGGTGGTATGTGGAATTTATTTTATAGAGCGGACACTATCCTGGTGTTCACAATCTTCTATGAATTATTCGGAGGAGGAACCCGCCTTGCAATGCGAAGACAATATCTTGTGCGGACTCGTCGTCATTGAAGCTTGGTTCGAGGGGCTCTTGAGGAGTCTGGACTAGGGGTGTCCGGATAGCGAACTATCATCATGGGCGGACTCCAAGACTATGAAGATACAAGATTGAAGACTTCGTCCCATGTCCGGATGGGACTTTCCTTGGCGTGGAAGGCAAGCTTGGCGATACGGATATGTAGATCTCCTACCATTGTAACTAACTTTGTGTAACCCTAGCCCTCTCCGGTGTCTATGTAAACCGGAGGGTTTTAGTCCGTAGGACACAACAACAATCATACCATAGGCTAGCTTCTAGGGTTTAGCCTCCTTGATCTCGTGGTAGATCCACTCTTGTACTACCCATATCATCAATATCAATCAAGCAGGAGTAGGGTTTTACCTCCATCGAGAGGGCCCGAACCTGGGTAAAAACATCGTGTCCCTTGTCTCCTGTTACCATCTGCCTAGACGCACAGTTCGGGACCCCCTACCCGAGATCCGCTTGTTTTGACACCGACAACAATCATTTTATATTATTTACGTGCCATTGAGGAATATATAACTTTATTTAATACTAACGCGTCAAGTCGAACTTTGTTCCATCTAGGCATGGTACCCGACCCTCCTTCGAGTAAACAACCGCTACACGCGTCAAATTATCACGTGGGTTGCCTTTTCGTACAGAAACGAACTCCACCGTGTACCTGCGCGGGTGTGGCCGGGAACGAGACGTGAGTACATGCGTCCTGCGTGCACCTCTTCTTTAGGTGCAGGTACGTACGTGGGTGGGTGTGAGAGAGACGGTTTGTGCGAAATAGAGGCAATGTGTCGATGATATCTCAAACAAAAAATGTAACATATGCAATGTGTGTGAAACAGAGTCATGGACGTGAGATATCGATAGAATTGAAAACAGGGATGAAGTTTGTGGCAGCGCGATCGATAAAGAGTGCCATCGAATTTGTGTTTGCCCACGTCAAAGATACAAGGCGGCTGGCCTACTAGAATTTGAGAGGCTAGAGGTGCAGTTTTTCTCTGTGGCATGGATACCTACCTACAACGTTCGACTATCGGTGTGTGTGGGGGGGAGGGGGCAGAGACTGATCGACTAGTATATGTGTGGGGAAGGAGAGAGACCTAGCTATGTATTGAGGGAGATCGATCGCATCCATGGATATGTGTAGCAGAGGAATAAGGTTGGGAGAAAGGCAAAGGTAGAGTGTCGGAGGGTTGGTGGTGGAGTGGCGTCTCACAAATGGTGGGAGAGGCCTTCTAGAAAAACAGAGGGTACAAGTGCAATATCAATAAGAGAGGGCGGGGGATGTCTGTCTGTCTATGCACGTGCATGTGAGAGACTGGTCGGGAGGTATGCAAGGATGATGAGGGGAGACGATATGGTTGTGGTAATCATAGTAACTACATAGGAAGATCAATCGTTGTGTGTCCGAGAAAGGGAGAGACATAACTAGCGAGGTAAGTGTATCGGTGCGTGGGGAAAACGGATTATAGTCGACCTGGCTATATGTAGGGAGATTGGTACGTATACATGCATGCATGTGTTAGAAGCAAATAAGGTTTGGAGAGACAGACAGGGGGAGAGGGGTGTGGCTAGGAGGTGGTGCGAGAGGCCTACCATGTCGAGGGGGAGGAGTGTGCGAGTATGAGATCAATGAAAAGAGGGGCGGGAGTGTGCACCTGCGTGGAACCGTATTGGACATAGGGGGGCATGGACGGTGAGAAGAGAAGAGGGGAAGTATATATGTGTTTGTGGTAGGCACACTTGGCTAGAGAGGTATATTGACCGGTGTGTGCCGGAAAGGAGCCGGGGGGCCTACACACACCATGGGTGAATGACCTAAAGAGAAATAACAAATGTGCGTGATGGAGAGGATGCTGAGGGAGGGTGAGAGGGGGGCGGGCGTGTGCATGCATGATAGAAAGTTAGCACTAGCTAGCTACAAATAGAAGAGGATCGTGAAGGTGTAAAAGACGAACATAGATCATAATTCATTATAAAAAAGTGGATATGGATACTTGAAGAAGATATCATAATGTAGAACATTGATTATAATTTGGGCTAATGTGTGGCTTTTGCAGCTCAGGGCTAAATACTTGTCATAATGTAGGGGGCGGGGCACTATACTTTGTGTGATAAACACGGTGTACGTATGGAACATGGTTTAGATTATGAATATATAGTTAGTACATCAAATGTACTATTATTTGGAATCAACATCAAGTGTATTCAAAAAATAGAATTCGAGTTCATATAGTACACATAGTTCATATCTATCTCTATAGTAATCATGTGGTGTGTTATTAAGGTAATACAGGAATGATGGTTAAAGTTGGCAACAATCGTGATTGTGGATTCTTATTGAAATAGAGAAACGAATTCAAATTCAGTTTGAATTGCAGCGGTAGTATAGACATTTGGAATGCACTAAAATGTTGGTATGAGTAGGTTACATGCATTATACAACCAGCGGAAAAAATTAATTGGACATAACATGGATTCATACTCCCTCATTCAATATATATAGGGTGTAATGCGCTTTTTAAGACCGCCTTTGACTATTGACAATATTAATAGTACATGACATGCACAATGTGAAAATTATATCATTGAACGCTCCTTTCACACACGAATTTAATGGCGTGCTTTGTTTAAGTTGCATGTCATATATTATTGCTCTAATATTTGGTAAAAGTTAGCATCAGAAAACGCATTAGGCCGTATAAAGATGGAAGGAGGGAGTAAAACGGGACAAGACACTCTCTTTGTGTGGTGTGAATAGTTTTATTTTTTTGTTTTTCTTTGTTGAGGGAAGTGCGAATTGATTTGGTATGTACAAGTACAATATTACACGTTAGGCTTGTCCCTAAAACTCAACCCACACCTTGTTATATCCCGAAAATTCAGATATCGTGCTCCCAAAACTGGTGCCTTCACAACCCATGCCTTGCTATCCTGAAATTACAACGCGCGTGAAAAATCCCTCCAGCTGCCAAATCCCGACAAGCGAAATCCCCCTTCTAACCCTGAGCCGAAAGGGCTGCTAGTTCAAATCGGTGGGGGTACTTTTGTAACACACCCTACATTTTGGACAAGCGCGTCCCTAAGTCATGGTTCACCCCCTCCCATTGCCTCCTTTTCGCCATTCGAAATCCCAGGCCGCCATAACCTCTCCGCTCCAGCCGCAAAACCCCACCATCCTCCGTCCGCCACCTCACCGCTGCCCAACCGGAGCCTCTTCCCCGACGACCTCATCCACAATAACAGCTCAACGTCCCTCGTCCACCTCCCCGGATGAGGAACTATCGTCCATCTCGTCGTCCCGCCGGCCGCCCCGTCCTCCACCTCCAAGGAGCTTCTCCGATGATCGCCTCGTCTATCGCAGCTGCTCCATCCCCATAGCGTCGCCTTAACCTGCTCCACCGGAACGCAGCATCCTCACCGACACCTCGGATGAAGCCGAGGCCTACTCGGCGCCACCAAAGAGGTTGTACACTCATCACATCACACCTTCTCCTTAACTCGACCTCCCGGTGCCGATGGTGCTCCATCCTGCACCCCCATGGAGCGGCTACCTTGAAGCCGGCGCCACGGGCGACATCTCCACGGTGGCTCTCCCCCGGTGCAAGGCCCCTTCCGCGGCAGCGGCCATACCAGCCGGATCTGCTGCTGCTGCTCTGGCTCTCGCTCGCTCGCTCGCGATTCTGCTCCGGCTCTCGCTTGCTCGCACAGCTGCTGCTGCTCTCCCTCTCGCTCGTGCTGCTGCTCTGCTCCGATTTAGCTACACTTCAGTCAACTGAATCGACTTTTGGGTCCTTGATTTTCAGGGGGGCTCGCCGGAGTTAAAGAAGAACCACCCGCAGTGGGGAGGGGGCTCGCCGGAGAGGTACCCCACTATCTATCTTAGGGTTCAGGGTGGGGCGAGGGCCTAGAGAGCTGGCCAGGGCGGTGGGGCAGTGATAGACCGGCGGTGGGGAGTTGTTTCGGGGCAGCGAGGCGGCGCTAGGGCCGGCGGTTCGGCCGGTGGTGGCTGGCGGCTCAGGGGGGTACGGGTTGAAGATGAACTGCAGGCCCTCCCTAAGCTACATGTCAAGTGCCTCTCTGCTACCATTGCATTCGGTTTCGATAGTAACATTTAGATTCCACAATAAATTTCAGTTTCGACAGTTAAGTTCAGAGTCAACAGTTTTTACCTCATCTATTGTAGTCAGGTGGTTTTTGGTTATGTAAATCTTACATCTAATTTACATCATCTATTGGAGATGCTATTAGAATCCCACTTGAGATTAATGATGTTTGTCTTGTGCTGCTTTAGCCTTGACGTCTTACGGCTCACCGGAGCTGCTCCAACGACAAAACGACCCATCACAATAGAGCACTGTCCTAGACGCCGTCTACAGATTCCTCAGATCTTCCTCCACACCTCCAACAGCCACCTCTGCCTCAACTTCTTCAGCGACCAACCCAATGATGTTGAGGTCGACACGGCTACAGCAAAGAGGTTGTACACTTGTTGCATCACTTATTACTCTACATTCATGTCGATCCATTAGGACTATTTTGGTTCAACGGAAAAACATAGCAATAGGGAATTTTCCTATGGCACTCTACTATTCAATTATTCATGCATTTTGTTGAAAGGAATGGAGAAAAACATCCACCTGGAGCTAGTTTTCAAAATCCTATGCAGGAAAACTAGACCAAGTGCATTAGTGGCAGAATAACATTCTAACTGTACACGCTTTCATATGGTTTCACTTTATTTTGGCCATGTTTCTTTGCATTCCTCTGCTCTTCCAATTCCTGTGAACTAAACACCCAAGTTGACAGAAATCCTATGTTTAGAAATGCTCTGTTTACCATGTGCATTCCTATCCTATTCCGGTGTTTTTCCTATCCCTGCGTTTTTAGAATCATGCAATCCAAATGAGCCCTTATAGAATTACTTCAGTTACAGGTAGGTGTCGAAGGGAACTTTGTGTGGTTTGTCCTGCTCCAGCCGCAACGTCGTCCACCTCACCTGAGCTGCTCCATTGATAGAAGCATCCACCAAACCAGACATCACGACTCATGGCCGTCTTTCGCCGTCTCAGATCTCCTTCCCTGCCGCCGGCACCCACCACAACGACATCACCATCATCGACTCAGCAAATGAACCTGAGGAGTACACGGGTCCACAAGAAAGGTCGCACTCTTTTGTTTCTGCTTATGTTATGCATTGCTTAAAATTACCTGCTACTTTATCGTCATGTTCACCTCTTAGACTCCAAGTCAGGTCCAAATTAATGTTCAAACTTGAGTTCTAAATTAGTTGTGGGGCACATATCGAGGCAGCAATGAATAGTAGCTTTGTCTAATAACTGGTTCGCCTAGGGTATGCCTATGTTGTTCATCTTGGGTGGAAACAAATAGTAAAGCAATAATCATCTGTCTTTTTATTAAATTAAAGCAATCATCAACCTGCTATCATTATTTCTGGATCCATCCACTAGTTGTTACCATCACTCTAAATTTCTACATGCTCTCCTTACATAATCTCACCATATTTTTTTCGTATGCATGTTAGATATTGTACATAGTCATGCTGAATATGTAGAGAAAAGGAGAAGAGTTTTGCGCGGCAATACAATGTCATGCAGACATCTCTCCATGGTGGGTTCAATGGTAAAGTCTCCCCCCCTCTCCAGATTGTAATCCAGAGGAAGATATCTGTTCAGAGGCGGATTCAGACGCAGCTGACCACTCCTATTTACCTCCCAAGGTGTTTGCTCTACCTTGGCATGATGATGATAGTCATATCATGCATATGTTGCCTTGCAGTGCCTACTTTTGACATCATATATGTCATTGCTTAGTTTAGACATGTTCTATAATGCCACCTGTTTAGTTTCTATATCATAGATGGGAATTATGCAGTCTCATGTCTTTTAGCCAGCCATAATATATGTGAAATGTGCAATGCCATCCTGTTTAACCAGGCATCATATATTTGAATGATATCTTGCCCATCCTTTTCTTCTTTACATTTCCATTTGTCGACAATGTTTGTACATTAAACTACTCTTCCTGTGAATCAGCCATTTGGGTGGGAGATGGAAAAAATTGAAGTGAAAACAATGCCTTCGGAGCAGACAGTGCTACATGTTGAAGCAGATCTCTTGTTGGGTCCCGATAGCTCCTCAGAGATGGATTCAAGAGACAGATGACCAGTCCTATTCCCCCACCGAGGTGTATGCTCTAACTTGGCACGGTTATACTGCTCATATCATGCATATGGTGTCTTTCATTGCATACTTTAGACATCATATACACAATATTCAACACCATGTTCTTAGTTCAGACATCATATCGAATGCTCTCTGTTTAGCATATAAATCACATATGTGAATTAAATCATGCGATCTTGATTACTTAGATAACATGTAGGTGAATTATGTCATGCGATCCTGTTTAGTTATTCATCATATCTTTGAATTATGTTATGATATGCTATCCAGTTTAGATAGACATCATATATGTGAAATTATGTCATGCTATCCGTTTTAGTTAAACAATATACATGTCAACTATTTCATGCCCTCTTTTTTCCACACTATCTATTCCATCTGTCTCTCATATAATGTCTGTACATTTAACTATGTTTCCTGTTTATCAGCCACTTGAATTGGAGTGGGTGATGCCAGTATCTAGCAGAGTAAAAAAACGGTCTTCAAATAAAACAGTGCTACCTCTTGGTGGAGATAGCACCCCGGTTGTACATGCAGGAGAACCATCCCAACCACACATAACCCAAACTCTCGCAGATTGTACCCCTACTACGATGGACAGAGAACCAGCTTCACCCAATCTAACCCCAACCCCAGTAGACAGTAACCCAGTTCCTGTTGACACAGCACCATCTCCACCACAGAGCTCCCAAACAAGAGAAGTTAGTAAGGCAGCTCCAGTGTCCCAAGGGCCAGTACTACCATGGCGAACCCCAACTCCACCAGTTAGTAAGCCTATTCCTATGGAGGAAGCACAACCAACTAGTCGTAGTTTAGCATCTATCGTAGTTGATGCTGTTAAATCCTATGTGCGTATCTTCCCATCTTGGAAATATTATACTGAAGATGAAGGAAAATGCCAGTTGCAGGTGTTTGTCCAGGAGTTATGTGTAAGTAATATTATTCATGGCAATTACTTTTCTTTGTCCCATACATCCTACCTCCATGATGGTTATAATACAGCAAATTTTCCCATTTTTCTCTATAGAGAAGGACCGATTTGGAAACTCGGGATGAGGTAACCTGTGCTAATACCTCTGCTATCTTCAAGAATGCTTGGTGGCAGTATCGGAATTACCTGAAGAAAACATACTTCACCGGCAAAGAAACTCATCAAATTCCCTTACGTTCTCTTGAGACACATCTACTAGACGACTACTGGGAACGCCTTGTTCTGTGCTCGTCCCGAACCAAGAATGTGGTAATGTCTATGAGCTCATTTTCTATTTTTAAGTACTATATTCTTGTGTCTTACTATACTCTGTTCATGTAGAACAAGTGCCTAAACCTGAAGAACAACCGTTCTAATTTAAGATTCCATTGCTATCATACATACTGCTTTGCTCTTGTATCACTATATTTACTCATACAAACTTATTTTTAAATTGAAGGATCCAATCGAAACTCCAATGGCACAACAGGTATGTTCACGCATGTTTCTTTAACAGGTTTGCTCTTATCGGTAGCTCTGTTGATTTCAATTTCAATTGTGTATACAGTTGACTTCTCATATCATGCACATTACTAACATCACAACAGAGCCAATAGTGTTGTTGTACATGTAGACCCGTGGTACCCATATGAAATCTTGTGCCGTGTAGTTTCCCACGCTTTGTATTCTTTCACTGCTGCTTTGTCTTGAACTGATATGATTTGAACCGTGTCTCTATTTTGATTTGGCAAGACAATGCAGTGACCATATGACATAGATATATGTTTGTTTGATGCTTTTATTATGTACTAGTACTTGGCAATAGAAGACTTGGTAGTTTAATCATGTCCACCTTACTAATGAACTGGTTCACCGAAATGAGTTTCATATACTAGTACATGCTAAACCTGTTATGTGTCTGCTTGTTTCTTCTTTTAGAATGCTAACAGAATATTGGGGAAGAGTGCCTTATTAAGCAATGGTAAAGGAAGTAATGCAGATAAGGTTCAGGATAGTGAGACATCCTTGTTGGTCTCCAACAAAGATGATAAAATGGCTAAGGAAGACTATCTTGAAGACAGTGAGACAACCCCAAAGTCCTGCTTGGTTTAGTGTTCGAGTTACTGGCCACTACCGCTTGCACAAGCTATTCAAACTCACTGACTGAATTAGTTCGGTTTCTTGAGTCTCAACTACAAGAAGAAAGACATTGATCAGCTGTGCTGCGACAAGAAGTGGAAGGACTGCGGAAGTCCCTGGAGCATTCAGATGCATACTTTCTGGTGCAACAGCAAGCGTTGGAGGATTTTAGTGCCAAACAGGACAAAGCTAATAAGCTTGCTAAGCTTATTGCCAGCATGGTGGATACCTAGGATAATATTTCTTAAGCTCTTCTGAAGTTGTTTTAGTTATGCTCTTGTTTTCTTTGCGCGTTTATTTGCCTTTGGTGGCCAACTTTGTGGCCAGTGTATGTAATATCTGCTTTGTTCCTATATTTGCACTGGTGGCGAACTTTGATGCCCAGTGGATGTAATATGTGTAATAGCGGTAATAGGCTAGCGTTAGTTGCTTGTTTATTTATTTCCTTGTTGTCTTGTTTAGTTGTTTGCTTGTAGTCAGTGCAATTCTTTTTTGTGTTTCTCTAGTGGCCACAATAACCTATTTTTGGTAACTAGGCCACAATAATCATGGCAACACAAGGATTGTTGTAACCATGGGCCTCCTACGGGTCGTATGATCCATGGGCCTTCTACGGGCCGTAGGATCCATTGGTCTTCTATATGGGACGTAGGATCCATGGGCCTTCTACAGGCCGTAGGATCCATGGGCCTTCTATGGGCCGTAGGATCCATGGACTTTCTATGGGTCGTACGATCCATGGGCCTTCTATGGGTCGTAGATCCATTGGTCTTCTACGGGCCATAGGATGCATGGGCCCTCTACGGGCGTATAATCATATCGCCAATCATGGGTCATACTATTCATGGGCCATAACGGGCCATTAATAGGCCGTATTTGATAACTCTATGAAAACAGCCCAACGGTTTTTTTACTTGAAAATGGCCCAACGTATTAATAGGCCACAAACGGGCCGACTGTAATCACGGGTTGAATTTGGCCCACAAGCAAAAGATGACAGTAACAGGCCGTAAGTAACCAAATGCTGGAAATGAGCCCAAGAATAAATGGGCCCTGCGAAGGCCGAAAGATAACATGGGCTGGAAATGGCCCAATGGAACAATGGGTCGTTAATGGGTATAAAGTTATACACTGTTCATTAGGGGCCAGTTTCACCATAGGCTGTTAATGGGCTAAGAGTTACAAAGGGCCTCATATGGGCCGAAAGACGCTACTAGGCCTAATTCAGATAGGTCGTAATGGGCCCTGGGTTAGCGGGCTGTAAATGGGCTATATGCGAACAGGCCGTTAACTGGCTTTCCGTGGGCCGACCCGCCACCTTTTGACCAAGTCAAACGGTCCGGCCTTTTTACAGGAATGGGCCTCTGTTGGGCCATGCCACATGTCGACGTATCATAGGTGCCTTCGGTCCAATGAGTGGATGACATCTGTCGTAATGGTGAGCCGACACATGTTTCCTCCATCCAATGATGATTTTACACGTGGAAAATCCCCGTTGGTCCGGGTTGTTAACGGGTTATCGGATCCAAAACCGGACCCGGTAGCTTAACAGTGTTCCGTTACAGTGGATGCCACGTGTCGGTCACCCTTGACAAAAGCACTTCTGTGACGTGTGATTTATCGTCATGGAAGTGGACACTTCCGTGATGATAATTTTGGTAATGTCATGGAACACTTCTACGACAGCACAGGTATGACTATATTGATTCTATCATAAAATCTTCATGGATGTACATGCATGATAAAAAACGCGACCTACTGTGACAAACATGTATAATCACGGAAGTGTATTTTTTTGTAGTGCTTTGAGTTGTTTTCTTCTTACCCATGTATGCTTATATCCCTTTTTATGTTTTTTTTTGGTTGCTTAATTAGGGTTCTGGAGTCAGTCCTTTTGTTGAAGGGATAAGTGTGCTGCTAATCGCCAGCCACGCCCTATGCATAGTGTTCAGGAGGGAGAGGAAGTTGAGGTAAGTGGCATGCTGATGACACAAGCACATTATTTTTGTTTTGTTTGGGTCATATAATATTTTTTTGTTTTTTCCCATGCCCATGTTTTTTTATTTTCTTAGGATGGTGATCAGGTTCGGGTTGTAAAGCGGACTAGATGTGCAGCAGTTGCAAGGGGAGCTGAATAATCTACTATGGTAAATAAATCCTTGAATATGAATCTTTGTCACTTTTTAGATGTTGATGAAATTATGCAGCTGTTGGCACCACTATTTGTTGTAGTTGCTCAATAACAATCTTCTAGTTTGACATCACTGCTCATCTTGATCTAAATATAGTTTTCTGAGAAGTTGACATGAGTTGGCATGCTCTATTTTTCATTGGTGTAGAATATTTTATTTTTGTATTAGTTGGTATGCTCCTTGTTTTGTACATGTGATCTTTTCTATACCACTATTTTGTGCAGGCAGGAGTTGCTGGAGGAGTTGTGTCATCTTCCGCAGCAGATGTTGAGGTATGTGGATTTTTTGTGTGTGTTTATGAGCTATTAAACGGTTTCTTGCAAACTTCTTTTAGTTGCTTGTTATCTTCTTGCTATATCATGCTTATCATTGCACATCCCCTAGAACTTTTTGTAGTTGTCAGGTCAAGTATATTTTATAGTTTTCTTGCAGGTTGCACACTGGTAGTCTGCAGTTGTCATCATGAGCTTTCATAGTTGCATAAGAATATCATATTAGTTGGCATCATCCATTTTATGTTTGTATAGTTTTAGCAAAGCAGTTGGCTCTCCTCTTCTTCTTTTTTGCTATACTAATCCAAATGATCATTCCTAGTTGTTTTTCAGTCTAGTTTCTTATCTTGTGTTTAATGTTTTTATTTTCTCATCAACAGGGCAGCGGTGAAGGATTTGAGGTGGCTGCAGGGGAAGATGTGGAGCGAACATCACAAGTGGACATGAAAAGGGCATCACTAGGGCTGTTTGCGAAGTTCAACAGCTCTCTATCCCCACCGCAGAAGTCTGAGTTAGTTTCAAGGTTTTTTGGGGGCCTCTTGAACTTATCAGAGATACTTCTAGCGGACCTCACTAAATTCCTGGTGCAGTCCTACCAGCTAGAGAGCTCTGAAATGGTGTTCCCAGGCAGGGGAAGGATCCGTGTCGATGTTGATAGTATTCACAGGGTATTTGATCTCCCAAACAGGGGTCAAAAACTCAGATATGTGGTAGACAAGGATGTAACTAGGAGATTCAAAGAGGCTTTCAACATAACTAGAAGTTCTCATCCCTAGATCAGTATATGGTGCAAGATGATTAAGGATATGGCGGGAAGAATGGATGACACATTCTTTATGGCCTGGCTTTCCGTTGCATTCAGCACTTTTCTAGCACCAACCACGGCCCTGAAGCTGAGCCCAAAGTGCTATGGACTTGTGCTTGATCATCAAATCCTCAAGAACACAAACATCTGCCTCTTTGTAGCAGAACACATTACTGAAGCTTTCCGGGACATGGACCAGGCGAAGCAAACCGTTTGCTACTGCTTGTATCACTTGATGGTGAGTGAAAACTAGCACTTCCATGTTTTTTGTTCTTTATGCAGTTATATTTTCTGAAATACCCCTCATAATAACTGAAGTTGGGTTTCCTTTTTTGGTTCTGCGGTAGATCATGTACCTTGATGCGCTCGTTCATGATATCCCAGTAAGAAACTGCACCATATGAGCAAATGCATGGGATAGTAGGCTAATTGCCAAGGTGATCAAGAAGGACTCCATATCTCCTGGTGTGTTCGAAAAATTACAAGCGAGTTATTGATACGTCCATTTGCATCATGCTTTTATATCGATATTTATTGCATTATGGGCTGTTATTACACGTTATGTCAAAATACTTATGTCCATTCTCTCTTATTTTACAAGGTTTATCATGAAGAGGGGGAATGCCGGCTGCTGGGATTCTGGCTGGAAAAGGAGCAAATATTGGAAACCTATTTTGCACAGCTCCAAAAGTCCTGAAACTCCATGAAAGTCATTTTTGGAACTAAAAAGAAATATTGAGCGAAAGAAGTACCAGAGGGGGCCCACACCCTGGCCACGAGGGTGGGGGGCGCGCCCACCTCTATTGGGCACGCCCCTTGCCTCGTGGGCCCCCTGGTGGCCCTCCAATGCCCATCTTCTGCTATATGAAGGCTTTTACCCTGGAAAAATCATAAGCAAGCTTACGGGACGAAACTACGCCGCCACGTGGCGAAACCTTGGCGGAATCAATCTAGGGATCCGGCGGAGCTGTTCTGCCGGGGAAACTTCCCTCTGGGAGGGGGAAATCATCACCATTGTCATCACCAACGATCCTCTCATCGGGAAGGGGTCAATCTCCATCAACATCTTCACCAGCACCATATCCTCTCAAACCCTAGTTCATCTCTTGTATCCAATCTTGTATCAAAACCACAAATTGGTACCTGTGGGCTGCTAGTAGTGTTCATTACTCCTTGTAGTTGATGCTAATTGGTTTATCTGGTGGAAGATAATATGTTCAGATCCTTAATGCATATTAATACCCCTCTGATTATGAACATGAATATGCTTTGTGAGTAGTTACGATTGTTCCTGAGGACATGGGTGAAGTCTTGCTATTAGTTGTCATGTGAATTTGGTATTCGTTCGATACTTTGATGAGATGTATGTTGTCTCTCCTCTAGTGGTGTTATGTAAACATCGACTACATGACACTTCACCATTACTTGGGCCTTGATACGTCTCCAACGTATCTATAATTTATGAAGCATTCATGCTATTATCTTATCTGTTTTGAATGTTTATGGGATTTATTATACACTTTTATATTACTTTTGGGACTAACCTATTAACCGGAGGCCCAGCCCATATTGCTGTTTTATTGCCTATTTCAGTGTCTCGAAGAAAAGGAATATCAAACGGAGTCCAAACGGAATGAAACCTTCGGGAGCGTTATTTCCGGAACAGATGTGATCCAGGAGACTTGGAGTTGAAGTAAAGGAAGTTTCGGGGTGGCCATGAGGGTGGGGGCGCGCTCTCCCTACTGGCCCCCCCATTGGGCGCGCCCCCTGTCTCGTGGGCCCCTCGAGGCTCCCCCGACCGACCTCTTTCGCCTATATATTCCCATATACCCTAAAAACATCGAAGAACAAGATAGATCGGGAGTTCCGCCGCCGCAAGCCTTTGTAGCCACCAAAAACCTCTCGGCGCTCTCCATGACAAGGAGGGAGTAGTTCACCCTCAGGGCTGAGGGTATGTACCAGTAGCTATGTGTTTGATCTCTCTCTCTCTCTCTCTCTCTCTCTCTCGTGTTCTTGACTTTGCACGATCTTGATGTATCGTTAGCTTTGCTATTATAGTTGGATCTTATGATGTTTCTCCCCCTCTACTCTCTTGTAATGGATTGAGTTTCCCCTTTGAAGTTATCTTATCGGATTGAGTCTTGAAGGATTTGAGAACAGTTGATGTATGTCTTGTCGTGCTTATCTGTAGTGACAATGGGATATCACGTGATCCACTTGATGTATGTTTTGGTGATCAACTTGCGGGTTCCGCCCATGAACCTATGCATAGGGGTTGACACACGTTTCGTCTTGACTCTCAGGTAGAAACTTTGGGGCACTCTTTGAAGTACTTTGTGTTTGTTGAATAGATGAATCTGAGATTGTGTGATGCATATCATATAATCATGACCACGGATACTTGAGGTGACAATGGAGTATCTAGGTGACATTAGGGTTTTGGTTGATTTGTGTCTTAAGGTGTTATTCTAGTATGAACTCTATGATAGATTGAACGGAAAGAATAGCTTCATGTTATTTTACTACGGACTCTTGAATAGATAGAACAGAAAGAATAACTTTGAGGTGGTTTCGTACCCTACCATAATCTCTTCGTTTGTTCTCCGCTATTAGTGGCTTTGGAGTGACTCTTTGTTGCATGTTGAGGGATTGTTATATGATCTATCTATGTTATTATTGTTGAGAGAATTTGCACTAGTGAAATATGAACCCTAGGCCTTGTTTCCTATCATTGCAATACCGTTTACGCTCACTTTTATCATTAGTTACCTTGCTATTTTTATATTTTCAGATTACAAAAACCTATATCTACCATCCATATTGCACTTGTATCACCATCCCTTCCCCGAACTAGTGCACCTATACAATTTACCATTGTATTAGGTGTGTTGGGGACACAAGAGACTCTTTGTTATTTGGTTACAAGGTTGCTTGAGAGAGACTATCTTCATCCTATGCCTCCTATGGATTGATAAACCTTAGGTCATCCACTTGGGGGAAATTTGCTACTGTCCTACAAACCTCTGCACTTGGAGGCCCAACAACGTCTACAAGAAGCAGGTTGTGTAGTAGACATCAAGCTCTTTTCTGGCGCCGTTCCCGGGGAGGCTAGGTAAGCGGCACTCACACCCTGTTAACTAAGCTCTTTTCTGGCGCCGTTGCCAAGGAGGTGAGTGCTTGAAGGTATATATTTAGATCTTTTAATCGAATCTTTTTGTTTCTTGTTTTATCACTAGTTTAGTTTATAAAAGAAAAACTACAAAAAAAATGGAGTTAAGTTTGTCTCATACGCTTCATCTTTTTAATATCTTTCGTGAGTATGATGAAAAGGAAAAATCGTGCTCAAGTGCTAGAAGAAGAATGCATTAAAATGTTTGGTACTAGATCTTTGTGTGATGAGCATGATTGCAATGTTGTTAGTATGAATTCCTTGAATATCCATGATGCTGATGATATGCAAAGCCACAAGCTTGGGGAAGCTATGTTTGATGAATATGATATTTTTTTGTCCCCCAAGTTTTGATGAGCAAATTCATTATGATGATAGCATGCCTCCTATTTATGATGGTTATATTGATGGAAGTGGATTTGGAGAGGTCATGACTTTATTTAGTGATGATTCCACTATTTCGGAAGAGGTTCCAATTGATTACGAGAACAAAGTTGCTATCTATGATGATTATTGTGATGACTTGTATGCTGTTGAGAATAATGATAACCATGAAACTTGTCATCTTGATTTTAGTTTTCAATTGGATTATGCCTCACATGATAATTATTTTGTTGAGTTTGCTCCCACTACTATTCATGAGAAGAAATTTGCTTATGTGGAGAGTAGTAAAATTTCTATGCTTGTAGATCATGTAAAGAATGCTTTAGGTGCTGGTTATATTGTTGAATTCATTCATGATGCTACTAAAAATTATTATGAGGGGGGAACATATGCTTGTAGGAATTGCAATAATGTCAAGTTTCCTCTCTATGTGCTTCAAGTTTTGAACTTATGCTTGCTTTGCCTTCCTATGCTAGTTGATTATTGTTCCCATAAGTTGTTTGCTCACAAAATCCCTATGCATAGAAAGTGGGTTAGACTTAAATGTGCTAGTCATATGCTTCATGATGCTCCCGTTATGTTTCAATTCTTATCTTTATGTGAGCATCATTGTCATCATCATGCCTAGCTAGAAAGGCATTAAAGAAAAGTGCTTGTTGGGAGACAACCCAATATTTATACTTACTGTTTCTGTGTGTTCACATGATTATGCTACTGTAGTAATCATGTTTTATAGCTTTTGTTTCAATAAAGTGCCAAGTAAGACCTTTAGGATAGCTTGCGGTGATAGTTGTGTTGATCCTGCTGAAAATCAGAAACTTTTGCACCCAGTCAATTAGTTTCTATAATCCACATAAACGTGATGTTGATCTGATTCTTTTTGATCTCGATTGGTCCACAAATTTCTCAGGTCTTCCTAATTTGGTAGAAATTTTGGAGTTCCAGAAGTATACGTTTGATACAGATTACTACAGACTGTTCTGTTTTTGACAGATTCTGTTTTCTATATGTTGTTTACTTATTTTGATGAATCTATGAGTAGTATCGGAGTGTATGAACCATAGAGAGGTTATAATACAGTAGATATTACACCAATATGAATTTATAATGATTTGATTACAGTACCTAAGTGGTGGTTTTATTTTCTTATACCAATGGAGCTTACGAGTTTTCTGCTGAGTTTTGTGTTGTGGAGTTTTCAAGTTTGGGTAAAGATTCGATGGACTATGGAATAAGGAGTGGAAAGAGCCTAAGCTTGGGGATGCCCAAGGCACCCCAAGGTAATGTTCAAGGACAACCAAGAGCCTAAGCTTGGGGATGCCCCGGAAGGCATCCCCTCCTTCGTCTTCGTCTATCGGTAACTTTACTTGGAGCTATATTTTTATTCGCCACATGATATGTGTTTTGCTTGGAGCGTCATTTTATTTTGTTAGTTTTTGCTTGCTGTTATTTAGAATAATGTTTTGCATCTATATTTTCAATAAAAATATCAAGGATAGCCTTTACCATGCTTATTTTGCTAGTATACATGTTGCTGTTTGAAAATACAAAGTTTACCGCTGTTGCAAAAATTCCCTAGAAAAGTCAGAGAATGATATATTGTTGAAACTTTTTGCATATTGAGCTATGATAAATCTTCTACAGCGTAGTATTTTTCTCATAATTTTTGGAGTTAGGGAAGTATGATGAATCCTGCATTCTTTACAGACTATACTGTTTTGGCAGATTGCTGTTGTGGTTGCATTTTTTGCATATGTTTGCTTGTTTAATGATTCTATTTGAGGATAGGAATATTAAATATGCAGAGGCATTTAGTATGCAATGTTGAATAATAATTTTAGTGATTTGTTACAGTAGAAAATGATAAGGTTTTTGCATTGGTTTATACTAACCTATCTCACGAGTTCTTGTTGAGTTTAGTGTGGATGAAGCTTTTGAGAAAAAGAGAAAGCATGATATGAGAGGAATTAAGGAGACACAAAAGTTCAAGCTTGGAGATGCCCAAGGCACCCCAAGATAATATTTCAAGAAGTCTCAAGCATCTAAGCTTGGGGATGCCCTGGTAGGCATCCCACCTTTCTTCTTCAACAACTATCGGTTAGTATCGGTTGATCCTAAGTTTTTGCTTCTTCACATGAGTTGTGCTACCCTTGCAATGTCATTTTATTTTTCTTTGATTGTTGTTTGAATAAAATACCAAGATCTGAAATTCTTAAATGAGAGAGAGTCTTCACATAGTTACATAATTATTTAGCTACTCATTGATCTTCACTTATATCTTTTTGGAGTAGTTTGTCATTTACTCGTGTGCTTCTTATATCCTATGAGTAAATGGTTGAATGAGTTGAATGCCATAAATCTGAAATTATATATCTCTCATTTGCTTATCCCATGGGGAGTAATGACTTCACATCTGAGAAGTAGAGGTTGTAAATTTATTGAAGGTTAGCAAGCATAGTATTGGTCATTTGAACAATGCATGAAAGAATATTGAAGGAAGAGAGATTTCACATATAAATATACTATCTTAGACATCTTTTATAATTGTGAGCACTCATTAAGTATGACATGCTAAAGAGTTGATGTTGGACAAGGAAGACAACATGATGGGTTATGTTTTCTCACATCTCAGTTAAAGTATATTGTCATGGATCATTCAAACATTTGAGCTTTCCTTTCCCCCTCATGCTAGCCAAAATTCCTTGCACCAAGTAGAGATACTACTCGTGTTTCCAAATATCCTTAAACCCAGTTTTGCCATGAGAGTCCACTATACCTACCTATGGATTGAGTAAGATCCTTCAAGTAAGTTGTCATCGGTGCAAGCAATAAAAATTGCTCTCTAAATATGTATGATATATTAGTGTGAAGAAAATAAGCTTTATACGATCTTCTTATGGAAGAAATAAAAGCGATGAACTGCATAATAAAGTTCCATATACAAGTGGCAATATAAAGTGACGTTCTTTGGCATTAAGATTTTGTGCATCCAACCATAAAAGTGCATGACAACCACTGCTTCCCTCTGTGAAGGGCCTATCTTTTACTTTATGTCTTTGACTTTACGCAAGAGTCAAGGTGATCTTCACCTTTCCCATTTTCATTTTATCATTTGGCAAGCACCTCATGTTGGAAAGATTCTGATATATATATCCAATTGGATGTAAGTTAGCATGAACTATTATTGTTGACATCACCCAAAGGTGAATACGTTGGGAGACAATACTATAAGCCCCTATCTTTCTCAGTGTCCGATTAAAACTCCATAACCATAAGTATTGCGTGAGTGTTAGAAATTGTAGAAGACTATATGATAGTTGAGTATGTGGAGTTTGCTAAATCAAAGCTCTGACATAGACCATTCCTGAAAATAAGATGAATTGTAATTGTTTGATGACTGAGAATGAAGTTTGATAGTTTTCAAGAAAGTTTATGGTCTATGCTTTACATGTGAATAGGTTGTTACTTGATCATGAGAAGTTTTATGAGATGAACTACTGTTATGACATATAATCATGCTAGAAAAGGTGATTGAAATTACCATTGATCAAACTTGTGCACCTTCTAGCATTCACAGTTCATAAATTCTTTCTTTTATCATTTACCTACTCGAGGACGAGCAGGAATTAAGCTTGGGGATGCTGATACATCTCCAACGTATCTATAATTTATGAAGGATTCATGCTATTATCTTATCTATTTTGAATGTTTACGGGCTTTATTATACACTTTTATATTACTTTTGGGACTAACCTATTAACCGGAGGCCCAGCCCATATTGTTGTTTTATTGCCTATTTTAGTGTTTCGAAGAAAAGGAATATCAAACGGAGTCCAAACGGAATGAAACCTTCGGGAGCGTTGTTTTTGGAACGGATGTGATCCAAGAGACTTGGAGTTGAAGTAAAGGAAGTTTCAAGGTGGCCACGAGGGTGGGGGCGCGCCCCCCTACTGGGCGCCCCCCCCATTACTGCGTGTGCCCCCTGTCTCGTGGGCCCCTCGAGGCTCCCCCGACCAACTTCTTTCGCCTATATATTCGCATATACCCTAAAAACATCGAAGAACAAGATAGATCGGGAGTTCCGCCGCTGCAAGCCTCTGTAGCCACCAAAAACCTCTCGGGAGCCCGGTCCGGCACCCTGCCGGAGGGGGAACCCATCGCCGGGGGGGCCATCTTCATCATCCTGGCGCTCTCCATGACAAGGAGGGAGTAGTTCACCCTCGGGGCTGAGCGTATGTACCAGTAGCTATGTGTTTGATCTCTCTCTCTCTCTCTCTCTCTCTCTCTCTCTCTCTCTCTCTCTCTCTCTCTCTCTCTCTCTCTCTCGTGTTCTTGACTTCACACGATCTTGATGCATCGCGAGCTTTGCTATTATAGTAGGATCTTATGATGTTTCTCCCCTTCTACTCTCTTGTAATGGATTGAGTTTCCCCTTTGAAGTTATCTTATCGGATTGAGTCTTTAAGGATTTGAGAACACTTGATGTATGTCTTGCCATGCTTATCTGTGGTGACAATGGGATATCACGTGATCCACTTGATGTATGTTTTGGTGATCAACTTGCGGGTTCCGCCCATGAACCTATGCATAGGGGATGACACACGTTTTCGTCTTGACTCTCCGGTAGAAACTTTGGGGCACTCTTTGAAGTACTTTGTGTTGGTTGAATAGATGAATCTGAGATTGTGTGATGCATATCGTATAATCATGCCCACGGATACTTGAGGTGACAATGGAGTATCTAGGTGACATTAGGGTTTTGGTTGATTTGTGTCTTAAGGTGTTATTCTAGTATGAACTCTATGATAGATTGAACAGAAAGAATAGCTTCATGTTATTTTACTACGGACTCTTGAATAGATAGAATAGAAAGAATAACTTTGAGGTGGTTTCGTACCCTACCATAATCTCTTCGTTTGTTCTCCACTATTAGTGGCTTTGGAGTGACTCTTTGTTGCATGTTGAGGGATTGTTATATGATCTATCTATGTTATTATTGTTGACAGAATTTGCACTAGTGAAAGTATGAACCCTAGGCCTTGTTTCCTATCATTGCAATACCGTTTACGCTCACTTTTATCATTAGTTACCTTGCTGTTTTTATATTTTCATATTACAAAAACCTATATCTACCATCCATATTGCACTTGTATCACCATCTCTTCGCCGAACTAGTGCACCTATACAATTTACCATTGTATTAGGTGTGTTGGGGACACAAGAGACTCTTTGTTATTTGTTTGCAGAGTTGCCTTAGAGAGACCATCTTCATCCTACGCCGGATTGATAAACCTTAGGTCATCCACTTGAGGGAAATTTGCTACTGTCCTACAAACCTCTGCACTTGGAGGCCCAACAACATCTACAAGAAGAAGGTTGTGTAGTAGACATCAGGCCTAGAGGAAGGCATTGGGAAGTAATAAGTAGATGATAGGTTGCTAGAGTGACAGAAGCTTAAATCCTAGTTTATGCATTGCTTCGTAAGGGGCTGATTTGGATCCACTAGTTTCATGCTATGGTTAGGTTTACCTTAATACTTGTTTTGTAGTTGCGGATGCTTGCAATAGGGGTTAATCATAAGTGGGATGCTTGTCCAAGAAAGGGCAGTACCCAAGTACCAGTCCACCCACATATCAAATTATCAAAGTACCAAACGCGAATCATATGAGCGTGATGAAACTAGCTTGACGATAATTCCCATGTGTCCTCGGGAGCGCTTTTCTCATTATAAGGAATTTTCCAGGCTTGTTCTTTGATACAAAAAGGATTGGGCCACCTTGCTGCACCTTATTTACTTTCATTGCTTGTTACCCGTTACAAATTATGTTATCACAAAACTATCTGTTACCTCCAATTTCAATGCTTGCAGAGAATACCTTACTGAAAACCGCTTATCATTTCCTTCTACTCCTCGTTGGGTTCGACACTCTTACTTATCGAAAGGACTACGATATATCCCGTATACTTGTGGGTCATCAAGACTCTTTTCTGGCGCTGTTGCCGAGGAGTGAAGCGCCTTTGGTGAGTGGAACTTGGTAAGGAAACATTTATATAGTGTGCTGAAATTTTCTGTCACTTGTTACTATGGAAACTAATCCTTTGAGGGGCTTGTTCGGGGCATCTTCGCCCCGACAAGTAGAGCAAAGAGTTGCTCCTCAACCTACTGAACCTACTAAATTTTTTTACTTTGAGATTCCTTTGGGTATGATAGAGAAACTGCTAGCTAATCCCTTTGTAGGAGATGGAACATTGCATCCTGATTTACACCTTATCTATGTGGATGAAGTTTGTGGATTATTTAAGCTTGCAGGTATACCCGATGATGTTGTCAAGAGGAAGGTCTTCCCTTTATCTTTGAATGGAGATGCATTGACATGGTATAGGCTATGTGATGATACGAGATCTTGGGACTATAAATGATTGAAGTTGGAATTTCACTAGAAGTTTTATCCTCTGCATCTTGTTCATCGTGATTGTAATTATATATATAATTTTTGGCCTCGCGAAGGAGAAAGCATCGCTCAAGCTTGGGGGAGGCTTAAGTCAATGTTATATTCATGCCCCAATCATGAACTCCCAAGAGAAATGATTATTCAAAAATTTTATGTTTGGCTTTCTCTCAATGATCGCACCATGCTCGATACTTCCTGTGCTGGTTCTTATATGCTGAAGACTATTGAATTCAAGTGGGACTTATTGGAAAGAATTAAACGCAACTCTGAAGTCTGAGGTTCCGAAGATGGTAAGGAGTCAGGTATGACACCTAAGTTTGATTGTGTTAAGTCTTTTATGGGTACCGATGCTTTTCGTGGATTTAGCACTAAATATGGGCTTGACTCTGAGATAGTAGCTTCTTTTTGTGAATCTTCCGCTACTCATGTTGATCTCCCTAAGGAGAAGTGGTTTAAATATAATCATCCCATTGAAGTAGAAGTAGTTGCACCTGTTACGGTTGAAGAAAAGACTATCACTTATAATGATCCTATTGTTCCTACTACTTATGTTGAGAAACCACCTTTCCCTGTTAGGATAAAGGATCATGCTAAAGCTTCAACTATTGTTCGTAAAAGTAATACTAGAACATATACACCTCCTGAGCAAATTAAAGTTGAACCTAGTATTGCTATGGTTAAAGATCTCTTAGCTGATAATATTGATGGGCATGTTATTTATTTCTGTGAGGAAGCTGCTAATATTGCTAAACTCGATGCTAAGATACATAGACCTGTTGTAGGCATGCCTGTTATTTATGTTAAAATAGGAGATCATTGTTATCATGGCTTATGTGATATGTGTGCTAGTGCTAGTTCAATACCTATTTCCTTATATAATGAAATTATCCATGATATTGCACCCGCTGAGTTAGAAGATATTGATGTTACAATTAAGCTTGCCAATAGGGATACTATTTCAC
The DNA here is from genome assembly GCA_021437245.1 of Aegilops speltoides. Taxonomy (NCBI): domain Eukaryota; kingdom Viridiplantae; phylum Streptophyta; class Magnoliopsida; order Poales; family Poaceae; genus Aegilops; species Aegilops speltoides. The sequence goes on from CM038141.1 coordinate 232,060,360, forward strand.
CATTTGGGATTGTTAGAGATGTTTAAGTCTTGTGTGGTAAAGTTAAATATCCTGCTGATTTTCTTGTTCTTGGTTTCCCACAAGATAGCTTTTGTCCCATTATATTTGGTAGAACCTTCTTGAATACTGTTAATGCTAGGATAGATTGCAAAAAGGATGATGTTACTATTGGTTTAGGGGATATGTCTCATGAGTTTAACTTTGCTAAGTTTCGTAGACAACTCCATGATAAAGAATCGCCTAGTAAGGATGAAATTATTGGTCTTTCTTCTATTGTCGTGCCTCCTACTGATCCGTTAGAACAATATTTGCTATACCATGAAAATGATATGTTTATGAATGAAAGAAGGGAGATAGATGAAGTATTCCTTAAACAAGGTCCTATTCTGAAACACAACTTGCATGTTGAAATCCTAGGGGATCCTCCTCCACCCAAGGGTGATCCCGTGTTTGAGCTTAAACCATTACATGATAATCTTAAATATGCTTATCTTGATGAAAAGGAGATATATCCTGTTATTATTAGTGCTAACCTTTCAGAGCAGGAAGAGGAAAGATTATTGAAAACTCTGAAGAAGCACCATGCTGCTATTGGATATACTCTTGATGATCTTAAGGGCATTAGTCCCACTCTATGCCAACACAAAATTAAATTGGACGAAGACGCCAAACCAGTTAGAGATCATCAACGACGGTTAAATCCTAAGATGAAGGAAGTGGTAAGAAAGGAGATACTAAAGCTCCTTGAGGCAGGTATAATTTATCCCGTTGCTGATAGTGATTGGGTAAGTCCTGTCCATTGCGTCCCTAAGAAGGGAGGTATTACTGTTGTTCCTAATGATAAAGATGAATTGATTCCGCAAAGAATTATTACAGGTTATAGGATGGTAATTGATTTCCGTAAATTAAATAAAGCTACTAAGAAAGATCATTACCCTTTACCTTTTATTGATCAAATGCTAGAAAGACTATCTAAACATACACATTTCTGCTTTCTAGATGGTTACTCTTGTTTCTCTCAAATACATGTATCAACGGACGTCAATCAAAACTACTTTTACTTGCCCTTTCGGTACTTTTTCTTATAGACGTATGCCTTTTGCTTTATGTAATGCACCTGCTACCTTTCAAAGATGTATGATGGTTATATTCTCCGACTTTTGTGAAAAGATTTGTGAGGTATTCATGGATGACTTCTCCGTTTATGGATCCTCTTTTGATGATTTCTTGAGCAACCTTGATCGAGTTGTGCAGAGATGTGAAGACACTAGTATCGTCTTGAATTGGGAAAAGTGCCACTTTATGGTTAATGAAGGCATTGTCTTGGGGCATAAAATTTCTGAAAGAGGTATTGAAGTTGATAAAGCTAAAGTTGATGCTATTGTAAAGATGCCATGTCCCAAGGACATCAAAGGTATAAGAAGTTTCCTTGGTCATGCCGGTTTTTATAGGCGGTTCATTAAGGACCTTTCTAAAATCTCCAAGCCTCTGACTAATTTATTGCAAAAAGATATTCCTTTTGTCATCGATGATGATTGTGTAGAAGCATTTGAAATACTTAAGAAAGCTTTGATCACTGCACCTATTGTTCAGCCACCTGAGTGGAATTTACCCTTTGAAATTATGTGTGATGCTAGTGATTATGTTGTAGGTGCTGTTCAAGGGCAAAGAGTTGATAAGAAATTAAATGTTATCCAGTATGCTAGTAAAACTCTTGATACTGCCCAGAAAAATTATGCTACCACTGAAAAAGAATTCTTAGCAGTTGTATTTGCTTGTGATAAGTTCAGACCTTATATTGTTGATTCTAAAGTAACTATTCACACTGATCATGCTGCTATTAAATATCTTATGGAACAGAAAGATGCTAAGCCTAGACTTATTAGATGGGTTCTCTTGCTACAAGAATTTGATTTGCAATTATTGGTAGAAAGGAAGCTGAGAACCCCGTTGCAGACAACTTGTCTAGGTTAGAGAATGTTCTTGATGACCCACTACCTATTGATGATAGCTTTCCTGATGAACAATTAGCTGTCATAAATGATTCTCGTACTGCTCCATGGTATGCTGATTATGCCAATTACATTGTTGCTAAATTTATACCACCTAGTTTCACATACCAGCAAAAGAAAAAGTTCTTTTATGATTTAAGACATTACTTTTGGGATGACCCACACCTTTATAAAGAAGGAGTAGATGGTGTTATTAGACGTTGTGTACCTGAGAATGAACAGGAACAGATCCTACGCAAGTGTCACTCTGAACCATATGGAGGACACCACGCTGGAGATAGAACTGCACATAAGGTATTGCAATCCGGTTTTTATTGGCCTACTCTCTTCAAAGATGCCCGTAAGTTTGTCTTGTCTTGTGATGAATGTCAAAGAATTGGTAATATTAGTAGACGTCAAGAAATGCCTATGAACTATTCTCTTGTTATTGAACCATTTGATGTTTGGGGATTTGATTATATGGGACCTTTTCCTGCCTCTAATGGATATACACATATTTTAGTTGTTGTTGATTACGTTACTAAGTGGGTAGAAGCTATTACAACTAGTAGTGATGATCATAACACCTCTATTAAGATGCTTAAAGAAGTTATTTTTCCGAGGTTTGGAGTCCCTAGATATTTAATGGCTGATGGTGGTTCACATTTTATTCATGGTGCTTTCCGTAAGATGCTTGCTAAGTATGATGTTAATCATAGAATTGCATCTCCTTATCACCCACAGTCTAGTGGTCAAGTAGAATTGAGCAATAGGGAGCTCAAATTAATTTTGCAAAAGACTGTTAATAGATCTAAAAAGAATTGGTCCAAGAAACTCGATGATGCATTATGGGCCTATAGACCTGCGTATAAAAATCCTATGGGTATGTCTCCATATAAGATGGTTTATGGAAAAGCATGCCACTTACCTCTCGAACTTGAACATAAAGCATATTAGGCTATTAAAGATCTCAACTATGACTTCAAACTTGCCGGTGAGAAGAGGCTATTTGATATTAGCTCACTTGATGAATGGAGAACCCAAGCCTACGAGAATGCCAAGCTGTTTAAAGAAAAAGTTAAAAGATGGCATGACAAAAGAATACAAAAGCGTGAGTTTAACGTAGGTGATTATGTGTTGCTATTTAACTCTCGTTGAAGATTTTTTGCAGGAAAACTTCTCTCTAAATGGAAAGGTCCTTACGTTATCGAGGAGGTCTGTCATTCTGGTACCATAAAAATCAACAACTTCAAAGGCACAAGTCCGAGGTTGGTGAACGGTCAAAGAATCAAACATTATATCTCAGGTAACCCTATAAATGTTGAAACTAATATTATTGAAACCGTAACCCCGGAGGAAAACATAAGGGACACTTTCTAGAACGTTTCAGACTCCGAAAAGGAATAGGTATGTGGTACGGTAAGTAAACCGACTCCAAAACAGTTCTAATGGCAATTTTTCTCCATTTTGAAATATTTAAGAATTTAGGAAAATAAGAAGTAGTCCGGGAAGGACACGAGGCCTCCACGAGGGTGGAGGGCGCGCCCACTGAGGGAGTCCTGGATTAAGGGGTCCTCGTACAGTCGGACTATATACTTTGGCCGGACTGTTGGACTATGAAGATACAAGATTGAAGACTTCGTCCCGTGTTCGGATGGGACTCTCCTTTGCGTGGAAGGCAAGCTTGGATATTCGGATATGTAGATTTCCTTCTCTGTAACCGACTCTGTGTAACCCTAGCCCCCTCCGGTGTCTATATAAACCGGACGGTTTGGTCCATAGGACAACAACAATCATAATCATAGGCTAGCTTCTAGGGTTTAGCCTCTACGATCTCGTGGTAGATCTACTCTTGTAATACTCATATCATCAAGATCAATCAAGCGGGAAGTAGGGTATTACCTCCATCAAGAGGGCCCGAACCTGGGTAAAACATCGTGTCCCCTGCCTCCTGTTACCATTAGCCTTAGACGCACAGTTCGGGAACCCCTACACGAGATCCGCTGGTTTTGACACCGGCATTGGCGCTTTCATTGAGAGTTCCACTGTGTCGTCGTGATAAGGCTTGATGGCTCCCTCGATCATCTTCAACGATGCGGTCCAGGGGGAGGTTTTCCTTCCCGGACAGATCTTCATATTCGGCGGCTTCGTACTGCGGGCCAACTCGCTTGGCCATCTAGAGCAGATCGATAGCTATGCCCCTGCCCATCAGGTCAGGTTTGGAAGCTTAAACTATACCGCCGACATCCGCGGAGCCTTGATCTTCGACGGATTCGAGCCCATGACAGGTGCGCCGAACAGTCACGACGGACATGACTTTGATCTGCCATCGGACAGTATTCGGGAGATCACACCTGCCTTGGCGCTAGGAATCAATCTGGAGCAGATCGTGCCTTCTGAGGACGGGTGGATGGACCCCGCCACGGAGGCCGCACACTCATCGGCGTCGGAGCCGAACACTGATCCCACCTCCTATGAGAGTGGTGTCATCGGACCCTCAGACTAGTCTCCGGCTACAGGATCCGAACCGCGTGCGTCCGTGCCTGTCGAATCTGATTGGGCACCAGTCATGGAGTTCACTGCCGCGGATATTTTTCAGCACTCGCCCTTAGGTGATGTGCTGAACTCATTAAGAACTCTTTCCTTGTCAAGAGATTCCTGGCCGAACTATGTTCGGCTCGAGTGGGAAGCAGACGACGAAGAAATTCGTTCCCCACCCACCACCCACTTCATAGCCACTATCGAGGACTTAACCGACACACTCGATTTCAACTCCGAAGACGTCGACGGTATTTACGACGACACAGGAGAAGAACAGGAACCACCGCCCACTGGGCGCTGGACTGCCACCTCATCATACGATATATACATGGTGGACACACCAAAAGAAGGCGATGGTGACTATATAATGAAGGATAATCCCCTCGATAAGCCACCAAAGCGGTGCCGTAGACGCCGCTCTAAATCCCGCCACAGTAAAAACAGCGACAACAGCGCAAGAAATAATAATACCCCGGTTGACTCCAAAGGAAACAATGACCCCATGGACCCAGCGATGGAGCAGGATGAGCCAGGGGACGACAAGCATAGTCCGGAACCAACCTCAGATGACGCTGATCCCGAGGGTAAAATTCACCAACCTGTCTCCAGAGGAGAGAACAGCCTGGATGATGATGCACTCATCATCCCAGAAAAACTTTTGGAATAAGAGAACTTCCACAGAAGGCTTATCGCCACTGCGAGGAGCCTAAAGAAGCAGAAGCAAAGGCTTAAGGCCGCACAGGATACACTCAACCGCAGGTGGAACAAAGTGCTCGACACAGAAGAAAAACACGACAACGATCATCACACAAAGAGCTATCCAAAGCGCAAGCTGCTGCCCGAATTCGACATCGAGGCCCTAGAGCCCATTCAGCCAAAAACGACCGATCAGCCGGACCGACCGCCCCGTGGCCGTGATAAAACGGCCAATGGTGCCGCACACAAGTCAGCACACGATATACGTGAGCTCCTGGACAGAAAGTCCGGTATGGCCAGATCCATCTACGGATCTAGGAAGCACGCTCCAGCACAGGATCAGAGCTACCGAAATGATCACATTGATCGAACACCAGCTAGGAATCAGAACCGAACACAACCACCATCGACAACATGCCATGACCCGACCAAATACAGGGTGCGCACACCCCGTGCTTTACCGATAGTCTTGGATCATGAATTTCCGGAAGGTTTAAACCCGTGAATATAGAGGCATACGATGGAACTACAGACCCTGGGGTTTGGATCGAGGACTTTGTCCTTCATATCCACATGGCTCGCGGAGACGATCTCCACGCCATTAAGTACCTACCCCTCAAATTAAAGGGACCAGCTCGGCACTGGTTGAAAAGCCTTCCTGAAAACTCGATCGGAAGTTGGAAAGAGCTCGAGGATGCTTTTAGGGCCAATTTTCAAGGGACCTATGTCCGACCTCCGGACACAGACGACCTCAGTCACATAATTCAACAGCCCGAAAGCTTTAGAACAGATTTCTTACTAAGAAGAATCAAATAGTCGATTGCCCGGACGCCGAAGCCTTAGCGGCTTTCAAACACAGTATCCGGGACGAATGGCTTGCCAGACATCTCGGCCAAGAAAAGCCGAGGACGATGGCAGCCTTAACAAGCCTTATGACCCGCTTTTGCACGGGCGAGGACTGCTAGCTGGCCCGTAGCGGCACCAGCGCCCAAGTACATCCGAAGTCAGGGACGCCAATGGGAAGCCGCGATGCAACAAAAACAAGCGTCGAAACAATAATGACATCCTAGAGAACACGATGGTCAATGCCGGATTCAGGGGCTCTCGACCCGGTTAACGGAAGAAGCCATTTAAAGGCAGCAGAGATGGACCGTCTAGCCTAAACAAAATTCTAGACAAATTATGTCAGATTCACGGCACCCCCGAAAAACCTGCAAACCACACCCACAGAGAGTGTTGGGTTTTCAAACAGGCCGGCAAGCTGAATGCTGAACAAAAGGGGAGGGAGACGCCAAGTGAAGATGAGGACAAGCCTCGTCAGCCGAACACTGGAGGACAGAAAAAATTCCCACCAAAAGTCAAAACAGTGAATATGATTTACGTAACTCAAATTCCAAAGAGAGCGTGCAAGCACGCACTCCGAGGCGTATCTGTTGTTGGAGCCCGTCGCCCCCAAATTTAATCCCTGGTCGGCCTGCCCGATCACCTTTGACCGTAGGGACCATTCGACTAGTATCCGGCATGGAGGATCGGCTGCCTTGGTACTCGACCCAATAATTGACGGATACTATCACAGCATGCGGTACTCTGCCTTGGTGCTACAGCGCTGCGAGCTTATCACAGGTATTACAGGACAAAGTGCATTTAATGCGAGGCTTAGGTGTCCCTTCACTTTATCGGGGACGGGAGCGAGGCCCGTCCCGTCCGTCGCCGCTCCTCCTTGGTTTGGGGATTTGATTATATGGGACCTTTCCTCGCCTCTAATGGATATACACATATTTTAGTTGTTGTTGATTACGTTACTAAGTGGGTAGAAGCTATTACAACTAGTAGTGATGATCATAACACCTCTATTAAGATGCTTAAAGAAGTTATTTTTCCGAGGTTTGGAGTCCCTAGATATTTAATGGCTGATGGTGGTTCACATTTTATTCATGGTGCTTTCCGTAAGATGCTTGCTAAGTATGATGTTAATCATAGAATTGCATCTCCTTATCACCCACAGTCTAGTGGTCAAGTAGAATTGAGCAATAGGGAGCTCAAATTAATTTTGCAAAAGACTGTTAATAGATCTAAAAAGAATTGGTCCAAGAAACTCGATGATGCATTATGGGCCTATAGACCTGCGTATAAAAATCCTATGGGTATGTCTCCATATAAGATGGTTTATGGAAAAGCATGCCACTTACCTCTCGAACTTGAACATAAAGCATATTAGGCTATTAAAGATCTCAACTATGACTTCAAACTTGCCGTGAGAAGAGGCTATTTGATATTAGCTCACTTGATGAATGGAGAACCCAAGCCTCACGAGAATGCCAAGCTGTTTAAAGAAAAAGTTAAAAGATGGCATGACAAAAGAATACAAAAGCGTGAGTTTAACGAGGTGATTATGTGTTGCTATTTAACTCTCGTTGAAGATTTTTGCAGAAAACTTCTCTAAATGGAAAGGTCCTTACGTTATCGAGGAGGTCCGCCATTTCGTACCATAAAATCAACAACTTCAAAGGCACAAGTCCGAGGTTGGTGAACGGTCAAAGAATCAAACATTATATCTCAGGTAACCCTATAAATGTTGAAACTAATATTATTGAAACCGTAACCCCGGAGGAAAACATAAGGGACACTTTCTAGAACGTTTCAGACTCCGAAAAGGAATAGGTATGTGGTACGGTAAGTAAACCGACTCCAAAACAGTTCTAATGGCAATTTTTCTCCATTTTGAAATATTTAAGAATTTAGGAAAATAAGAAGTAGTCCGGGAAGGACACGAGGCCTCCACGAGGGTGGAGGGCGCGCCCACTGAGGGAGTCCTGGATTAAGGGGTCCTCGTACAGTGGACTATATACTTTGGCCGGACTGTTGGACTATGAAGATACAAGATTGAAGACTTCGTCCCGTGTTCGGATGGGACTCTCCTTTGCGTGGAAGGCAAGCTTGGATATTCGGATATGTAGATTTCCTTCTCAGAATCGACTGTAACCCTAGCCCCTCCGTGTCTATATAAACCGGACGGTTTGGTCCATAGGACAACAACAATCATAATCATAGGCTAGCTTCTAGGGTTTAGCCTCTACGATCTCGTGGTAGATCTACTCTTGTAATACTCATATCATCAAGATCAATCAAGCGGAAGTAGGGTATTACCTCCATCAAGAGGGCCCAACACGGTAAAACATCGTGTCCCCCGCCTCCTGTTACCATTAGCCTTAGACGCACGCTCGGGAACCCCTACACGAGATCCGCTGGTTTTGACACCGCATTGGCGCTTTCATTGAGAGTTCCACCGTGTCGCCGTGATAAGGCTTGATGGCTCCTCGATCATCTTCAACGATGCGGTCCAGGGGAGGTTTTCCTTCCCGACAGATCTTCATATTCGGCGGTTTCAGCATGCGGGCCAACTCGCTGGCCATCTAGAGCAGATCGATAGCTATGCCCCCGCCCATCGTGTCGTTTGAAGCTTAAACTATACCGCCGACATCCGCGGAGCCTTGATCTTCGACGGATTCGAGCCCATGACAAAAGCGCCAACAGCCACGACGGACATGACTTTGATCTCGCCATCGACAAGATTCGGGAGATCACACCGCCTTGGCGCTTAGGAATCAATCTGGAGCAGATCGTGCCTTCCGAGGACGGGTGGATGGACCCCGCCACGGAGGCCGCGACACTCATCGGCGTCGAGTCAACACCGATCCCACCTCCTATGAGAGTGGTGTCATCGGACCTCGACTAGTCTCCGCCATGTGATCCGAACGCAAGGCGCCCGTGTCTGCCGAATCTGATTGGGCACCACCATGGAGTTCATCGTCGGATATTTTTCAGACTCGCCTTAGGTGATGTGCTGAACTCATTAAGAACTCTTTCCTTGTCAAGAGATTCCTGGTCGAACTATGTTCGCCTCGAGGGAAGTGCATTTACGAAGAAATTCGCTCTCACCCACCACCCACTTCATAGCCACTATCGAGGACTTAACCGACACACTCGATTTCAACTCCAAGACGCCGACGGTATTTACGATTTACACAGAGAAGAACAGAACCACCGCCCATCGGGCGCGGACTGCCACCTCATCATACGATATATACATGGTGGACACACCAAAAGAAGGCGATGGTGACTATATAATGAAGGATAATCCTCGATAAGCCACCAAAGCGGTGTCAGAGACGCCGCCTAAATCCCGCCACAAGAAAAAAACAGCGACAACAGCGCAAGAAATAATAATACCCCGGTTGACTCCAAAGGAAACAATGACCCCATGGACCCAGCGATGGAGCAGGATGAGCCAGGGGACGACAAGCATAGTCCGGAACCAACCTCAGATGACGCTGATCCCGAGGGTAAAATTCACCAACCTGTCTCCAGAGGAGAGAACAGCCCGGATGATGATGCACTCATCATCCCGTAAAAACTTTGGAATAAGAGAACTTCCACGAAGGCTTATCGCCACCGCGAGGAGCCTAAAGAAGGTATAAAGGCTTAAGGCCGCACAGATACACTCAACCGCAGTGGAACAAAGTGCTCGACACAGAAGAAAAACACGACAACGATCATCACACAAAGAGCTATCCAAAGCGCAAGCTGCTGCCCGAATTCGACATCGAGGCCCTAGAGCCCATTCAGCCAAAAACGACCGATCAGCCGGACCGACCGCCCCGTGGCCGTGATAAAACGGCCAATGGTGCCGCACACAAGTCAGCACACGATATACGTGAGCTCCTGGACAGAAAGTCCGGTATGGCCAGATCCATCTACGGATCTAGGAAGCACGCTCCAGCACAGGATCAGAGCTACCGAAATGATCACATTGATCGAACACCAGCTAGGAATCAGAACCGAACACAACCACCATCGACAACATGCCATGACCCGACCAAATACAGGGGTGCCGCACACCCCCTGTGCTTTACCGATGAGGTACTGGATCATGAATTTCCGGAAGGTTTAAACCCGTGAATATAGAGGCATACGATGGAACTACAGACCCTGGGGTTTGGATCGAGGACTTTGTCCTTCATATCCACATGGCTCGCGGAGACGATCTCCACGCCATTAAGTACCTACCCCTCAAATTAAAGGGACCAGCTCGGCACTGGTTGAAAAGCCTTCCTGAAAACTCGATCGGAAGTTGGAAAGAGCTCGAGGATGCTTTTAGGGCCAATTTTCAAGGGACCTATGTCCGACCTCCGGATACGCATTTACCTCTACCACATAATTCAACAGCCCAAAGCTTTAGAACAGATTTCTTACTAAGAAGAATCAAATAGTCGATTGCTCGGACGCCAAGCCTTAGCGGCTTTCAAACACAAGATCCGGGACGAATGGCTTGCTGCATATCTCGCCAAGAAAAGCCGAGGACGATGGCAGCCTTAACAAGCCTTATGACCCGCTTTTGCACGGGCGAGGACTGCTAGCTGGCCCGAGCGGCACCAGCGCCTAAGTACATCCAAGTCGTGGACGCCAATGGAAGCCGCGATGCAACAAAAACAAGCGTCAAACAATAATGACATCCTAGAGAACACGATGGTCAATGCCGGATTCAGGGGCTCTCAATTCGTTAACGGAAGAAGCCATTTAAAGGCAGCAGAGATGGACCGTCTAGCCTAAACAAAATTCTAGACAAATTATGTCGATTCACGGCACTTCGAAAACTCGCAAACCACACCCACAGAGAGTGTTGGGTTTTCAAACAGGCCGCAAGTGAATGCTGAACAAAAGGGGAGGAGACGCTATGAAGATGAGGACAAGCCTCGTCAGCCGAACACTGGAGGACAGAAAAAATTCCCACCAAAAGTCAAAACAGTGAATATGATTTACGTAACTCAAATTCCAAAGAGAACGTGCAAGCACGCACTCCGAGACGTATACGCTGTTGAGCCCGTCGCCCCCAAATTTAATCCCTGGTCGGCCTGCCCGATCACCTTTGACCGTAGGGACCATTCGACTAGTATCCGGCATGGAGGATCGGCTGCCTTGGTACTCGACCCAATAATTGACGGATACTATCACAAAGATGCGGTATCGCCTTTGGTGCTACAGCGCTGCGAGCTTATCATGTATTACAGACAAAGTGCATTTAATGCGAGGCTTAGGTGTCCCTTCACTTTATCGGGGACGGGAGCGAGGCCCGTCCCGTCCGTCGCCGCTCCTCCTTGCTTTGACACGCGCCCTGGTCAGCGATGCATGCGGTGCCATGTAGGCAGGCAGGCAGCTGAGGTGGTGTCGGGGGTTGGGTGCGACATATGCCAAAGGATGGCTTATCATGGTGGGGGTGAGTAGAACGTCGTCGGTGCCTGGAAACGGGATGAGGCGCAGACATGCACGCCGGTGAATCTTACCAGCTTCGGGGCTCTTCGGGGAGATAACACCCCTACTGCTGCTCTGCGGGGTCTCCGCATGGTCACTATGGCGAAAAGGAATAAAAGGGTGCTCCTAGAGCTGTATCGGGAGGCAGTGAGGGAGCTAGGTCTGGCTCTCTCCTCCCTTGTCTATGTGTCTAACTCTATCCAAGGTCAACCTTTGCATGGGTGCCCTGTGGGGTTTATATAGGCCTACTTCGGGGTACACATTAATCTGATCGGGCGTGGCCCCACTGTCGCCTCTCAAGCCGCCGCCCTTCCCCGGGCTTCGGGCCCGGGCTGATCGGTGGGTCTCATGACAGTCGACACTGCAAAGACTCGATGACGCAGATTGGTCATGGGGTCGTGGGCAACAAAGGCCGCCGCTCGTCAGCGATCACTATCGCCACTCCCCATCCAATCTGGTTTATGGCTTGTGGGGCCTCGCGGGAGGCGGCCGACGTGGAGGCCGATTCCTCAAGGCCGCCTTTCCGCGCCTACCGCCTCTCGATTCACCCACCGACGGGTGGCCCGGCGATCTCGGGCTGTACAGCCGGCGTTAGGGCACAAAGGCATCACGACTGTGGCTGAGGTCGGGAGGCATGGCAACAAGGCGCCCGCCGAGATCTCCGGCGATACGGCTCATCAGAGCTATGCCAACCCTCGAGGCGAGAGGGGATGGCCACGCCAGGCCAGATCGATTGGTCTCCGTGAAGGTCGCAGTCGACTCCCATAGTCGGCGCCTCGAGGTCGCAGCCCGAGTCGGCTTGCTTTAAAGTCGCTGCTCGACTCGGCCTCAAGGTCGCCACCGACTCGCCTCTCCAAGGTCGCCACCGACTCGCGAGGGGCGCTGCCTGCCCCGATGTCTCGAAGATCCTGGTCCCGGTCGGCCTACCTGCGGCCCATTACTCCGACAAGAGTCCCCGGTTGGTGAAGCCTGGGCGCCGCCTTGTGGGGCTTCAACAGTTTCAATCTTCCCAGCGCCGATTCTGAGACTCGGCCGCTGTCACTTTGGGCCGACTCGTCGAAATCGGACTCGTTCAGCGAGGGGCCGTTATTCGTAAGTCGCGGCGGGAAAACAGGCGGCGTATCGGATACGCTTCCCTGCCATCATCGAGACGGTCCTATCGCGCCGCGCCACGTGGGGACGATAGTCTGCCCACCCACGCGCGCGATGGGACGGGCCGCCAGCGGGCTCGCCATTACGCGCTTCGGCCCCGAGCGGATCCGCTGTGGGTCGAATGAACGGTTTATATCCCCACGTTGTTATCGCGCGCAGAACTTCGTGGGGTAAATCGGTGGCGGCGGGGGCCTCGGCGCAGTAATCCCATGTCCGCCTCGCTCCTCAGCCCGTAGGGCTATAAATATGCAGGAGGAGCGGGCGGCACCGCACGCACACCCTCTCCCCGCCTCGCCTCCTCTTCTTCCTCCGCCATGAGCCAAAGCATCCTTCTCGCCGGGCGATGAGTTTTCCTCCGCCGCGCTTCACCTCGCACTCCGACGTGGGATGGTTTTGACGGAGGCGGAGCACATCGAAGCTCCGCCGGACCCGCCGCCCCCCAGCCAGCAGACTGTGCACGCCGTCCCGCGGCGGGCGAGATCCGCCTGCGCCGGAGGAGGGCGAAGGGTCGCCTTCCGCCGCACCTAACGCGCTGGCTGGCTTCCGCGAGCGGATTCTTCCGCTGCCTCGAGTTCCACAGCTTCAGCCGCACCACCTCACCCCGAATGCGGTGGTGTTGCTTCCGCTTTCGCCACTCGCGGCGGCTACTCGGCGTTCTCCCCACTCTCGAGCTGTGGGGAGAGTTCTTCTTCAAGCTCGGATCAGGCCGCCGCACGCCGCTCGCGGCACCTACATCGCGGTGCGGGCGCCGACGGCCGACAACCCTTTCCTCCCATCTCCTTGGTGAAGTCGGTGAAGATGTGGCAGAAATCTTACTTATGTGAAGAACATCTCCACCGACGGCGATCGGGTCAATCTGCCGCCTTCGACCCGAGCCTGACCGCAGGCTTGCCAGCTTGGTCCCACCGTCCAAGTCATCGCCCCTCCGAGCCGCCCGTGGTGCGACCGAAGTTCTCGCTGAATCGGAGGGCCTCGCCGGCCCGATCTTCCGCCGCCAGGCGCGCCGAGTCCTCCCCCTCCAGGGCCGGCCTCACCTCATCTGTTAGATGAGCGGCCGCCACGATCCCGAGCCGGCTGAGCACCAAGGAAATGCCCCGCATGGAGGTGGCGAACTTGGTGAACCACATCGCGCACTGCGAGTTCACGGAGAACTGACAGTTCGGCAAGGAGCCGTACTCGCGCGACAACCCCCCTCCAATGGTAAGTCGCATCCTTCTGTAGCTTAATCTTCTTTGCAGCCGACTCCGGACTCTAATCATCGTTAGTTTCTTTTGTGCAGAATCCCCTCACGGCGTCCGCAGCCGGCACCATGAGAGAGCCCCGCGACTTCGTCCCAGATCGCGAGGACAGTGACATCGACGACCCCGACTTGGGGGCGGCGGCGCTGGAGGCCGACGCCGAAGGCGGTGGAGAGGGGGCAGACGGCGGCCTCAGGCCATCGACCACCTTCGCCGACTGGCCCGAGGACGACGCCGACGTGGAAGTCGTCCCGCTCCGCCAGCCGAGGGCCGGCCCCTCCGGCCAAGTCGGCGCAAAGAAGCGTTACGCCGGGCCGAGCGCGCCCAGCGGCAAGCGTATAGTTCAAGGGGCGCCCGCGACTAAGCGGGAGGAGGCGCCGCCAAGGCTAACCGCTTCAAAGGAAGTGAGAAGGCCGCCACTAGTTTCCGCGTGAGTCTTCTCACTCTTTTCGCTTTTGCTTGATTTTATCCGAGTCTTTGATTTTTCCTCCGTCTTCTCGAGCTCCCTCTCCCTTGAGAGAGCCGCCGCCCCTCCGCCATGGGGTCGGTAGAGACATCCGCCAAAACTCGGCGGATTGATCCCGCCACGACCTTCGGGAGGCGACGAACGGAACGCGGGAGAAGCGCGATGAAGAGGAGGCCGACCGCCTGGAGAAGGCGGAGGCTGAGAAGGCGGCCGCCAATGCCTGGGCCGGGCGATCGAGGAGGCCGAGATCGCCGCCGCGATTTAAACGGCACGCCGAGGAGGTCGCAGACGCCGATCGGGCGATGCTTGTCCCTCCATTGTCGTCGGCGCCGCCGGCTGTGGAGTTCACGGGGCAGACCGGAGAGATCGGCGCCGAGAACCCTCTCGCGGAGGAGGGCGGCGACGTCTCAGGCTCGGATACCCACGCGTCGCCTCCGCCACCTCCGCCGCCTCTGTCTAGGAGGCCGCATGGCAAGCAGCCGGTGGACCCGCACGATCCTCCGACCGCGGACGACGCCGACGCGCGGCTGCTTCTTCAGGTCGCCGTGCCAGCGCGCCGCCGGCTTGAGAGAACGAGCTCGGCGCCGCGAGCTCGGGAGATCGGGCGCCGCAAGTTCGGGCGACCGACGCCGAGGCTACCAGCGCCGCGCCCCGGCTGGCTGCGCGGAGGCGGCACCGCCCGCTGAATCAGCCCTCCCGACGCCCAGCCTAAGCTGCGCGAGGAGAGCGACGCCCAAGTCTCGCACCAGAGCAATTCGCTGTGCGGACATCCGTCCCGTATGTTTTTCTCTTTTTAAGTTTCTATCTTCCTCTGTGGGGGCGCGCCAGCGCACCCACTGGGTGTAGTCCCCGAGTTCCGGGTTGGCTGCTGAGCAAGCGGTTCGGAACTCCTTCTCGTGAGCTCCGAGGACTAACTTTCGCTTTGCCGCTTTGCAGAATATCATAATCTCCGCCGCTGCCTTCAACCGCAACGTCGAGGAGCTGAAGAAGCGGACCGCCGACCGACGGAAAGCCGAGGTGAGTTATTTTTCCTTCTTCGCTGGGCGCATCGGCGCACTCGCTGGCTGTAGTCCCGAGATTCGGGCCGATCGCGAGTAGCCGGGCCGATCACCCCGCGATCTATCTTCTTCTCTTTCATGGGCGCGCTGGCGCGCCCGCGGGCTGTAGTCCCCGAGATTCGGGCCGACTGCTGAGCAGTCGGGCCGGATCTCCCCGGCGATCTACCTTACTGATGACTTTCTTGTCTTCTTCTTCAATCTTCAGGCGCCAACGCCACCCTCCAGGAGCAGCTGGACGAAACCAACACCGCTCGTCGCGCCAAGGAGGAGGAGGCGATAAGCTCGCCTAAGAGCGCGATCGCCGGGCGACGCACCTGGCCGAAAGCGTATGAGCTGCTCCGGAAGGCGCGGACGACGCCAAGTCGCGGAGGATGCCTCATGGCCGAAGTTCGAGGTCGAACGCCCGCTCGACTGATCGGGAGGCGGCGACCGACCGGCTACCACAAGCTCGAGGACATCGCCGACGGTAAGCCTTTTTGCTTTTTTGGTCTTCCGACTCGCGGTCGAGCTGATTTCTGATTTTTCGACTATCTTCTTTTTCGCCTTGGCGATTTCTTTCCGCCATTCACAAGCCATCCCTCCGCCATCGAGGCGGCTCAGAGGCGCGAAGGGCGGAAGGTGAGGTGATTGCCGCCAACGCCTCAACCATCGACGAGCAGCTTCGAGCATCGGGCTCGCCTTCGCCCCGCCACCGCTCGCTCCGCCGCCTTCAGCGTGCCGGTGCCCAAGTGGTTGCCGCTCGCGGGCCGGACGTGCGGCTCTTCGTATCGCCAACCGGACCGCCGACCGGCCGGAGGTCGCCGCCGCTTGAGGCTTGGAAGGTTCTCGCCCGGCCGAGCACGCCGAGCCCCGAGTTCGCCAAGGGTGGTATCTGGCTGACTCGACCGTCTGGCCGCATTCCGGTCAGAGGCCCAGGCCGAGCTGGAGGTCGTAGAAGGCGCCCTTGTCGAGCGCGCGGCGGCCATCGCCGAGTACACGGACACCAGTGTCTTTGTGCCCGAGCGGACTCAAGGCGGCGAGGAGGCACCGTCGGACTGCTTCGAGATGAACCCGGAGTACGAGGAAGACTCGGCGGAGGTGATTGACTCTAGCGCCGAGGAGGAGGACAAGTCGGAGGACGGAGGCGAGTAGGAGGCGCCAGAAGATTTAAGCAGCGGCCAGCTCAGCCCGATCAAGGCCAAAGAACGAGAGCGCAAGGATTAACGCGACTGCCCGGAGGCGACTCAAGCCGAGACTGGCCCAACCGATCGCCTCAAGATCCGACACCGCTGCCACCTCCGATCCTCCGGCCCGGAGGCCGCCTCCTAGACTGCTTGCTTTTCTGTCTTTTATTAATCCTTTTGCAAGACTTGTTAGATTCGAACATTCCACCATGGGCTGTATGCCCTGGCTGTATCCTCAATTTTATTCGAGACTCGCCGACGGCCTTATGTAAATATTTATCTAATTTCCGCCTTTCCTTGCTTTTTGCTCCTTAGACTTTTTTTCCTTTGCCGCCTTCCTTTAGTTGTCGCTTGCCGTTGGGCAGCCACTCATGGATCGTCGCCGGGTCAAGTGCTTGGCTAATTCAGGAAGGCAAGTACTTAACCGTTTAGAGTTTTTTCAGCAAATCGGCTAGAAAGCGACAGGCCGACTATTCGAGAGTCGGCTGTCCTTGATAAAAGTTGAGACGGCAAGCCGACTGCTCATGAGTCGGCTCGGTGGGGGGAAGGCTGGTAGCCGGCTTGGGCTATGTGTAAGCTTTTAGGTCCTTAGCCATTTTTTCACATGTACGCTCGTTCTTGCTTGTTCCCTACCTACCGACAGTCGCTCTGCGAGTTGCGGCTTCCGACAGGAGGCGGCTTGAGCGCAACACATTACTTGTCTGACCGCAGGAAGCATTCCATAGCGCAAGACGGCGAGTCCCCGGGCCGACTAGTCGGACCCGTGCCGCATAAAGATGATAAAAAGAGCAGCATATTCGGAAGCGTAATTCTTATCATACAGATAATCAAAAAGGCAGTCCCCGAGCTCGTCCCGGGGGGCCTAAGGTCTTAGTACTTTAATACAAAGAGGGTAGCGCGACATACCGTGATCAATCGTAAAATCTTCAAGAAGATTCTGCTCCACGGGCGCCTGCTTTTGCCGAGTCGCCCTCTTGAGCGCCGAGGCTTCGAAAGGCCGACAGATAGTAGGCGCTGCTCCTCAGCACCTTGTCGATGATGAAGGACCTTCCCAAGGCGCCGACAACTTATGCTGGCCGGCTGTTCTCTGAATCAGCCGGAGCACAAGGTCGCCCTCTTGGAACAATCTTGGCTTGACCTTGCGGTTGTAGTATCGGCGCAGACTCTGCTGGTAGATGCTGGACCGACTGAGTGCCAACAGTCGGCCCACTTCCAGAAGATCAACGCCGTCTTGGCGTGCTTCTTCGGCTTCCTCTTCGGTGTACATGGAGACTCGTGAAGAGTCGAACTCTATATCCGTTGGGATGACGGCTTCGGCACCGTAGACGAGGAAGAAAGGCGTGAAGCCAGTTGACTTGTTTGGGGTCGTGCGCAGACTCCAGAGGATGGCAGCAGCTTCGACCAACAGCCGCCGAACGCCGAGTGGTTCGACCAATCGAGGCTTGATGCCGACAGATGAGGCCATTGGTTCGCTCCACCGCCGCTTGATGCGGATGGGCAACGGACGCTAAGTCGGCCGGATGCCCCGCGTCGCGCAGAACGAGCCAAGGCGCCCTTGGCGGTTGGTGCCATTGTCGATGATGATGCAGGCGGTATGCCGCACCACACCGTGATGTCGGCAATGAAAGTCACCGCAGAGGCCTGCTCAATTTCTTGATGGGCTTTGCTTCCACCCACTTGGTGAACTTGTCCACCGCGACAAGCAGATGAGTTAGGCCGCCGGCCGCCTTGAATGGTCCTACCATGTCCAGCCCCAAACCGCGAAGGGCTGTAATGGGGATTGTCTTCGCCATGAAGCCACCAAGGGGCTTGGAGCGAACATCCGCACCCCTTGCATTTTTGGACTAGTTCTTTAGCTTCTTCCAGGGCAGTCGGCCAGAAGAAACCGTGCTGAAAGGCTTTGGCCACGAGTGCCTTTGAAGCCGCATGGTGGCCGCACTCGCCCTGATGGATGTCTCTGAGGATCGCTTGGCCTTGCTCTGACTCTACGCAGCGCTGGTAGACACTAGTGACACCGCTACCGACTAGCTCTCTGCTGACTATGGTGTATCTGCGCCGGCGCTGCACTTGCCGAGCCAAGATCTCGTCTATTGGTAATTCTTTGTTCACTAGAAACTTGAGGATGGGCTGTGCCCATGAAGGTGCTGCTATCTCTTCAACTGCTACCACAGCGACTTGGACAAGGGTGGTTGGGCTGGGAGGCGGCGGGCTGGAGTCTGCCGCCGTTTGCTGGATTGAGGGAATCTCGATGATTGGGGCAGCTCCGGCCGATCGGGCGAGTCCCCGGCCGGGCTCAAGTCCCCGGCCGACCGGGCGCAGCCCCGGCTGGGCTCGAAGTCCCCGGCCGACCGGGCGCAGCCCCGGCTGGTTTCAATTGTGGCTTTTGAGGTCGCTCATTGGGTCTTGGAGTCGGATCCGACTACGCCGGGCGGAGCCGGCACGAAGATGGAGTCGACTCGTGAAGGCTTGATAGACGGCTTGAGGATGCGCCAAGGGCGACGCCGAAGGTATCGCTGGCAGTGGAGCCGACTCGCGCCAAGGCATCCGCTGATCGCTGTCATTTCTTGGCACGTGAAGGAATTCGCACCTCGAAATATCCGCCGAGTTGTCGCACTGTGAAGCGTAGCTTGCCATGTTTGCGCTTTTGGCGCCCCACGGATGATTGCTGAACCACCAAGTCGGAGTCGCCAGAGCATAGGATCCGCGAATGCCGAAGTTCTTTGGCAAGCCGGAGCCCATGGATGAGCGCTCATATTCGGGCGACGTTGTTGGAGGCGCGAAGTGGATTTGCAAAGATGTATTTGAGCTTGTCGCCTTAGGGGAGGTGAGGACGATGCGGCTCCAAGGCCGGCAAGCGCATCTTGGAGCCATCAAGCGCATTCGCCAGGAGTGGAGTCGGCGGCATGGCAGGTATCGGGTCTCGCCCACGACGAGGAAGTCGGCCAACGTCATGATTTGATGGCGTAAAAGGGCTGGTAGTAGATGGTGTAAGGGCTAGATCTATAGCCCATTTGGCCACTCGCCGGAGGCGCCTCGGCCCAATGATCTCGGCGAGTGGAGCGGTGCAAACCACAATGATTGGATGCTCTTGAAAGTAGGGCTTCAGCTTCTTGGCGGCGAAATGCACACCGTAACACATCTTCTGATAGTGAGGGTAGTTTTGCTTGGAGGTCGACAAGACTCGCCAGTAATATACCGTCTCTCGGACAGGAGCGCTTTGCCTTCCTCCTTGCGCCGACTACAATGATGTGGTTGACTACTCGGCTGGTGGCAGCGATGTACAAGAGCATGGGCTCTTTGGGAGTCGGAGCCGCCAACACGGGGGGAGTAGTCAACATCTTCTTCAGTTGGAGAAATACCTCATCTGCCTTGTGGTTCCACTCAAAAAGGTGGTCTTCTTCATCGCTTGATACAAAGGCAGAGTCTCGCCCACCGATCGATAATCGGCCGATGGACGCCAGCAGCCGTGAACTTCAGACATCCAACAATGGCCGGGTACCTCCATTCTCTCAATGGCCTTGATCTTCACGGGTTGCACTCTATGCCGCTGCTCGAGACCGTGAAGCCAAGGAGCTGGCCGGGCCGACTCCAACACGCACTTTCGGGTTGAGCTTGATCCGAATCGGCGCAAATTTTCAAAGGTCTCTTTGAGGTCTTCCAACAGCGCCCCACGCTTCCGCCTTCACCACCACATCATCCACATAGACGCATGCTCTCGCCGAGTTGCTTGAGGAGGCACTTCGCATGCAACTCAAAGGTAGCGCCAACATTTCTTAAGCCGAACGCCATCGCTGCAGCGTAAGGCTCCAAATGGCGGATGAATGCGGTCTTCACCGTTCGCTGGATTCAGCTTGATCCGTGGTATCCCGAGTATGCGTCTAGGAAACTCAACAGCTCGTGATCCGCCGTGGAGTCTATCACCGATCAATCCTTGGCGAGCAAACGGGTCCTTTGGGCAGGCTTTATTGAGGCTTGTGTAGTCGATGCACATCCTCCATCGCTTGTTCTTCTTCAACACCAAGACCGGTTTGCTAGCCACTCGAAAGAACACTTCCATGATGAAGCCGCTGCCGTGAGCCGCCATCTCTTCTCCAACAACTCTTCTTTTTCTTCTAACAAAGCGGTGCAAGGGCTGCCCGACGGGCTTCATATCCGGCCCGACGTAGCTTGTGCTCGGCGAATTCCGCAAGCACACCCGCATGTCCTTGGGGACCATGCAAAGATGTCCCGATTCTCACGGAGGAAATCGACAAGCTCGCTTTTTCCTATTTGCTGTCAAGGCCTCGTGCTTCACGACAACAGATCTCTCCGGGTGCTCGGGTCCAGGGTATCTTCTTGGTTTCTTTAGCCGCTTGAATGATCTTCTACCTCCGACTCCTTCGGTCGGGAGACATCTCGCTGCTTTACGCCCATCGCCACAACTCGGTCAAGGAGTCGCTTCTACCGCGATCACCAAAGACTCGCCAGCCGACCGCTTCTCGGCCGCATAAGCGACGACTTCTTGTAGTCGCCGCAATGGTCAATCCCTTGAACTCGGCATCTTCATTTTGAGGTAGGCGAGGGGAATCGCCATGAACTTGGCCAAGGCAGGCCGCCAAGCAAGGCGTGGTACGGCTCTCCAAGTCCACCACCGAACCAGATCGGCTCTCGGCAGAAGTGATCTTTGTCTCCGAAGAGGACGTCTATCAGGATCTTGCCGATCGGTGAACAGGAGAGGCCGGGTACAATTCCATGGAACACAGTGCGGCTGCTCTACAGCTGCCTTCGCCTGATTCGGAGCTTCCCCATGGTGTCTTTGTACAGGATGTTTATGTTGCTGCCTCCGTCTATCAGGACCCGCGAGAAATGGGCGGCCCGCCTATCAGTGGCCAAGGCCGCACCTAAGACCAGGGCATAAGAGCCTGGACTTGGCATCACATCTAGGTGATCCGCCCGACTCCAACTGATAGGCCTCTCGGACCAATGCATGAACTCTGGAGCATCCGCTGTACTGCGCTTACTTTGTCGTTGTTGGCGCCGCCGCGCCGGTCATCTCGCCACACCGGTGAACACTACGAGGCTCCGTGCTCTTCGGGAACTCGTTTGGACCGCGCCGACGGCCGAGCCGCCGCCGGCCGGGCGGCGGGAGGCGCGCTCGCAGCAGCGGCGGAGGAGTGAGGCCGCCTTCCTTGGCGATTCTGGCGAGCGCTGGCACTTTCTTGTGGTGTGGTTCAAGGCTTCGCCATTGTGGAACTTGCAAGGACCATCCAAAGTTCGCTCATAGGAGAAAGCCGCAACCAATTGACTTGCCGCCTTGCCGCTTGGCCGAGGCTGCACCTCCGCTGCCGATCTTCCATCGCGCGACCTGCCGACTGCTGGAAGTCGGCTGTGGGGCCTTGCGCTTGTTGTCGCTTTTGTTGTTGCCGCCGACCGGTGTCTCGGCCGGGGTTCCGGGAGCCCGGGAGTCACTTTACCAGCAGCGCTGACTTAAATATCCGCCTTCATAGAAGAGTCGGCCGTGGCGCATTTATCTCTGCTATGACTAGCGTCATCAAGGGTTTCGGCTCGCCGCAGAGGAGCTTGTGCTTGAGGAGGGTGCCCTCTCGGCACCTGGCAGTGAAGTACTCAATAGCCTGCACCTCGTGCACGCCCTCGCAGGAGTTTCGAAGTTTGCCCCAGCGTGTGAGGTAGTCGCGCGTTGATTCTTCAGGGCCTTGCACGCACAAGGAGAGCTGGCGCGGCTTGGGAGGTCGCTTGTACGTGCTGGTGAAGTTGCGAATGAAGGCTTCGGTGAAGTCGACCCAGCTATTGATGCTATGGGGCTTCATGCTGTTCAGCCATGTCCGGGCCGTGCCCTGGAGCATGAGAGGAACATACTTCACGGCAACTCGCTTGTTGCCGTTTGCTATGTTGACGGCCGTGGAGTAGTTCATCACCAGTCCTCCCGCTTCACGGAGCCGTGTACTTGGGCATGTCTCGGTAGCGTGAACCCTTTGGGGAAGGGCTCGTCTCTGATGCGGGGCCCGAAGCAAGGCGGACCCAACTCATCTTCTTCTTCCAGCGCCAGGGATCGGTGGAGTCGATCGATCCGATGGCGGGCGTCATTCTCTCCGACACCCTCTCGGCGGCCAAGGCGACCTCCGAGAGTTGGATGCTCAACAGGCGGCGGAGAAACTCGCCGTTCTCTTCGGGCGGGGAGGCGATAATCATCCTGCTGCTCCATCGCTTCTTGGGCGGCCGTCTTGGTCGCGCTCGATGGTGATGTGAGTCCGACTATGTCTAGCAGCCGGTTCCTTCTCTTTCCTTCCGCGGACTCCGCCAGTCGGCGGCCGGGAGCTCGCGCCTTGATCTTGGCGGGGAGGTAAGTCTTCTTTCGGCTGCTGCAGCGCATCTACGCGGCCGCCGGCCGCGTTTTGCGCAGCAACCGCATCGAGGAGCTGCTGGACTCGCTCTGTCATCACACGGTGCTCTTCGCCCTCAAAGTTCTTCAGCTCGTCAGTCGCCGCTTGGGCGGCGTGGATATTCTCCGTTGGGGTAGCGTACACGAGGCGTTTCACCCCGAGCAAGTCGGCGATGGCTGCGCCACGCTGTCGGACCGCACCCAGACGGCTCGGCCCAGTCGGAGCCGGCGAGCCGCCTACGGCGCGATCCATCTCGCGCTGGTATGCCTCTGACAAGCGCCTCATGCTCGCCAACTTCTTGGCGCCTTCGATGATCTGAAGGCGGCGTGTTTCCATCGTCTCGGCGTCCACGTCCTCTGGAATGGGCGCGGTTAGGTCTTGCAGATCGCCGCGCTGGTCCCGGCTTTTCGCCGGAGTGCTCGCCGTGGCTGATGACGAGCACCTCTGTGACGGCGCTTCCGCCACTCTCCTCGTACGGAAGCGGCTCGTCGTAGACCACCACATTGGTGGGGAAGATGTCAACCGATACGGCGTCGAAGTCGACCAACATCGGGTCGGAGGAGCCTACGGACTCCAAGTCTACGGCAGGCTCGCCGGCGACGTGGAGTTGGTCGAGGAGGCCCGCGAGAAGGTTCTCGGGGCCACCCGTGCCTGCGTCGGATGCAGGCTCGTCGGAGGCGCACCTCGCCGATAAGTTCGGCGAGGCCGCTCGCAGCGCAGGCAGCTTCGGCGCGGCGTAGCATGTCGATGCAGACTCCATCTGGCGAGCCGGGCTGGCTGCGCTCGCCAGGGAGGAAAAGGGTTCCCGTCGAGAACAGATCTCCGGACGACGGTGCACCTCGCCCCACGGTGGGCGCCAAATGTCGGGGTTGGTGCGACATATGCCAAAGGATGGCTTATCATGGTGGGGCGAGTAGAACGTCGTTGGTGCTCGAACGGATGAGGCGCAGACATGCACGCCGGTGAATCTTACCCACCGGGCTCTCCAGGAAATAACACCCTCATCGCTGCTCGCAGGTCTCCGCATGGTCACTATGGCTAAAAGGTTACAAGGGTGCTCCTAGAGCTGTATCGGGAGGCAGGAGGGAGCTAGGCTGGCTCTCTCCTCCCTTGTCTAAGTGTCCAACTCTATCCAAGGCCGAACCCTTTGCATGGGTGCCCGGGGGGTTTATATAGGCCTACCCCCCGGGGGTACAATAGTAATCTGACTGGGCGTGGCCCCACCGCCGATCTCTCAAGCCGCCGCCCTTCCCCGCCGGCCTGGGCCCGCCGACCGGTGGGTCCTGCAGACAGTCGACATCGGCAAAGACTCGATGATGCAAGCTTGGTCATGGGGTCGTGGCAACAAGGTTGTTGCCCTGTCAGCGATCACCGCCGCCACTCCCCATCCAATCTGGTTTATGGCTTGTGGGGCCTCGCCGGGAGGCAGCCGACCGTGGAGGCCGATTCCTCAAGGCCGCCTTCCGCGCCTGTCGCCTCTCGATTCACCCACCGACGGGTGGCCCGGCGATCTCGGGCCGTCAGCCAAGATCATGGGCACAAAGGCATCACGACCGTGGCCGAGGTCGAGGAGGCATGGCAACAAGGTCGCGATCGCCGGAGATCTCCGGCGATACGGCTCATCAGAAGCCATGCTAACCCTCGTAGGCGAGAGGGATGGCCACGCCGGGGCCGATCGCATTGGTCTCCATGAAGGTCGCGGGTCGACTCCATAGTCGGCGCTCGAGGTCGCAAGCCCGAGTCGGCTTGCTTTAAAGTCGCTCGTCTGGGACTCGGCTTCCAAAGGTCGCCACCGACTCGGCCTCCGAAGGTCGCCACCGACTCGCCAGAGGGCGCTGCCTGCCCGATGTCTCGAAAGATCCTGGGTCCCGGGTCGGCCTACCCGTGGCCCATTACTCCGACAGGTGGCGCGGTGGTGGAGCCTCCACAAAGGGCTGCATGCCGCCACGCAGGTGCGTGCTGAGTTGGCCTTGAAGCTGCATGTTTCCACGCAGGTGCCTGCCCAGCTGGTTGGGCTGGTAGCTGCATGCGAACAGCGGCGGGGAGTTGGTTGGTGCGGGCCTGGCAGTGGCCCCGTGGTTGCCTCTGGCGAGGGTCTTGCCGGGTGGCTCGGCAAGGGTCTTGCCGTGGCGCGCTGGCGTCCCCGACAAGGATCTTGCCGGGGGTCTTGTGGGTTTCTTCGGTGAGGATCTTGGTGAGGATTGTTGCCTTCCTATCCTCATTTGATCTTGAGCATTCTATGTCTTCACAAAGATCTACATGCCACCACGGAGGTGCCTCCCGAGCCCTGTCCCAATGTGTGGTTGTGGACATTGGAGACTGTGGGTTCAAGGGTGGCTCGCTCTACTGGTGTGGGCGAGTTGCCCCGGCAAGGGGCTTGCCGGGGCTGCGGAGGCTGCCCCCGACAAGGGTCTTGCGGGGGAAACCTGCTTCGCCCATCTGCACTTTGTGGCCTTGGTCCTTGTCGTTGCTTTGTTTGTCTTGTGCCTTTGGCTTCTCTCCGGCTTCCCTTTCCTGCCCTGTTATGCGTGGCCGTGGCGGGAGGCTCTGACTGCCCGTGCACAAGTAAAGGGGTCAAAAGCAGAGCCCCTACTTTTGTACGCCGACACTTTTGAAAGTTAAATGAGAGGGAATCAAATGAATTTCCCAAACTTTCACCTTGCATTTATGATCTCCATGAATTCAAATTCTTTTCATCACAGAACCCTAGAGTGAAGATGATATGACTTCTTCCATTTAATAAATGAAAAAGGGTTTCGAAAAGATTTGAATTCCATTTGGAAATATTTCAAATTCGGAAACTTTATGCAACTCAATGATTTTCATGAGAGAATATAAAATGACTTCTTCAAATCCTATGAAATATGAGTTGGGAGTTTAAAAGAAACAAATTGAGAGTCCCTTTGAAATTATTTTCAATTTGGAGTTATTTGGGTTTTATTCAAATTATTTTTCTCCAAAAATAAAATATATGGAAATCACGGTAAAATGATTCCCTACAGCAGAAAATTGGAGATAAATAAATTTGAAATCATTTTGGTCTTTTTTAAATGATTTTATTGGGTTTTAAATAAATCAGTAGAACTCTTTGCTTCATTTAAATTTTTGTGGATTTAATTTGACGTTAGAAAAATGTTCAAGATGTAGAAAAGCTTTTTCTGAAAATTTTGATATATAAAATGCCTATATTATTTATTTTATTTTATTTATTTATTTGGTTTTCTTTTAATTATTGACTGTTTTAAAAAAATGGAAACTTTCTCTTCCGACTGTGCCGGCCCGTTACCACCAGGCCACGGCCAGCCGGCCCACGCCGCTCGCCTCCTCCGTCCCCAAGTGGGACTCCGCTCGGGAGTCCGCCGTCGCCACGGCCGCGCCTCCGTCGACCTCGCACCATGTCCGCCCCGGCCTCTCCTGCCCCTTCCCCACGCCACTGGCCCTTAAAAGCCGCTGCCCCGACCCCCCTCTCCTCCTCGCCGACGCGCAGCCGCTGCCACATCTCGCCGCCGAACTCGCGCCGCCATCAGACGCTCCGCCGCCCAGCTACTAACGGTGTGTCGCGCCATTGCCGCGCTTTTTGCACTTCTTGCCGTTGCCGCCGCTCCGCGTAGTTCCGACCACCTCCTCGCCTCACGCAGCCCTCGCCGGAGTTACGAGCTTCGCCGAGCTCCGCCACCGTCGCCCCGCACCATCCCGCCTCCCTCGACCGACGCTGACGCCGCCTTCGCCTCAAGCGTCGCGCCTCCCGTGCTTTTCGCCCGTCTCCCGACGATCAAGCCGCCGCCCGATCAAGCTGAGCCGCCGCCGTCCCGCGTTGCCGGACTTCGCCGCCTCCGTCGCGGTAACTCCCCGCCCTCTCTCGTCCGTTAGATCTAGGATCAACGGTAGGATTAGAACGTGTTTTTTATTCGAAACGTTTTTGTTTAATTAGTGCATGTTCGTTAGTTTAGGCTCTGGAGCCACCGAATTTCGTTCATTAGCGTTCGGTAGCGATCATTCCGTAAATAGTTTTTTCGTTTTTTTTGTGCCAGGGACCCGTTTGCGATTACTTTATTCACACATTAGTCCCTGTTCTTAAAACGATCACAACTTTTTACTCGTCTATCCAAATCCAACGAAACCAACGCTCACTTTTTTGTTATGATCTCATCTATCCAGGTAAACAACTTAAACATGTTTTTGATTGTTTTAAAAATTGAATTCAAACATATTTGTATTTGAACTTCGTTTGATCGTAACTTGAGTTTTATAACTCCGATTTAGTTGATTATTTTTGCAAATCTAAGCTCTTGATCTAAACTTTATGATAAGGCCAAATTCACTCAATTTTGGTACTGTTAGAAGTTGTTTTCTGTTGCAAAAGTTAATAGCTTGTTTTCGAAGTTTTCCGAGATCTTTTCTTTGAATTTTATGCTTGAGTGCTTATGTATGCAATTGTTTGCTTACGATAGACTGGCCGGAGTGTGACGAATAGAACTATCAGGAGTTATGAGTGCGAACCATCTTCATCAACAGTACAAGGCTAGTTCACACTTTGATCATATTTTTCATACCCGGTTTTTATGCATTAGTTTCAACCCTCAAACATTGCATGACTAGGTTTGATAACATGTGGGTACTGGGAAGTAGTTGATGAGGTAGGAACCTATTGTCTTATATTCATACCCTTGGGTGTTACTACGTTATGCTTATACTACTATGCTATGCTCGTAGACGTGGTTTGGTTTAGGAGAATTCATGAAAGGTGTGAGAGATATTGTTAATTAAGGGTTTAACGTAAGGTGGCTACTTTAATACACATCTGGGTGGATTGGTTAGGGCACCCTGGAGCACCCAGTGGTTTGCCCGGGCACCTGGAGAACCCAGTGCTTTCCCAAGGGGATCCCGGATTACCCGTGTGATCACCCTATGGAATGCCACCCAGGCTCAAAGGGATCGTAAGATTATTCATGCTATAAACTTCTGTGTGCAGCCACAAGCTATTATGGGCTCTGGCATAGTTGAGTAAGTTGTGTGAGCTCTTGAAGAGATGGACTAGCAGATGTAGGGGGATTGTAGGTGTACCGGTCTGCCTGTCTTAGAGAGTAAATGCTTCTGAAAGACTATGTCTCGATCATCCGTTTCTCAAACATCATGCAGTGCGAGAAATACAACGGAGGATATCGAGTCTTGTGGGGAAAAGTGTGCAAACCTCTGCAGAGTGTACAAAGTAATCATGATTAGCCATGTCCCCGGTTATAGACATCTTGAGTATCTGGTACTTGAATTATTGATTTGATCTCAACACTTTACTTAATTAATTTGTTGGGTTATAACTACTATTTGGGATTGAGTTGGAGGAACCTTCTCAATAATTTTCAACCAACTTGGTAGTTAAATAAAATATATTGCTTTGTTGTAGGAAAAAAATTGGCTTTATGCAAAACTAAACTTAGAGCCTCCTCCAACCAAATATGCATGTAGTGATAGCTATTATTCATCATTATCCTATGGTGTGAATTTGCCAGTACATTCAATGTACTGACCTACATGGCTGCAACGTCTCATGTTGCAGGAATCTTATGACGAGTAAGTGATACGTTAGGGTTACGATTTCTACACTCAACTTTGCCGTTGGTGTTTATGGGAATCCACAACCTTGTTGTTTCTTCCGCTTTATGGATTGAGGTAATAGTATTTACGTTACTTTATACATGTGATTTACCTCTGTTATAAATCCTCGAGTGTTGTGTGTGTCAGCATAACAATCCAGGGATGACACTTAAGAACAGAGACTTCCGTCTGAGGTCGGGTCGCCACAAGATGGTATTAGAGGACATGTTGACTGTAGGACGTGACCCTAGAGACTGGCAAGCCCATAGGAAAGATTTTCTCTAAAAACTTTATTCTCAAAAAGATCTTTTACCTCTCTTCTTTTCTGAGATCTATCAAATATTCCCTTTTAGTTAGACCATACCCCTTTCCCCTTATGACCACACGAAGATTCGACTGATGAGACCACTCCAAGAAGTACAAGATATCGGATAACTAAGACCACTTTGGAATAAACAGGATTTTGTCGTGCATTGGAATAATTGAAACTACCACGGTTGAAGACTCCAATGACTCGGAGAATTGAAGGCTCTGAAGAATTCCCAGAGTGAAGTGACTTGGAAGGCTCTGATAGGATCGATTTAAGAATTTTTTCTGAAGAACCCTTGGCTTCCATATTATAGAGGAAGAGCTTAACCCTGAACCAAAGACAACGCTATGAATATTTTCCCTATGGTCCAGCCCTTATGGAGTTTGTCACACTATTGAAGTTGCCGATACCTGCAATGAAGGTGTGTCAGAGAAAGACCGGAACATGTAGCGGCAAGACTCAAGGTTTTGGTCGTCAAGAAAACCCCAGGACAATAGATATCAACTACGGAATGATAGCTCATAGCAGAGACATAAGCATAAGTTACAACTATCTTTGATGATATCGCTCGCTTGTGCTATCGTCACCATGCTGAGTTAAGCATGCATTTTTTGGAAGGATTGGATGGCAGAAGGCTAATGGAGCACCTGTCGCCTTATCGAACGAGAAGAAGATGAATTTTTCACCTCAGCTGGTGTATCACCAGGATCTGGAGTATTATCTCAAGGATTTTCGGATGGAACTTCTGGAAGCCTTATTTGACAAGGAAACATTTCATAAAGAGCTCAAAACCCAGAAGCTGAAAGTAGCGAAGCTGGAAGAGCAAAACCTCAGGGTACTCTGAAGATTTGAAGAGTTGGACGACCTTGAAGATTTATTGACCTTTAGAAGACCAAACCCTGTTATATACTTACGTTAGATGCGATGATTGTGAGCTGTCATTTGTTTGATGTTTTTTCGACGGCCACAAAATAAAATATGTATCTTCAAAACTATTGTTTGTATTGCGTGTACCCCTCCCTATCTCTCTTATCTCACCCCCAAAACCCTTGGACCCAATAGAGGATGAATGGAGATGAGCTCATATTATTTGGACCGATGACTCAATTGGACACGGACCGATGGGTCTAGAACATGGAAGATCATATGGAGAATAACCCTATAGTCAGAAAGGATATGACCCAGCATGCTCTTTAGTGCTTTGAAAGAGGTGATGCTACTTGGTGGAGGATGTACCAAACTATCAATGGATGGCAAGGAGTAACCACTTGGAAAGAATTTAAGTTGACTTTGCCAAAGTCTCGGTTTGTGACCCAAAAAATGGTGCCTTATGGAAATGATATTAAGAAACTCTGTGCATGCAAGCTTTGTGGAGAAATAGGACACAACCATAAAGAACACAAGGATGAATGCCCTAATTGTGAAGGAAATCACCCAGCTAAAGAATGCCCAACTAGGCAGATTACTTGTTTCTTGTGTGAAGGAACTACCCACTACCCTGCTTAGTGTCACTGTTACCCCATATACAAACAACCATCCAGCAGAAGAAGGAAGCAATGAAAGGAGCCCTCATGGAAATTTTAGAAAAAAGCTATGATGAAGGAAGAGGTGGAGGACACACCCAAAGAAAACCCAATTAAACCCTACACCAAGTCTTGCTATTCATGTGAAGAAGAAGGGCACATCTCCCAAAATTGTCTGAATGGGGATCTAGTAGAATTCCCGACAAAGGAAGTAGAGTATGACCCATAGGAAATAGAAGCCCTGATTGGAACGGAAAAGTCCAGAAAGAGAAATAGATTAGATTCCAGGAAGGACCTGAGTCATATCACCTGTTTCAGGTGCAAAGATTCAGGGCACGACTTCAATGGTTGCCCAAAAAAGGAAGCCGAGAACCCAAGGAGGCTATGTGATCACAAAGAGACCTCAAGACTTGTCAGAAGTAGTATGTTACCACTGTAATAAAGCAGGACACTTTGCCAGAGATTGTCCCAAAGAGAAGGAAGCTTGTGCTAAATAGTTGTGTCGAAAATGAAATATAGTAGTAGTAGTGGGAACCTTTCTTTTTATTGAGGTGTTGAGTTGAGGCATGTCATGGAAATGCAGGAGATTGTAATAAATTGAGAATCAATAAAGTTACCATCGTTGGTAGTGATTTGCATTTTATGAGTAGTTGCTCTATGGAGAAAGATTTTGACCATTTTCGAGGATATGAGAAATCAGGTCTATGGGTGAACTTGTGCATTTCAAGGTTGGTAGTACCCTGTGAGGACCCTTGACCCCTGGAAAAGATAACGATGTTCCACGAAGTGGACTATGGACAAAGTAAGTACGAGTTTTATCTCAATATGTGGGATACCCCAAGAGTATGAAGGGATGAAGTACTATTGGATTTAAAGGAGGTAAAATATTGGTAATATGGAGCAATTGTAACTCGATGATGAGTCTGAGTAATCATGCCTTAGTTTGGGACCAACATAAGGAAGGGAGACAGTAGAATCAGATGGATTTAAGAATGCTAGGAAGCTGGATGTTGGAATAATGATCAGTTGCCCCGATGATGAGGTCAAGGTTTACAAGTGATGAGATGGGCCATAACCCAGAGGCTCTAGGACCTACCAAGAAGCAAGCACACTCTTGCTGAAGGAAAAACTCCGGAAGGAGTTACGACCTTATCAACATATGATCCTATAGGTGTAACGCAAAACCTGAGAGATGTGAAGAAACGATAGATGTTTGTTTGGCTTGCAGACTCCATGGATTTATCCTAACTTAGTTCGTTGACAATAGAAATTCTGCAATGCTTGTGAGGATGACCGAGTGTTAGAATGCGAGATTCGCTAAACCATATACAAGGTAATGATTTGGGTGCGGGATGGATTGATCACCATACCGACTTACTCTTATTATCCGTCTTGCTATATGGGATGGTAAATCTGAGTGACTTACCCATAGTATAGAGGCGGCGATTTTAAACCTTGTTTTGAACCTTAGAATGTATGACAATTATTCCCTTTGTACAAGGCAGTTGTGGCCAATCGTAGGATATACGGTGAGAATGAAGCCCAGACCCATTTCCTGCAGGAGAAACCATAAATTGTTGACCACCATGAGATATCCATAGTTGTTTAGTATTGGCACCAGACTTGTCAGCTAAGAAGACCCAGTCAAGGAGGCCGTACCAAGATAAAAGGACAACATAATTGAGGAAAAAGGTTATGCCACTACCGGAAGAACCAAAGTAGAAATTATCTTGAAGATCTAAGAAGATCGACACTACCAACAATAAGGATGGAGTATATGAGTTTTGATGGAACCGTAACAATGCTTCTAAGGGTGGTAGCACACCAGACCCTCTGTAACGATCAAAGGATTTTGAGGAGACCCCCGAACCCAACCTAATTCTTGCTAGCCTCTCCGAATCTCGAGGACAAGATTCATTTTAAGGGTGGTAGGTTTGTAACATCCCAAAATTCTAAATTTTGGATTGTTATATTAAATAGATAGTTTTGATTGTTGTGTGGTGTGCTGTATGAAATTGAGTGAAATTTGAAACTTTTGAAACTTAAATGAGAGGGAATGAAATGACTTTCCCAAACTTTCACCTTGCATTTATGATCTCCATGAATTAAAATTCTTTTCATCACAAAACCCTAGAATGAAGATGATATGACTTCTTCCATTTAATAAATGAAAAAGGGTTTCGAAAAGATTTGAATTCCATTTGGAAACATTTCAAATTCGGAAACTTTATGCAACTCAATGATTTTCATGAGAGAAGATAAAATGACTTCTTCAAATCCTATGAAATGTGAGTTGGGAGTTTAAAAGAAACAAATTGAGAGTCCCTTTGAAATTATTTTCAATTTGGAGTTATTTGGGTTTTATTCAAATTATTTTTCTCCAAAAATAAAATATATGGAAATTAGGGTAAAATGATTCCCTACATCAGAAAATTGGAGATAAATAAATTTGAAATCATTTTGGTATTTTGAAATGATTTTATTGGGTTTTAAATAAATCAGTAGCACTCTTTGCTTTATTTAAATTTTTGTGGATTTTATTTGACGTTAGAAAAATGTTCAAGTTGTAGAAAATCTTTTTCTGGAAATTTTGATATATAAAATGCCTATATTATTTATTTTATTTTATTTATTTATTTGATTTTTCTTTTAATTATTGACTGTTTAAAAAAAAGGAAACTTCCTCTGCCGACTGGGCCGACCCGTTACCACCAGGCCACGGCCAGCCGGCCCACGCCGCTCGCCTCCTCGTCCCAAGGGACTCGCTCGAGAGTCCGCGCCGCCACGGCCAAGGCTGGCCGCCGACCTCACGCCGTGTCCGCCCCGGCCTCTCCTGCCCCTTCCCCATGCCACCCTCGCCTGCCCTTAAAAGCCGCCGCCCCGACCCCTCTCCTCCTCGCCGACACTTGCTGCCATCAAGAACTCGCGGACTTCGCCGCCCGCCATTGCATGCTCGTCACCGATGACCCGCAAGTATACGGGATAGTTGTAGCCTCTTTCGATAAGTAAGAGTGTCGAACCCAATGAGGAGCTAAAGGTAGAACAAATACTCTCTCAAGTCCTATCGGCCACTGATACGACTCTACGCACGCTTGATGTTCGCTTTACCTAGAACAAATATGAAACTAGAAGTACTTTGTAGGTGTTGTTGGAAAGGTTTGCAAGATAATAAAGAACACGTAAATAAAAAGTAGGGGCTGTTTAGATAAAGATGCAATAAAGTAAATATTAGTAGAGAGCTTTTTGTTACGAGAAAGTTATTTGTCCAAGGCAATCGATAACTAGACCGGTAATCATTGTTGCAATTCTATTTAAGGGAGAGGCATAAGCTAACATACTTTCTCTACTTGGATCATATGCACTTATGATTGGAACTCTAGCAAGCGTCTGCAACTACTAAAGATTCATTAAGGTAAAACCCAACCATAGCATTAAAGTATCAAGTCCCCTTTTATGCCATACACAAGCAACCTACTTACTCGGGTTTGTGTTTCAGTCACTCACGCAACCGACCATAAGCAAATTATAAACATATTGCAAACCCTATAGCGGGAATCCTCACGCTTGCGCGACACGGAGGGCACAATAGGATAGCACCAATAATAAAACATGCAACTCAAACCAATCACGATCATCAATTAACCCATAGGACAAAACGGATCTACTCAAACATCATAAGATAGCCATACATCATTGGGGAATAATATATAGCGTTGAGCACCATGTTTAAGTAGAGATTACAGCGGGTAAGAGAGAGGTTACACTGCTGCATAGAGGGAGGAAGAGTTGGTGATGAAGGCGGTGAAGTTGTTGGTGAACATCGCGGTGATGATGATGGCCCCCGGCAGCGCTCCGGCGTCACCGGAAGCAAGGGGGAGAGAGCCCCCCTTCTTCTTCTTATTCCTTGACCTCCTCCCTAGATGGGAGAAGGGTTTCCCTCTGGTCCTTGGCTCCCATGTCTTGGGAGGGGCGAGAGCCCCTCCGAGATTGGATCTATCTCTCTGTTTCTGCGTTCTAAGATTCTACCCTTCACCGCTTTTTTAAATATCCGAGATCCAGACTCTCGATTGGGGTGAATCTTTCGCCCAGATCTTTCTCATAAAATTAGCTTTCTTGCGCCAAAATAAGAGCGCCAACCGCCTTTGGGTGGCCCACGAGAGCCCAGGCCGCGCTTACCTCCTCGGGCGTGGGTTCTGTCTCGTGTCCACCATGGACATCTGTTTGCTGCTGATTTTACTACCCAAAAATCATAAATATTCCAAAAAATCTCCGTCTGCTTTTATCCCGTTTGGACTCTGTTTGATATTGGGTTTTTGTAAACAAAAACATGCAATGACAGAACTGCACTGGCAATCGGATCAATATGTTAGTCCCAAAAATAGTATAAAAAGTTCCCAAAAGTATATAAAAGTTGAATAATATTGGCATGGAACAATCAAAAAGTATAGATACGACGGAGACGTATCAGCATCCCCAAGCTTAATTCTTGCTCGTCCTCGAGTAGGTAAATGATAAAAAAATAATTTTTTATGTGGAATGCTACCTAGCATAATCTTCATCATATGTCTAATCATGGCATGAATATTAAGACACAAGTGATTCAAAGCAATAGTCTATCATTTGACATAAAAACAATAATACTTTGAGCATACCAATAAAGCAATCATGTCTTTTCAAAACAACAAGGCCAAAGCAAGCTTATCCGTACAAAATCATACAGTTTGGCCATGCTTCATTTTCGTCACACAAAATTCCCCCATCATGCACAACCCCGATGACAAGCCGAGCAATTGGTTCATACTTTTTAACGTGCTTCAGCTTTTTCAACCCTCACGCAATACATAAGCGCAAGCCATGGATATAGCACTATAGGTGGAATAGAATATAATGATGGAGGTTATGTGGAGAAGACAAAAAAGGAGAAATTCTCACATCGACGCAGCTAATCAACGGGCTATGGAAATGCCCATCAATTGATGTCAATGCGAGGAGTAGGGATTGCCATGCAACGGATGCACTAAGAGCTATAAGTGTATGAAAGCTCAACAAAAGAAACTAAGTGGGTGTGCATCCAACTTGCTTGCTCATGAAGACGTAGGGCATTTGAGGAAGCCCATCGTTGGAATATACAAGCCAAGTTCTATAATGAAAATTCCCACTAGTATATGAAAGTGACAACATAGGAGACAATCTATATGAAGAACATGGTGCTACTTTGAAGCACAAGATATGAGACTCACTACATGAAGAACATGGTGCTACTTTGAAGCACAAGTGTGGAAAAAGAGATAGTACATTGCCCCTTTTTATTTATTTTCTTCTTTTTTTCTTTTTCTTTTTTCTCTTTTTTTTTCTTTTTCTTTTTTTTCTTTGGCCTTTCTTTTTTTTATTTTTGGCCTTTCTTTTTTTTCTTTTTGGGGACAATGCTCTAATAATGATGATCATCACACTTTTATTTACTTACAACTCGATATTACAACTTGATACTGGAACAATATATGACTCTATATGAATGCCTCCGGTGGTGTACCGGGATGGTGCAACGAATCAAGAGTGACATGTATGAAAAATTATGCATGGGGCTTTGCCACAAATACGATGTCAACTACATGATCATGCAATGGCAATATGACAAAAGTAATGTATGTCATGATGATGAACGGAACGGTGGAAAGTTGCATGGCAATATATCTCGGAATGGATATGGAAATGCCATGATAGGTAGGTATGGTGGCTGTTTTGAGGAATATATAATGAGGCTTATGTGTGATAGCGTACCGTATCATGGGGTTTGGATGCACCGGCAAAGTTTGCACCAACTCTCAAGGAGAGAAAGGGCAATGCATGGTACCGAAGAGGCTAGCAATGATGGAAAGGTAAAAGTGCGTATAATCCATGGACTCACATTAGTCATAAAGAACTCATATACTTATTGCAAAAGTTTATTAGCCCTCGAAGCAAAGTACTACTACGCATGCCCCTAGAGGGATAGATTGGTAGGAAAACACCATCGCTCGTCCCCGACCGCCACTCATAAGGAAGACAATCAAAGAAACACCCCATGCTTCAAATTTGTCACACAACGGTTACCATACGTGCATGCTACGGGACTTGCAAACCTCAAAACAAGTGTCTCTACAATCCACAACCACCCACTAGCATGACTCTAATATCACCACCTTTATATCACAAAACTATTGCAAGGAATCAAACATATCATATTCAGCGATCTACAAGTTTATGTAGGATTTTATGACTAACCATGTGAATGACCAATTCCTGTCATCTCTCTGAAAAGATATAAGTGAAGCAATAGATTTTAATTCTTTCTACAAAAGATATGCCCATGCTCTAACAAATATAAGTGAAGCAAAAGAGCATTCTACAAATGGCGGTTTTCTATGTGAAGAGAAACAGGCAATCCAAACTTCAAATGATATAAGTGAAGCACATGAAGCATTCTATAAAGCCATACTCAAAAGATTTAAGTGAAGTGCAATGAGAATTCTATAAATCAACCAAGGACTATCTCATACCAGCATGGTGCATAAAAGAAAAAAGAAAAACGAAAACTAAATGCAAAAGACGCTCCAAGACTCACACATAATGCATGAACGAAACGAATTCGAAAACATACCGATACTTGTTGAAGAAAGAGGGGATGCCTTCCGAGGCATCCCCAAGCTTAGACGCTTGAGTCTCCTTGAATATTTACTTGGGGTGCCTTAGGAATCCCCAAGCTTGAGCTCTTGCCTCTCTTCCTTTTCATCATATTGAGACGTCCTCGATTAGACACTACATCCACACAAAACTTCAACAGAAAACTCGGCAAGATCCGTTAGTATAATAAAGCAAATCACCACTCTAAGTACTGTTGCAAACCAATTCATATTTTGTTTTTGCATTGTGTCTACTGTAATATAACTTTTCCATGGCTTAATCCACTAATATAAATTGATAGATTCATCAAAACAAGCAAACTATGCATCAAAAAAGAATCTGTCAAAAACAGAACAGTCTGTAGCAATCTGAACATCCACCATACTTATGGTACCCCAAAACTTCTACCAAAATTAGGAAAAATAAACAAGTTGTATGGAAAGACATTGCAATAGGAACCAGAACCAATTGACATTCCAGGTAAAAATGTAAAATCGTGCACTACAGCCAAAGTTTCTGTCCTGCACCGTACAAACCAACAAGCATTGTAAACATCCTAAAGGCAAACCTTGGCACATTATTTTTATAATACAATGGAATTATACAAGGGGATAATTATTTTTGTTAAAAAGTTTCTGTAATCAAGATCCACAAAGTCTCTGTGAGCATGAACAAAGTTCAAGGAGCTCTCCCACTTCAACAATGCTTGTCTCTCTCACTTTCACTTTCCTTTTTGAAAAGTTTTAGGTTCCCCTCTTAATTTTTTTGTTTTTAAACTATATAAAAGCACTTAACAGAAATAAATGACTCTCTAAAACTTCCGGGTTGTCTCCCTGGCAGCGCTTTCTTTAAAGCCATTAAGCTAGGCATTTAGTGCTCAAGTAATGGATCCACCCGGATCCCAAGGTATATCAAAGCCAATTTTAATTAACAATGATTTGTAATTTAATAGTGAGCACAAAGTAACATATATCATGCAATAACGAAGTCTAACTCTCTTCCTATGCATCGGCATGTCATAAGAGAACAATTCATGCACAAATAGTAAAGGCCAATGCATAGTATAAGCAGTTTCTTGCAATTTCATAGTATGGGAAACATAGAGAGGTGGAGAAATAGTTCCTCTCTCATAATAATTGCAAGTAGGAGCAGCAAGCACATGCATATTACATTCATCAAAATCATCATGTGCAATGGTAAAAGGCAACCCATCAATATAATCCTTAATAAGCACAAACTTCTTCGGTATAGTGTAGTTTCGAGAATTCAAAAATATAATAGGACTATCATGCGTGGGTGGAATAGCAACAATTTCATGTTTAACATAAGGAACTATAGCAAGTTCATCTCCATAAGCATAATTCATATTGGCATCTTGGCCACAAGCATAGCAAGCATCATCAAAAAGGGACATTTCAAACAAATTCAAGGGATCATAGCAATCATCATAGCAATCATCCTTCGGTAAGCATGAAGGGGAATTAAATAATGTATGAGTTGGAGGGTTACTCTCATTAGAAGGTGGGCACGGGTAGCTAATCCACTCTTCCTCCTTTTGTTCTTTGCTCTCCTCATTATCTTTTTCATCCAATGAGCTCACTGTTTCATCAATTTCTTCTTCCATAACTTCCTGCAAAATATTAGTCTCTTCTTGGACAGCATTGACTTTCTTCATAAAAGCATTAATATAGTAATTGTATTCATAATTTTCATAGCAATATCCAAGTATAGCAAGATTTTCCAGCCTATAACCATCATCATCAAAAGCTTCATACTTTTCAAACAAAGCTTCAATTTCATAAGCAGCCTTAAAAGCAACAAATTCTTCTATTTGCTCCACATCATAGTAATCATATATACCATTAGCATAAGAAGATAAGGTTCATTATCATTAAATTTGCATGAAAAGGGAAGCTGTGGAGCCTTCATTCTAGAGCAACAAGTAGTATCATATCTCAAGCAGAGATTCCAGGCATACCAACGCAACATAATAAATTGATCCCATAATAGTTTCCCTTTTTGTGTCGAGCGATAATCCCTAAGTATTCACGTCGATCCAACGTGTCTCCCATTATAAAGTTGAATGGGGTTTTCTCAAGATTATCAAAGTAGTACATAATATCTCTCACATAATGAGAATCGGGGGTTTTAGGAGTTACCCCATCTACATGAGTAGCAAGTACCTCTAATTTTTTTGGTATTTTGTGTTCCATATCCATAACTAAAGATAGAAAACAACTAAGAACAACAAATAAAAATTACTTAGTGATAAAGCAAACAAGCACATACGAGAATATTCACCCCACGCTATGACTCCCCGGCAACGGCGCCTGGAAAAGGTCTTGATGACCCGCAAGTATACGGGATAGTTGTAGCCTCTTTCGATAAGTAAGAGTGTCGAACCCAACGAGGAGCTAAAGGTAGAACAAATACTCTCTCAAGTCCTATCGGCCACTGATACGACTCTACGCACGCTTGACGTTCGCTTTACCTAGAACAAATATGAAACTAGAAGTACTTTGTAGGTGTTGTTGGAAAGGTTTGCAAGATAATAAAGAACACGTAAATAAAAAGTAGGGGCTGTTTAGATAAAGATGCAATAAAGTAAATATTAGTAGAGAGCTTTTGTTAGAAAGTTATTTGTCCTAGGCAATCGATAACTAGACCGGTAATCATTGTTGCAATTCTATTTGAGGGAGAGGCATAAGCTAACATACTTTCTCTACTTGGGTCATATGCACTTATGATTGGAACTCTAGCAAGCGTCTGCAACTACTAAAGATTCATTAAGGTAAAAGCCAACCATAGCATTAAAGTATCAAGTCCCCTTTTATCCCATACACAAAACTCCTACTTACTCGGGTTTGTGTTTCAGTCACTCACGCAACCCACCATAAGCAAATTATAAACATATTGCAAACCCTATAGCGGGAATCCTCACGCTTGCGCGACATGGAGGGCACAATAGGACAGCACCAATTATAAAACATGCAACTCAAACCAATCACGATCATCAATTAACCCATAGGACAAAACGGATCTACTCAAACATCATAAGATAGCCATACATCATTGGGGAATAATATATAGCGTTGAGCACCATGTTTAAGTAGAGATTACAGCGGGTAAGAGAGAGGTTACACTGCTGCATAGAGGGAGGAAGAGTTGGTGATGAAGGCGGTGAAGTTGTTGGTGAACATCGCGGTGATGATGATGGCCCCCGGCAGCGCTCCGGCGCCACCGGAAGCAAGGGGGAGAGAGCCCCCCTTCTTCTTCTTCTTCCTTGACCTCCTCCCTAGATGGGAGAAGGGTTTCCCCTCTGGTCCTTGGCTCCCATGGGTTGGGAGGGCGAGAGCCCCTCCAAGATTGGATCTATCTCTGCTTCGCATTCTCGATTCTACCCCTTCACCGCTTTCTTAAATATCCGGAGATCCAGAATCCGATTGGGGTGAATCTTTCACCAGATCTTTCTCATAAAATTAGCTTTTCTTGCGCTAAAAGAAGAGCGCCAATCGCTTTACGGGTGGCCCACGAGAGCCCAGGTCGCGCCTGCCTCCCCGGGTGCGGCCCCTGTCTCGTGTCCACCATGACATCGCTTGCTGATTTTACTTCCCAAAAATCATAAATATTCCAAAAAATCTCGTCTGCTTTTATCCCGCTTGGACTCCGCTTGATATTGGGTTTCTGCAGAATAAAAAACATGCAATGCATGTGAACTGCACGGGCATTGGATCAATATGTTAGTCCCAAAAATAGTATAAAAAGTTGCCAAAAGTATATAAAAGTTGAATAATATTGGCATGGAACAATCAAAATTATAGATACGACGGAGACGATCACCGCCCTTGCTTGCCGCGCGCTTCAGACAGCCGCCGCCGCCGCCCAGCAGAGTCGCCACCGCCTCGCCTCACACAGCTCTCGCGGAGTTGCGAAGCCACCGAGCTCATTGCCGTCGCCGCACCGCACCGCCCCGCCTCGACCGCCGACGCCGCTTTCGCTCGCCTCGTCGCGTCAGGCCTCCCGTGCTTTTCGCGCGCCCCGACGATCGAGCCGCGCTCGACCGAGCCGAGCCGCTGCCTCCGTCCCGCGTCGTCGGACTTCGCTACCGCCGCCTCGGTAACTCCCCACCCTCTCTTGTCCGTTAGATCTAGGATCAACGGTAGGATTCGATCGCGTTTTTATTTTTTTTATTCAAAACGTTTTGGTTTAATTAGTGCATGTTCGTTAGTTTAGGCTCTAGAGCGAACGAATTTTGTTTGTTAGCATTCGGTAGCAAACGTTCCGTAAATAGATTTTTTTCGTTTTATTTTTTCTGTGAGGGACCCGTTTGTGATTAGTTTATTCACATATTAGTCCCTGTTCTTAAAACGGTCACAACTTTTTACTCGTCTATCCAAATCCAACGAAACCAATGCTCACTTTTTTGTTATGATCTCATCTATCCAGGTAAACAACTTAAACATGTTTTTGAAAGTTTTAAAAATTGAATTCAAACATATTTGTATTTGAACTTTGTTTGATCGTAACTTGAGTTTTATAACTCCGATTTAGTTGATTCTTTTTGCAAATCTAAGCTCTTGATCTAAACTTTCTGATAAGGCCAAATTCACTCAATTTTGGTACTGTTAGAAATTGTTTTCTGTTGCAAAAGTTAATAGCTTGTTTTCGAAGTTTTCCGAGATCTTTTCTTTGAATTTTATGCTTGAGTGTTTATGTATGCAATTGTTTGCTTACGATAGACTGGACGGAGTGTGACGAATAGAACTATCAGGAGTTATGAGTGCGAACCATCTTCATCAACAGTACAAGGCTAGTTCACACTTTGATCATATTTTTCATACCCAGTTTTTATGCATTAGTTTCAACCCTCAAACATTGCATGAGTAGGTTTGATAACATGTGGGTACTGGGAAGTAGTTGATGAGGTAGGAACCTATTGTCTTATATTCAAACCCTTGGGTGTTACTACGTTATGCTTATACTACTATGATATGCTCGTAGACGTGGTTTGGTTTAGGAGAATTCATGAAAGGTGTGAGAGATATTGTTAATTAAGGGTTTAACGTAAGGTGG
This sequence comes from Aegilops speltoides, assembly GCA_021437245.1. Taxonomy (NCBI): domain Eukaryota; kingdom Viridiplantae; phylum Streptophyta; class Magnoliopsida; order Poales; family Poaceae; genus Aegilops; species Aegilops speltoides. The sequence continues at coordinate 232,102,512 of CM038141.1, forward strand.
CTACTTTAATACACATCTGGGTGGATTGGTTAGGGCACCCTCGAGCACCCAGTGGTTTGCCCGGCACTGGAGAACCCAAGTGTTTGCCAAGGATCCCGGAGTACCCGTGTGATCACCCTATGGAATGCCACCCAGGCTCAAAGGGATCATAAGATTATTCATGATATAAACTTCTGTGTGCAGCCACAAGCTATTATGGGCTATGGCATAGTTGAGTAAGTTGTGTGAGCTCTTGAAGAGGTGGACTAGCAGATGTAGGGGGATTGTAGGTGTACTGGTCTGCCTGTCGTAGAGAGTAAATGCTTCTGAAAGACTATGTCTCAATCATCCATTTCTCAAACATCATGCAGTGCGAGAAATACAACGGAGGATATCGAGTCTTGTGGGGAAAAGTGTGCAAACCTCTGCAGAGTGTACAAAATAATCATGATTAGCCGTGTCCCCGGTTATGGACATCTTGAGTATCTGGTACTTGAATTATTGATTTGATCTCAACACTTTACTTAATTAATTTGTTGGGTTATAACTATTATTTGGGATTGAGTTGGAGGAACCTTCTCAATAATTTTCAACCAACTTGGTAGTTAAATAAAATATATTGCTTTGTTGTAGGAAAAAATTGGCTTTATGCAAAACTAAACTTAGAGCCTCCTCCAGCCAAATATGCATGTAGTGATAGCTATTATTCATCATTATCCTATGGTGTGAATTTGCCAGTACATTCAATGTACTGACCTACATGGCTGCAACGTCTCATGTTGCAGGAATCTTACGACGAGTAAGTGATACGTTAGGGTTACGATTTCTACACTCAACTTTGTCGTTGGTGTTGATGGGAATCCACAACCTTGTTGTTTCTTCCGCTTTATGGATTGAGGTAATAGTATTTATGTTACTTCATACATGTGATTTACCTCTGTTATAAATCCTCGAGTATTGTGTGTGTCAGCATAACGATCCAGGGATGACACTTAAGCACAGAGACTTGATCGTCTGAGGTCGGGTCGCTACACGTACTTCATAATTAACCTAGCCCAATTATGCTCAAACTCGTCTGGACTGAAGCTGAAGTCAACACACTAGTTGAAATTGTAATAGCCTGGCTTATTAGGGATGATAGACTACTCATATCAATAAGGAATTCCTTCTTTTCCGGGAGCCCATTCGACGTAACTCCAAAGTTAAGCGTGCTCAGCTTGGAGTAGTCTCAGATGGGTGACCAATCGAAGTTGCTCCCGGATGCGCATGAGTGAGGACAAAGTCGCAGAAAAGACTAGTATTGATCTGTGGGGCCGCCTAGATCCGCCAGAGTAACGACCACCGGCGGGTGTGTCCGGCGTTATAAGTTGGTATCGAGCCGACCCTCGCGGTTACACGGATGGTTGCGACAGTGCGCGGTCATGTTGTTCATGACGTTTGTGACCCGTCGTGGCACACGGCATGGCACATGTACCGGACCGATGCACGACGGTTGTGCCAAGAGGGAACGTTTCGTGGCCCGACGAGGACGCGGTTCCTCTAAGTGGGGTGTATGTAATAGCTCGGCTTATTAGGGATGATAGACTACTCATATCAATAAGGAATTCTTCTTTCCGGAGCCCATTCGACGTAACTCCAAAGTTAAGCGTGCTCAGCTTGGAGTAGTCTCAGATGGGTGACCGACCGAAGTTGCTCCGGATGCGCATGAGTGAGGACAAAGTGCGCAGAAAAGACTAGTATTGATCTGTGGGGCCAGTCTAGATCCCGCCAGGAGTAACGACCACCGGCGGGTGTGTCCGGGGCGTTACAGAAATCATCATGCAGGCCTGGATTCCGGCATAGCGATGCACAGTGGTTGGAAATATGCTCTCTATTGACTGCTTCATCACACCATCCTGATCAGTTATGAAGTTATCAGGAGGTTTGCCATCCATAGCCTCTAGGGATGCTTGGAAGACCCAATCAAAGCTCGATGCCGACTCCTGCCTCACAAACGCGCAACCCAACATGAAAGATTGGCCATGTCGGTTTATTACGATGAAGGGCGCGAACGGCATATTATACATGATGGTCATGTAGGTGGTGTCAAACGATATGCATTCGTGGTACGCCTCCGCATAAGCTTTTCGAGCCAAGTCACCCACCCAAAATATGTTCACAACTCTGTCTTCTTCATCATTTTTTACCTTATAGACTAAGTCTGCATCGGTTTTCTGTATATCCTTGAAGTGCGCGATTGTCTCAATCATGTAACCCTCCTTTGTGTCATCTCTATGGAAACATGTACACAGATTTGTTATTGCCTTTGGTCCGAACGACACCATGATCTCAGATCCATAGATCTCTGCCATTATATGCATCATACGTCCTGCATAATACAAAAAGAAACAATATATCTTTTTTTAGTCGCACGAATGCACACATCCAGCTGCATAGTAATAGGACATGTGTTGGCACAGAAGATAATTGCAGGAAATGGACACCTAGCTGCACCTTTAAAAACACTTGCACTTTGCACACAGGACATTGTGTAGTTGCATAGTGAAGGTAATCTAGTTGCACAACAAGCACCAAAGTGATATAGAAACAACATGGGAAGTTGGACACTAGTTGCACACTTAAGACATTTTAGTTACACATGAGTACCGTAACAATTGCACACTGGATTGCCTAGAGGGAAACTTAATTCTGTAAGGGATATAGAAACACACATGTAGTCAAGTTGTAGTTATACAAAATGCGCAAAAGCTCCTTTTCATCAGGAGAGATGCCTTGGTGGGATCTCAAGTATTTGGACAATGAAGGTTTGTTCACCAGAGGATGATTGTGGTCACGAACAAAGTGCATCACCTCCCATCACCCATCTAGCAGCTTCACCAACATTTTTGCCTTGCATTGAGTCTGCTTTATTGTCTTGCATTTCCGTTTCTTATTTTTCTTACTAGGACCAGCCTCCTCTTCAAGAAATATTGGAGGTTCATCTTCCATTTCCTCATTAGTGTCAATAGGTTTATCCACCTGTAATAAAAAAAATTCATCGAGTTAGCAAATCAGAATTTTTTTTTGTGGAAACAACTCCACAAAATACAATATGATGTTACTTGTTTGAATTCATATATCATAACATGCTTCTGTAAACATTGACCGCACGGAGAAACCAACTTCATCGTCAGGCAGATCAACCTCTTCTTCATTGTGGCCAATGGGCATGAGCGAATGGATGATGTCATGGACCCCGGGCAGATGCTCAACGCCTACACCAGCCCCATTCCCCGTCTCCAGGGCTAGCACACATCCACCAGAGCCAGCACCTATTGCGGCGCCATCTTTCCTTTCATCATGGTCGACATCCATGGCAAAACCTAACAGACCACATGATGTCAGCAACCTTATATACTCTCCCGAACAAGAACAACTAGCATGTGAGATGAATGATATTTGTGAATCAACAAGGCTGTCGACTGTACCATCAGTTCCTGATATACCAGGCGAGGAGCTACCACGGCAATCTTTAACAGCTACACCCCGGGAGACTCCTCCACCACCACCTGGAAAAAATAAATTCAGCCAATTCACTTGCCAAATAGATTTTTTTAATAATATGCTAATGCTTTTTTCCGGGCCTAATACACATACATTTAATTGCAGGCAACATGGCGACATGTGCATAACATCTGGGTACAGCTTGCACCCAAAGCAGAACTGCAATTTTTTCTTTTATACCCCAACCTTGTTGAACATGTCCTCTAGTATTGAACTCCTATTTTGCTTCAGCCATTTCAGTTGCAACCCTTTAGTTACTGCATCCATCATCATTCACATAACAACATCTTGTATAACCAACATGATGTCATAAACCCGTTGCAATTACCAGGCAAATAAGTTACCAAACTAGTAGACCAATTAAGCAGAAGTTACATCACCATTCCCCCCTGTTCTGCAATGACAACATCTTGATCCGCCTTCTTGTTAATCTGGGCGTCGCATTGCTCAATCACCTCTTTGTTGTCCCCCTCACTCACACTGAAATCGGTCACGCCCCCATGTCCTGCATGAATAATTGCTCGCCGTAGGGCGGACCACTACTCGGCCCCTCACCACGCTCGCCATCCTGCCACTGTTCCCCGCTTCTTCCATCCCCATCTAGATCTGCCTCCGGATTCATCCATCGCCCGCACACCACCACCGACCATGTCCATTAGAATGGCTACGCTGCACACCTGTTCGCGAAAATGGGTGGTGAGGGAGTCCTGGACTAGGGGGTGTCCGGACAGCCGGACTATCATCATCGGCCGGACTCCAAGACTATGTAGATACAAGATTGAAGACTTCGTCCCGTGTCCGGATGGGACTTTCCTTGGCGTGGAAGGCAAGCTTGGCGATACAGATATGTAGATCTCCTACCATTGTAACCGACTCTGTGTAACCCTAGCCCTCTCCGGTGTCTATATAAACCGGAGGGGTTTTAGTCCGTAGGACGAACATCCATTACAACAATCATACCATAGGCTAGCTTCTAGGGTTTGGCCTCCTTGATCTCGTGGTAGATCCACTCTTGTATTACCCATATCATCAATATCAATCAAGCAGGAGTAGGGTTTTACCTCCATCGAGAGGGCCCGAACCTGGGTAAAAACATTGTGTCCCTTGTCTCCTGTTACCATCCGCCTATACGCACAGTTCGGGACCCCCTACCCGAGATCCGCCGGTTTTGACACCGACATTGGTGCTTTCATTGAGAGTTCCTCTGTGTCATCACCGATAGGCTTGATGGCTTCTTCAATTAACAACAACGCAGTCCAGGGTGAGACTTTTATCCCCGGACAGATCTTTGTATTCGACGGCCTTGCACTGCGGGCCAATTCGCTTGGTCGTCTGGAGCAGATCGAAAGCTACGCCCTTGGCCATCAGGTCAGGTTTGGAAGCCTAAACTTCACGGCTGACATCCGCGGAGACTTGATCTTCGATGGATTCGAGCCACAGCCGAGCATGCCATGTTGTCATGATGGGCATGATTTAGCTCTGCCACCGGACAATACCCTAGAGGCCGCACATGGGTCCGCTCCGACCCCTAGTTCGGAGCCGACCGTGCAGATCGAGGACAGGTGGCTGGACACCACCTCGGGAGCTGCAATCTCTACGGCGATGGAGCCGAATACTAACCTTGTCCTTTGCAAAGCTCGTGACTCCGAGGTGCCGGACTCCTTGCCGGACTCCGAACCTCCTACACCCCTGCTAATCGAATCCGATTGGGCGCCGATCATGCAGTTCACCGCTGTGGACATCTTTCAGCACTCACCCTTTGGCGACATCCTGAATTCGCTAAAGTATCTCTCGTTATCGAGAGCCTCGCCGGATGCGGTCGTCGATGGTTGGGATGTGGACGACGAAGAAATTCAAAGCCCACCCACCACCCACTTTGTAGCCACTGTCAACGATCTAACCGACATGCTAGACTACGACTCCGAAGACATCGATGGTATGGACGACGACACCGGAGACGACCAAGAACCAGCGCCTACCGAGCACTGGAAGGCCACCTCAACTCATGATGTATATATGGTGGACACCCCAAAAGGGAGCGATAACGAGGAACAACGGGACGCGGCGAAGGATAATTCCCAAGAAAAACAACCAAAACGGCGACGCAAGCGCCGCCCCAAGTCCCGCCTCGATAACAACAACACTCATAACGACCCAGCCACAGAGCAGGGTAAACCAGTGGGCAACCAACATGCAACCAAGCAGCCATCCGAACAAGATGAATCAGATAATCAACTCATCCTCGGTGAAAACAACAGTCTAGACGATCTCACGTCGGACACACCACCGGAGCACAAGAACCTTCAAAAAAGGCTTGTCGCCACTGCAAGAAGTTTGAAAAAGGAGAAGCGGAAGCTCAAAACAGCGGAAGACATACTCAGAATGAGGTGGAGCAAAGTACTCAAGACCGTGGACAAATATGGCAATAGCCACCAAACAAAGAGCTACCCAAAGCGTAAGCTGCTGCCCGAATTCGACGAGGAGGCCGTAGAGCCCCCACAATCAAAACGCAAAGAGGCCGCCTGGCCGGATAGACGACCAGATGACAGGCCAAGAGCGGCAAGCGGCGCCGCACATAAGCCGGCACATGACACACATAAATATCCTCGCAAAACGGATGGCCCGGTCAGGTCCATTTATGGGCCAAAGAGGAGGGCCCCAGGAAGCAACACAACACGCCGCGTGTTCGAAGATAACGGCACACCTAAATACAGGGGCGCCGCACACCCACTATGTTTCACCGATGAGGTGTTGGATCATGAAGTTCTAGCGGGGTTTAAACCCGTAAACATAGAGGCATACGACGAAACAACAGAACCCGGAGTCTGGATCGAGGATTACATCCTGCACATACATATGGCTAGAGGAGACGATCTCCACGCCATAAAATACCTACCCCTCAAGCTCAAAGGGCCAGCTCGGCATTGGCTCAAAAGCCTCCCAGAAAATACCATTGGAAGCTGGGAAGAGCTCGAGGACGCGTTTAGAGCAAATTTTCAAGGGACTTATGTCCGCCCTCCGGATGCAGATGATTTAAGTCACATAACTCAACAGCCCGGAGAGTCAGCGCACAAATTCTGGAACAGGTTCCTCACAAAAAAGAACCAAATAGTTGATTGTCCGGACGCCGAAGCCTTAGCAGCTTTTAAACATAATGTCCGAGACGAATGGCTCGCCAGACACCTCGGCCAAGAGAAGCCGAGAACAATGGCCGCGCTAACAAGACACATGACCCACTTTTGCGCGGGAGAAGATAGCTGGCTAGCAAGATGCAGCACCAGCGACCCGAGTACATCCGAGATCAGAGATGGAAACGGAAAATCACGGCGTAGAAAAGACCAGCGCCGAAATAAAGAAAAGAGCCCAAAGAACACAGCGGTCAACGCCAGATTCAAAAGCTCGCGGTCGAATAACAAAACGCTGCCTCTTAAGGACAACAGTGACGAGCTATCTAACCTAAACAAAATCTTGGATCGGATATGTCAAATCCATAGTACCCCCGGGAAGCCTGCGAACCACATCCATCGAGATTGTTGGGTCTTCAAATAGTCCGGCCGACTCAACGCCGAACACAAGGGGCTCGACGCGCCGAGCGAGGATGACGACGAACCCCACCAGCAGAGTGCCGGAAAACAAAAGACTTTCCCACAAGAAGTCAAAACAGTAAACTCACTTCATGTGATACTACGGAACAATAGTGCGGCACCCGCTGAAGCACGGTCGCACGGTCCACCCCAAATGAACCCCGAGATTGGATGTCAAAACCAATTACTTTCGACCACCGACTATTCCGAAGCGCTCAAATGCGGATGGATTGCTCGTATTGATCCTATAATCGACGGACTACAATTTACACAAGTCCTAATGGATGGCGGCAGCGATTTAAACCTGCTATATCCGGACACAATCCGCAAGTTGGGGATAGACCCTACTAAAATTCGCCATAGCCGCACTTCCTTCAAAGGAGTGACGCCAGGCCCTTACGCCAAGTGCACGGGCTCCTTACTACTAGAAGTTGTGTTCGGATCACTCGACAACTTCCGTCGCAAAAAGCTAATCTTCCATGTCGCCCCATTCAAAAGTAGCCATCAAGCACTATTGGGACGCGAAGCTTTCGCCCGCTTTAACGCAATACCGCACTACGCATCTCTTACACTTAAAATGCCCGGTCCACGCGGCATCATCTCATTAAAAGGTCGTTCAAGACCCCGGACACGGCTAGGCGAGTCCGGCATAAATAAACTAGGGGCTCCCTAGCCGCACACCCCTTCACAAGGGGCTGTGCGTATGAGCAATCAAGAGCCAATAAAAGCTCAATTTTATTCATTCATTCATACTTTGCTTTCAATAAATTTTTTGCATGATTTCTTTTCAAACTAAGTTCCTCTCTTTTACAGATGAACAGCGTGTACACCCGTCCAGGATACGGCACAATGGAGACACAGGCGCAGACGTGCAGCAGGGACCCGTGGCAAGGATTCTTTTGATTAAGACCCTGTAAACCTTTTCATTGTCTCTTGTTGATTCACATCCACCGGTTTTTCACCATAACCGACGAGGAGATCGGGCGTTTTGGCATCGGCCGCGTCGAAATTTTCGCCTGCACGGACACCAGGGTTTAGGGCATTGATCCGCCCGTTATCATAAAGACCGAATACCTTAGGGAGTGTTCGGCGCCTCGGTTAGGCCTTATATGCATCAGCTCAATCATGTCTTTGGTCAAATGTTGGGTTTGCCCGGCTCTCGTGTTTTGCTGCCTTACGCTCAGATCATCGGCTAACGCGCACCGGAGAACTACTACGATTGTGCCCGGTTCGCCGCGGCGAGCACCTCAAGAGAGAAAGCCGAAAACCGATCGTCATGATATAGCGAGAGACCGGTCAACCACTCAATCGACTACCGAATGTTTAGAATTCCTCCGCTTTGACGAAGGACCGCTTTCGGTCAGTACATACACGCCCGAATTCAAGAGCGCGGTGCCCCTAGGGGCTATGTCATAGCCCCACCTTCAACTCCTATGGCTAAGTGAAAGTGATAAAGCATTATAGTCCGGTTGCCTCGCTTGCTACGCTACCACCTCCTTCACAGACCAAGACGTTGGATTAAGTGTGAAAATGTGCTACTTTTAAACACCCCGCACTATGTGCGTGGGAAATGGGTCAAGACTGCCATCTTTCGTGTTATACACAAGTATACATTAACGGCCGCACAGGAGATATTTCAATACTTGAATGCACAAGTATAAAAAGCGCTTATATTATAAATATCGTTTTACAAAACATAAAGATCATTTGAACATGACATTTTTTGAGCACTTTGACTCAATTACACGAGCACCACGCAGAACTTCCCCAAAATAGTGCTCGGCGGGTAACCGGCTCTCGTCCGAACCCCGGGTTGCAACAGCGGTGGCATCCATCTCCGTCCAGTATGTCTTCACACGGGCAAGGGCCATCCGTGCACCCTCTATGCAGGCCGACCGCTTCATTGCCTTGATATGCGGCACCGCCCTAAAGAATTGCTGCAATAAGCCAAAATAACTCTTCGGCTTGGGCCTATCCGACCAGACATGAGCCACGATATCCGTCATGGCAAGTCCGGACAATCTATTCAGCTCAGCCCACTCAGCCAACCGATCGGTCAGCGGAAGTGAACGCTCCAGACTGTGGAATTGAGACCAAAAAAGCTCTTCCGTCTCGTGATCCTTTTGACTTGGAAGTGCACAACAAGATCTCGCCGACTCGCCGCTAAATCCATATAAGGATCCTCCGCACCCACAACCGCCTAGCTGAGCATACTGGATCTGTGAACCTCCCCGCAGCGTAAAAGGCTTGCCACCGCAATATCTCCTACCGACGCAGCTCCTCCTTTATAGCCCTCATTGCGTAACGGCATCCTTGGCTTCGGCGGTGACCTTCTTTAGGCTTTCTTGCTCCGCCGCATTCTTTTCAAGAACCTCATAGCGTTGGTAACATCTTTCACTTCACGGCCATTTTGGCCATCTCCTCCTCGCTTCGGCAAAGGAGCAGCCCTTTCGCTTCTAGCTCTTCGCCGCCTTCGAGGCAGCCAGATCACCTCCTCTGGCCTGCTCCTTGGCTCGAGCAAGCTCGCTCAAGGTCCTCCACAGCAGCGGCACCATCTCGCATCAAACACACATGTGGTAAGGAGTGAGCTTCGGCTCCCTTACTAGGTGACCACGGAGAAACAACCTACCTTGTGACTCGTCAAGTCGCTTATTGACCAGCGCGATATCCGCATCCGCAATGTCGAGTTGCCGCTTTAGTTTGGCAACTCCATCAGTCCTGCCGGCCACCCGACCATCCGCCACCTGCATAGGAAAGGCAAAAATTAATACCTGCGATTTTGATCCTCGACGCCGTCGCTTTTGAAGATACCGAGTCTCGTGGGCTACTATCTATACTGGCGCACCTTATGTGTAAAACTGTCAGAAGGTATGTCATTTTTACGTACCTCAAACCCCGCCAACAAACTTCTGACGGCATCATGCAACCCGCCTTCGGCGGACGAAATTCTTCCAATCACCATACTCATCAATGTACGGTGACCTTCTGAGATAGACGCCCGAACTACAAGGTAAAAACTTCGGTTATCCTCAGAAGCAAAAATAGGGATGTCTCTTATTACATAACCCCCTTTTTCCACTTACACTCATTTGGAGGGCTGATTCCTTAGGGAGATAGTGCGGCCGGGCCTCCCTGACGCAGGACCCTCTGGTGAAGATCTCTTCCCCGCCGAGGCCTTGGCCTCCGGGTTTCGAAGCGGTCCTCTTCTCTCCTTGGAAGGAGGGATTCTCGATCCCCTTTCTCAAAAGCCTCCTTGGTAGAGGTGGTAGTTCCTCTGTTTTCCCTTCGCCTTCCTCAAGGCGCAACCTCCAAAGATCTCGACCAAGACGGATCCGCGCGGTCTCCGGGGGGGGCCGACTCAGACGGGTCGGTTTATGCTTACCCACTCCTATTCAAGGGACGATTGGTTAAAAAGCAAATTCAAGAAGGCGCAAACAAACGGTGTGTATGGACAAAAGGTTACTTACCTGAGCATCCGGGCGGTTGCAGCTTAGGCCGACATCCTCGGTCAATTCCGGAAACACTTCTTGTGATCCGAAGAATGATTTATACATCTCCACGGGTGTCGTACCCATAAAGTGTTGAAGAGCTCATGGCCCCTCTAGATTGAACTCCCACAGACAGAGGGGGCGACGCTTGCAGGGCAGGAGACGCCAAATCAGCATAACCTGCATCACTACGACCAGATTGATCTCCCTCTCTTGGAGGTCTCGAATCCGCCCTGCAATAGGGGTACGCCCTTTGACGGCCCCAGTTGAGCCCTTGGTCGACCCATGACATCAGCCGCTGTGGAGGGCCCGAGCGGAAGATGGGCGGCGGCTTCTGCCTGCTGTCCTTGGGAGTGGTTATGTAGAACCACTCATGTTGCCACAAGCCGAGCTTCTCCTGGAAAGAGCCCTCGGGCCATGGAGCATCGGCCCTCCTACTTACAGCCGCCCCGCCGCACTCTGCTTGACGCCCCTCGATCATCTTCGGCTCCACATTGAAGGTTTTGAGCCACAAGCCGAAGTGAGGGGTAGTGCGGAGGAAGGCTTCGCAGACGACAATGAATGATGAGATATAGAGGATGGACTCCGGAGCCAAGTCGTGGAATTCCAACCCATAGTAAAACATGAGCCCTCTCACAAAAGGATCCATCGGGAAGCCTAAACCTCGGCGGAGGTGGGACACAAACACGACGCTTTTGCCGGGCTCGGGAGTGGGAATGACTTGCCCTTTGGCGGGCAACCTATGCGAAATCTCGTAAGTCAGGTACTTTGCTTCTCTCAGCTTTTGCACGTCCTCTTCCGTGATGGAGGAGGGCATCCACCGGCCCTGTAGGTCGGAGCCGGACATCGTTGAAGGTCCGAGACGCTCGAATCTGAGGCTCTGGGTGTTGGAACTCGGGGCGAGGGGCAGATTCCATTGAGGATTGAAGAAAAGAAACGAGTCTTGGTCCCATTATAAAGAGGGAGAATACCAAGAGCCGTCCCCGTGACCGTTTGGGACTCGCCTTCGATAGAGGGGGCGTGGCAACGGGTGCGGTTGGGTTACCCACGTCCGTATTGATGGGAATCCCGGAATAAGGGGAACACGATCTCTGCTTCGACAAGACGTGCCAAGGAAACCGCTTCGCTAAACGCGCTGAGGTGGTATAGTAGAAACAATTCAAGTAAAGGCTTGGCAGTGGTGTGACGTCACGCCACAAAATACGTCAGCAGATTGAGCTTGTGTATATATTATTTTATCTACGGTAGTATGTGGAATTTATTTTGCAGAGCCGGACACTATCCTGGTGTTCACAATCTTCTATGAATCAATTCGGAGGAGGAACCCGCCTTGCAATGCCGAACAATATGTGCGCCGGACTCATCGTCATTGAAGCTTGGTTCAGGGGCTACTGAGGGAGTCCTGGACTAGGGGGTGTCCGGACAGCCGGACTATCATCATCGGCCGGACTCCAAGACTATGAAGATACAAGATTGAAGACTTTGTCCCGTGTCCAGATGGGACTTTCCTTGGCGTGGAAGGCAAGCTTGGCGATACGTATATGTAGATCTCCTACCATTGTAACCGACTCTGTGTAACCCTAGCCCTCTCCAAAGGTCTATATAAACCGGAGGGTTTTAGTCCGTGAGGACTAACATCCATTACAACAATCATACCATAGGCTAGCTTATAGGGTTTAGCCTCCTTGATCTCGTGGTAGATCCACTCTTGTACTATCCATATCATCAATATCAATCAAGCAGGAGTAGGGTTTTACCTCCATCGAGAGGGCCCGAACCTGGATAAAAACATCGTGTCCCTTGTCTCCTGTTATCATCCGCCTAGACGCACAGTTCGAGACCCCCTACCCGAGATCCGCCGGTTTTGACACCGACAGGTGGCCTTGAGACAATTTTGCGAGCACAAATCAGGCGATTACAGAAGGGATCCAACAAAGAAAGTAAACACATCAAGAAAATAAATCATCATTTTACCTGTCCACTGGGGGCACGGGGAAGTTCGTCACCATTGGGAAGCTACACCGGTCACTACACCGGCCAGACCCCTGCCGCCCTTGCCGCCTCATCGGGGAAGATTGGCAACCTACGAGCATTGAACCACCCTCTCTAAGCTTAGAACTGAATGCTCGATAGTAAATCGGAAGAAAGAACAATTCTTTTCCAGGTAGTGCTCTTCTTACCTGTCTACCGAGGAGATGGGAAATCCATAGACATGCGCCGCCGCAAATCGGAGAACCACGCCGCCGCCGCCCACCCAACTCAAATTTCACCCCCTCGGCTCGATCCCATTTGCCCCAAAACAGAGGCCGAAACTTGTGGACGAGGATGCATTCATTCCAAAGATCGACGACAAGATCAACAGATGCGAGTACACTACAAGCAGTCGAAGCGAGAAACGGCTCATACCGACCGCCGTTAACGGCGTATCCACGGGGCCAGGCCGGCCATTGTCTGACGCTATACGTACAGGCCCCACGCTTGTGCATTCCATCATATTATGTACCTGTATTTCGATTTGAATAATGTCTGGCACACATCCACAGCGCAAACGCACGACCCAGATTCCAGGTTCATTTGGACCCGGGAGCCAAAGCGCCCCTCCCCAACCTCTCACTCTTCTACACCTCAAAAAAAAAAACAACTCTCCCTCTTCCTTCCGGGAGAAACCATGTCGAAACCGCCACCGCCACCGCCGACGCCGCCCGCCTCCGAGGCCTCATCTTCTGTTGCTGCGGCCGCTCCTCGCTCCCTTCCTCCAACGCTCCTCCTCCCTCCTTCATCCAGCGGGAACCGAGGCGCGCGCGGCGCGGGGAGCAGGAAGGGCAAGGCGCCGGTTGGTTCAGCGGCCGGCGCGCAGGGAGGGGGACACCAGCACGAGCCGCTAGTGGAGGCGGTGAGGTTGGTTGGGAGGGACGTGGACCCGGGGGTCGCCGGCGCTGACATCCTGGAGCTGGCGATGGCCAAGGGGCCCATGTTCTCGTGGCTGAGGTACTGGCCGGAAGAGGGCTATCCCGAGGAGGGCCGACCTTATTGAAGCCCATCTTGGCTGTTAGGTATATACTATATTGCAATTTTATTATGCGTCAGTGTTGGGGCCTTTTCCCCTGATCGATCCAGTCCAGGAGTTGATCATCTCCCGTGCCGCTAATTATCATACTGCCAATGACTATCCTGTGCACCTATGTAGTTCAAAATGTGCTTAAGTTTACTACAGACAATGATCCAATGATCTCTTCAGTGTGAGTTTATCCTCACTCGGTGTCTGAAATGATATGTGGTGGTGCGAAATGGATCATGTCTTGCCAAATTGGCCAATTTGAGTTATAGCCTTGCTAACTCTTTTTGGTTGTGTATGGGCATATATATGAGCGCTTGCGTTGTACTGTGTTGAAAAAAACTCTTTTTGGTTGGTGAGGTTAAGCTAATATTCATATCTTGACTGATAACTGTTCACTTTCCCACCCAAAATAGTGCCGTTTGATTTAAGCTGTGCAACGTACTGAGCTAATTTAATGATCCACTAACACTGATGCTTCTGATTACAAGTTTTAAATTATTTAACTTGATCTCCGTTTCTTAGTTTGATTCAAACTGCATGTTTTGATTGTGAGTGGTGCTAGCTGAGGAAATTCAGTGAGACTAAGATGAGTTATTGTATAATTATCGCTGAAATATACGAAACCAAAGCTATATATTAAATTTAAAGAAGATGTGGAGACATATTTTCTCAGAAGCCCAAGTATAGCCACACAACAATCATTCAATACATCCACTTTAGTCCCCATGCTCCATTTTCTATATATTTAGGCACTTATCTACGGACATCTAAGGACTAGCTGATACATTATCTCTATCTCTACCTAATAATAAAGCACCGTGGGTTTCTGGTCGTACGTCGTCGCTGGCAATTTGCGAAAAAGCCCCTCGGTTTATAAAAAATCAATCCGCAGTCCCTGTTTTAGTGTGGGTCTCTATATAACGTTTCAATTTTGCAAAAAAACACCCTGTACTCATTTGAATTTCACTCGCTGTCCTCCCGTCGTCTTATCCATTCCTCCTGCGGCAACGGCGGCGGCTACGCCCATTCCGTCGTGCGCCGGTGACGACCGCCGCCGTGCCTCGCGCGGGAGGATCGAGGGCGCTCGCCAGGAGGTTGGAATACGTTCGCCGGGGCGAGTGCTGCGGAGACGGCGTGGCGAGCCGGGGCAGTGACGGTTGTTGACCGGCCGTGAGCAGTGGTGTTGGTCGAGGAGGAAGAGGCAGCCAAGTCAATGAGGCACTGGCGTCGGCCGTCGAATTGCCGGCCGGAGCAGAGGACGACAGCTCCCGCCCTCGCTGTTGTCGCAGCGTCAGCAAGTCTTCGCCTCCGTCCGCGCCTTCAGCTTCGCCTCCGCCAAGATCTCGCAGGCGCCAACGCGCGGAGACCGCCTCTGCCTGCCGCGCGCGCCTTTGCTCAGCCCTATAATTTGGTATATAGAACGTCAGTCCAGTGAGGAAAACAGAGATGCATATGGGATAGAGTGAATGCAAAGAGTAGTCCCGTTCACCGTCGCTCCCACGAGCCACGACTTGCTTGCCCACGCGAGCGAGGCCGAGGGACGGCCAAGACGGTCGACGGTCATCGTTGTCCTCACGCATGTAGATGAGGCAGTGGGGAGGGTGGCGGTGCCGGTCGCAGGGGAGGCCGAAGGGCGTGGACAAGCCAGATCTGGGGCGGAGGACGGACACCGGCGGCTTGGGGACATGGATCCAGAGGATCTAAGTGGCGGCTGGCAAACTCGGAGGCGGCGGTGGCGCGAAGATGTCCATGGTGGTTGTGGTGGCAGCAGCGGCGAGGCTCCTTGTGTGCTCCTGGTCATGGACAAGAGAAAAGAGAAAGAACTGGGAGGCAGGGGAGAGAGAAACGAGGGAGGAGGAGAGGCGCGCTGGAGCTCCGGTAGGGGCCAGCGTGCACAATGGATCGGGTGCTGAGAAAAGAAGTGAATCAGGGATGGGTAGAATAAAGGTGTGGGAAAGAGAGGAGAGGATGAGAGGACGGGGCTGAGAAGATAAGGTCGGAGGGAAGAGCGGTGGAGGGCCAAACGACACGCGTTGCCTACGCGTGAGACAACTGTTGCCCAAGCGCGGGCTGGAGACACCCATGGCTTGATTCTCGCCATGCAAACAACGAGATTAAAGAAAGAAGTTAACTAACTCAGGAGGGATTAGCTAGAAAAAGAATTTTTTAATGAGAAAGCTACAAAAGGATTAAATGCTTGGTTATCGCCGTTGCATGCATTTTGTTTGCTTCTCCGTATCTACATGCACAATTGCACACGATTGACGGGTTTGGTTCTACATTTCTTTTTCTTCTCGATGAAGTTGGATACATGCACAAGACTGATCGGTTTTGTTCTATATATTTTTCTTATTTTACTTTTTGATAAAAAAGTTCAATCCTTCATACCCGTTGTAACCCCATCTGTTTGTGTTGACATACTCATCCTGACTACATAGGTCAGGACACACACGGCGAAAACATGTATGTCTGGATATCGAATGAAATAAATAATCTCCGGGCACTACTGATTTTGGTTTATATGAGTGCATTTTATGTCAGACATTATAATTTTCGTGACTTTTTGTTGTTCACCCGTTGCAACGCACGGGCCCTTTTGCTAGTAAAATACAAACCATTTTACAAGCTTTTGTAGATATCTCACAAGTCACAAACTCACACAATAACGTTTCAAAAAAACAAACTCACACAATATTATCACGCGCTTAAAGGACCATTTTCTTATGTCAAACCAGGAGCCTGTAGGAATGACCTCACCAATTCAAATTCTTGTACACATGGGTTCAGTTCAGGCATTATGTGTGGACGACTGAAGAAATCCATTGCGAATCTGACTGGCAATGTCTGCAACAGCACCTGGGCCGTGCGGGAGGAAAACTGCAGAAGATTTGGATGAAGCACCGATCTCTTTCATGGTGTCAAAGTATTGAGTGAGCAGAACCAAGTCCATCACATCCTTAGCGGAAGTCCCAGGCACATTGCCAGAAAAGCCAAGCACACTGTCTCTGAGGCCATCAACTATTGCCTGACGCTGCCTTGCAATTCCAAGGCCAGAGAGATACTTAGCTTCAGCCTCTCCCTCAGCTCTCTTGATTTGAACGATCTTTTCTGCCTCTGCCTTTTCATTTGCCGCAACACGCATTCTTGCAGCTGAACAGCGTAATAAAAAGAAATGGTTATACATATACATCAAACTGCTTAGATAAAACATTAGGGTTTTAGATCAGCTATATCAACACCCTAATGTGAACTACTCCTAAGGTTTGTTAGCAA
This sequence comes from Aegilops speltoides, assembly GCA_021437245.1. NCBI lineage: Eukaryota > Viridiplantae > Streptophyta > Magnoliopsida > Poales > Poaceae > Aegilops > Aegilops speltoides. Next base: position 232,119,437 of record CM038141.1, read on the forward strand.
TACATACATGGAACACCTGCGTTGATGCTAGATTTTAGCAGTTCATACTCCAAACTAAGCTCTACTCAAGTAGGCAAATGCTTACCGGCATTAATTTCATTCATAGCCTTTTTAACCTTTTCATCTGGCTCTATATCAACAATTAGTGTCTGCACAATCTCATAGCCATAAGCAAACATAGCTTTCTCAAGCTCCTGCTCCACAGATTTTGCTATGTCATTCTTTTGCTCAAAAACATCATCCAGTTGTAGTTTGGGAATGCTTGCTCTGATAACTGCAAGATCATATACCCTTGTTAAGAATCACTTGGAGAAGATTTTTAGCATTTACATATAGAAAAATTTCTTCGATTCATGAGAATTTCCAGAAATTACTATATTTTAAGAGGATAATCCTTACCATCAAAGACATAAGATTGGATTTGAGATTTTGGGTTGCTCAGCTTATAATACGCATCATTTGCTTTGTCCTCCATTGCTCGGTATTGAATGGATGCAACAATTGTAACAAAAACGTTATCCTGTAAGAGGATGCATGGTGTCAGCAGAAAATAGATCGCATAAACTAATGTGATCTCTACAAGTTTGTGTGATGCATGGGGGTGTTTTGAATGGATAATTCAAGAAGTGAAATATAAGAGTACCTTTGTCTTTGTCTCGCAGCGAACATCCATTTGCCTAAGCCTAAGTGTAAGCTTACCACTGACACGGCTTCCGATAATCCATGGCACACAGTGACACCCCGGATCAAGCACATCCTCAAATTTCCCAAATCGTTCCTTTTTTTTTTGCGGTTCCTTGATGGCTACTGTTGACTGGTCCACTTGTACACAGCAGAGCAACTTGCCTATTGCTGCAACTAGTTTACCCATTCTTATCTCTGTCTTGAAACTGTGAAGGTATGAATCAATGTTACAACAGCTTTCAGATTAAAAAATAAATTCATTGCCAGTCACTTTTTGCAGGCAAATTATGTGTGTGCTGCAGCAGCACTATACAAGAAAATGGTGTACATAACTACATATAGGTAATCCTCCTGTATGAAATAGTGAAATCCATACAAGCTATGACTAACTGGCCAACAGATGACCGAATCATTAACTATCTGCTTAATAGGTTAACATATTGCTGGGTTTTCCGTTTATTTCCATAATAGGTTATCATATTTGCTGAATTATTCTTTGTATATTTTCAAATATAATAATTATAATTTGGTTCAGGAAGCTTTGTGATTTGCCGAAAGCTAACTTTAATATGCCAATATATTGAAAGTTACTCCGTATCTAAGAAATATGATGTTGTCACCAATTATTGTTGGTGGGCTGATTGCCTCAACTTCTTTTTCCTCTCGATTTAATTTCATCTCAGACGGTTTTTTCTTTACACTTGAAGGATGGATAAGTTATTGCATTATTTGCATTACAAGACAGCAACATAATCTCTTCCCCGCTAGGAACATAGAAGAAGTTAAAGGGAGGTAGTATAGTTGACTTACATTAACCTCTCTTCTGATCTTTGAGCACTGGCGCCACAACCACTGCTTAAGATTTGAGCTAACTGGTGAAGATAGTTCGGATTGTTGAAGAGGATATGGGATAACTGGATTTTGTCTTGAATTGTCTAGGAGCATGGGGAGTGCTTTTATACATGAGTAGTTGGGTCATATGTGCCCAGGTCAACGCCAGCATTTCTCTTTCGGAATCTGCACAGTAGCCTGGGAGAAACTTCTTAGGGTGGGTTTGGATTTTTGTTGTTTGAATCAGTTGCAGCCAACCAAACCCAATACCATGGCTGGTTATGCTAGTCTTGGCTAAATAAGCATTTAAATCTGTTGTCAACGTAGACCTGGCATTAATGCTAGCTGTCTTTCAAAGCTTGGTATCTTAAATGTTGGATTTACAGTCTTGAAAGGAATTTATTTATTCTCTCTCCAGGAAATCTGACTAAGATCTCATACCTCAAGAATTGTGTTCTTAGGATCTCAGGGTCACAAGCGAAGTTTTTTTCTTTTTCGAGTACTGAAACTTTCATTTTGGCTGGAGTGTTTAGCAATCTTTCTCTGTCAATTGTAGCTGTTGCCTTACAATGGCAACTACTATGTGTTTCAGTGGATCTTTCGAAAAACTGTGTTTAGTGCCAGTTTACTAATACAAGAGTCGACGTGAGTTGATTGAGTTAAATTTGTATATGTTACCACTGAAGGCCGGGCTTTTGGAGCCACTGGAAAATGCAGGAACTTTTTGGAGCCGTTAATCGTTCTTTTCATGTTTGCCCACCAATTTCCTGTGGAAGTTACGGAAAATCCTCCCCCGGTTGATGTCAAATAACTCGAAAAAAAGTAGCCGAGGTATTTGTTGATGGTATGGTAATGGTGAGAGGCAGATGTGGTTTATGTTCGAACTCCGCGTCACCTCCATTATTTGCTGTCTGTGACAACACAAACAGGGCAACTTGACAAGGGGTAAGGACTGACGTGCGTGACGAATCAAAATTATAATTGTTGACCTGCGATTGGAGCTTTGTATCGTACTACGCGTTTTGCTGGTTTGGCCGTTCAATGGTCGGAAATTCCCTAGCGGCGACCATTCCCCTAGGATCAAATAATGATCCACTAGTGGTTGTCGTGGAGGTGTGGCTTTGATCAGGATCAGGGTCAGGATTGTTTCAAAGCTTGCAACCTTAAGTGCTAGAGGCCCAACCTGAATGAAACTTGCTTTTATCTCTCTTCGAAACTTGATTATGAAAATGCTACTTGAAGACCAGTATTCCTTCATCTGAAAAGGAATCCTATGCTTGGAGTATCTTAAAGGATTGCTAATCTGATTCCCTATATCTATATGCCCGTGGACGCGTCCGTGCAGGAGCCCGCCCCGGCAACCACATGCCTCATGTGCAAAACATCTAATCCGTATAAAGCCATGAAATGTTGATTTCATACATAGTTCATACAAACTAATACTCCCTCCATCCCAAAATTTTGGTGCAACATCCGTACCTACACAAATCTAAGACAAAAATTTTGGGACGGGGGAGTTGATGGTTAGAAAACGAGCTACATTCGAAAAGAAGATTGCAAATTACGTACTATACTACTACTACTCGTCGGAGTAGAGCTTGATGACCCCCTTGCCGGAGTCGCCGGCCTCGTGGTCGTTGGCGGTGGGGGGAATCGAGGGCATCTCATTGTTGTCAGCGTCATCCGCGAAGAACTCCTCCCGCTCAACATTGCGGAGGCGGAAGCGGCCACGGTTCGCCGCCACACCTCCTCGAACTCGAGGGACTCAAGAATAGTGCAGTTCTCCGCGAAGAGGGTGTTGTCACGGACAAGCTCGACGAAGGAGGCAGCGCCCTTGCATTCGGCCTCGAACTGCGCCTCGGTTGCGAGGTGCTTTGCCTCCTCGGCTTAGGCGAGGAGGAACTGCTCCTCTGCCTCCTTCGTCGAGAGGAGGAGAATTTTGTCGCCCCCGCAGGCCACGGTGTCCACCACCTCAAACCCGGCGACATGATCAATCCCCACCTCATCCATGCTCGCCACCTCCTCCTCCTCCGACTCCTATGTCGCTTTCGTGCTCGATCCTTGCCTTCTGTGTTTCGCTCTTTGATCTTAGTTAACTCCTCTCTTGCTTTGCACACAGTTCTACTTTGTAGTTTGCCACGGTGGAGCCATTGTGATCGGAGGAGTCCTCGGCAGCTCCTTCGCTGAAGAGATGAAGGGCAAGGCGATGAAAGTGCTAGGGTATGCTCTCGGCTCAGCCAGTGTATCACAATGTCGATAGTTAGCTTCCTTTGGTGCCCTTTCGCTTGGCGCTGGGATGATTGAAGATGGTGGTGATGTTAGCATCGTCTGTTTCTCTTTGTTATCAAAGTTGCCAAGACATTGTTGAATGGCTTATAATTTGTTTATGATGCAATATCGATGAAGTGGATTGGTGCAACATGCAACATTGGTGCAACAAACACAAAGCTCACAACAACAATGGTCCTTCAGAAAATTAGAATGGCCTCCGTTGCGAGCTTAGCCCATCGCTCTGACGCGAGCATCTTTTAGTATGTGACCTTCTCGTAGACCACGACGGACGGCAAGATCGGAGCAGATGAGGATCCAATGCCGGCGTGGACGGAGTGGAAAAGGAGGAAATGAGGGCGGGTAGGGTTTGGCACTCACCGTCCGGCTTTAATAGTTGAGGCTTGGCTCCACGGGAGTGCGATGAATGTGGGCACCTAATAGGTGGCCTCCCTGGCGAACCAATGGGTTTTCCCATAGGTTTCGCCAATCATTTTAACGTGACGGATGCGTTCAGGTGGCCAAAATTGCGTGTCTCCCCCTTCCCCCTCCACACATACATATGAATTGAAAATGAGTTGCATCGGACAACCCAAAATATGAGTTTGGATGACAATTTTTTGTCCGACGAAATGTAAAGTCCAATTAGAGAACAGGATGGTATGCAAAAATGTGTTCCGCCGGTATTTATTCTTTAACTTTGTCATTGGACGGGAGAGTGTTCAGCGTTCCTTGTCTGCCATTAATACGTGTGTCATAAAATATACAAGAGTCCGATTGAGTTTCCTCGGTCAAGCTCTTTTTAAAGATAGCGACAACAACCGTGGAGCTGCATTCTTCTTCTTTTCCTCCCCTTATTTGCTCGTTAATTTCTTGTGAAAGGTACTGAAAGTTGTTTCCGTTTTCTGAAACACGCGTCAAATGTTTGTCATTTGTATTATAAGAGGGGGATGGATATTCTCTGTGGGTTGAGATAGTTGGCCATGGCAAAAGAAAGTATGGTTAACGTTCGAACTGAAACTAAAAGCCATGATATTCGCTGTCACCGTGTAAACGACAGATCCTTGCGCATCTCCGTGCGCGGAGAATTTTCGTATGGTGTGGAACACAACAATGGTAGCGACGGATAAGAACCGACGACGTTGCCATGGGCAAGCAATCGTTGCCCTATGTGCTGCACGTGTTTTGCTGTTAGAACAACTCCAAAGCGCGGACCCAAAGTGTCCGTGGGTGTCTGTTTGGATCGAAACAAACACAAAAATCGGGCCAATGCGACGATCCACGCGGACGCGTCTTCGCTTTTTGTCCGCCGCATGACTCATTTCAGGCCCAAATTTGGGCCGCGTTTGTGTCAGCACGGACACGAAACAGACACGCGTGACGCCCGCCTAGCCTTTCCCCTGGCCCGCCAATCGGCGCCACGGCCACCCCCATTTCACTCTCTTTCCAAAAAAAAAACGCCCGCTCGCTCGCGCTCCTGGCCGCTCGCCATGAACGACGTGCCAACCCTCGACGCCGTCGCCGGCCTCGCCTCCGCCAGAGGCAAGCCCCACGGCTCCCGAGAAAGAGGCCTTCGTTCGAAAAGATGCAGTATGACATGCTCAAGTTCGATGACGAGTGATCTATGGTGGAGAGCATCATCTTTTTTTTGTATGCCGGCAAGTGTGCCGGCATGACCACGGTGACGTGGTTGAACTCCTGCCCCTTTTTATGTACCGGCATGTGTGTCGGCTGCTGGCAAGTTTTTTTGGAGGCTCGCATGTATGTCGGCCGCTGGCATGGGGCCGGCATAAACTGGCGATGGCATGGCTGCTAGCATGATCTATGGTTGCGGTCTTTTTTAAATTCATATTGTTTTTTACGAGGACAAGAATTGGATCAGACGGCTGGCGCACAGCCAACCCAAAAGCAGAAGGGGGCGGACGAGTCGAACAAACAAAACACGCGTTCGTTTGGGTCAGCGCATTAGAGTTGCTCTTAGGTCCAAGTCCAATGGGTAATTGCTGGACCCACGAGAAACTAGCGGCGGATGCGTCGTTCCTCGCCTTTTCACCTCGGTAGTTGTTCAGCTGCCATTGTCCTTGGTTGATATTAATTGTTGAACGATGGATACCTCGACGGCAAGACACCCTGTTGCTAGTGAGTATCAACTGCTCCGGAGGCCCAGGTGCTCCCGTGATATGGGCTCCTGGCCGTTGGATCTCAAATCGGACGACAATTGGGAACTGTTGGGTTTGCTAGACCTATGCGTAATTGTTAGACTCCTAGAGGGCCTTTTTGCGAAATATTTCAGAGCTCGTGGGAGCTGTTGGATCTCAGATCCAAGGAGCCCGTATCACCGATCCAACGGTTCCCAGGAGTCTATCACCGTAGCACCTGATGCGCCAGAGAACCAGATACAGTTCAACTAAAGAAAACTAAAAACTAGGCCACGTACCAGATGACGACCTTGTAGGCATGGCCTCCGAGGCCACTGGCACCTCATTCACCGTATACGCCCGATGTCCGAGTTGTCGTCATCGCCGCACCAATGGCGAAAGGGCCGCCAGGCATCGTGCATCCCTGATCGATCATCGCAACACGCTCCTGCTTGAGACACTCGGGCGCCTCCGCCACTTGGAGGCAGTGGCGCGCTCAGACTCCGCCAACCCCACTTGCAGGAGCTAGGTGTTGAGTCGTCGCTGGCGGCAGGCGTCCAACTCGACGATTGTCTTAGCCAGGTCGAGGGCCCAAACATCCGCGAGCGCGGGGTATGCGAGGACCCAGGCCGGCTCCACCTGGGTCATGGCGAACACCGTTATGCCTAGTGCCGCCTCGGGTAGGCATTTGTTGGTCGTTGAGGAGGATGTGTCGCCGGCTCCGACGCCTTGGAAGTAGTACTCCACACGCAAACATGTGTTGGACGGCCCTCCTTCTTGATGGCGACCGGAGGCCACGGGTTGTCCGGCTGGTGACGAGGTGGGAAGGTTGGCTTCCACATCACACAGCGTTCGATCTGGATGTTGCGGCTGCGCGGTCGGGAGGGCGGCTCCTCCTTCACGCATCCTCCAATTTGGATATCATGATTGCGCAAAGGAGACGGCAGCACCGGAGGGTGGTCGATCAACGACCGCCACAACGTGATCTCCATGTGTAGTGCAATCCGTCATTCATCGCGGCCGCGACGACAAGCAGGGGTGGCTTTTGCTCCTCGTCATCTGAGGAGATCGGGTCCACCTTGACGGTGGATAGAGCTATGCACGATGACGGCCCTGGAGACCGTGGGTGGCAGAGCCAGCTGGATCGAGAGACACATTGCGGCGATGGGTGGTGGAAGTGTGGTAGTGTGCAGTGGCTTTGGGGAAGGAGGAGCGGGGAGGATAGGATTTGCGTCGGAGGCATGCTGGCTTTAATAGCCGATCTCCCCTCGATTTGGGGCTAGTTTGTGGGACTTCGTACATCCGAACCGGCTCAGATGAATTTGGTGAGCCACGTTGGATAGGTAAAAGTGTCTTCTCTGGAGATTTACGGGCGTTTAGGTGGTCTATGTTGGAGATTCCCTAAGGGCACTCCAACGCGGATGTCGAAACTTTCCCTATACGTTAGGACTGGACGATTCGTCCGAGGAACACTTTTAGCCCTTCCACATGGCCTCCTATTTTGGTCTGATCGATTCGGACGTACGAAATCCCTTAATCTGGTCCCAAATCACATGAGCTCTAGCAAACTCTGGATTCCCCCCACGCCGGTCTTTAACAGTTGGGCCCACACAAAACTTGGCCATGAGCTTGCCTTTTTTCACACTTTGTCCCTCTACCTCCACTCTCGGAGCCCGTTACCGTTGCCGCAACCCTTCGAACACCCTTCAGGCCTTGTCGGGCCTCTGCCACTCCACCCAGCTCCTCTCTGACAAGGCCAATGTTGTTGTCGCACCCCTCTCCCCGATCCACCGTCGTCTAGGTACCATTCACCCTTGCCGAAGCCGTCCATGGAGGGTACCAACCAGGAAAAGTGTTCGGTCAAATGACATAGCGCATTTTCTATTTTTTTCGTTTACTTTGATGGAAACACTTTGACTTCGGAAAAGGAGTAATTCTACATCGAGAGCATTTGGAGTGGTCCAAGGTTGTTTTGAAGTTGTACGCCGACATGCTAAGCAATAAGATAGAGATGTTGTGAGAGTGATGACAATTTATGTGATTATGCACAATAAGATTGTTGAGGATGAGAATGGGGCAGTTTGCCAAGTTCTAGAATTTGTACTGATTGGTGATCATGTCTAGCTTCCAGAGCACAATGATGCGGCGTTTGAGCAATTTCTCTAGATGCATCGTCAAATTCGCAATCGAGAGACTCATACATAGCTTAGCTTCACAATAGCATTTATGAGCGGTTCATGTTGACAATTAGAGTATGTATCCTAATAAATTAGAACTGTTTTATTTCAAAATATTATGTTCACAATTGTAATATTTATATTTAAATTATTGTTGCATTGTAGCATTTATCTTTGAAGTACCGGTGCATTGTGGTATTTACATCGGTTATTTTTAATGTTTAGAGTATAAATACGAAGGGAGCGGATGTTTGAGAGAACCAGATATTCATGGACATGTTCGGACCGATCGAATGGTTGGGTTCCCTTAATCGTGACCGTGAGATCCTAAAGGCATCTCCAACGTCGTGCCGCAAATCAAAATCTTTATCCATCCACGGAGATGAATACGAGAGCTGGCCATCCAACCCTATACCACAAATATCCACCTCTTTTAACTTACAAAAAATAGCACAATAGTCTTCTGTGGTTCCGCCAAATAACAACAACCTTCCTCCGACGCAACAACCTTCTCCCAAACAGCAGCGGTCACATAAGCAACAACCAAATAGCCTTCCGCCAACCATGTTGCACTTGGAGAGAGAAAAATGAAACTATAGAATTGTATTGAATAATTGTGATGCAATATTGTGCTAGTACAAGAGGTATATATAAGAGCCAAGCCGCACCTGACCTAGTCCTATTACAAACCGTGTAGGAGTCCTAATCCTATTACAAGTTATATTCTAACATCCACCCGCAGTGTCAATGGTAGGCTTGGCGACGTTGAGACTGAAACGAATGTCTTGAAACAGAGTAGTCGCCAGGCCTTTAGTAAAGATATCAGCAAACTGAGCAGAAGTAGACAGGTCAAGAACGCGAACTTGACCGAGAGCCACCTTCTCTCAAACAAAATGAATGTCGATCTGAATATGCTTGGTGCGACGGTGTTGAACCGGATTCGCTGACATGTAGACACCTGAAATATTATCACAGTAAACAATGGTAGCTTGCTCAATAGGACGGTGCAGCTCCGACAGCAACTGGCACAACCAAACCGTTTCAGCAACCGCATGAGCCACAACGCGGTACTCAGATTCAGCAGACGAGCGGGAGACCGTAACCTGCCTTTTTGAAGACCAAGAAACCAAATTGTTACCAAGAAAAACACAAAATCCGGTTGTGGACCTACGAGTATCTGGACAACCAGCCCAGTCTGCATCAGAGTAAGCTGTCAAGGAGGTGGGAGAGGAGTTGTTGATATGAAGACCTAAGTCTAGTGTGCCTTTGAGATACCGAAGAATACGTTTGACATGATTGTAGTGGGGAATACGAGGATCATGCATGTATAAACAAGCTTGTTGGACAGCAAAAGAAATTTCAGGACGAGTGAGAGTGAGATACTGAAGTGCACCGGTAAGACTATGATAAAGAGAAGGATCAGAGAAACGATCACCGTCGGTAGAGAGTTTGGAACCTGTATCAATAGGGGTACGAGAAGTTTGACAATCAAGCATACCAGCACGAGAAAGAAGATCCAGAGTGTACTGACGTTGAGATAAGAAAAGACTAGAGGAGTCACGGATAACAACAATACCTAAGAAGTGGTGAAGACCTAAATCTGTCATAGAAAATTCATAGCGAAGAAGAGAGATAATATGATCTAAAAATTGTTGTGAGGAAGCTGTGAGGATAATATCATCAACATATAAAAGAAGGTAAGCAGTGTTGTTGTTGTGATGAAAGGTGAAGAGTGAAGTGTCCGAACTGGAAGGGGTAAAACTGATGGTTTGAGCATATGTAGAAAAGCGTTGGAACTAGGCACATGGTGCTTGTTTAAGACCATAAAGAGAGTTTTGAAGAGGACAAACATGATTAGGATAGGAGGAATGTTTGAAGCCAAGAGGTTGTTGACAATAGACTATTTCTTGAAGAGAGCCATGAAGAAAAGCATTTTTGACATCTAGTTGATGAATTGGCCAGGAAGAAGAGACGGTGATGCTAAGGACAGTGTGAATAGTGTTGGGCTTGACAACTGGAGAGAAAGTCTCATCATAATCGATGCCGTGTTGCTGAGAGTAACCACGGCATACCCATCGAGCCTTATAACGTGCAAGACTCCCATCAGAATTAAATTTATGGCCAAAAACCCATTTGCCCGAAACGATATTTGTATTGGAAGGACGAGGAACTAACTGCCACGTGTTATTCTGCAGAAGGGCGTCATATTCATCTTTCATAGCTGCGGCCCAATTAGGATCTAGGAGAGTTGATTTGTAAGATTTGGGTAGAGAGGAAGGAGATAGAGATGCATGAAGATTGAGACGATTTTTTGTAGGTAAACAAAACCCGGACTTGGCATGTGTGCACATGGTATGATTGTTAGTCAGAGTTGGAACGGGAATAACATGAGCAGGAGGGGTGGGGGAAGATGTGGTGGGCGCGTCCGGCGCAGCGGACACGGGAGATGGCGGTGAAGACTGCGGCGGCGGGAGGTCTGCCGCGACAGAGTGTAATGGGTTTTCCTCTACCGGAATAGAGGTGATGATAGAAGTGGTCGCGGTAGGATCCGCTACCGCGGCAAAGGATTCGGCTGGTTTCGCTGGATAGGTCGGCGGGTGAAAGAAGGGAAGATGATTGCGACAAGAGGGACTAGTGGACGGCGTGGTTGAGTTGGGATCTAATTGTTGACGCTCAGAAAAGGAAAAAAATGTTTTCAGCAAATGTTACATGATGAGACACATGAACACGACCACTAACAAGATCTAGACAACGATAACCCTTGTGCTCATCAGAAAACCCTAGATGGACACACGGGATAGAGCACGGGGAAAGTTTGTTAGGAGAAGTGGAGTAGGTGTTTGGGAAACAAAGACAACCGAAGACGCGGACATCGGAGTAATTTGGATGAGAGATAAATAAAGAGAAGTAAGGAGTAGTTTGTGGGTTAACTTTAGACGGACGAATATTGAGTAAATATGTGGCCATGTGGAGGGCCTCAGCCCAGAACGTCGGAGGCAGAGAAGAGTGAACATGTAGAGTGCGAATAATGTCATTAAGAGTACGAAGAGAGCGCTCGGCTTTGCCGTTTTGTGGGGAGGTATAAGGACAGGAGAAACACAAGAGAATTCCATATTGTAGGAAGAAATTTCGATTTTTAAAGTTGTCAAATTCACGCCCATTATCACATTGTATGAATCTTATAGGGAGGAAAAAGTGGACCGAGACATAGCGCTGAAAGTTAAGGAATATATTATGAATGTTGGATTTGTTGCGTAAAGGAAAAGTCCAAACATCATGAGTAAAATCATCAACAATCACGAGATAATACTTAAAACCAGATACACTTTCTATTGGTGATGTCCAGAGATCACAATGAAGTAATTCAAAAGTAGAAGTACTAGAGGATTGAGAGGAACTAAAGGGAAGGCGAACATGTTTGCCCAATTGACATGACTGACACATAGTATTATGAGAGTCTCTATGATGAGGTATTGAAAATTCACTAAGAAGTGTGGATAACACATTTTTATTGGGATGGCCGAGATGTTGGTGCCACAGATCAACAGAGGCCGCCATAGATGTTGGAGGAGCAGCGGACCGAACACCATGGAGAGAATATAAATCACCAGAGCTATTGAATCGAGCGATCTCGGCTTTGGTCTGGTAGTCTTTCACAGACAAACCAAAAGGGGTCAAACTCAACAGAAACAAGATTATCAGTGGTGATTTGGTGAACATAAATCAGATTTTTAATAAGGGCAGGAGCTACAAGAACATCACGAAGAAGCAAGGGCTTAGTTGGGGATTGAATTTGAGCCTGACCGACACAGTAAATAGGAATAGAAGATCCATCACCGAGAGTAATAGAGGTAAAAGACGAAGGTGTGCAAGAAGAAAGCAAATAACTCGATGCAGACATATGACGAGAAGCACCAGAATCGAAAATCCAATCCGTACCTGAGTTCCCTTGTGCAGCAAAGTTGTTCATGGCTTGTAGAAAAGCAGCTTGGTTCCAGCTCGGAGTTGAAGTAGAGGCCGATGTAGTCATGGGCGCTTGCGGGTGTGGTGGCGTCGGCAGTAGGGCCGACATCAGCGTAAAGAGAGAGACACCATCATTGTACTGTTGCATGTAGGGGGACAATGGAGCGCCATATGATGCATAAGGACTAGTGTTGTAGATCGGTCGCACATAGGAGGGAGTAGCGTGGTACGCGGCAGTCGGTTGTCGGGGCGCAAGGATGGGCGCGCCGGTGTGAGGGCGAGCACTGGGCTGCCAGCCACCGGTATAGGTAGGCGGGGCATCATATGGCGTAGGGGCGGACCAGGGCATAGGCCATGCCTGGACTAGCCCTGTCCCTGGATCAGGAGATGGGCGCCATCCGGGCGCCGGCGGTGGTGTTGGTGGAGATAGAGCTGGAGTAGATGATGTAGGGTGGAACCCTAGGTGGCCGATCTTTCACGATTGGAGTGGGATCCCTCGAAGAACATGAAGAACACGGGGAAGAACGGAGAGAAATCACAAGGGGAAACACTCAAGAACAAGTCCAATCACACATCCACTAGACAATCAAACAACCAAGATCCACAAGGTACATGAACAACAAAGGGAAAGATACAAGGTAAGGTTCATCTCCAAGAGGAGGTCTTGATGATAGCCCACATGTATCCCCTTGCGCACAATGACCCGGAGTGCAACGAGCGATGGGCCCAGACCCCGGAGTGCTTAGGATGTAGACCGACGGGGACCTCTCTGCTGAGCCTAGGTAGGGCTGCGACATGTTGATCTTCCGAGGTCGGGCATTGACCCCAGAAAGGTGTGTCCGGCCAGAGTGATCGAGCGTGTTGGAAAATGTGGTGCACCCCTGCAGGGAAGATACATATGCGAATACTGTGTCCACGGTAATGGACGTTCAGACTTATATCTTGATCTAATACAACTAGAAATGGATACTTAAGATATGTGGCTCCGGGATTGCTTTCTCGCAGGGAGTCGAGGGAGGATCTCTGGGCATTAATGTTACAACATGTTTGTTAATTAAACTGCTATTATTTACTCTTCTACATGCTGCAAGACGCTTGGAGATGCTTGAAGATGCTAGTCTTCGATAGGCTAGGCCTTCCCCTATATTCTGGCATTCTGCAGTTCAGTCCATAGATACAGACCTTCCATTTTATACCAATGCATACATAGTATAGATCTGGTGCTTGCGAGTACTTTGGATGAGTACTCACGGTTGCTTTGCTACCCTTTTCCCCCTTTCTTCTTCTTTCCGATTGATGCAACCAGATGTTGGAGCCCAGGAGCCAGATGTTGCCGTCGATGCCTACTACTACATGGAGACCGCCGACGACCAGGAGTAGTTAGGAGGTCCCAAGCAGGAGGCCTTGCCTCTTCGATCATCTTGCTTTTGTGCTAGCCTTCTTAAGGCATCCTTGTCTAACTTTATGTTTGTACTCGATATTGTTGCTTCCGCTGACTCTTGTGTATCGAGCTTGTATTCGAGCCCTCGAGGCCCCAGGCTTGTAATATGAAGCTTGTATTATTTTAATTTGTGTCTAGAGTTGTGTTGTGGTATCTTCCCATGAGTCCCTGATCTTGGTCGTACACATTTGTGTGTATGATTAGTGTACGGTCGAATCGGGGGCGTCACAAGTTGGTATCAGAGCCGACTGCCTGTAGGAACCCCCTTTCCAACTCCTTGGCCGAAGTTGAGTCTAGTCTTTGGAAAAAACTGATTTACTAACATGGCTGTGTGGCTTACGGGCCCACGTCGCCATTGGGTGGTAGTAGGATCTTTTACTCCTCGTCGATACTTTGGGACTCTGATCTCTCTTCTGCTCGGGTTAAATGATTTTGCTAACTCTATCCTAGGTTCTCGTGATCACATCCATCCGGAGGTTTGTAATACGCCTTTCTTGAGTTGAGAGGCAGGATCTGCTTCACATTGTTCACGGGCCGCAGGATCCTTTTATTGAGGGCACCCTATGTCGTCCTCTGCAGATTCCTCGCTCTAGTGGTTTTCTCTGACGTTGGTGTAGCCTTTGCTATGTCCCGTTGTTGTATCCCTCCATCGCGTGCAAGCGTGCCGCCTAGTATGTCTAGGATGATTTCTCTTGCTCAAACCCATACTAACAACGTGTAATTGGCTCTGTATATGTATCTGTTGGGGAACGTAGTAATTTCAAAAAAAATCCTACGCACACGCAAGATCATGGTGATGGCATAGCAACGAGAGGGGAGAGTGTTGTCCACGCACTCGTGAGACCGTGGAAGCGAAGCGCTAGCACAACGCTGTTGATGTAGTCGACGTCTTCACGATCCGACCGATCCAAGCACCGAACGACGGCACCTCCGAAGTTCAGACACGCTCAGCTCGAGGACGATCTTGACCTCCGATCCAGCAAAGCTCCGGAGATGAATTTGTCAAGACGACGGCGTGGGACGATGATGATGTTCTATCGCGCATGGCTTCGCCTAAACTTCGCGACGATATGACCGAGGTGGAATATGGTGGAGGGGGCACCGACACGGCTAAGGAACGATCCGTAGATCAACTTGTGTGTCTATGGGGTGCCCCCGCCCGTGATATAAAGGAGCCAAGGGGAGGAGGCGGCCGCCAAGGAGGCGCGCCAGGGGGAGACCTACTCCCCCGGGAGTAGGACTCCTTCTTTCCAAGTTGGAGTAGGAGAAGGGGAAGGAGGAGGAAGAGGGAAGGAAAGGGGGGCGCCCCCTTCCCTTGTCCTATTAGGACTAGGAAGGGGAGGCGCGCGCCCCCCCGCCTCCTTCCCTCTTCTCTCCTCGAGGCCCATGTAGGCCCAATAACCCCGGGGTTTGGTAACCTCCGGTACTCGGTAGAAATGCCGATTTCACCGGAACGATTCCGATGTCCAAATATAGGCTTCCAATATATCGATCTTTATGTCTCGACCATTTCAAGACTCCTCGTCATGTCCGTGATCACATCTGGGACTCCGAACAAACTTCGGTACATCAAAACTTATAAACTCATAATAAAACTGTCATCGTAACGTTAAGCGTGCGGACCCTACGGGTTCGAGAACTATGTAGACATGACCTAGAACTATTCTCGGTCAATAACCAATAGCGGAACCTGGATGCTCATATTGGTTCCTACATATCCTACGAAGATCTTTATCGGTCAAACCGCATAACAACATACGTTGTTCCCTTTGTCATCGGTATGTTACTTGCCCGAGATTTGATCGTCGGTATCCAATACCTAGTTCAATCTCGTTACCGGCAAGTCTCTTTACTCATTCTGTAATGCATCATCCCGTAACCAACTCATTGATCACATTGCTTGCAAGGCTTATAATGATGTGCATTACCGAGAGGGCCCAGAGATACCTCTCCGACGATCAGAGTGACAAAACCTAATCTTGAAATACGCCAACTCAACATGTACCTTTGGAGACACCTGTAGTACTCCTTTATAATCACCTAGTTACGTTGTGACGTTTGGTAGTACCCAAAGTGTTCCTCCGGTAAACGGGAGTTGCATAATTCTCATAGTTACAGGAACATGTATAAGTCATGAAGAAAGCAATAGCAGTATACTAAACGATCAAGTGCTAGGCTAACGGAATGGGTCATGTCAATCACATCATTCTTCTAATGATGTGATCCCACTAATCAAATGACAACACATGTCTATGGTTAGGAAACATAACCATCTTTGATTAATGTGCTAGTCAAGTAGAGGCATACTAGTGACTATATGTTTGTCTATGTATTCACACATGTATCATGTTTCCGGTTAATACAATTCTAGCATGAATAATAAACATTTATCATGATATGAGGAAATAAATAATAACTTTATTATTGCCTCTAGGGCATATTTCCTTCAGTCTCCCACTTGCACTAGAGTCAAGAATCTAGATTACATAGTAATGATTCTAACACCCATGGAGTCTTGGTGTTGATCATGTTTTGCTCGTGAGAGAGGCTTAATCAACGGGTCTGCAACATTCAGATCCGTATGTATCTTGCAAATCTCTATGTCTCCCACTTGGACTTGGTCCCGAATGGAATTGAAGCGTCTCTTGATGTGCTTGGTCCTCTTGTGAAATCTGGATTCCTTTGCCAAAGCAATTGCACCAAGATTGTCACAGAAGATCTTCATTTGTCCCGATGCACTAGGTATGACACCTAGATCGAAATGAACTCCTTCATCCGAGACTCCTTCATTTGCTGCTTGAAGCAGCTATGTACTCCGCTTCACATGTAGATCCCGCCACGACGCTTTGTTTAGAACTGCACCAACTTACAGCTCAACCGCTTAATAAAAACACGATCCGGTTTGCGATTTAGAATCGTCCGGATCAGTGTCAAAGCTTGCATCGACGTAACCATTTACGACTAGCTCTTTGTTACCTCCATATACGAGAAACATATCCTTAGTCCTTTTCGTATTTCAGATGTTCTTGACCACCGTCCGATGATCCACTCTCGATTACTTTGGTACCTTCTGCCAAGCTTATTGCTAAGCATACGTCGTGTCTGGTACACAACATTGCATACATGATAGAGCCTATGGTGAAGCATAGGAACATCTTTCATTTTTCTCTATCTTCATTGTGGTCGGGCATTGAGTTTGACTCAACTTCACACCTTGTAGCATAGGCAAGAACCCTTTCTTTGCTCGATCCATTTTGAACTTTTTCAAAATTTTGTCAAGGTATGTGCTTTGTGAAAGTCCTATTAAGCGCCTTGATCTATCTCTATAGATCTTGATGCCCAATATGTAAGCAGCTTCACCGAGGTCTTTCATTGAAAAACTTTTATTCAAGTATCCCTTTATGCTATCCAGAATTCTATATCATTTCCAATTAATAATATGTCATCTACATATAAAATCGAAATGCTCTGAGCTCCCACTCACTTTCTTGTAAATACAGGCTTCTCCAAAAGTCTCAGATAAAACCATATGCTTTGATCACACTATCAAAACGTTTATTCCAATTCCGAGATGCTTGCACCAGTCCATAAATGGATCATTGGAGCTTGCACACTTTGTTAGCACCTTTTGGATCAACAAAACCTTCCGCTGCATCATATACAACTCTTCTTCTAGAAATCCATTCAAGAATGCAGTTTTGACATCCATTTGCCAAATTTCATAATCATGAAATGCAGCAATAGCTAACATGATTCGGACAGACTTAAGCATCGCCACTGGTGAGAAAGTCTCATCGTAGTCAACCCCTTGAACTTGTCGAAAACCTTTCGCAACAAGTCGAGCTTTATAGACGATTACATTACCATCGCGTCAGTCTTCTTCTTAAAGATCCATTTATTCTTGATGGCTTGCCGATCATCGGGCAAGTCAACCAAAGTCCATACTTTGTTTTCATACATGGATCCCATCTCGATTTCATGGCCTCTAGCCATTTTGCGAATCTGGGCTCATCATCGCTTCCTCATAGTTCGTAGGTTCATCATGGTCAAGTAACATGACTTCCGAATAGGATTACCGTACCACTGCAGTGCGGATCTTACTCGTAGACCCACGAGGTTCAAGAGAAACTTGATCTGAAGTTTCATGATCAATATCATTAGCTTCCTCACCGATTGGTGTAGTTGTCACAGAACCGGTTCTTGTGATGAACTACTTTCAAGAAGGGAGTAGATATAGTTATCTCATCAAGTTCTACTTTCCTCCCACTCACTTCTTTCGAGAGAAACTCCTTCTCTAGAAAGGATCCGAGTTTAGCAACAAAAATCTTGCCTTCAGATCTGTGATAGAAGGTGTACCCAATAGTTTCTTTTGGGTATCCTATGAAGACACATTTCTCGATTTGGGTTCGAGCTTATCGGTTGAAGTTTCTTCACATAAGCATCGCAGCCCCAAACTTTAAGAAACGACAACTTTGGTTTCTTGCCAAACCACAGTTCATAAGGTGTCGCCTCAACGGATTTTGATGGTGCCCTATTTAACGTGAATGCGACCGCCTCTAAAGCATAACCCCAAAACAATAGCGGTAAATCAAGTAAGAGACATCATAGATCGCACCATATCTAGTAAAGTGCGACATGACGCTCGGACACACCATTTCATTGTGGTGTTCGGGTGGCGTGAGTTGTGAAACTATTTCGCATTGTTTCAAGTGTAGACCAAACTCAGAACTCAAATATTCTCCTCCACGATCGATCGTAGAAACTTAATTTTCTTGTTACGATGATTTTCCACTTCACTCTGAAATTCTTTGAACTTTTCAAATGTTTCAGACTTGTGTTTCATTAAGTAGATATACCCATATTTGCTCAAATCATCTGTGAAGGTGAGAAAATAACGATATCCGCCGCGAGCCTCAACATTCATTGGGCCACAAACATCAGTATGTATGATTTCCAACAAATCAGTTGCTCGCTCCATAGTTCCGGAGAACGGCGTTTTAGTCATCTTGCCCATAAGGCACGGTTCGCAAGTACCAAGTGATTCATAATCAAGTGATTCCCAAAGCCCATCAGTATGGAGTTTCTTCATGCGCTTTACACCGATATGACCTAAACGGCAGTGCCACAAATAAGTTGCACTATCATTATCAACTCTGCATCTTTTGGTTTCAACACTATGAATATGTGTATCACTACTATCGAGATTCAATAAAAATAGACCACTCTTCAAGGGTGCATGACCATAAAAGATATTACTCATATAAATAGAACAACCATTATTCTCTGATTTAAATGAATAACCGTCTCGCATCAAACAAGACCCAGATATAATGTTCATGCTCGACACTGGCACCAAATAACAATTATTTAGGTCTAAAACTAATCCCGATGGTAGATGTAGAGGTAGCGTGTCGACCGCGATCACATCGACTTTGGAACCATTTCCCACGCGCATCGTCACCTCGTCCTTAGCCAATCTTCGCTAATCCGTAGTCCTGCTTCGAGTTGCAAATATTAGCAATGTAACCAAGATCAAATACCAGTGCTCTGCGAGCATTAGTAAGGTACACATCAATAACATGTATATCACATATACCTTTGTTCACTTTGCCATCCTTCTTATCCGCCAAATACTTGGGGCAGTTCCGCTTCAAAGGTCGACCGCTTAAAGAGAAGCACTCGGCCAGGCTTACGTCCGGACTTGGGTTTCTTCTCTTGAGCAGCAACTTGCTTGCCGTTCTTCTTGAAGTTCCCCTTCTTCTTCCCTTTGCCCTTTTTCTTGAAACTGGTGGTCTTGTTAACCATCAACACTTGATGCTCCTTCTTGATTTCTACCTCCGCAGCTTTTAGCATTGCGAAGAGCTCGGGAATAGTCTTGTTCATCCCTTGCATATTGTAGTTCATCACGAAGCTCTTGTAGCTTGGTGGCAGTGATTGGAGAATTCTGCCAATGACACTATCATCAGGAAGATTAACTCCGAGTTGAATCAAGTGATTATTATACCTGACATTTTGAGTATGTGTTCACTTGTGTAACTATTCTCCTCCATCTTGCAACTATAGAACTTATTGGAGACTTCATATCTCTCAATCCGGCATTTGCTTGAAATATTAACTTCAACTCTGGAACATCTCATATGCTCCATGACTTTCAAAACGTCGTTGAAGACCCGGTTCTAAGCCGTAAAGCATGGCACATCGAACTATCGAGTAGTCATCGACTTTGCTCGCCAGACGTTCTTAATGTCGTCGGTTGCATCAAGAAGAGGCCTAGCACCCAGCGGTGCTTCCAGACGTAACTTTTTCGTGCAGCAATGAGGATAATCCTCAGTTACGGACCGAGTCCGTAATTGCTACCATCATCTTTCAACTTTGCTTTCTCAAGGAATGCATTAAAATTCAACGGAACAACAAAGACGAACCATCTATCTACAAACAAACATAGACAAGCAAAATACTATCGGTACTAAGTTCATGATAAATTTAAGTTCAATTAATCATATTACTTAAGAACTTCCACTTAGGCAGACATCTCTAGTCATCTAAGTGATCACGTGATCCAAATCAACTAAACCATGTCCGATCATCACGTGAGATGGAGTAGTTTCAATGGTGAACATCACTATGTTGATCATATCTACTATATGATTCACGTTCGACCTTTCGGTCTCCGTGTTCCGAGCCCATATCTCAGATATGCTAGGCTCGTCAAGTATGACCTGAGTATTCGCGTGTGCAACTGTTTTGCACCCGCTGTATTTGAACGTAGAGCCTATCACACCCGATCATCACGTGGTGTCTCAGCACGAAGAACTTTCGCAACGGTGCATACTCAGGGAGAACACTTCTTGATTATTAAGTGAGAGATCACCTTAAAATGCTACCGTCAATCAAAGCAAGATAAGATGCATAAAGGATAAACATCACGTGCAATCAATATAAGTGATATGATATGGCCATCATCATCTTGTGCTTGTGATCTCCATCTCCGAAGCACCGTCGTGATCACCATCGTCACCGGCGCGACACCTTGATCTCCATCGTAGCATCGTTGTCGTTACACCGTCGCTTCTATGACTATCGCTACCGCTTAGTGATAAAGTAAAGCAATTACAGGGCGTTTGCATTTCATACAATAAAGCGACAACCATATGGCTCTCGCCGATTGCCGATAACCGGTTACAAAACATGATCATCTCATACAATAAAATATAGCATCACGCCTTGACCATATCACATCACAACATGCCCCTGCAAAAACAAGTTAGACGTCCTCTGCTTTGTTGTTGCAAATTTTACGTGGCTGCTACGGGCTTAGCAAGAACCGTTCTTACCTCGCATCAAAAACCACAACGATAGTTCGTCAAGTTGGTGCTATTTTAACCTTTGCAAGGACCAGCGTAGCCACACTCGATTCAGCTAAAGTGAGAGGGACAGACACCCGCCAGCCACCTTTAAGCACGAGTGCTCAGAACGGTGAAACCAGTCTCGCGAAGCGTCGCGTAATGTCGGTCCGGCCGCTTCATCACAAAATACCGCCAACCAAAGTATGACATCTTTGGTAAGCAAGATGACTTGTATCGCCCACAACTCACTTGTGTTCTACTCGTGCATATAACATCAATGCATAAAACCTAGGCTCGAATGCCACTGTTGGGGAACGTAGTAATTTCAAAAAATATTCCTACGCACACGCAAGATCATGGTGATGGCATAGCAACGAGAGGGAGAGTGTTGTCCACGCACTCGTGAGCCATAAGCGGAAGCGTTAGCACAACGCTGTTGATGTAGTCGTACGTCTTCACGATCCGACCGATCCAAGCACCGAACGTACGGCACCTCCGAGTTCAGCACACATTCAGCTCGATGACGATCTCCGGCCTCCGATCCAGCAAAGCTCGGAGATGAGTTCCACAAGACGACGGCGTGGGACGATGATGATGTTCTACGGTGCAGGCTTCGCCTAAACTCGCGACGATATGACCGAGGTGGAATATGGTGGAGGGGGCACCGCACACGGCTAAGGAACGATCCGTAGATCAACTTGTGTGTCTATGGGGTGCCCCCGCCCCGTATATAAAGGAGCCAAGGGGAGGAGGCGGCCGCCAAGGAGGCGCGCCAAGGGGGAGTCCTACTCCCACCGGGAGTAGGACTCCTTCTTTCCAAGTTGGGGTAGGAGAAGGGGAAGGAGGAGGAAGAGGGAAGGAAGGGGGGCGACGCCCTTCCCTTGTCCTATTCGGACTAGGAAGGGGGGGCGCGGCCCCTCCTGCCTCCTTCCCTCTTCTCCCTCGAGGCCCATGTAGGCCCAATAACCCCCCGGGGGGTTCCGGTAACCTCCCGGTACTCCGGTAAAATGCCGATTTCACCCGGAATGATTCCGATGTCCAAATATAGGCTTCCAATATATCGATCTTTATGTCTCGACCATTTCGAGACTCCTCGTCATGTCCGTGATCACATCCGGGACTCAACAAACTTCGTACATCAAAACTTATAAACTCATAATAAAACTGTCATCGTAACATTAAGCGTGCGGACCCTACGGGTTCGAGAACTATGTAGACATGACCTAGAACTATTCTCGGTCAATAACCAATAGCGGAACCAGGATGCTCATATTGGTTCCTACATATCCTACGAAGATCTTTATCGGTCAAACCGCATAACAACATACGTTGTTCCCTTTTCATCGGTATGTTACTTGCCCGAGATTTGATCGTCGGTATCCAATACCTAGTTCAATCTCGTTACCGGCAAGTCTCTTTACCCGTTCTGTAATGCATCATCCCGTAACCAACTCATTGGTCACATTGCTTGCAAGGCTTATAATGATGTGCATTACCGAGAGGGCCCAGAGATACCTCTCCGACGATCGGCGTGACAAAACCTAATCTCGAAATACGCCAACTCAACATGTACCTTTGGAGACACCTGTAGTACTCCTTTATAATCACCCGATTCGTTGTGACGTTTGGTAGTACCAAAGTGTTCCTCCGTAAACGGAGTTGCATAATTCTCATAGTTAGGAACATGTATAAGTCATGAAGAAAGCAATAGCGATATACTAAACGATCAAGTGCTAGGCTAACGGAATGGGTCATGTCAATCACATCATTCTTCTAATGATGTGATCCCACTAATCAAATGACAACACATGTCTATGGTTAGGAAACATAACCATCTTTGATTAATGAGCTAATCAAGTAGAGGCATACTAGTGACTATATGTTTGTCTATGTATTCACACATGTATCATGTTTTCGGTTAATACAATTCTAGCATGAATAATAAACATTTATCATGATATGAGGAAATAAATAATAACTTTATTATTGCCTCTAGGGCATATTTCCTTCAGTATCTGTATGTCTTTAATGACTACTGCTCTGTACATATTACGCCTTTGCTCATTGTTCAAGTTACATCATGAATGACTCCATACACCTGCTCCAACCTCTTGTTAATACTGCTCCCTGATGTTTTTAGCAGGATGGCTGACGATACTCCACCTGCACCCTATATTGCCGCAATGATGCGGCAGTTTGAGCTAAATCGTCAGTTTATGACTGGAGTAATGGCCCAGTTCCCAAACCAGAATGCTCATCAACAGCCTGCCCCAATAACACTGCCAGAATTTGTGCGCCTCAACCCGTCCATTTTCTGCAACTCCACCAATCCTATGAATGCTTATGATTGGCTTCGTGACATCATGTTTGAGATGGAGTCAGCTAATGTTGCCCTTGCCAGTTACGTCACCTTTGCGACATTACACTTGAAGGGTCCAACTGCTCAATGGTGGGAAAGCCAGAGGGGTATGCTACCTGCAGAGACTATAACCACTTGGCAGGAATTTCAGTTAGCCTTCCGTGCACGACACATTCCTCAAGGTCTGATGGACCAGAAGAAGAAGGAGTTCCGCAAACTCTCACAAGGCACATTGATTGTGGATGAATATCAGAGGAAATTCCTTGAATTATCTCGCTATGCTGCGGATGATGTCTGCACTGACGCTCACAAGCAGGAGAAATTCCGTGAAGGACTACGTCCCGATATAAAGCTCGCACTTGTTGCTCATGA
Organism: Aegilops speltoides; assembly: GCA_021437245.1. Lineage (NCBI taxonomy): Eukaryota > Viridiplantae > Streptophyta > Magnoliopsida > Poales > Poaceae > Aegilops > Aegilops speltoides. The sequence goes on from CM038141.1 coordinate 232,143,016, forward strand.
TTGCGCAGACTTTGCGACGCTTGTCAGCCAAGCTTTTTGAACTAAAACTGGTCTGACTGAGTACCAGGAGTCGCTCAAGCGTACTTGAGATGTTGGCCCATCCTCGAGTCAGCCTGCTCAGAAACGTCGAGTCTGGATCCCACACAATGTTCATCACCGACCTGCTCCAACACCAAGGCCGTCTTATGTTGCACCTGTTTTGCCTCCGCCGCCGAGACAACTAACAATTCAGGGTGGACAATCCAATGTTGTGGCTCCTCCCCATAATGATGGCTTATGCCACAAGTGTGGACATCCAGGACACCTTACTCTCGATTGTCGCCAGGGTTAGCCGAAGAATGCATCATGTCCTTCCGCTCTTTGTAAGAAGAGTCGTCGAAGCTATCATTCCAGAAACAGCAATACCCAACCGTCTGTTGTTATACTTGGCGAGGACAACCACACCGATGTTGATAAGGCTCAGAAGGAACCGACTATCGTGATGGGAACCCTCCTCGTTAACTCAGTGCCAGCGTCTGTTCTGTTTGATTCAGGAGCGTCGCATTCCTTCATATCTGAGGCATTTGCACGCGAGCAAGACTTATCATTTGAAATCGTGTACCCTCCGCTGGTGATTAACTCTCCAGGATCCAGGTGGGATACCTCGATGGTAGCCCACAACAACCACATTGTAATTGGAGGATTAGTGTTCTCTGCTTCACTCATGGCCCTCAAGGGTTCTACCATAAATGTCATTCTTGGTATGGATTGGCTGAAAGCACATAATGCTTTCCTCGACTGTGCCGCTAAAAAAGTCCAACTCACACACCCTTCTGGCCAGTTGATCCACTACTCAGCTCAGATGATCCAGAATGCCGAGAGTCAGATATATGTTCTCAATGCATTGAATGCTTCACCTCTTGAGGGAATCGAGAACATTCTAGTCGTTCGTGATTTTGAAGATGTCTTTCCAGAAGAACTTCTAGGAATACCCCCTGCTAGAGCTGTCGAATTCATCATAGACTTGAAGCCGGGCACTACTCCTATTGCCAAGCGGTCGTACAAGATGCCGCCACATGAACTCCTTGAACTTAAGGAGGAAATCGACAAATCTCTTCATAAGGGATTCATTCGTCCTAGTTCCTCTGCTTGGGGAGCACCTTCTCTCTTTGTCAAGAAGAAGGATGGTACGAATCGTTTGGTCCAAGATTACCGACCTATCAACCAGGCAACAATTTAGAACAAGTATCCGCTTCCCAGAATCAATGATCTATATGATCAACTTGCTGGTTCCTCAGTATTCTTTAAACTGGATTTGAGGTTGGGTTACCACCAGATCTGGGTCGTGAAGAGGATATTCTCAAGACCGCCTTCGTTACTCGCTATGGTTCATACGAGTACACCATCATGTCCTTCGCCTTGACCAATGCTCCAGCAACCTTCTCTCATCTGGTGAACTATATCTTCATGGAATACCTCGACAAGTTCATCGTGGTTTATCTGCATGATATCCTTGTGTACTCCAAGAACAGAGAAGAACATGCCAAACATCTGCGTCTTGTTCTGGAAAAACTTCGAGAGCATCACCTATATGCTTGAAAGTGCTAGTTATCGACTAGAGGGGGTGAATAGGCGATTTTTATGAAAGTCTTCAAAACATGAAAGTTTTGAAGACAAACACGAATACTAGACCTATAAACATGCAGCGGAAGATGAACTACACTAGACAAACCATAGTCAAACAAGTATGAAGCTAAAGCATGATGACTAATAACAGCTAGATAGTAGGATCGGAATGGAAGATAGTATGAAGCCAATCAGAACAAGTAGTCACACCGTGAAGTCAAACAGGCATAGCAATCAGTCAATGACTTCACAAAGACGAACTGTAAGTAAGGAGAGTAAGAGATAGAACCGGTGCATTGTGGAGACAAGGATTTGTTCAACCAGTTCCAGTTGCTGTGACAACTGTACGTCTGGTTAGGGAGGCTTAGATTGAACTCAGAAGACCGTGTCTTCACCTTATTCCCTTGAACTAAGGACACAGGTCCTCGCCCAATCACTCTGGTAAGTCTTCAAGGTAGACTTCCAAACCTTCACAGACTTCGCTCACCGCAATCCACAATTACTCTTGGATGCTCGAACGGACGCCTAACTGGTGGAGGATTCACAGTCCTCAAGTGTAACAAGTCTTGGTCACACAGATGTAAAGACTTGATGATGCCAAACACTCTTTGGGCTCTGGGTGTTTTGGGCTTTGTCCTCACAAGGATTTCTCTCTCAAACTCTTCGAGGTGGGTTGCTCTCAACGACAAAAGCCGCACTAACTCTCGAGCAGCCACCAATTTATGGTGTAGGGGTGGGCTATTTATAGCCACCGGGCAACCCGACCTGATTTGTCCGAAATGACCCTGGGTCACTAAGGAACTGACATGTGTCACAACGGTCAGATTTCAAACACACGCAATAGCTTGACTTGGGCTACAAGTAAAGCTGACTTATCCGACTCTAGATAAGATTTGCTCTCATTGTCTTCGCTCGAAGACATAGGATTTTGGTTGACCATCACTTCAGTCACTCTGACTTTGTTCACTTGGACCCCACTTAACAGTGCGGTGGTTCCTATGACTCGACAAAGAAGAAAAGAAACAATGAAACTACTAAATCTTCGTGCTTCATAGTCTTCACTCAATGGCTTCTTCTGTCATAGTCTTCAATGTGAATATCTTCACGTACCACCATTATCTTCAATGTCTTCATACATTTTTAGGGGTCATCTCCGGTAGGTAAACCGTATCAAGGAGGGACTACTACCTGTGTTATCCTGCAATTCTCACAAACACATTAGTCCCTCAACCACGTTTGTCGTCAATACTCCAAAACCAAACTAGGGGTGGCACTAGATGCACTTACAATGCTAAGTATTCCAAGTGTGAATTCTGGCTACCCAAAGTGACCTACCTTGGACATGTCATCTCCAAGGATGGTATTGCCGTTAACCCAGAGCGAGTTCAGGCTATTCTCGATTGGACTCCTCTGAAGAATGTCAAGCAAGTCAGAAGTTTTCTCGGACTCGCCAGCTATTGCCGTCTATTTGTCGAGAACTTCTCCAAGATCGCCAAGCCCCTGACTGGTCTGCTTCACAAGGGCGTCAAGTTCGATTGGACAGAAAAGTGTCAGGAAAGTTTCCAAACACTCAAAGACAAGTTGACTTCTGCCCCAATGATTGCTCCGCCAGATACTAAGAAGGATTTCGTCATTTACTGCAACACTTCACGGCTAGGATTAGGCTGTGTCCTAATGCAAGAGCACAGAGTGATTGCTTATGCCTCTCATCAGTTGCGCCCTCACGAAGAGAACTACCCAGTTCATGACCTCGAGCTTGCTATTGTCATACATGCACTGAAACAGTGGCGACATTACCTTCTTGGTAATCATTGCGAGATCTTCACCGACCACCAAAGTCAGAAGTGTCTGTTTACCCAGCCAGACCTAAACCTCCGTCAGCAGAGATGGATGGAATGGTAGCAGATTTGACTTGGGTATTTCCTATACACTAGGCAAGGCTAATGTAATGGCTGATGCCTTGAGCCGCAAGTCATATTGCAACCATCTCGAGGTTCACAAAGTTTAGCCCTTGCTTGTTGAAGAATTCAAAAAGCTGAACCTCCATATTGTTCCTCCGAGTGCACTCGCTCCCCCGCCTAAGGAGTTCCGCAAGATGAACCTCCGTGTTGTTCCCCAGGGTTCCCTCAATACCCTGGTTGTCGAACCAGATCTCGTGGAGAGCATCAAGAGACTGCAGAAGTATGACTCTCAAGTTGAGAAGATTAAGTGCTACCCGCAGAAGGAAGGCCCTTGTTCTTCACTGCTGAAGATGATGGCACCTTGTTCTTTAAAGGTCGCCTAGTGGTTCCTTCAAAAGACAACCTGGATATGACTCGGGAAGTTATGAAAGAAGCTCATGATATGCCTTTGTCTATTCATCCCGGTAGCACCAAGATGTACCAAGATATTCGTCAGAGATTCTGGTGGTCAAATATGAAGCAAGACATTGCTCGCTATGTTCTTTGAATGTGACGCTTGTCCGTCAGATCAAAGCAGAACATCAAAGGCCCTTTGGAACTCGCAACCTATCTCTATTCCCGAATGGAAATGGGACCATGTTGAAATGGACTTCGTCACTGGTTTTCCCAAGTCACAGAAAGGTAATGATGCTATTCTTGTCGTCATTGACCGACTTTCCAAGGTTGCACACTTTCTGGCCGTCAAAGAAACGATCACTGCTAGTCAGCTGGCAACACTCTATATGTCCAGAATTGTTTCACTTCACGGTATTCCGCTGGTAATCATCTCAGACCGTGGCAGCTTATTCACTTCAAGATTCTAGGCAAGTTTCCAAGAAGCTATGGGAACTCATCTGTCATTCAGCACCACTTTCCACCCTCAGTCTCAGGGACAAGTTGAACGCGTCAACCAAGTTCTCGAAGACATGCTTCGAGCTTGTGTTATTTCCTTCGGCAAGAAATGGGAGGAATCTCTCTCCCGTATGCTGAGTTCTCCTACAACAATAGCTATCAAGCTAGTCTAAAGATGGCTCCCTTCGAAGTGTTATATGGACGAAAGTGTCGAACCCCTCTGGACTGGTCAGAAACTGGGGAACATCCACTCTTCGGTCCGGATATTATCCAACGCGCCGAAGAACAAGTCCGTGTCATTCACGAGAATCTCAAGACTGCTTAGTCACGCCAAAAGAGTAATTATGACCGTCATTAAGACATGGTCTATCAACCTGGCGAAAAGGCTTACCTTAGAGTCACACCAATGAAGGGTGCACACCGCTTCGGGATCAAGGGCAAGCTAGCTCCTCGCTATATTGGTCCTTTCACTATTCTCGAGAGACGTGGAAAAGTGGCATACCAACTGGAGCTGCCGTCGAACCTTTCTCAGGTTCACGATGTGTTCCACGTGTCACAACTCAGCCGCTGCTTCAAGGACCCAATACGAGCAGTGGATCATGAAGTGCTTGAGTTGCAACAGGACCTCTCCTATAAAGAGCATCCAGTCCGCATTCTCGACCAAGCTGAACGCCGCACACGTCAGAAGGCGATCAAGTTCCTCAAGGTCCAGTTGTCCCATCACTCTGAAGATGAAGCCACCTGGGAACGCAAGGATCGCCTGCGTGATGAATACCCTGCTTTGTTTCCTTCTACCTCGTAAATCTCGGGACGAGATTTCTTGTAGTGGAGGAGAATTGTAATGCCCGGATAGTTATGCTACAGCAATCCCATGCTAATGTTGCCATGTCACTGCATTTACTATTGTTAACCTCGTGATGATTCAATCCTGTTTGTTTTGAAAATTCAAATTTAAATCAAACAGCAAAAGTGAATAAAAGAAAAGGAGAAAGCAAACAAAAAAACAAAAGAAGACCCTCGGCTCAATAGGGCCAATTAGCCCAGCCGGCCGGCCCACACCCGCTGCCCCTGGCCTATTAGGCCACTCCCACCCGAACCCTAGCCCCAATCTGTCCCACTCCCCCACGATCTCCACCCTCTCCCTCCAACGCCGCCAGGGGAGAGCCCCGCTGTAGGATCGAAAGTATGTCTAGAGGGGGGGGGGTGATTAGACTACTTAACCAAATAAAAACTTATCCTTTTCCCAATTTTAGTCTTTGGCAGATTTTAGCTATCTTAGCACAAGTCAAGCAATCTTAACACAATTCAAGCAAGCATGCAAAGAGTATATGAGCAGCGGAGGCATGCAACTTGCAAGAATGTAAAGGGAGGGGTTTGGAGAATTCAAACGCAATTGGAGACATGGATGTTTTTGTCGTGGTTCCGATAGGTGGTGCTATCGTACATCTACGTTGATGGAGACTTCAACCCACGAAGGGTAACGGTTGCACGAGTCCGCGGAGGGCTCCACCCATGAAGGGTCCACGAAGAAGCAACCTTGTCTATCCCACCATGGCCGTCGCCCACGAAGGACTTGCCTCACTAGCGGTAGATCTTCACGAAGTAGGCGATCTCCTTGCCCTTACAAACTCCTTGGTTCAACTCCACAATCTTGTCGGAGGCTCCCAAGTGACACCTAGCCAATCTAGGAGACACCACTCTCCAAGAAGTAACAAATGGTGCGTTGATGATGAACTCCTTGCTCTTGTGCTTCAAATGATAGTCTCCCCAACACTCAACTCTCTCTCATAGGTTTTGGATCTGGTGGAAAGAAGATTTGAGTGGAAATCAACTTGGGGAAGGCTAGAGATCAAGATTCATATGGTAGGAATGGAATATCTTGGTCTCAACACATGAGTAGGTAGTTCTCTCTCGTAAAATGTATGGAAGTGTAGGTTCAGTCTGATGGCTCTCTCCACGAATGAAGAGGAGGTGGAGGGGTATATATAGCCTCCACACAAAATCTAACCGTTACACACAATTTACCAAACTCGGTGGGACCGAATCATTAAACTCGGTCAGACCGATTTAGTAAACCTAGTGACCGTTAGTGATTTTTGGTGGGACTGACATGCATCTCGGTGAGATCGATATGGTTAGGGTTGGGGCATAACGTAATCTCAGTAAGACCGATTACACAGACCGATTACACAAACTCGGTGAGACCGATTTTGGTAATAAGCTTTCCAGAGAGTTGGTCACGCAAACTCGGTTTGTCCGATTACACAAACTCGGTGGGACCGATTTTGCTAATAAGTTAACCAGAGAGTTTGCATTGTAATCTCGGAAGTGTAGGTTTGTTCTGATGGCCCTCTCCACAAATGAAGAGGAGGTGGAGGGGTATATATAGACTCCACACAAAATCTAACCGTTACACACAACTTGCCAAACTCGGTGGGACCGAATTGATAAACTCGGTCGGACCGATTCAGCAAATCTAGTGACCGTTAGGATTTTCGGTGGGACCGACATGCAACTCGGTAGGACCGATATGGTTAGGGTTAGGGCATAACGTAATCTTGGTGAGACCAATTACACAAACTCGATGGGACCGATTTTGGTAATAAGCTAACCAGAGAGTTGGTCAGTTAAACTCGGTGGGACCGGTTCGCTCATTTCTGTGGGACCGAAATGTTACGAAAAGGAAACAGAGAGATTACAATCCCATCTCGGTGAGACCGAGATCCCTATCGGTGAGACCGATTTGCCTAGGGTTTGTGGCAGTGGCTATGACATCTGAACTCGGTGGCGCCGGATAGAAAGAATCAGTAGGGCCGAGTTTGACTTTTGGCTTAGGTCATATGTGGATGTGTTAAAGTAGTTGAGGGCTTTGGAGCATATCACTAAGCACTATGGAGCAAGAAACTCATTAAGCAACACCTCATCCCTTCTTGATAGTATTGGCTTTTCCTATAGACTCAATGTGATCTTGGATCACTAAAATATAAAATGTAGAGTCTTGAGCTTTTGAGCTTGAGCCAATCCTTTTATCCTTAGCATTTTGAGGGGTCCACTTTTCTCATCCATGCCATGCCATGCCATTCCTTGAGCTTTTCCTGAAATATTCATCTTGGAATAATGTTAGCTCAATGAGCTATATGTTGTACTTTCAATCTCCCCCTTCTTGGTAATTGATGACAACATATAGATCAAAGCTTCGACAAATGAAAATAAGAGTGAAAAACATTGTCGCTTTGAGAAGTATGTGATAAGCAAGAGCTCCCCCTAAATTTGTGCATAGTTTAAGATTTGCTTTGGACTGCAAATGCACAAGGAGTTAAGCTCATGGGTTACTCTTCCATGTCACATACATCTTGGTGGAGCGCTCAAAATGATAATAATTGAATACATGCACTCATCACCAAGCAAAGTGAATGATCATATAGAGATAAAAAGGATAATGTCATCCAACAAGCATTAATGTAGCATATGATCAAACACATGATCATCCAGGTATCACACAGACATAAAGTATCTCAAACAAGCAAATAAAGTTCAACCACCAAAGAAAGAGAGAATAAAAAGCAACACTCTCTCTCGAAGCCTATGATCTATACATTTTCTCCCCCTTTGGCAACAAGTTACCAAAAAGTTCATAGAAAATGCATAGCACTAAATCGTCTCTCATGCTTGATCTTCAGGTGGTGGTGTAGAGATGGTTCCTTGGATGAAGACTTTAGTAGATGTGGATGGAGCTAGAGGAGTAGGTGCTGGAGCTGGTTGCACTGGAGCTGTAGGAGCTGTAGCTGGTGCAGATGAAGTGGCTCTGGTGTCTATCACTGGCACTGCAGCTGATCTCTGAGCTCTAGGCACTCTGGCAAATGCATCAGCGGTTGTGTTGCCCTTCCTCTCCTGCATATCATCCTGAAGCTGCTCAACAACAGACTGGATCTCAGTTACCTTCACATCCAAGTTATAAAACTTCTGCTCCATGATCCTCTCCAGGCTCTCCTGGTTTTGAGTCAAGGTGGCCAGCCCCTTCTCAATCCTCGGAGTGGATGCAATCAAGTAGCCAAGCTGATCTTGTTTGCTCTACAAAAAGTACTGAGATGCCTCTTCCATTGTTGGCATCTTGGTAGCCTTCTCCGTCCTTGCCTTCTCCTTCTTTGCTTGAGCATGCACAGAAGATGGTTCGTCTTCATGCATAACCACTTGGTTGTCCTCAAAGTCTGGATAGATAGGCATGTGATCCTTGTCCAACAAGTATGTGCCTGTGCCCATCTTGGAGTTAATCAGCTCCTGGATCTGTGGGGCATACCCACAACTTCTCTTTTGGTCAGCTACTATCCTCTTGATAGTTTCAACAATAAGGCTCATGACCTTGAACTTCTGTGGCACATCAAATAAGTGTAGCAGATTTATTGCATGGCCTCTGATCATGTTGTGATCACCTGACTTGGGCAAGAGAGTGTGCCTGAGGATCCAGTTGATGGTTGGCAGTCCTGACAGAAGGTAATGTACTGATCCAAACTTGTGTGTTTCAACAGCAGCATCTGGGATCTCCTTGTACATATGTGCCATAGAGTTGTGATCCATCTTCTTCTTGGCATAGACATCCAAATCATCCTCTTTATCCTTAGGTGCATTGATCAAATTAGCCCATTCTTCAATTCATGATTGGTACCTAGTACCTTCAAACATCCATACTATCCTGCCATCTGCATAGAAGTGTGTTGTGGAGTAGAATTGCATTATGAGCTCATCATTCCACTTTGTGAGCTTCTGCCCAACAAAGTCTGCCACTCCACAAGTTAATCAAACTGTCATACACACCAGATAGTGTTCTTCATTCTCCTTCATGTAGGTCCAGTCAACCCACCTCATGTCACACACTATTGGCTTCTTGTCCAGCAACACTGTCACATAGAAATCCTGTTGTTCCTTTGTGTGGAACCTGTAGTCAACAACAGTCCTCCTCCTGAGTGCATAAGGATCAGACAACCTCCACTGTCTAAGGCCTACATCCTTTCTCAGCTTCATGTTCTCAGCCATAGGATGAGCATCGTTATGATCTGGAATTTTTGGCTTCAATTTTCTCAAGACATGCTCTACATCATCTTCCTCTTCACCAACAGTTTCAGGCACTGGGGCCTTGTTCTTCTCAGCAGCAGATATGTTCCTGGTATTCCTCTTAGGTGCAGTCTTGGGCTTGGAGGCAGCTTTGGGTGCTTCTTTGGGCTTTGATGATGCAGCCTCGACTGATAGCATCACCCATAAGCTTCGAGCCTTGGGTGCTGGTGCAGCAACCTCTTCTTCTTCTTCCTCTTGAGTCTCTCCTCATAGAGGGATTGCCAAGAACTTTGGCAAGAGTGGTTCGACTCTCTTTTTCTTTTTGTCCTGGCCAATAGCTTCATCTTCTGACTCAATAGTAAACTTCATGGTTTCTCCAGTGGCAACCTTCCTAGGTTTGGAAGTGGGAATCCTTCTTGTAGGTGCCTTCTTCTGCACTCCTGGCTTAGTGGATGCAGCTGAGCCATACTCCTTTTTGAGCAACTTCTTCTTGGAAGTGGCCTCATCCTCAACTGCCACATAGTCTTCATCCTCAGATTCTGAGGTTTTCTTCTTTCTGGCCCTGGTGGCAGCTTTTGGTAAGTTGCTTGGGGTGCTCCTGCTACCCTCATCAGAGCTGCTAGAGGGACTAGTGCCCTCACTCATCTGAACCTGCTCCTCTGACTTGTTCTGGCTGTCACTCTGATCATACATATTGCGAACACTGACTGCAGACCCTGTGAATAGGTATAGATGAGATAGAGTGGATGAGCATCACAAAATACATAGGTTTTTGCAAAAGAATGGGTCAAAAACTTAGTTTTAGTTTTCCACAGAAAGCATTTCGGATCAACCGATTTGTAAACTCGGTGATACCGAAGCAGCTTTTGGACCCTAAACTAGTCAATTCGATCAGACCGAGTCACAGTTTGGTGGCACCGAGACTGCTAGGGTTTCACAAAGTCCTGAACTCGGTCACACCGATTTGCAATTCTCGGTCAGACCGAGAACACATGTGCATTGGCCTTAGCCGAATCGGTGGAACCGAGTTCTACAACTCGGTGGGTCCGAGATGGTTTCGGCGGAAACCTAACCCTAAATTTTCAATTCATCTCTAATCTACGGAGTGTTTTGACGAGATAGGATAGTTTCAATCGTGGCAAGATTCATGGCGAACACAATGTGCTAGGAATCAGACGGGGATAGCACAGTGATCGAGTCCATACCCTAGTTCGGCGACGAACTCGCTACGGCGGCAACGGCGGGGATGATTTCCATTGACGGCGGCGGAGACCAGCGACTGGAGGCGGCTGGCGACGAGGAGGACGATCCGGAGACCCTGGAGGCAGAGCAGGCTACGCGCAGGCGAAAGAGTTCGGAGAAAGTTTCCAAATTTTTGCCCATGGGTATATATAGCCCGACCCTGTCGGTGTGACCGAGTGGAACAACTCGGTGGCACCGAGATGCATAACTGCTGACAGTTACAACAACTCGGTGTGACCGAAAAGTTCAAATCGGTTGCACCGAGATTGAAAACCTAGATCAACTTAGTGATCTCGGTATAAGACTCCGAGTGCTCCTCACACAGAGTGGTTCGAATCTGACTTGATCAAATTTTGTGATGTAGCATGAATAGAGTTTGAGACAAGAAAAGCATAGATAGCTAGAGAAGGTTCTTAGGCATTCTTGTCCATCCACTTGGCAAAAGAAAAAGAAACCAATCAATCAAAGCAACAAGTGGATGTCCTCGAATGAGTAAAATATGCAACCAACATGCTCATACAATAAAATGGCAAATGAAATATGTGGCAAAGCATGCACAACCAATTCTAGCATCTATCAAGCAATTGGCGATGACTAGGTCATCTATATATGAGTATATTGACTTAGGAGTCAAATGAGAACATTTGATCATAGTTCATACTCATCGTTTAAGCTCAAGTGGGGTTACCACTTTTACATAATGCATTGATGTGTTCACACCATTAGAGTTTCTTTGATTCAATTCTTAGAGTAAAGCTCCCCCTAGATGTGAGATCGCCCCTTAGAGGGATGAACTAACCTTGGGTTTTGTCGATGATGACTTCATGTAGGTGTTGAATATGTGGATGCTCAATGTTGATGAAGATCATTTGGAGCAATCCTTTGGAGTGAGTTGCACTTTCAATACCTACACAGGTTAGTCCCACAAGGAACAAACAAGGATATCCATAGACATAGAGTGATGCACACATAATATGATGTCTATGAAAGCATTAGGTTACCTTGTCCCTTGTCTTACCAACAAGAGGATTTGTGACTCCTTGAACTAGTGCAAGATGTGAAAGTTGATTGCACTTGTTGTTGCCAAAATGATATGAGTGAAATATGTTGGTGGAGTAACCCTCAAGAACTCTCTAGTTCTTCTTCTTCGGGATCCACATCATCTTGATGGGAATCCTTGGAGTTGTAGTCATACTTGATGAAGTAGAGCTTGACGTAGTCTTGGGAACCCACTTGACCAAGGCCTTAGGAGCTTCTTCAAATGCATCAATCTCCTCTTGAAGCTTATCCTTGCCTTTTTGCTTGTGGTCTTGTGGTGGAAGATCATCTTGAGCTTGTGTCCCCTTGAAGGAAGTAGGATCATACTTCTCTTGTTGAGGAACAAACTTCGTCTCGGGGTATTGATCTTCTTCCCACTCAACTCCATTGGCATTGAACTTTCGTTCAAAACCAACACCTTGGTTCTTCCGGTGCCTTCCTTGCTTGCATACAATTTCCTCAAATTACTTACTCCCGGCAAGGCTCTTGTAAACACCTTTCTCTATAATTCCCTTCAATAAGCTATTTTCTTGCTCAAGTGTAACTTGGCTAAGAGAATCATTAGTGGAATCAAGAGAACTACTAGAAGCAACAACATTCTATTTAGCATGATTATTATTACTACTAGAGGAAGAATCATTCTTGTTCTTGTTAATAGACTTGACTTGAGGCATGTAAGTAGATAAGAGTAAACGCTTGGCAATGTAAGAACTTTTCTTACGGAGATAATCATTGATTGCCTTTAAGAACTCATGCTTTTGCTCAAGGTTGAGCTTTTCAAAGCGTAACTTCTCATGAGTCCTTAAAAGTTCTCGATGATCTTCTAATATAGTTTCATGAGCTAACTTAGGAGTGTTTAGTTCTTTAGTTAGAACCTCAATCTTCTCCTTATCATTGTCATTCGTTTTATCTTGATTAGCATGATTAATTGAAGTTTCATCATAGTATTCATCACTAGAGTTGTCAATAAGTAAATCATAATCACCTAACAAGTCATGTTCATCACTATTGAAATCAACATACTCGGGGTGTGTTACATTTGGGCCTTTAGCCATGAAGCATCTTCCAAGTCCTTCATTTGGTGAATCAAATATCTCGTAGGAGTTGGTTGACACAAGTGCTAGATCAGCAACACCTTCATCTTGAGTATATTCGGAGTCGGAGTGATAGCTTCTCTCGGAGAGATTGTTGGAGTCGGAGCCGGATACCCATTCACCAACATGAGCTTGATGTCTTCGTTTGTGTAGCTCCTTGATGACTTATCCTTCCTTTCTGAATCCTTGCTTCTCCGGGATGTTCTTCGTTCATAACGATCATCTCTACTCCTCCTCTCTCTTGGTGGTGATTCTTCTCTTCTACTTCTTCTCTTCTTTTGTGGGGTGCCGTACACTCATTGGAATAGTGTCCGGGTCTCCCACAATTGTAGCAATTGCGCTCTCGACTAGAAGATCTTTTGTCATTGTAGGACCTTGACTTAGAGCTTCTTTCTTTGCTTCTACTCTTGTAGAATTTGTTGAAGTTCTTCACCATTAAGCTCAATTCTTCATTGAAGGTTTGTTTCTCACTTGATGATGTGGGGGCTTCACATGAGGCTTTGTAAGCACCACTTGACTTGTTGTGAAGTTCCTCCTTATCCTTGAGCAACATCTCATGAGCAACAATTCTTCCAATGACTTCCGTTGGCTTGAGATCTTTGTAATTGGGCATCATTTGGATCAATGTGCACACGGTATCATATTTTCCATCCAAAGCTCTTAGGATCTTCTTGATGATGAATTTATCGGTGATCTCGTCACTTCCTAAGCCGGCAATCTCATTTGTGATAAGAGCAAGCCTAGAGTACATTTCAGCGACACCTTCACCATCCTTTATTTTGAACTTGTCAAGTTAACTTTGAAGCACATCCAACTTGGATTCCTTGACGGAGTCGGTACCATGATGCATATCAATCAAAGTATCCCAAATTTCCTTTGCATTCTCAAGACGGATGATTTTGTTGAATTCTTTGGGGCACAATCCGTTGAAGAGGATATCACAAGCTTGAGCGTTGTATTGCAGCATCTTCAACTCTTCCGCACTAGCTTCACGGTTCAGTTCTCTCCCATCAAAGAATTTACCTTGCAAGCCAATACACACAATAGCCCATGTTGGGGAACGTAGCAAAAATTCAAAATTTTCCTACGTGTCACCAAGATCTATCTATGGAGAAACCAGCAACGAGGGGAAGGAGAGTGCATCTACATACCCTTGTAGATCGCTAAGCGGAAGCGTTCAAGAGAACGGGGTTGAAGGAGTCGTACTCATCGTGATCCAAATCACCAGAGATCCTAGTGCCGAACGGACGGCACCTCCGTGTTCAACACACGTACAGCCCGGTGACGTCTCCCATGCCTTGATCCAGCAAGGAGAGAGGGAGAGGTTGAGGAAGACTCCATCCAGCAGCAGCACTTCGGCGTGGTGGTGGTGGAGGGCGTGGCAATCTGCAGGCTTCGCCAAGCACCGCGGAGAGGAGGAGGACTTGGGAGAGGGGGATGCGCTGAACTCGTGTGAAGCTCCCATGCGCCTCCCACTATATATAGGGGTGGAGGGCTGGTTTCTTGCCCTCCAAGTCCATTGGGGCGTTGGCCAAGGTGGGAGGAAAGAAATCCCATCATTTCCTTCCCCATCGATTGTTATCCCCCTTTTAGGGATCTTGATCTTATCCCTTGGGATATGATCTTATTCCTTCTAAGGGGGATCTTGGTGCGCCTTGACCAGGGGTGTGGGGCCTTGCCCCACTACCCACGTTCATGTGGGTCCCCCATGCAGGTGGGCCCCACTCCGGAACCTTCTAGAACCTTCCGGTACAATACCGAAAAATCCGAACATTTTACGGTGGCCAAAATAGGACTTCCCATATATAAATCTTTACCTCCGGACCATTCCGGAACTCCTCGTGACGTCAGGGATCTCATCCGGACTCCAAACAACATTCGGTAACCACATACAAACTTCCTTTATAACCCTAGCGCCATCGAACCTTAAGTGTGTAGACCCTACGGGTTCGGGAGACATGTAGACATGACCGAGACGTTCTCGGTCAATAACCAACAGCGGGATCTGGATACCCATGTTGGCTCCCACATGTTCCACGATGATCTCATCGGATGAACCACGATGTCGAGGACTCAATCGATCCGTATACAATTCCCTTTGTCTAGCGGTATTGTACTTGCCCGAGATTCGATCGTCGGTATACCAATACCTTGTTCAATCTCGTTACCGGCAAGTCTCTTTACTCGTTCCGTAACACATCATCCCGTGATCAACCCCTTGGTCACATTGTGCACATTATGATGATGTCCTACCGAGTGGGCCCAGAGATACCTCTCCATTTACACGGAGTGACAAATCCCAGTCTCGATCCGTGTCAACCCAACAGACACTCTCGGAGATACCTGTAGTGCACCTTTATAGTCACCCAATTACGTTGTGACATTTGATACACCCAAAGCACTCCTACGGTATCCGGGAGTTACACGATCTCATGGTCTAAGGAAGAGATACTTGACATTGGAAAAGCTCTAGCAAACGAACTACACGATCTTTGTGCTATGCTTAGGATTGGGTCTTGTCCATCACATCATTCTCCTAATGATGTGATCCCGTTATCAACGACATCCAATGTCCATAGCCAAGAAACCATGACTATCTGTTGATCACAATGAGCTAGTCAACTAGAGGCTTACTAGGGACATGGTGTTGTCTATGTATCCACGCATGTATTATGATTTCCGGATGATACAGTTATAGCATGAATAAAAGACAATTATCATGAACAAGGAAATATAATAATACTTTTATTATTGCCTCTAGGGCATATTTCCAACAGTCTCCCACTTGCACTAGAGTCAATAATCTAGTTCACATCGCCATGTCATTAACACTCACAGGTCACATCGCCATGTGACCAACATCCAAAGAGTTTACTAGTGTCACTAAACTAGTTCACATCATCATGTGATTAAGACTCAATGAGTTCTGGGGTTTGATCATGTTTTGCTTGCAAGAGAGGTTTTAGTCAGCAGTGCGCAACTTTCAGATCCGTATGTACTTCGCAAATCTCTAGGTCATTACGTAAATGATGCTTCCACGCTCCACTTGGAGCTATTCCAAATGGTCGCTCCACTATATCGATCCGGTTTGCTACTCGAGTCACTCGGATAGGTGTTAAAGCTTGCATCGGCGTAACCCTTTACGCCAAACTCTTTATCACCTCCATAATCGAGAAACATGTCCTTATTTACTCCAAGGACAATTTTGATCGCTGTCCAATGATCCATTCTGGATCATTCTTGTACCCTATGAGTGACTCATGGCAAGGCACACTTCAGTGCGGTACACAAGATAGCATACTATAGAGCCTACGTCTGAAGTATAGGGACGACCTTCGTCCTTTCTCTCTACTCTGCCGTGGTCGAGCTTTTAAGTCTTAACTTCATACCTTACATCTCGTGCAAGAACTCCTTCTTTGGTGATCCATCTTGAACACCTTCAAGATCATGTCAAAATACGTGCTCATTTGAAAGTACTATTAAGCATTTTGATCTATCTTATAGATCATGATGCTTATTGTTCAAGTAGCCTAATCCAGGTTTTCCATTGAAAACACTTTTCAAATAACCCTATATGCTTTCGGAAATTCTACATCATTTCGATCAACAATATGTCAATAACATATACTCATCGAGAAATTCTATAGTGCTCCCACTCACTTCTTTGGAAATACAAGTTTCTCATAAATTTGTATAAACCCAAAATCTTTGATCATCTTATCAAAGTACATATTCCAACTCCGAGATGCTTACTCCAGTCCTTAGAAGGATCGCTGGAGCTAGCATACCTTTTAGCATCCTTAGGATCGACAAAACCTTTCTGATTGTATCACATACAACCTTTCCTTACGAAAACTTGTAAGGAAACTCATTTTAACATCCATCTGCCAGATTTCATAAATGTAGCTAATGCTAACATGATTCCGACGGACTTAAGCATCTCTACGGATGAGAAAATCTCATCGTAGTCAACTCCTTGAACTTGTGAAAAACTCTTCGCCACAAGTCGAGCTTCATAGACGGTGACATTACCGTCCACGTCCGTCTTCTTCTTAAAGATCCATTTATCTCAATGGCTTGCCGATCATTGGGCAAGTCCACCAAAGTCCATGCTTTGTTCTGATACATGGATCCTATCTCGGATTTCATGGCTTCTAACCATTTGTCGGAATTTGGGCCCACCATCGCTTCTCCATAGCTCGTAGGTTCATTGTTGTCTAGCAACATGACCTTCAAGACAGGATTACTGTACCACTCTAAAGTAGTACGCATCCTTGTCACCCTACGAGGTATGGTAGTGACTTGATCCAAAGTTTCATGATCACTATCATAAGCTTCTACTTCAATTGGTGTAGGTGCCACAGGAACAACTTCCTGTGCCCTGCTACACACTGGTTGAAGTGACGGTTCAATAACCATATCAAGTCTCCACCATCCTCCCACTCAATTTTCGAGACAAACCTTTCCTTGAGAAAGGACCCGATTCAAGAAACAATCCCTATTGCTTTTGGATCTGAATTAGGAGGTATACCAAACTATTTTGGGTGTCCTATGAAGATGTATTTTATCCGCTTTGGGTTCGAGCTTATCAACCTGAAACTTTTTCACATAAGCGTCGCAGCCCCAAACATTTAAGAAATGACAGCTTAGGTATCTCTAAACCATAGTTCATACGGTGTCATCTCAACGGAATTACGTGGTGCCCTATTTAAAGTGAATGTGGTTGTCTCTAATGCCTAACCCATAAACGATAGTTGTAATTCGATAAGAGACATCATGGTACGCACCATATCCAATAGGGTGCAACTATGATGTTCGGACACACCATCAAACTATGGTGTTCTAGGCGGTATTAATTGTGAAACAATTTCCACAATGTCTTAATTTCGTGCCAAAGCTCGTAACTCAGATACTCATCTCTACGATCATATCATAGACATTTCATCCTCTTGTCACGATGATCTTCAACTTCACTCTGAAATTACTTGAACCATTCAATAATTCAGACTTGTGTTTCATCAAGTAAATATACTCTACATCTACTCGAATCATCGTGAAGTAAGAACATAACGATATTCATTTGATGCCTCGGCACTCATTGGACTGCACACATCAAAATGTGTTACTTCCAACAAGTTGCTATCTTGTTCTATTTTTTGAAAAACGAGGCTTTTTAGTCATCTTTCCCATGTGGTATGATTTGCATATCTCAAGTGATTCAAAATCAAGTGAGTCCAAGCGATCCATCTCGCATGGAGTTTCTTCATGCGTATACACCAATAGACATGGTTCGCATGTCTCAAACTTTTCAAAAACGAGTGAGTCCAAAGATCCATCAACATGGAGCTTCTTCATGCGTTTTATACCAATATGACTTACATGGCAGTGCCACAAGTGAGTGGTACTATCATTACTATCTTATATCTGTTTGGCATGAAAATGTGTATCACTACGATCGAGATTCAATAAACCATTCCTTTAGGTGCAAGACCATTGAAGGTATTATTCAAATAAATAGAGTAACCATTATTCTCCTTAAATGAATAACCGTATTGCGATAGACATAATCCAATCATGTCTATGCTCAACGCAAACACCAAATCTTTATGGTAGAGGGAGCGTGCGATGCTTGATCACATCAACCTTGGAAATACTTCCAACACATAACGTCAGCTCACCTTTAGCTAGTCTCCGTTTATTCTGTAGCTCTTTTATTTCGAGTTACTAACACTTAGCAACCGAACCGGTATCTTAATACCCTGGTGCTACTAGGAGTACTAGTAAAGTACACATTAACATAATGTATATCAATATACTTCTATCGACCTTGCCGACCTTCTCATCTACCAAGTATCTAGGGTAATTCTGCTCCGATGGTTGTTCCCCTTATTACGAAGCACTTAGTCTCGGGTTTGGGTTCAACCTTGGGTTTCTTCACTAGAGCAGCAGCTGATTTGCCGTTTCATGAAGTATCCTTCTTGCCCTTGCCCTTCTTGAAACTAGTGGTTTCACCAACCATCAACAATTGATGCTCCTTCTTGATTTCTACTTTCGCGGTGTCAAACATCGCGAATACCTCAAGGATCATCATATCTATCCCTGATATGTTATAGTTCATCACGAAGCTCTAGCAGCTTGGTGGCAATGACTTTGGAGAAACATCACTATCTCATCTGGAAGATCAACTCCCACTCGATTCAAGTGATTGTTGCACTCAGACAATATGAGCACAAGCTCAACGATTGAGCTTTTCTCCCTTAGTTTGCAGGCTAAGAAAATTGTCGGAGGTCTTATACCTCTTGACGTGGGCACGATCCTGAAATCCCAATTTCAGCTCTCGAAAACATCTCATATGTTCCGCGATGTTTCGAAAACGTCTTTGGTGCCTCAACTCTAAGCCGTTTAACTGAACTATCACGTAGTTATCAAAACGTGTATGTCCGATGTTCGCAACATCCACAAACGGCGTTTGGGGTTCAAGACACTTGGCGGTGCATTAAGGACATAAGCTTTCTCGTCCGCATAATCGCTCTTGTCAACTTTCAACTATATTTTCTCTAGGAACATATCTAAATAGTGGAACTAAAGCGCGAGCCACGACATAATTTGCAAAGAACTTTTTACTATGTTCGGGATAATTAAGTTCATCTTATGAACTCCCACTCAGATAGACATCCTCTCGGTCATCTAAGTGATTACATGATCCGAGTCAACTAGGCCGTGTCCGATCATCACGTGAGACGGACTAGTCATCATCGGTAAACATCTTCATGTTGATCGTATCTACTATCGACTCATGCTCGACCTTTCGGTCTCGTGTTCCGAGGCCATGTGCGTACATGCTAGGCTCGTCAAGTTAACCCTAAGTGTTTTGCATGTGTAAAACTGTCTTACACTGTTGTATGTGAGCGTAAGGATCTATCACACCCGATCATCACGTGGTGCTTCGAAACGACGAACTTTAGCAACGGTGCACAGTTAGGGGAGAACACTTCTTGAAATTGTTGTAAGGGATCATCTTATTTACTACCGTCGATCTAAGTAAACAAGATGCATAAACATGATAAACATCACATGCAATCAAATAGTGACATGATATGGCCAATATCATTTTGCTCCTTTTTATCTCCATCTTCGGGGCTCCATGATCATCATCGTCACCGGCATGACACCATGATCTCCATCATCATGATCTCTATCATCGTGTCTCCATGAAGTTGTCTTGCCAACTTATTACTTCTACTACTATGGCTACCGGTTAGCAATAAAGTAAAGTAATTACATGGCGTTGCTCAATGACACGCAGGTCATATAATAAATAAAGACAACTCCTATGGCTCCTGCCGATTGTCATACTCATCGACATGCAAGTCGTGATTCCTATTACAAGAACATGATCAATCTCATACATCACATATCATTCATCACATTCTTCTTGGCCATATCACATCACATAGCATACCCTACAAAAACAAGTTAGACGTCCTCTAATTGTTGTTTGCATGTTTTACGTGGCTGCTATGGGTTTCTAGCAAAACGTTTCTTACCTCATAAAACCACAACGTGATATGTCAATTGCTATTTACCCTTCATAAGGACCCTTTTCATCGAATCCGTTCCGACTAAAGTGGGAGAGACTGGCACCCGCTAGCCACCTTATGCACCAAGTGCATGTAAATCGGTGGAACCTGTCTCACGTAAGTGTACGTGTAAGGTCGGTCCGGGCCGCTTCATCCCACAATACCGTCGAAACAAGATTGGACTAGTAACGGTAAGCATATTGAACAAAATCAACGCCCACAACTACTTTGTGTTCTACTCGTGCAAAGAATCTACATAATAGACCTAGCTCATGATGCCCTTTGTTGGGAGCGAGCAAAAATTCAAAATTTTCCTATGTGTCACCAAGATCTATCTATGGAGAAACTAGCAACGAGGGGAAGGAGAGTGCATCTACATACCCTTGTAGATCGCTAAGCGGAAGCGTTCAAGAGAACGGGGTTGAAGGAGTCGTACTCATCGTGATCCAAATCACCGGAGATCCTAGTGCCGAACGGACGGCACCTCCGTGTTCAACACACGTACAGCCCGGTGACGTCTCCCATGCCTTGATCCAGCAAGGAGAGAGGAAGAGGTTGAAGAAGACTCCATCCAGCAGCAGCACGACGGCGTGGTGGTGGTGGAGGAGCGTGGCAATCCTGCAGGGCTTCGCCAAGCACCGCGGGAGAGGAGGAGGACTTGGGAGAGGGGGAGGGATGCGCCAGAACTTCGTGTGAAGCTCCCATGCGCCTCAACACTGGAATGGTTTCTTGCCCTCCAAGTCCATTGGGGCGTTGGCCAAGGTGGGAGGAAAGAAATCCCATCATTTTCTTCCCCACCGATTGTTATCCCCCCTTTTTAGGGATCTTGATCTTATCCCTTGGGATATGATCTTATTCCTTCTAAGGGGGATCTTGGTGCGCTTGACCAGGGGTGTGGGGCCTTGCCCCACTACCACGTTCATGTGGGTCCCCCATGCAGGTGGGCCCCACTCCGAACCTTCTAGAACCTTCCCGGTACAATACCGAAAAATCCTGAACATTTTCCGGTGGGCAAAATAGGACTTCCCATATATAAATCTTTACCTCCGGACCATGCCGGAACTCCTCGTGACGTCCGGATCTCATCCGGCACTCCGAACAACATTCGGTAACCACATACAAACTTCCTTTATAACCCTAGCGTCATCGAACCTTAAGTGTGTAGACCCTACGGGTTTGGGAGACATGTAAACATGACCGAGACGTTCTCTGGTCAATAACCAACAGCGGGATCTGGATACCCATGTTGGCTCCCACATGTTCCACGATGTCTGGGACTCAATCGATCCCGTATACAATTCCCTTTGTCTAACGGTATTGTACTTGCCCGAGATTCGATCGTCGGTATACCGATACCTTGTTCAATCTCGTTATCGCACGTCTCTTTACTCGTTCCGTAACACATCATCCGTGATCAACCCCTTGGTCACATTGTGCACATTATGATGATGTCCTCTGAGTGGGCCCAGAGACACCTCTCCATTTACGGAGTGACAAATCGATCTCGATCCGTGTCAACCCAATGACACTTTTGGAGATACCTGTAGTGCACCTTTATAGTCACCCAGTTACGTTGTGACGTTTGATACACCCAAAGCACTCCTATGGTATCCGGGAGTTACACGATCTCATGGTCTAAGGAAGAGATACTTGACATTGGAAAAGCTCTAGCAAACGAACTACACGATCTTTGTGCTATGCTTAGGATTGGGTCTTGTCCATCACATCATTCTCCTAATGATGTGATCCCGTTATCAACGACATCCAATGTCCATAGCCAGGAAACCATGACTATCTGTTGATCACAATGAGCTAGTCAACTAGAGGCTTACTAGGGACATGGTGTTGTCTATGTATCCACGCATGTATTATGATTTCCGGATAATACAGTTATAGCATGAATAAAAGACAATTATCATGAACAAGGAAATATAATAATACTTTTATTATTGCCTCTAGGGCATATTCCAAACAGCCCAAACGGCGGGGTTATGTCCAAGAATATGCATTTTCATCTTATGCTTCCAACTAGCAAAATTAGTACCATCAAAGTAAGGACCTCTACGGTGATAATTTCCCTCGCTAGATGCCATACTCTCCTGGGTTGTGAAACCAAGGCTATGACCACCAAAATCTATGGAAATCAAAGCAAATGGAGACCAAAGCTCTGATATCACTTGTAGGATCGAAAGTATGTCTAGAGGGGGTGATTAGACTACTTGACCAAATAAAAACTTATCCTTTTCCCAATTTCAGTCTTTGGCAGATTTTAGCTATCTTAGCACAAGTCAAGCAATCTTAACACAATTCAAGCAAGCATGCAAAGTGTATATGAGCAGCGGAAAGTAAAGCATGCAACTTGCAAGAATGTAAAGGGATGGGTTTGGAGAATTCAAACGCAATTGGAGACACAGATGTTTTTGTCGTGGTTCCGATAGGTGGTGCTATCGTACATCCACGTTGATGGAGACTTCAACCCACGAAGGGTAACGGTTGCGCGAGTCCACGAAGGGCTCCACCCATGAAGGGTCAACGAAGAAGCAACCTTGTCTATCCCACCATGGCCGTCGCCCACGAAGGACTTGCCTCACTAGCGGTAGATCTTCACGAAGTAGGCGATCTCCTTGCCCTTACAAACTCCTTGGTTCAACTCCACAATCTTGTCGGAGGCTCCCAAGTGACACCTAGCCAATCTAGAAGACACCACTCTCCAAGAAGTAACAAATGGTGTGTTGATGATGAACTCCTTGCTCTTGTGCTTCAAATGATAGTCTCCCCAACACTCAACTCTCTCTCACAGTATTTGGATTTGGTGGAAAGAAAATTTGAGTGGAAAGCAACTTGGGGAAGGCTAGAGATCAAGATTCATATGGTAGGAATGGAATATCTTGGCCTCAACACATGAGTAGGTGGTTCTCTCTCAGAAACAACAAGTTGCAAGTGTAAGTTTGTTCTGATGGCTCTCTCCACGAATGAAGAGGAGGTGGAGGGGTATATATAGCCTCCACACAAAATCTAACCGTTACACACAACTTGCCAAACTCGATGGGACCGAATTGATAAACTCGGTCGGACCGATTCAGCAAATCTAGTGACCGTTAGGATTTTCGGTGGGACCGACATGCAACTCGGTAGGACCGATATGGTTAGGGTTAGGGCATAATGTAATCTCGGTGAGACCGATTACACAAACTCGGTGGGACCGATTTTGGTAATAAGCTAACCAGAGAGTTGGTCAGTTAAACTTGGTGGGACCGGTTTGCTCATTTCGGTGGGACCGAAATGTTACGAAAAGGAAACAGGGAGTTTACATTGCAATCTCGGTGGGACCGATCGCTCATCTCGGTGGAACCGAAACGTTACGAAGGGAAGCAGAGATTACAATCCCATCTCGATGAGACCGAGATCCCTATCGGTGAGATCGATTTGCCCAGGGTTTGTGGCAGTGGCTATGACATCTGAACTCGGTGGCGCCGGATAGAAAGAATCTATAGGGCCGAGTTTGACTTTTGGCTTAGGTCATATGTGGATGTGAGAAAGTAGTTGACGGCTTTGGAGCATATCACTAAGCACTATGGAGCAAGAAACTCATTAAGCAACACCTCATCCCTCCTTGATAGTATTGGCTTTTCTATAGACTCAATGTGATCTTGGATCACTAAAATATAAAATGTAGAGTCTTGAGCTTTTGAGCTCGAGCCAATCCTTTTATCCTTAGAATTTTGAGGGGTCCACTTTTCTCATCCATGCCATGCCATTCATTGAGCTTTTCCTGAAATATTCATCTTGGAATAATGTTAGCTCAATGAATTATAAGTTGTTAGGAATTACCAAAACCACCTAGGGATAGTTGCAATTTCACCCGCGCGCGACCCCCCCACCTCTCTCGCCGTCTGTCCCCCCACATGGCAGAACGGGCTCTGCCCCAACACCTCAACCGCCCTCCATGATGCAAGACACCATTACTGGCGCTGCCATGCGCCGAGCCGCTCATCCCCCGCTCGATCTGGGCGCCCGGCGCCCGGTGTCTGCCTCGCCGTTGCCGTTTGCCAGCACCGCCCGTCGCCTCCTCGACCCCGACGCGCCACCTCCCCGCCATTGCGTTCCCCTGCGTCGGGCCTCCCCTTCAACGCGGGTGAGCGAACCCCCCTCCCCCCGTCATGACCTCGCCATTGATGCGCCGCCCGCCGTGGCCCTGTTCGTCGGCCGCCCTCAACGTGCATCCCCGAGCCGTGCCCCACTCCCCGCGTTGTCCACCATTGCGTCCGCTAGCCCCTAGTCGTGCACCCGCCTCCTCGTGGTCGTGCCCTCCAGGCTCTCGCGCTTGCTGCTGCTCCGGCGACCGCCCTCGCCGGTGCCGAAGCGAGCCGCCATGACCGCCGCTACCCTCTACTCGCCTCGCCAAGGCGTGCTCGCGCTTGTGGTGGCAAGACGCTTTGCCTAGCGCCGTTGCTTTGCCCGCTAAGGCCTCTGAGCCCATGACATTAGGGGCCCACGCCCCTGTTTAATTTAAAAAATGTTAAAAAAGTATAACATTAATAATAATAATGATAAATTAGTTAGTTTAATTAATAACTTAACTTAATTACTTCTGTTTAATTTACGTAATTAACTGGTTTAGTTAATTAATACCTGTTAATTAAACTATGTCTATGACAGCAGGACCCACACGTCAGTTTGACCAGTCAACGCTCTGTTGACTGCTGACATCGTGATGATGTCAGGATGACGTCATAATTCCAATTTTGAATTAATAATAATTTCAGAAAATGTTTAAAACTTTGAAAAATAATATAAAACAGTCCGTAACTCCGATGAAAACGTTTTCTACATGAAAGTTGCTCAAAACGACGAGACAAACCCGAATACGCGATCCGTTCATCTGCCACATGCCCCTAACTACCTGAACATGCAACTTTCCCCCTCCGTTTCATCTGTCCGAAAAATGCAAACTTCGGGAAAACATTCCGGATGTTATCCCCCTTCGCCGGTATCGTGTAGCACCGCGTTAGAACACGTCTAGCTCTGCCTGTTATCCTGTTATGCATCTGTTTGCTATGTATTTACTGTTTCTTCCCCCTCTTCTCTCCGATAGACCCCGAGATCGCTGCTGATGCCCCTGTGATCGACTACGTCGACGATGACCCCTACTTGCCAGAGCAACCAGGCAAGCCCCCCCTTTGATCATCCCGATATCGCCCATTCCATTCTCATGCTTGCATTAGATTTTGCTACTGTATTTGATTGCTCCTATTCTGATGCATAGCCTACTTTTGTAACCTGCTTATTGTTACCTACCTGCTTATCCTAAACTGCTTAGTATAGGTTGGTTAGTGATCCATCAGTGACCCCCACCTTGTCCTTGTTGCCCCTGCTTCATCATCGACGACTCGATCAACGTGATCGACGACCAAAGCCCAACACCTCACATCACATCATGCCCCTTTTGTTGCTCGACTCTACAGAGCTACTATCGAGTGCCGAGGGTGACCCCTCATAACGCACTCCTGATGATAATTCTGTAGTGTAGCTTTCGGTCGTGGTCATCGAGGATGATTTCCTCTTTCACCATTCCTTATATGGCTCTGTCATTCAACACCTCAAGTGTGAACCTCGAGGGTGGTCCCTCTTACGTTCATCTTGATGATTACATTGAGTGGAATCCTCCGAGGGTGATTCCTTGGGTTTCCCCTTGATGTCTGGACACACGGTTACCTTCACTTTACTTGAGACCCTTGGGAAAGTCGGACGGGCCTGGAGAGCACCCGCAAGACGGTTGCGAGGCACGGACGGGAAGTCAGGCAGCCCTCGAGTGGGCTGGCCTTGCCCTTGCCGTATTTCCTCGAGACGGGGCGACGGGGTCACATTATCGTGAGTCTCTGCTCGTCTCCGCAAGCTAATAATACACTATGGTTTGGGTATTTGTTCTGAGTTGGCCTTTGGCCTTTACGCACTAACCACCACGCGAGAATAGTTATGGGCCTCGACGTCGCAGTATCAGCCGAAGCTTTGTCAGACGTCCAGTGCAGCATTGTGGCCGGGCCAGATCATGCCATCCACTTCACGGGTGGTGCTGGTATCCCCTTGCGCACAACGACCGGGAGTGCCACGGGCGATGGGCCCATACCCCGGAGTGCTTAGGATGTAGACTAGCGGGGACCTCTCTGCTGAGCTAGGTAGGGCTGCGACGTGTTGATCTTCCGAGGCC
Source organism: Aegilops speltoides (assembly GCA_021437245.1). Lineage (NCBI taxonomy): Eukaryota > Viridiplantae > Streptophyta > Magnoliopsida > Poales > Poaceae > Aegilops > Aegilops speltoides. The sequence goes on from CM038141.1 coordinate 232,169,624, forward strand.
GGGCATTGACCCCAGAAAGGTGTGTCCGGCCAGAGTGATCGAGCGTGTTGGAAAACGTGGTGCACCCCTGCAGGGAAGATACATATTCAAATACCGTGTCCACGGCAATGGACGTTCAGACTTATATCTTGATCTAATACAACTAGAAATGGATACTTAAGATATGTGGCTCCGGGATTGCTTTCTCGCAGGGAGTCGAGGGAGGATCTCTGGGCATTAATGTTACAACATGCTTGTTAATTAAACTGCTATTCTTTACTCTTCTACATGCTGCGGGACGCTTGGAGCTGCTTGAAGATACTAGTCTTCGATAGGCTAGGCCTTCCCCTCTATTCTGGCATTCTGCAGTTCATTCCACAGATACAGACCTTCCATTTGATACCAATCCATACATAGTATAGATCTGATGCTTGCGAGTACTTTGGATGAGTACTCACAGTTGCTTTGCTACCCTTTTCCCCCTTTCTTCTTCTTTCCGGTTGATGCAACCAGATGTTGGAGCCCAAGGGCCAGATGTTGTCGTCGATGCCTACTACTACATGGAGACCACCGACGACCAGGAGTAGTTAGGAGGTCCCAGGCAGGAGGCCTTGCCTCTTCGATCATGTTGCTTTTGTGCTAGCCTTCTTAAGGCATCCTTGTCTAACTATATGTCTGTACTTAGATATTGTTTCTTCCGCTAACTCTTGTGTATCGACCTTGTATTCGAGCCCTCGAGGCCCCTGGCTTGTAATAAGAAGCTTGTATTATTTTAATTTGTGTCTAGAGTTGTGTTGTGGTATCTTCCCGTGAGTCCTTGATCTTGGCATACACATTTGCGTGTATGATTAGTGTACGATCGATTCGGGGGAGTCACACCCTCGAAGAACACGAAGAACACGAGTAAGAACGGAGAGAAATCACAAGGGGAGACACTCAAGAACAAGTCCAATCACACATCCACTAGACAATCAAATACACAAGATCCACAAGGTACATGAACAACAAAGGGAAAGATACAAGGTAAGGTTCATCTCCAAGAGGAGGTCTTGATGATATCCCAGAGGATCTTCTCACATGCTCACATGGAGGTCTTGAACTCCATGAGAGTGGTAGTCTCTCTCTCTCAAGAGTAGAGGTAGGTAGGAGCAAAGCTCACATACAAATGAGCTATCACTTTGCTAACCCTAGAAAGGAGGTAGAGGTCTATTTATAGCCCAAGGGGCAAAGGGGTAAGTGAGGGGACGAATGGGTACACGGGCCTCCGCCCAAGTCATGCACGCAGGCAAGGCCGGATGATCCGGACGGGGTCCCGGATGATCCGGGCGTCGGGGATCTGAATGATCCGGACGGAGTCCCGGATGATCCGGCTTCAGGTGATACCTTCAGGTGTCTTCAGCAAAGATAGCCGGACGATCCGGGGAAGGGTCTAGATGATCCGACTAAGCCCGGATGATCCGCACGGTGGTCCGGATGTCCAGCCTGGCTCCAGCAGCCGCTCCGTCTTCTTCTTCTTTTTTCTTCCGTCTTCTCTTCCACGCTTCCCTCGCGGACGGTGTAGTCGTTCCTTGGCGCTTGCACTCCTCCTCGACATCCGTGAAGCTCCGACAATACCTATGCATGCACACGAGAGGAGTGTCAAGTAGTACACCATGCTCGAGAGGATCAAGTGAACACGTGTAAAGGAGATGATTCACCTTTGTGTATGTGAAGTAGATGTCGCATGTGCCACTTGCCAAATGGACTCTTGACATGGTGATGTCCATAGGATGCTCCGCATCTTCTCCTCCCCCTTGGGAAAGATCCTACCTCGGATCGAAAACCAAATCATCATGGGAAAGAGATGGTGTCGCCGTGTAGGAGTGGTCGATCACCAAGTTCTCGTCATCTTGAAGCTTGAAATGGGCACTCTCCAATGTCGCACCGCCTCGTGATTCCTTGAAAAGCAGCAAGGAGAACAAACACTTGGAAAAACAAATGCGGTTAGCGTTAGTGCAAAACCAAGCATTCAAGAGGTGATGCACCAAATGAGTGATGTCATCAAGCATAGCATATGGTTTGACAAAGGATTGTGACATGGCATGTAAGTATATGAATTGAGCACAATCAAGGACATCATGGAAACAAGTATGCAAATGGGAGGTAGCACTACAAAAAAAAATACACTTCCGTGAAGATACGTGTTTGTCACAGTAGGTCGCGTTTTTTTCATGCATGTACATCCCTGACAAATTTATGACGGAATCAAGATAGTCATACCTGTGCTGTCGTAGAAGTGTTCCATGACATTACCAAAATTATCATAACGGAAGTGTCCACTTCCATGATGATAAATCGCGCGTCACAGAACTGCTTTCGTCAAGAGTGACCGACACGTGGCATCCACCGTAACGGAACACCGTTAAGCTATCGGGTCGGGTTTTGGATCCGATAACCCGTTAACAGCCCCGACCAATGGGGATTTTCCACGTGTAAAATCATCATTGGCTGGAGGATACACGTGTCGGCTCACCGTTGGGACAGATGTCATCCACTCATTGGACCGAAGGCGCCTATGATACGGTGACACGTGGCACACCCAACAGAGGCCCATTCCTGTGAAAAGGCCGGCCCGTTTGACTTGGTCAAAAGGTGGCGGGCCGGCCCACAGAAAGCCTGTTAACGGCATGTTCGCATATAGCCCATTTACATCCCGCTAACCCAGGGCCCATTACGCCCTATCTGAATTAGGCTCAGTAGCGTCATCTGGGTCGTCCAATATGATGCAGCCCGTTTTAACTTCCGGCCCATGTGTGGCCCATGACTTCTTTCGGCCCATATGAGGACCTTTGTAACTCTTGGCCCATTAACGGCCCGTGGTGAAACTGGCCCGTAATGAACAGTGTATCCCTTTATACCCATTAATGGCCCGTTATTCCATTGGGCTGTTTCCAGCCCAAGTTATCTTTCGGCCTTCTCAGGGCCCATTGATTCTTGGGCTCATTTGCAGCATTCGGTTACATACGGCCTGTTACTGCCATTTTCTGCTTGTCAGCCATAATCAGCACGTCGTTACAGTCGGCCCGTTTGCAGACCGTTAATACGTTGGGCCGTTTTCATGTCAAAAAAACCCGTTGGGCTGTTTTCATAGAGCTATCAAATACGGCCTATTAACGGCCTGTTATGGTCCACGAATAGTATGGCCCATGATTTGCGAAATGATGATACGCCCCGTAGAAGGCCCATGGATCCTATGGCCCGTATGAGGCTCATGGATAGTATGGCCCGTAGAAGGCCCATGGACCCTACGGCCCGTAGAAGGCCCATTGATCCCTAAGGCCCATATAGAAGGCCGATGGATCCTACGGCCCGTATAGAAGGCCAATGGTCCTACGGCCGAACGAAGGCCCATGGATCATACGGCCTGCAGGAGGCCCATGGTTACAATAGTCCGTGTGTTGCCATGATCATTTTGGCGTAGTTACCAAAAATAGGCTATTGTGGCCACTAGAAAAACAAAGAAAAAGAACCGCAGTGACTACAAGCAAACAACTAAACAAGAAAATAAGGAAATAAATAAGCAAGCAATTAAGGCTAGCCTATTACCGCTATTACACATATTACATCCACTGGGCATCAAAGTTCGCCACCTGTGCAAATATAGGGAACAAAGCAGCATATTACATACACTTGGCCGTCAAAATTGGCCACCAGTGCAAATAAACGCGGCAGCAAAACAAGAGCATAATCGAAACAACGGAAGAGCTCAAGAAACATTATCTCGGTATCCACCATGTTGGCAATAAGTTTAGCAAGCTGATTAGCTTTGTCTGTTTGGCGCTAAAATCCTCCAACGCTTTGTTGTTGCACGGAAAGTATGCATCTGAATGCTCCAGGACTTCCGCATCCTTCTACTTCTTGTCGCAAAGACAACCGATCGATGTCTTTCACTTGTAGTTGAGACTCAAGAAACCGAACTGATTCAGACAGTGAGTTTGAATAGCTCGTGCATGCGATAGTGGCCAGTAACTCAAACACTAAACCAAGACAGGACTTTGGGGTTGTCTCGCTGTCTTCAAGATAGTCTTCCTTAGCTGTTTTATCAGCTTTGTTGGAGACCAACAAGGATGTGTCACTATCCTGAACCTTATCTGCATTACTTCCTTTACCATTGCTTAATAAGGCACTCTTCCCCAATATTACATCAAGATTCTAAAAGAAGAAACAAGCGGACATATAACAAGTTTAGCATGTACTAGTATATGAAACTCATTTCGGTGAACCAGTTCATTAGTAAGGTGGACAGGATTAAACTACCAAGTCTTCTATTGCCAAGTACTAGTACATAATAAAAGCATCAAACAAACATATATCTATGTCCTATGGTCACTGCATTGTCTTGTCAAATCAAAATAGAGACACAATTCAAATCATAACAGTTCAAGACAAAGCAGCAGTGAAATAATACAAAGCGTGGGAAACTACACGACATAACAAGATTTCAGATGGGTACCACGGGTCTACATGTACAACAACACTATTGGCTCTATTGTGATGCTAGTAATGTGCATGATATGAAAGTCAACTGTATACACAATTGAAATTGAAATCAACAGAGCTATTGATAAGAGCAAACCTGTTAAAGAAACATGCGTGAACATACCTGCTGTGCCATTGGAGTTTTGATTGGATCCTTCAATTTAAAAATAAGTTTGTATGAGTAAATACAGTGATACAAGAGCAAAGCAATCATAGTTAAAAAAGGCGCGCCTAAGCGAGCGCTTAAGCATGCCTAGGCTCTAGGCGTTGGCAAAACACATTGCGCATAACTACGCATAATCTGTGCATAACTGTGCATAAGCATGCGCTTTGGTCAGTAAAGCGCAAGGCGGTGGCAAAACGCACAATTAATGCCTAGCGCTTTTTTGAACTATGATAGCAATGGAATCTTAAATTAGAACAGTTGTTCTTCAGGTTTAGGCACTTGTTCTACATGAACAGAGTACAGTAAGACGCAAGAACAAAATATTTAAAAATAAAAATGAGCTCATAGACCTTACCACATTCTTGGTTGGGACAATCTGAACAAAGCGTTCCCGATCATCGTCCGATAAATGTGTCTCGGGGAGAGCGTAAGGGAATTTGATGAGTTTCTTTGCCAATGAAGTACGTTTTCTTGTGTAATTCGACATCGCCACCAGCATTCTTGAAGATAGCAGAGGTATTAGCACAAAGTTACCTCATCCCGAGTTTCCAAATCAGTCCTTCTCTATAGAGAAAAATGGGAAAAATTTGTTGTATTATAACCATCATGGAGGTAGGATGTATGGGACGAAGCAAAGTAATTGCCATGAATAACATTACTTACACATAACTCTGGACAAACACACTGAATCGCATTTTCCTTCATCTTGAGATAATATTTCCAAGATGGGAAGATACGCACATACGATTTAACAACATCAAATGCGATAGATGCTAAACTATGGTGGCTGGTTGTGCTTCCTCCACAGGAATAGGCGTACTAGCTGGTGGTGTTGGGGTTCGCCGTGATAGTACTGGCCCTTTGGGCACTGGAGCTGCCTTACTAACTGCTGTTGTTTGGAAGCTCTGTGGTGGAGATGGTGCTGTGTCAACAGGAACTGGGTTACTATCGGCTGAGGTTGGGGTTAGACTGGGTGAAGCTGGTTCTCTGTCCATCGCAGTAGGGGTACAATCTGCAGAGTTTGGGTTATGTGTGGTAGGGTTGGTTCTTGTGCATGTACAACCGGGGTGCTATCTCCACCAAGAGGTAGCACTGTTTTATTTGAAGACCGTGTTTTTATTCTGCTAGATACTGGCATCATCCGCTCCAATTCAAATGGCTGATAAACAGGAAACATAGTTGAATGTACAGACATTGTGTGAGAGACAGATGCAATAGATAGTGTGGAAAAAAGAGGGCATGAAATAGTTGACATGTATATTGTTTAACTAAAACGGATAGCATGACATAATTTCACAGATATGATGTCTATCTAAACTGGATAGCATAGCATAACATAATTCAAAGATATGATGAATAACTAAACAGGATCGCATGACATAATTCACCTACATGTTATCTAAGTAAACAGGATCGCATCATTTAATTCACATATGTGATTTATATGCTAAACAGAGGGCATTCGATATGATGTCTGAACTAAGAACATGGTGTTGAATATTGTGTATGATGTCTAAACTATGCAATGCAAGACACCGTATGCATGATATGAGCAGTATAACCGTGCCAAGTTAGAGCATACACCTCAGTGGGGGAACAGGACTGGTCATCTATCTCTGAATCCATCTCTGAGGAGCTATCGGGACCCAACAAGAGATCTGCTTCGATAATTAGCACTGCCTGCTCTGAAGGCCATGTTTTCACTCCAGATTTTTCCATCTCCCACCCAAATGGCTGATTCACAGGAAGAGTAGTTTAATGTACAAACATTGTCGACAAATGGAAATGTAATGAAGAAAAGGATGGGCAAGATATCATTCAAATATATGATGCCTGGTTAAACAGGATGGCATTGCACATTTCATATATATTATGGCTGGCTAAAAGACATGAGACTGCATATTTCCATATATGATATAGAAACTAGACAGGTGGCATTACAGAACATGTCTAAACTAAGCAGATGACATATATGATGTCAAAAGTAGGCCTTTGCAAGGCAACATATGCATGATATGACTAACATCATCATGCCAAGGTAGAACAAACACCTTGGGGGTAAATAGGAGTGGTCGTGGCGCCCGAGCACGCCTCGAACAGATATCTTCCTATGGATTACAATCTGAGAGGGGTGGGGAGGGTTTGCCATTGAACCCACCATGGAGCGATGTCGCATGACATTGTATTGCCGCATAAAACTCTTCTCTTTTCTCTACATGTTCAAGATGATGTGTACAATATCGACATGCATCTGAAAAAAAATATGGTGAGCTTATGTAAGGAGAGCATGCAGAAATTTAGAGTGATGGTAACAACTAGTGGATCGGCGTTTTCCGTTGAACCAAAATAGCCCTAATGGATCGACGTGAATGTATAGTAATAAGTGATGCAACAAGTGTACAACCTCTTGTCAGAGCTGTGTTTCGACCTCAAAGCATCATTGGGTTGGTCAAGCAGTTGAGGCAGAGGTGGCTGTCGGAGGTGTGGAGGAAGATATGAGGAATCAGAGGCGGCGCCCGTGGCACCTTTCTGTTGTGATGGATCATTTTGTCGTTGGAGCAGCTCCGGTGAGCCATAAGACGTCAAGGCTGAAGCAGCACAAGACAGACATCATTAATCTCAAGTGGGATTCTAATAGCATCTCCAATAGATGATGTAAAATGGATGTAAAATTAACATCACCAAAAACCACCTGACTACAACAGATGAGGTAAAAACTGTTGACTCTGAACTTAACTATTGAAACTGAAATTAACTATGGAATCAATGCTCTTGTCGGCCCGAACGCAATGGTAGCAGAGAGGCACTTGTCATGTAGTTTAGGGAGGGCTGCAGTTCATCTTCAACCTGCACCCTCGAGCCTTGACCACCACCGGCCGAACTGCTGCCCAGCGCCCGCCTCGTCGTCCGAAACAACTCGCCACCGCTGCCCTGCCAGCCCTCTAGGCCCCGCCCGCCCCCCACCCTAAACCCTAAGATAGATAGTGGGGTACCTCTCCGGCGAGCCCCCGTCCCCGCTGTGGGTGGTTCTTCCTTAACTCCAGCGAGCCCCCCAACCCCTGAAAATCGACTGACCCAAAAGTCGATTCAGTCGACTGAAGTGTGGCTTAATCAGAGCAGAGCAGCAGGAGGAGCGAGGGGGAGAGCAGCAGCAGCAGCAGCTGGGCGAGCGAGTGATCGAGCGAGAGCCGGAGCAGCAGCAGCAGCGCGAGCGAGAGCCGGAGCAGCAACAGCAGATCCGGCTGGTATGGACGCCGCCACCGAAGGGGCCTCGTACTGGGGGAGAGCCGCCATGGAGATGTCGCCCGCGGCACCGGCTTCAAGGTAGCCGCTCCATGGGGGTGCGGGATGGAGCACCGTCGGCGCCGGGAGGTCGAGTTAAGGAGAAGGTGCGATGCGATGAGTGTACAACCTCTTTGGTGGCGCCGAGTAGGCCTCGGCTTTGTCCGAGGAGTCGGTGAGGATGCTGCGGTTCCGGTGGAGCAGGTTAAGGCGGTGGGGAAGGAGCAGCCGCGATAGACAATACGTTCGTCGGAGAAGCTCCTTGGAGGAGGAGGACGGGGCGGCTGAACCGGCGGGACGGCGAGATGGACGACGGATCCTCATCCGGGGAGGTGGACAAGGGACGTCGAGCTATTGCGGTGGACGACATCGTCGGGGAAGAGGCTCCGGCTGGGCAGCGGTGACGTGGCGGACGGAAGAGGGTGGGGTTTCGCTGCTGGAGCGGAGAGGTTATGGCGGCCTGGGATTTTGAAAGCACATTTGCTCCCTGGGTGGTTTTGGTAATTAATGACAACATACTTTGTGGTTGGACTAATACTTTTATCAAGTATGTTTCAGGAAGGTCAATCACTTTGGCATGGCAAAAGGATCAAGAGGTGGACCCTCAAAATGCTAAGGCAAGCATTGGCAAAAGCTCAAGACTCCATTTTTGGTTTAGTGATCCAAGATCACATTGAGTCCATAGGAAAGCCAATACTATTAAAAGGGATGAGGTTATGATAATGATCTGGTTGCTCAAAGTGCTTAGTGATATATCTCCTAAACTATCAGCAACTCTCACTTCCATAATACACTCATAAGTAATCTCGGTCCCACCGATTTCCTAAACTCACCACACCGAGATGAACCACCTCACCACAAAGCCAAACCCTAGAAATCTCGGATTTTCCGATTTCAACTCGGTCTCACCGAAACTGGAGTTGCCAAGCTTCAGAACCTTCATCATCAAATCGGTGTCACCGAGATGATGAAGTCGGTCCCACCGAGATTGGCAAACCCTAGTCTTTGGAAGAATCGGACTAACCGAGATTGTATTTTCGGTCCCACTGAAAATCCCAACGCTCACAAGATTTGAACTTTCGGTCTCACCGAGTTGTCAACTTCGGTCCGACCGAGATTGGTCAAATGTGTGTAACGGTTGGATTTTGTGTGGAGGCTATAAATACCCTCCACCCCTCTTCATTCGTGGAGAGAGCCATCGTAAAGAACTACCACTCCTACCTTACATTTCGAGAAGAAAACTACCTACCCTTGTGTTGAGATCAAGTAGCTCCACTCCCACCATATGAAGCTTGATCTCTAGCCTTCCCAAGTTGCTTTCCACTCAATCCTTTCTTCCACCACAGCCAAATCAGTGAGGAGAGTTGAGTGTTGGGGAGATTATCATTTGAAGCACAAGAGCAAGGAGTTCATCATCACCAACACCATCTATTACCTTTTGGAGGGTGGTGCCTCCTAGATTGGTTAGGTGTCGCTTGGGAGCCTCCGTCAAGATGTGGAGTTGAACCAAGAAGTTTGTAATGGCAAGGAGATCGCCTACTTCGTGAAGATCTACCCCGAGTAAGGCTAGTCCTCCGTGGGCGTATGCCATGATGGCATAGACAAGGTTGCTTCTTCGTGGACCCTTCGTGGGTGGAGCCCTCCGTGGACTCTCGCAGCCATTACCCTCCGTGGGTTGAAGTCTCCATCAACGTGGATTGACGATAGCACCACCTATCGGAACCACGAGAAAAATCTCCGTGTCTCCAAATTGCATTTGATCTTCTCCACTTCTCTTTACTACTTGTGCAATTTACTTTCCGCTGCCCATACTCTAGAATTGCATGTGTAGTATGCTACTTGACTTGTGCGTTATGCAAAATATGCCAAAATCTTGTCTTTGTCAAAAGGTATAATTTTTATCTTGTCGAGTAGTCTAATCACCCCCCCTCTAGACACTCTCACCTTCTTCGATCCTACAATTGGTATCAGAGCATTGGTCTCCATTGCTTTGGTTTACACACCATTGGAGGAAGATGGACGGTTCACGTTTGGGAGTGTTAGTCATAGAGTGCCTATTCTTGATGGAGTGTCCTATAACTCGTGGAGGATTGAAATGCTTATTATCTTTAAGATGTATAACTTTGCAAATATGTTGAAACCCCATATGTGCCTCCATTTGATCCCTTGCACCCTACCATGGATGAAGAGCTTGATTTGCTTCAGTAACCTTAGAACTGTAAATCTTATCATTAGAGGTTTGCCCGATAACTTGCTTAAGCTCGTCACAAACTTTGAGTGCGCCTATGCTATGTGGAAGTTCTTGGAAGAACTTTATCCGGACTACTCTTTGAGAGGTCTTGATGAAATTCTATACAAGACTATTGAATTTGATATGATGCGCCCCAATGATCCCAACTTTGATAAATGCTTCTTTGAGCTTCGTGATCTTATGAAAAAGAAGGGTGATCCTTGTCTTATCAATGATCTAGTTAGAAATGCTCTTGTATTGCATTCCGATGATTATTGTCACATTGACAAAACTAATGCAAGTCGTTGTCAAATTGACCTAGGTATTGATGATGAACAATCTATGGGTCAATATGATGATGAGCGTGAGCATGATGATGATTACTCCGATTCGGACACCGAGCTAGACAAGATCATGAAGAGTCTCAATCTTATGGCAAATCTGAGAGACTACATATCCGGTGGAAAGAGTGGATTCTTGATAGTGGATGCACCGATCACATGACCGGAGGCGAAGACATGTTTCGAGAGCTTGCAAAGAACGATGGTCCACGCAAGTATGTGACTTTTGGAGACAACTCAAGGGTAAGATACTTGGCCTTGGTAAGGTGGCCATATCTCATGATAGCTCTATTCAAAATGTCATGCTTGTTGAATCACTTGGATACAATTTACTTTCCGTGTCTAGATTAGCTGACTTTGGATTCAATGTGCTATTCACCGAAGTAGATTGCCAAGTTTTTCGTCGTGACAATCATAACATGGTATTTACCGGCATCCGTAGAGGTGATCTATATATAGTTGATTTCACTAAGAAAGCCCAACCTAGAACTTGCTTCATTGCAAAATCCGCTAAAGGTTGGTTATGGCATAGAAGGCTTGGACATGTTGGTATGCATAATCTAGACAAGCTAATCAGAGGTGATCATATTCTTGGTGTTAAAGATGTTTTCTTTGACAAAGATAGACTCTGTAGTGCCTGTCAAGTAGGAAAACAAGTAGGTGGAAGTCATCCCGTGAAGAACATTATGACCACAAGGAGACCGCTTGAGCTTCTTCATATGGATCTCTTGGTCCCAATGCTTACAAAAGCCTTGGTGGTAACTCCTTTGGTCTAGTTATAGTTGATGATTATTCCAGATTTACGTGGGTATTTTTCCTTGATGACAAATCACAGAGTTCAGAGGATCTTCAAAACCTTTGCGAAAGGCCCAAAATCAATTTGAGGTGAAGATCAAGAAAGTTCGGATGACAATGGAGCGGAGTTAAAGAACGCCCATGTGGACTCTTTTCTTGATGAGGAAGGATTCTACATGAGTTCTCGACTACGTACACTCCTCAACAAAATGGAGTTGTTGAGAGGAAGAACCGAACAGCTCATAGAGATGGCGAGAACGATGCTTGATGAATACAAGACACGAAGCACTTTTGGGGAGAAGCCGTCGAGACAGCTTGTCATGCAATCAACAGGCTTTATCTTCATAAACTTCTCGGCAAGACATCATACGAGCTCCTCACCGGTAACAAACCCCAAGTGGGATACTTTCGTGTCTTTGGTTCAAAATGCTATATCCTTGATAAGCATCGTCGGTCTAAATTTGCTCCTAAATCTCATGAAGGTTTTTTCCTCGGTTATGGATCAAACTCCCACACCTACCGTGTCTACAATAATTTCACCCGAAAGGTTGAAGAGACGGTAGATGTGAAGTTTGATGAATCTAATGGCTCGCAAGTAGAGCAAATGCCTATTGATGTAGGAGACAAGGACCCATCGGAAGCCATTCAAGATTTATCCATTGGAAAGATTCGTCCCATGGAAGTGAAGGAGAGTACCTCATCAACATATGTGGAGCCCCTACCTCACGGCAAGATGAACCTCAAAGGCAACATGGAGGCTTCCACAAGTGGAACCCACCAAGATGAGGATGTGCAACAAGAAGATCCACCACAACCTCCTTCTCCACCACCTCAAGACAACACCAACAACAATGAAGAAGAAGAAGAGGAAGATGAGGATGATGAGGAAACTCAGCCACGACCACAACAAAAGCTATCTCGAGTTCGAGCAAGAGTCAAGAAGAATCATCCCGTGGAACAAATGATGAATGACATCGACTCCGGGAGAATTACTCGCTCTAAAACTCGCTTAGCTAACTTTTGTGAGCATTACTCATTTATTTCTAGTCTTGAACCTATGAAGGTAGAAGAAGCTCTTGAAGACCCGGATTGGGTGAACGCTATGCACGAAGAGCTACACAACTTCGAGAGGAACAATGTATGGACTTTGGTAGAGAAGCCCAATGATGATCAAAACGTCATTGGAACCAAATGGGTGTTTCGGAACAAGCAAGATGAAGATGGACAAGTCATCCGCAACAAGGCTCGTCTCGTAGCTCAAGGTTACACACAAGTCGAAGGTATGGACTATGGTGAGACCTATGCCCCCGTTGCTAGACTTGAGTCCATTCGCATTCTTCTTGCTTATGCCAATCACCATGATATTACTCTCTATCAAATGGACATTAAAAGTGCTTTCCTAAATGGTGAAATTGAGGAGGAAGTATTTGTCAAACAACCTCCCGGATTTGTGAATCCCAAAAGGCCTAATCATGTTTACAAACTTCATAAAGCTCTTTATGGTCTTAAACAAGCTCCTAGAGCTTGGTACAAATGCTTGACTAGCTTTCTTCTTGAAAAAGGATTTGAGATTGGAAAAATAGACTCAACGCTATTCACGAAAAGGGTTGATGGTGAACTATTTGTGTGCCAAATATATGTTGATGATATTATCTTTGGTTCAACTAACCCTCATTTTAGCGAGAAGTTTGGAAAGCTCATGTCGGAGAAGTATGAGATGTCCATGATGAGTGAACTCAAATTCTTCCTTGGGTTGCAAATCAAGCAATCTAAGGAGGGTACCTTTGTCTCACAAACAAAGTACACCAAGGATCTCTTCAAGAAGTTCAACATGCAAGAAAGCAAAGGTATGAGAACCCCCATGCCTACTAGTGGACATAATGACTTGACAAAAGATGGAGAACATGTTGATCAAAAGGTTTACCGATCCATGATTGGTTCTCTACTATATCTCTGTGCTTCTCGACCTGACATAATGTTGAGTGTATGCATGTGTGCTCGATATCAAGCAGCCCCTAAAGAATGTCATCTTAAAGCTGTTAAAAGAATTATGAGATATTTGATACACACACCTAACTTTGGCATTTGGTATCCTAAGAGGGCCTCTTTCGATCTTGTTGGCTATTCCGACTCGGACTATGCCGAGACAGGTTGATAGAAAGTCAACTTCGGGTACGTGTCAATTCCTTGGTCGATCCCTTGTATCTTGGTCCTCCAAGAAACAAAATTCGGTATCATTATCTACTGCCGAAGCAGAATATATTGCTGCTGGTTCATGTTGTGCTCAGTTGCTATGGATGACACAAACGCTTAAGGATTATGGGATACATGTGAGACATGTTCCTTTGCTTTGTGACAATGAGAGTGCGATTAAGATTGGACACAATCCAGTGCAACACTCTCGCACCAAACATATTGAAGTTCGTCACCATTTTATTCGTGATCACATTGCAAAGGGTGACATCAATCTTAAGCATGTTCGTACTGACAAACAACTTGCTGATATCTTTACAAAACCTCTTGATGAGAAAGTATTTTGTCGCTTAAGGAGTGAGTTGAACATCATTGATGCTTCAAACTTGGAGTGAAAACTCCATTGATGCATGCAAGGCATGAGCCTACTTGACTAATCCTTGATATTTCTCTTATGATGATGATCATATGTCTTGGACACATTTGCCCCCTTGTATTGCATCTAACTCCTTGCAGGTACTTGCATGATTTACATTTCACAAGATTACCACACACTCAAATCTTGAGTAATCTTGTCATTGACCAAGTATCTAGCCCTTTGGGATGTTGAGTTCAAGGAACAAAATTCCACATATCCTTTTTGACACCTTATACATCTAGTATTTCACTCTTGTCATCTTGGATATTCTTGAGTACTTCCTTGCTTGCCTAACCCATGTAGGAAGATGAACCGCACAAGTGGAAATGGTGCTCCAACTTCACATTCAATGAGCACCTACATCAAGTTCACTTACATGAACAAAGCAACAACAAGCCCAAGGTATGATCTTCACATCTTTAAGAAGCTTTGCTCAAAGACATGAGTACAAGCAGCTTCATAAGATGTGACCACATCAAATGCTTAATCGAAAAATGGCAACCCCATTTTGAGCTTAAACGATGAGTATGACCTATGATCAAATGTTCTCATTTGACTCCTAAGTCAATATACTCAAACATAGGTGACTTTGTCGCCGACCCTTATCTAGATGAAGTACATATGTTTTGGAATCTATCTATTTTATCTTATGTTTTCTCATTATGTTTTCAAAAAAAAAAACTTCATCTAGCAATCGTTTTCATTTCTATTCTTCTGTCTTTGTGAATATCCTTTTTGGCTCTGATAAATTCCTTGAAAAACTTTTACAAATTCATTGCAAATCCTTTGAAACATTCCTTGCAAAGTGAGCTGAATTATTTCTGAATTTCCTTGGAATTAAATTCGGCATCACCGACTTAAATATTTCGGTCTAACCGAAAAGGATCTGCCCTAAGTCCATGACTTTCGGACCCACCGATCCATCTCATTTCGGTGCCACCGATTTTTCCTTGATATTTTCTTCTGTAGCTCAACTCAATGATTTTCTATGCATGTTTCTTATTGCCCAGTTGTGATTCTTAAGGATCCCACTTCTTTCCTTCAATCTTTCCTGACCTTCCTAGTCGGCTGTCCTTTTCGGCACTTGATGTCAAAGGGGGGGAAGATTTAGGGGGAGATAAGGGGAGAGGAGAAGATTTAGGGGGAGAAGAAGAGCAATCTTATCTTAAGGGGGAGAGAATCACATCAAAGCTTTGTCGTGTTTCACATTGGTTATTACATTTGGCATCATTCTTTTGATTTTGCTTTTTCCTCAAAGGGAGAGGAATCTCCACAATTGATATCTTATGGAAAGCAAAATCTCTCAGAGTTCATTGAAAATCTTTCAGTTTCAGGAGACATGTTTGCTGATTCAAGCCTGTGCTCAATATGAGACACTCTTTATACATGTCATCCCTGGCTTGGTACTCTTGATGTTCTTGCAGTTGGTTGAAGAAATACTCTTGTGTTATCTAACCCTGTTTTCCCAAGTCTATTTCTTCAGGTACAATGCCAAGGAACCTCAAGGTAAGTATATGCATCTTGCAGAATGTGCATGATGGTGACTTGCTTGTGAATATCTGTTTGCAAGAAATCACCATGCACATATGCATTATCACTCACTTCTTTTCATCTCGCCTCGATGCATATGGCCAAGCTGCATGTAGCACATCTTGCCTTTCTCTCTTGTGTGCTTGTGGTAGTCCAAAACCATAATCTATGAAAATCTTGCACACTTGTAGGGGGAGCCTGTGTACTACATGTTTGTCAAAGCTTTAGTGATAATTCTGTCTTTCTTTCAGTAAGCTTTGATGTCTTGTTTTGTGTGTTGCCATCAATTACCAAAAAGGGGGAGATTGAAAGCACATTTGCTCCCTGGGTGGTTTTGGTAATTAATGACAACATACTTTGTGGTTGGACTAATACTTTTATCAAGTATGTTTCAGGAAGGTCAATCACTTTGGCATGGCAAAAGGACTGAAGAGGTGGACCCCTCAAAATGCTAAGGCAAGCATTGGCAAAAGCTCAAGACTCCATTTTTGGTTTAGTGATCCAAGATCACATTGAGTCCATAGGAAAGCCAATACTATTAAAAGGGGATGAGGTTATGATAATGATCTGGTTGCTCAAAGTGCTTAGTGATATATCTCCTAAACTATCAGCAACTCTCACTTCCATAATACACTCATAAGTAATCTCGGTCCCACCGATTTCCTAAACTCAGTCACACCGAGATGAACCACCTCAGCCACAAAGCCAAACCCTAGAAATCTCGGATTTTCCGATTCTGAACTCGGTCTCACCGAAACTGGAGTTGCCAAGCTTCTGTAACCTTCTGTCATCAAATCGGTGTCACCGAGATGATGAAGTCGGTCCCACCGAGATTGGCAAACCCTAGTCTTTGGAAGAATCGGACTAACCGAGATTGTATTTTCGGTCCCACCGAAAATCCCAACGTTCACAAGATTTGAACTTTCGGTCTCACCGAGTTGTCAACTTCGGTCTGACCGAGATTGGTCAAATGTGTGTAACGGTTGGATTTTGTGTGGAGGCTATAAATACCCTCCACCCCTCTTCATTCGTGGAGAGAGCCATCGAAAGAACTACCACTCCTACCTTACATTTCGAGAAGAAAACTACCTACCCTTGTGTTGAGATCAAGTAGCTCCACTCCCACCATATGAAGCTTGATCTCTAGCCTTCCCAAGTTGCTTTCCACTCAATCCTTTCTTCCACCACAGCCAAATCAGTGAGGAGAGTTGAGTGTTGGGGAGATTATCATTTGAAGCACAAGAGCAAGGAGTTCATCATCACCAACACCATCTATTACCTTTTGGAGGGTGGTGCCTCCTAGATTGGTTAGGTGTCGCTTGGGAGCCTCCGTCAAGATGTGGAGTTGAACCAAGAAGTTTGTAAGGGCAAGGAGATCGCCTACTTCGTGAAGATCTACCCCGAGTAAGGCTAGTCCTCCGTGGGCGTATTCCATGATGGCATAGACAAGGTTGCTTCTTCGTGGACCCTTCGTGGGTGGAGCCCTCCGTGGACTCTCGCAGCCATTACCCTCCATGGGTTGAAGTCTCCATCAACGTGGATTGACGATAGCACCACCTATCGGAACCACGAGAAAAATCTCCGTGTCTCCAAATTGCGTTTGATCTTCTCCACTTCTCTTTACTACTTGTGCAATTTACTTTCCGCTGCCCATACTCTAGAATTGCATGTGTAGTATGCTACTTGACTTGTGCGTTATGCAAAATCTGCCAAAATCTTGTCTTTGTCAAAAGGTATAATTTTTATCTTGTCGAGTAGTCTAATCACCCCCCCTCTAGACACTCTCACCTTCTTGATCCTACAATTGGTATCAGAGCATTGGCTCCATTGCTTTGGTTTACACACCATTGGAGGAAGATGGACGTGTCTACGTTTGGGAGTGTTAGTCATAGAGTGCCTATTCTTGATGGAGTGTCCTATAACTCGTGGAGGATTGAAATGCTTATTATCTTTAAGATGTATAACTTGCGCAAATATGTTGAAACCCCATATGTGCCTCCATTTGATCCCTTGCACCCTACCATGGATGAAGAGCTTGATTTGCTTCGTAACCTTAGAACTGTAAATCTTATCATTAGAGGTTTGCCCGATAACTTGCTTAAGCTCGTCACAAACTTTGAGTGCGCCTATGCTATGTGGAAGTTCTTGGAAGAACTTTATCCGGACTACTCTTTGAGAGGTCTTGATGAAATTCTATACAAGACTATTGAATTTGATATGATGCGCCCCAATGATCCCAACTTTGATAAATGCTTCTTTGAGCTTCGTGATCTTATGAAAAAGAAGGGTGATCCTTGTCTTATCAATGATCTAGTTAGAAATGCTCTTGTATTGCATTCGATGATTATTGTCACATTGACAAAACTAATGCAAGTCGTTGTCAAATTGACCTAGGTATTGATGATGAACAATCTATGGGTCAATATGATGATGAGCGTGAGCATGATGATGATTACTCCGATTCGGACACCGAGCTAGACAAGATCATGAAGAGTCTCAATCTTATGGCAAATCTGAGAGACTACATATCCGGTGGAAAAGAGTGGATTCTTGATAGTGGATGCACCGATCACATGACCGGAGACGAAGACATGTTTCGAGAGCTTGCAAAGAACGATGGTCCACGCAAGTATGTGACTTTTGGAGACAACTCCAAGGGTAAGGTACTTGGCCTTGGTAAGGTGGCCATATCTCATGATAGCTCTATTCAAAATGTCATGCTTGTTGAATCACTTGGATACAATTTACTTTCCGTGTCTAGATTAGCTGACTTTGGATTCAATGTGCTATTCACCGAAGTAGATTGCCAAGTTTTTCGTCGTGACAATCATAACATGGTATTTACCGGCATCCGTAGAGGTGATCTATATATAGTTGATTTCACTAAGAAAGCCCAACCTAGAACTTGCTTCATTGCAAAATCCGCTAAAGGTTGGTTATGGCATAGAAGGCTTGGACATGTTGGTATGCATAATCTAGACAAGCTAATCAGAGGTGATCATATTCTTGGTGTTAAAGATGTTTTCTTTGACAAAGATAGACTCTGTAGTGCCTGTCAAGTAGGAAAACAAGTAGGTGGAAGTCATCCCGTGAAGAACATTATGACCACAAGGAGACCGCTTGAGCTTCTTCATATGGATCTCTTCGGTCCCAATGCTTACAAAAGCCTTGGTGGTAACTCCTTTGGTCTAGTTATAGTTGATGATTATTCCAGATTTACGTGGGTATTTTTCCTTGATGACAAATCACAGGTTCAGAGGATCTTCAAAACCTTTGCCAGAAAGGCCCAAAATCAATTTGAGGTGAAGATCAAGAAAGTTCGGAGTGACAATGGAACGGAGTTCAAGAACGCCCATGTGGACTCTTTTCTTGATGAGGAAGGATTCTACATGAGTTCTCGGCTACATACACTCCTCAACAAAATGGAGTTGTTGAGAGGAAGAACCGAGCAGCTCATAGAGATGGCGAGAACGATGCTTGATGAATACAAGACACGAAGCACTTTTGGGGAGAAGCCGTCGAGACAGCTTGTCATGCAATCAACGAGCTTTATCTTCATAAACTTCTCGGCAAGACATCATCTGAGCTCCTCACGGTAACAAACCCCAAGTGGGATACTTTCGTGTCTTTGGTTCAAAATGCTATATCCTTGATAAGCATCGTCGGTCTAAATTTGCTCCTAAATCTCATGAAGGTTTTTCCTCGGTTATGGATCAAACTCCCACACCTACCGTGTCTACAATAATTTCACCCGAAAGGTTGAAGAGACGGTAGATGTGAAGTTTGATGAATCTAATGGCTCGCAAGTAGAGCAAATGCCTATTGATGTAGGAGACAAGGACCCATCGGAAGCCATTCAAGATTTATCCATTGGAAAGATTCGTCCCATGGAAGTGAAGGAGAGTACCTCATCAACATATGTGGAGCCCCCTACCTCACGGCAAGATGAACCTCAAGGCAACATGGAGGCTTCCACAAGTGGAACCCACCAAGATGAGGATGTGCAACAAGAAGATCCACCACAACCTCCTTCTCCACCACCTCAAGACAACACCAACAACAATGAAGAAGAAGAAGAGGAAGATGAGGATGATGAGGAAACTCAGCCACGACCACAACAAAAGCTATCTCGAGTTCGAGCAAGAGTCAAGAAGAATCATCCCGTGGAACAAATGATGAATGACATCGACTCCGGGAGAATTACTCGCTCTAAAACTCGCTTAGCTAACTTTTGTGAGCATTACTCATTTATTTCTAGTCTTGAACCTATGAAGGTAGAAGAAGCTCTTGAAGACCCGGATTGGGTGAACGCTATGCACGAAGAGCTACACAACTTCGAGAGGAACAATGTATGGACTTTGGTAGAGAAGCCCAATGATGATCAAAACGTCATTGGAACCAAATGGGTGTTTCGGAACAAGCAAGATGAAGATGGACAAGTCATCCGCAACAAGGCTCGTCTCAGTAGCTCAAGGTTACACACAAGTCGAAGGTATGGACTATGGTGAGACCTATGCCCCCGTTGCTAGACTTGAGTCCATTCGCATTCTTCTTGCTTATGCCAATCACCATGATATTACTCTCTATCAAATGGACATTAAAAGTGCTTTCCTAAATGGTGAAATTGAGGAGGAAGTATTTGTGAAACAACCTCCCGGATTTGTGAATCCCAAAAGGCCTAATCATGTTTACAAACTTCATAAAGCTCTTTATGGTCTTAAACAAGCTCCTAGAGCTTGGTACAAATGCTTGACTAGCTTTCTTCTTGAAAAAGGATTTGAGATTGGAAAAATAGACTCAACGCTATTCACTTAAAAGGGTTGATGGTGAACTATTTGTGTGCCAAATATATGTTGATGATATTATCTTTGGTTCAACTAACCCTCATTTTAGCGAGAAGTTTGGAAAGCTCATGTCGGAGAAGTATGAGATGTCCATGATGAGTGAACTCAAATTCTTCCTTGGGTTGCAAATCAAGCAATCTAAGGAGGGTACCTTTGTCTCACAAACAAAGTACACCAAGGATCTCTTCAAGAAGTTCAACATGCAAGAAAGCAAAGGTATGAGAACCCCCATGCCTACTAGTGGACATAATGACTTGACAAAAGATGGAGAACCTGTTGATCAAAAGGTTTACCGATCCATGATTGGTTCTCTACTATATCTCTGTGCTTCTCGACCTGACATAATGTTGAGTGTATGCATGTGTGCTCGATATCAAGCAGCCCCTAAAGAATGTCATCTTAAAGCTGTTAAAAGAATTGTGAGATATTTGATACACACACCTAACTTTGGCATTTGGTATCCTAAGAGGGCCTCTTTCGATCTTGTTGGCTATTCCGACTCGGACTATGCCGAGAGCAGGTTGATAGAAAGTCAACTTCGGTGCGTGTCAATTCCTTGGTCGATCCCTTGTATCTTGGTCCTCCAAGAAACAAAATTGTATCATTATCTCATCGCCAAGCGAATATATTGCTGCTGGTTCATGTTGTGCTCAGTTGCTATGGATGACACAAACGCTTAAGGATTATGGGATACATGTGAGACATGTTCCTTTGCTTTGTGACAATGAGAGTGCGATTAAGATTGGACACAATCCAGTGCAACACTCTCGCACCAAACATATTGAAGTTCGTCACCATTATATTCGTGATCACATTGCAAAGGGTGACATCAATCTTAAGCATGTTCGTACTGACAAACAACTTGCTGATATCTTTACAAAACCTCTTGATGAGAAAGTATTTTGTTGCTTAAGGAGTGAGTTGAACATCATTGATGGTTCAAACTTGGAGTGAAAACTCCATTGATGCATGCAAGGCATGAGCCTACTTGACTAATCCTTGATATTTCTCTTATGATGATGATCATATGTCTTGGACACATTTGCCCCCTTGTATTGCATCTAACTCCTTGCAGGTACTTGGATGATTTACATTTCACAAGATTACCACACACTCAAATCTTGAGTAATCTTGTCATTGACCAAGTATCTAGCCCTTTGGGATGTTGAGTTCAAGGAACAAAATTCCACATATCCTTTTTGACACCTTATACATCTAGTATTTCACTCTTGTCATCTTGGATATTCTTGAGTATTTCCTTGCTTGCCTAACCCATGTAGGAAGATGAACCGCACAAGTGGAAATGGTGCTCCAACTTCACATTCAATGAGCACCTACATCAAGTTCACTTACATGAACAAAGCAACAACAAGCCCAAGGTATGATCTTCACATCTTTAAGAAGCTTTGCTCAAAGACATGAGTACAAGCAGCTTCATAAGATGTGACCACATCAAATGCTTAATCGAAAAATGGCAACCCCATTTTGAGCTTAAACGATGAGTATGACCTATGATCAAATGTTCTCATTTGACTCCTAAGTCAATATACTCAAACATAGGTGACTTTGTCGCCGACCCTTATCTAGATGAAGTACATATGTTTTGGAATCTATCTATTTTCTCTTATGTTTTCTCATTATGTTTTCAAAAAAAAACTTCATCTAGCAATCGTTTTCATTTCTATTCTTCTGTCTTTGTGAATATCCTTTTTGGCTCTGATAAATTCCTTGAAAAACTTTTACAAATTCATTGCAAATCCTTTGAAACATTCCTTGCAAAGTGAGCTGAATTATTTCTGAATTTCCTTGGAATTAAATTCGGCGTCACCGACTTAAATATTTCGGTCTAACCGAAAAGGATCTGCCCTAAGTCCATGACTTTCGGACCCACCGATCCATCTCATTTCGGTGCCACCGATTTTTCCTTGATATTTTCTTCTGTAGCTCAACTCAATGATTTTCTATGCATGTTTCTTATTGCCCAGTTGTGATTCTTAAGGATCCCACTTCTTTCCTTCAATCTTTCCTGACCTTCCTAGTCAGCTGTCCTTTTCGGCACTTGATGTCAAAGGGGGAGAAGATTTAGGGGGAGATAAGGGGAGAGGAGAAGATTTAGGGGGAGAAGAAGAGCAATCTTATCTTAAGGGGGAGAGAATCACATCAAAGCTTTGTCGTGTTTCACATTGGTTATTACATTTGGCATCATTCTTTTGATTTTGCTTTTTCCTCAAAGGGAGAGGAATCTCCACAATTGATATCTTATGGAAAGCAAAATCTCTCGAGTTCATTGAAAATCTTTCAGTTTGGAGACATGTTTGCTGATTCAAGCTGTGCTCAATATGAGACACTCTTTATACATGTCATCCTGGCTTGGTACTCTTGATGTTCTTGCAGTTGGTTGAAGAAATACTCTTGTGTTATCTAACCTGTTTTCCCAAGTCTATTTCTTGGTACAATGCCAAGGAACCTCAAGGTAAGTATATGCATCTTGCAGAATGTGCATGATGGTGACTTGCTTGTGAATATCTGTTTGCAAGAAATCACCATGCACATATGCATTATCACTCACTTCTTTTCATCTCGCTCGATGCATATGGCCAAGCTGCATGTAGCACATCTTGCCTTTCTCTCTTGTGTGCTTGTGGTAGTCCAAAACCATAATCTATGAAAATCTTGCACACTTGTAGTGGGAGCCTGTGTACTACATGTTTGTCAAAGCTTTAGTGATAATTCATCTTTCTTTCAAGAAGCTTTGATGTCTTGTTTTGTGTGTTGCCATCAATTACCAAAAGGGGAGATTGAAAGCACATTTGCTCCTGGGTGGTTTTGGTAATTAATGACAACATACTTTGTGGTTGGACTAATACTTTTATCAAGTATGTTTCAGGAAGGTCAATCACTTTGGCATGGCAAAAGGATCAAGAGGTGGACCCTCAAAATGCTAAGGCAAGCATTGGCAAAAGCTCAAGACTCCATTTTTGGTTTAGTGATCCAAGATCACATTGAGTCCATAGGAAAGCCAATACTATTAAAAGGGATGAGGTTATGATAATGATCTGGTTGCTCAAAGTGCTTAGTGATATATCTCCTAAACTATCAGCAACTCTCACTTCCATAATACACTCATAAGTAATCTCGGTCCCACCAATTTCCTAAACTCAGCCACACCGAGATGAACCACCTCAGCCACAAAGCCAAACCCTAGAAATCTCGGATTTTCCGATTCTGAACTCGGTCTCACCGAAACTGGAGTTGCCAAGCTTCAGAACATACGTCATCAAATCGGTGTCACCGAGATGATGAAGTCGGTCCCACCGAGATTGGCAAACCCTAGTCTTTGGAAGAATCGGACTAACCGAGATTGTATTTTCGGTCCCATGAAAATCCCAACGTTCACAAGATTTGAACTTTCGGTCTCACCGAGTTGTCAACTTCGGTCCGACCGAGATTGGTCAAATGTGTGTAACAGTTGGATTTTGTGTGGAGGCTATAAATACCCTCCACCCCTCTTCATTCGTGGAGAGAGCCATCGAAAGAACTACCACTCCTACCTTACATTTTCGAGAAGAAAACTACCTACCCTTGTGTTGAGATCAAGTAGCTCCACTCCCACCATATGAAGCTTGATCTCTAGCCTTCCCAAGTTGCTTTCCACTCAATCCTTTCTTCCACCATAGCCAAATCAGTGAGGAGAGTTGAGTGTTGGGGAGATTATCATTTGAAGCACAAGAGCAAGGAGTTCATCATCACCAACACCATCTATTACCTTTTGGAGGGTGGTGCCTCCTAGATTGGTTAGGTGTCGCTTGGGAGCCTCCGTCAAGATGTGGAGTTGAACCAAGAAGTTTGTAAGGGCAAGGAGATCGCCTACTTGTGAAGATCTACCCGAGTAAGGCTAGTCCTCGTGGGCGTATGCCATGATGGCATAGACAAGGTTGCTTCTTCGTGGACCCTTCGTGGGTGGAGCCCTCCGTGGACTCTCGCAGCTGCCGTTACCCTCCGTGGGTTGAAGTCTCCATCAACGTGGATTGACGATAGCACCACCTATCGGAACCACGAGAAAAATCTCCGTGTCTCCAAATTGCGTTTGATCTTCTCCACTTCTCTTTACTACTTGTGCAATTTACTTTCCGCTGCCCATACTCTAGAATTGCATGTGTAGTATGCTACTTGACTTGTGCGTTATGCAAAATCTGCCAAAATCTTGTCTTTGTCAAAAGGTATAATTTTTATCTTGTCGAGTAGTCTAATCACCCCCCCTCTAGACACTCTCACCTTCTTCGATCCTACAGATTTCGAATGGCAAAAAGGGGGCGATGGGAGGGGGTGAAGCATGACTTAGGGAAGCGCTTGTCCAAAATGTAGGGTGTGTTACAAAAGTACCCCCCACCGATTTGAACTAGCGGCCCTTTCAGCTCAGGGTTAGAAGGGGGATTTTGCGTGTCGGGATTTGGCAGCTCGAGGGGGTTTTCGCGCGCATTGTAGTTTCGGGATAGCAAGGCGCGGGTTGTGAAGGCACCAGTTTTGGGAGCACGATATCTGAATTTTCGGGATATAACAAGACGCTGGTTGAATTTTAGGGACAATCCTAACATGTAGTAATATTGTACTTGTACGTACCAAATCAATTCGCACTTCCCTCAACCAAAAAGAAAACGAAAAAATAAAACTATTCACACCACACAAAGAGAGAGACTTGCCCCGTTTTACTATACAAATGCTATTCAAAGCTACTCCTCCTTCCATCTATATAGGGCCTAATCGTTTTTGATGCTAACTTTGACCAAATATTAGAGCAATGATATATGACATGCAACTTACACAAAGCACACCGTTAACCGTGCTGTGAAAGGTTCTTTCAATGATATAATTTTCACATTGTGCATGTCATGTACTATTAATCTTGTCAATAGTCAAAGGCGGTCTTAAAAATCTCATTACGCCCTATATAGATGGAAGGAGGGAGTATGAATCCATGTTATGTCCGATTAATTTTTTCCGCTTGCTGTATAATGCATGTAACCTACTCATACCAACATTTTAGTGCATTCCAAATGTCTATACTACCGCTGCAATTCGAACTAAATTTGAATTTGTTTCTCTATTTCAATAAGAATATACAATCATGATTGTTGCCAACTTCAACCATCATAGTTTCCTTGCTATCCGCCAGATATAAATCGGAAGGCCTATAATGCAGGATGGCAGGCACACCATCATCAACAACTCCGTTTTTTTATAAGAGTAGAGATAAAATATATTAAATCTAGTATAACATGTTCATAAACACACCATGTGTATCACCGTTATATATATTCACACATGCGTCGGTTTAAAACACTATGATAATTTCTTCAAATATCCGAATTCGCTTTTTATAATGAAGTATATATGATCTCTATTCGTCTTTTACACCCACACAACCCTCTTATCTTTGTAGCTAGGGCTAACTTTCTCTTGTGCATGCACACGCCCACATCCCTCTCATCCTCTAGCTCCATCGCGCAAATTCATCTTTTCACTTTAGGTCGTTCACCCACGGTGTGTGTAGGCACCCCAGCTCCTTCTTTACGGCACACATCGATCGATATGCCTCTCTAGCCAGGTGTGCCTAGCACAAACACAAGCTTACCCTCTTCTCTTGTCACCATCCATGCCTCACTCCCACCACTTTTTTGATCGTTGTCGTACTCGCACACTCCTCCCCGCTCGATATAGTATGCCTCTCGTACCACCTCCTACATGCATCCCTCTATCTCTATCCTTCTCCTTGTGCCTCGTTTGCTTCTAACACACACATGCATGTATACCGATCAATCTCCCAACATATACCTGGATCGACTTTGACTACCCCCCCATCGATCGACGTACCTCACAAGTTATGTCTCTCCTTTCTCTAACAAAGGGCGATTGATCTTCCCATGTAGTTATGTATGCTTACCACAGCCACATCGTCCCCCCTCATCATTCGTGCATGCCTCCTGACCCGTCTCTCACACGCACGTGCACAGACAACAAGCAGCCATCTCCTCTCTTATTGATATTGCGGGTGTGCCCTCCGTTTGTCTAGCAAGCCTATCCCACCATTTGTTAGAAGCAACTCCACTACCACCCCCTCCAACACTCTAGCTCTGTCTCTCTCCCAACCTTATTCCTCTCCTACAAATATGCATGGATGCCGATCGATCTCCCTTAATACATGAGGCAGATCGATCTCCTTAATACATGAGGTAGGCCTCTCTCCTCCTCCACACATATACCAGCCATTGTACCTCTATAGTTAATTGGGTCTCCCTCTTCCCCCACCACACACCGATAGTCGAGCGTTGCAGGTAGGTATCCATGCCACAGAGACAAACTGCACATGTCCCTCTCACGTTCCAGTAGGCCAGCCACTCTATATCTTTGACGTGGGCACACACAAATTCGATGGCACTCTTTATTGATCGCGCGCGCACACACACACACACACACACATCATCCCTCTTTTCGATTCTATGGACACCTCAAGCCGGTGAGACCTCCACTCTTCTCGTGGATTGCCCCCTATATATATATATGTTATATCCAGGACTCTATTTCACACACATTGCATATGTTACATTTTCTGATTGAACCTCCCCCTAAAAAAAACTCTCAAGAACCCACACACTATATCTCTGTAGGTTTGTATCTCTCTCACACAGCCCCACGGAGGTGGTGTACGTATACAAGAAGAGAATAGGTGCACCGTGCACGTACTCACGCTTCGTGCCCAGCCACACCTACGCGGGTACACGGTGGAGCTCATTTCTTTACGAAATGGCAGCCCACGTGCTAATTTGAACGCCTGTAGCGGTTGTTTACCTAGGGAGGTCGTGTACCACGCCTGCACGAAACAAAGTTCAACTTGACGCGTTGCCGCGTTATTTTTAAATAAAGTTATAGCGCTCAATGGCATGTACATAGAATATAAAACGATTTTTATGGAGAAAAAGGTAGTCCGCTCACTATATACAATGGAGCCTTGCGTGCCTGGTTTGTCGCTCTTCAGAGTATATCACACAAGGCTGAGGTGGCCCCTCTCTCTCTCTCTCTCACCGTTGGTCACTGATCCGGCCGCATCCCGTCCGCCGGGGGAAAGGGAGTGCGGTGGCCTCTCTCTCTCACCGTTGGTCACTGATCCGGCTGCATCCCGTCCGCCTGGGGAAAGGGAGGAAATGCATCATTTCTCCGTTCGACGGTGCCGAGGCAGCACATCCCGATCTACGGTACACGTCGTTCTCTCTGACCAAGCTCCGGCGCGGCAGGGCCTACGCCACCTGCTCGCAGATTCCGCCCACCGCCGCTCACCTAGTTACATCCCGACGACCTCCAGGTATCCCCTCCGGCCTTGCTCCACTGCCCGTCTTCCCACGTTGCTGCATGTGGATCTTCAATAGTTCTTTGCCCAAAACATGCTCGTCCAGCGTACTTTCCATATTGCATTCTCGTCCTCACACCGTTTTAGACAAACACAACCGTGTTGTTATCTTCCCTTAGGGCAAGGAATATGCTTCTTTTTTGTCGTCGCATGTGTCATCAACTGTTATTGGCCAGTAATTGTTTCCTTTCTACCTCTTTTTTGCAAACAAGGCTATCCATTTCACCTCGTTGCTATTGCGACCTTTTGGTGAACTGCACAAATCACTTTTTTCTTAAGAGTGTTTTGTGCAGTTGTACTAAAATGTCACATGGGCAACATCTCTACATTCAAAGTCTTGTTGCACAAAGGGAGATTGGTTTTGCTCTATCCTCCTCATCCAACTCCGAGCCTAATCTTCTCCAACTAGTTAGTCTTAAGAGAGGCGCAAAGGTGACCGGCTTCTATTTATGTGTTTATTGTTTCATCAAGAGTCATCTATTATCGTAATCACACTTAATATCTTTGGAAGAGGGATGCTCGGCTCTATTTTAGTGGAACTCGCACAAAATGATCGAATGTTGCATGCTCCGCACAACTACTTTTTTCCCAACATGCCTTGTTGATTTAGACAGAGTGGGGGCGTTCTTTGCCAATGAAAGCATGGATCAGTTTTAATTTAACACCTTCTCACAACTCTGTCTTCAGTTGTGATGTAATTATCAGCTCTGATCTGCTAATAATTGACATGCATTAGCAACGAAGTTAGTTTTTTATTGTTTCTGAAAGAGCATCGATGGCAAGACACGCGAAACAGAAGCTGAAAGCTCACACCATTGTACAATTTCATGTCTCGCTGGAAAATTATTTGTATAGTATGTCAATTATGTAAACAAATGATGGAAGCTTGATAGCATTGCCAGAAGCCTCTTCATCATCCGGGTCCATGTGCCATGCACAAAATTATACTCCTTCGTTCCTAAATATTTTTCTTTTTACAAATTTCAAACGGGCATATTTTAGAGTGTAGATTCACTCATTTTGCTTCGTATGTGTACTCCCTCCGTTCCTAAATATTCTATTCGTCTTTCTAGAGATTTCAACAAGTGACTACATACGGAGCAAAATGAGAGAATCTACACTCTAAAATATGTATATACATCTGTATGTGCCAGTCCATTTGAAATCTCTAAAAGACAAATATTTGAGTAATCACTCGTTGAAATCTCTAGAAAGACAAATATACTCGGAGTATATTTAAGAACCGAGGGGTAGTGCACAACCGCATGGGAGACTCAGCCGGTCGTTGCGCCGCATTAATAGTGAGTAATGAGCGGTCAAATCGTAAGCCCCACCTTTCCCCTAATTGTAAGTTGCTCTGAAGAAGCAACCATCAATACGCTCTTATTTGAATCTGCTCATACTACTCCATCCGTCCTTTGTTTATACATAAGCAGAGAAAAAAAGAAAAAAGATCTGTGGGACCAAGGCAACTAGCGATCGGCCTGAAAAATAGCATTGGTAGTTATAGCACGGCGTCTATTACTAGAGGGAATAATGCGTACACACATGCATGCAGTGCTTCCACCCCGGGTACACACATGCATGCACTACTCCACTCCGTAGTTACATGGAGAGAAAATTGTGGACTTGATTGCGGTTACCACGCCCTAATTAATTGAGCATTAAACCAAATGTGTCTCAAGTCTCTCTGGTGGTGGAAATGCATTGAGAGAAATGCATCATAATGAAGCGCCAGAAGCTGTGGACGGAGGAGGAGTAGTATGAAGGTTCAAAACCAAATGCGCATATGGCGGTCGGTCAACGCACCTCCTCTTGGCATATCACTGACATGTGGGACAGGAGTGTGAGCAAACCGATTTCAATTGACGGCAAAGAGCCAACCCGCCGTTCCTTGAGAGAGACGAGGAGCGAGAACACACGGACGGGTTTGCATGGAGGCCAAGATATATTCGAGCATGGTTGGTTGATCGATATCATTCATTACATGTTGGGCTGCCATTTTCCGCCCTTCTCCGGAATAAATGTGTACTTTATCAGAGATAAAAAGAAATAAGAGTACAAACGCTCCACCATGCGGTTCTAGTAGTAGTACTACTCGTACTACTGCGCTTGGCTCTTCGCCTCTTCGTGAAGTCGAACAATGATGGTACTCCGCATGTTGGGTACTACAGTGTATGCCTCTGACAATCTGACACCGAATGGACTGATGCATGTCCACCGAGGGTAGGTTGCATTAGTCAAAAGGCGTAAGCGAGCTTCACCTTGTCCTGCAAGCTTCTCCTCGTTTTGCGAGTTGACAGGACACACCAAAAAGTAGTGCTAGTCCATACTCCCTCCTTTCCGGTTAATATGGATTAATCTTTTTTAGGGGTAAATGAGAGAGCTTTATTCATATATAAGCATTCTTAGGACGATCAGCCAAGACACTAGTCACTAGGAAGCGAGGTACCCCGCAAAAAAAGAAGTAGGAAGCGAGGTGTTTCATCATGCCAGCTCTCGGCCACATTCAAAGTGCAGCAAGCACGGTTCGCACGAAGATGCACCGCAAGGTTTGCTGACCTGTTTACATGCTGAATAACAAAAAAAGAGGAAATATTACCCAGCGCTACTATTTGTAACAGGATATGAGCCAGAATTAAGCAAGAATTGTGGCGAGTGTTCCATGCAATCAACTTCCATTATCACATGCGAGAACCCTCGAAGAGAACCAAATGTGTTGAAGATTTCTTTATCACATTTTAAAATTATAATAAGAGTGCAGACGCTCCTCCATCCGGTTCCTAGTACTAGTATAGTACGTACCTTTATAGACTATATTAGTAAACTTTGCGCTTGGCTGTTCGCCTATTCAGGAAGTCGAACAATAGTAGCACTAGTAGTATAGTGTATGCTTACGCAATCGACACGAATTAAGCATTGTTGACGTCCACCGCCTGAGCGAGGAGAGCTTGCATTAGTCAAAAGTTTCTCCTTGTCCTGCGAGCCACCGCGCGCAAGTAATGCTAGTCCATACTGCCTCCTCTCCGGTTAATATGGATTAATTTCAAACGAGATAAATACACTGTCCGTCACTGTATATTTGTAAAAATACGGTCAGTGGACTTCATAATACGCTCATTGCGCTCAATATATATATTTTCCAGTGTTTATACGGTCACTAGCTCACCCTGACTGAGTATGTGTGTGCATGCACGTGCAGGTTGAGCACTTAGCGTGACCGTGTGTGTTCCGTCGTGTGCTCGGACATGCATGCATTAGGGCGTCGCGCACGTTTTTGCGTCCATGTGTACGCGTGACTGTTGCATACACGTAGGGGGAGTACATGTAGGGGCCACTAAGGAGCAGTCAAATCACACAGTAAGTTAGTCAAAAGAAGCAACCTCATTTCACTCTTGAATGACACGTACACAATATAAAATGGTTGATTTGGAGAGAAAAAGAAAACCACTATATATACACTAGCAGGAGCCTAAGCTACAAGCCTGCTTGCTAAGATTGCTCTCTTCACAAGCATAGAACGACGGGCCTGATCCCGCAGCTGGGGGAAGGGAACAATGTTCTGCGTAGACACGGTCGACATCGGCGAGGGAGAAAACCCACAGTCGGTGCGTCCCAATCGGGGGTCACCGCGGTATGGGCTGATGCCGCGTCCCAACCGCCCTTCTAGCTACAGCCCGACGTCCCAAGTAGTCCGTCTTCCTTTTGGAGCCGGCTTGCTCCACTGCCGTAGCTCCATCTCCATGTCGATCTTTCTCTACTTCTACCGGCTTCAACTTGTGATGAGTTTATGTCTCATGAACTCGTGCCAGTACTATTATTCTAATCACACTTCTTCAATATCTTTGCCATGAGGGATGCTCAGGTCGATTTTAGTGGAACTGCACAAAAGCATCATATGATCCGAGGGTGCCAGCCGTCTTTCCTTCGACAGGTTCTACCTGGCCAAGCAATTAAATCATGTTTAGGGTTTAGGGTTTAAGTCGTAGTGACCCCATCAGTAGTTTTTCTTTCGTACACGCTCTCACAACTTTTTTCTTTAGTTGTGAAGTAAATATTGGCTATGATCTGTGAATCATTGAGATGCATCAGCATGCGTGTTAGTTTTCCTTTGTATTTGATGGAATGTTGTAACGGGGCAACCTTGGAATAGGAATGAAAATGGAGTGGAAAGTTTCCAGTTTTCTGGAGAAAAAATGAAAACGGAGAGAAACCAACGTTTCGATTCATTGGATCGCGCCATCGAGCAAAACCAACATTTAAATCACGTCTGTCGTGTTCGTGTCTCACCCTCCTCCACGGCTCGACCCCACACGGTCGCTCGGCATGCCACTCACTGCAAACCGAGTATACGATAACTTTCTCGCCTGCTTGTCGATGGATCGGGCCATGGAGTACTACTAGCACTACTGGAAGAGATTGACGAGTTGGGGGGAGGACAGCTAGCTGTAGCACGGACTCCCAAGAACTTTTTACATGCATGTTGTAGCCGGCTATTGCGACCTTTGAACGCGGAGCAGCCGCGTGCACCCAGAAGCGGCGCGGGCGACGCTCTCTCGGCCGGCGTGCCGCTTCAATGCCGGCGCCAGTGAGAGGTCGCGTCCGCTCTGGCCGGGCATGAATGTGGCACTGACCGTTTCGGGCGGGAAGCATGCGCGGGTGATGAAGAGGGTTCGGGTTGGTCAGGACCGGCCGTGGCAGCGGTCCGAACGTGCGCAAACAAGAG
The DNA here is from genome assembly GCA_021437245.1 of Aegilops speltoides. Taxonomy (NCBI): domain Eukaryota; kingdom Viridiplantae; phylum Streptophyta; class Magnoliopsida; order Poales; family Poaceae; genus Aegilops; species Aegilops speltoides. The sequence goes on from CM038141.1 coordinate 232,202,048, forward strand.
ATGATGTACTTTAATATTGCTGCATATATAATTAACAACGTAAATAATGTGCCAGTTGGACAAATATGATTGGAGATGGAGATGGAAATGGAATTTTACGTAAACACGGAAATGCATGTCTATGTCTATGTGTGTGTGCGCGACGACTCTCGCGACCTAGAAGCGGGGGCGTGTTTTTGATCGAGTTTTCTTTCTTGGTACATTAGAAGATCAGTTTGTCTAATTCACATCTAGATGTTATTTAAGGATATCACATCTAAGCTCCCACAAGTATATAATGTAGAAACAAGAAACAAAAAAACTAGGACAAAAAATAGACCACAAACAGAGTGGACATCAACTTAGATGTGACATAACTATGTCACATCTAGATGTGTCCTAGACAGACCCTTCAAAAATTGTCCGCCAGTTTTCGTTTCTTCCGGGAACGCGCGTATTCTATTTAAAAACACTGCTATGGAGAGATTTTTTTACTCCATTATAGCCTCTTGTTTGATAGAGGTTCTCACGTCTCTCTCTCTCACCCTCTCCATATCAAAAAAAGATGACAGTGTCCAGTCTATCTCTCTCCTCACCGGTGGTCATAGATCCGGCTGAATCCCGTCCGCTGCGGGAGATGAGGAGGTGCAGCGTTGACGTTGTCGCCGTCAGCGACGGAGAGAGCCGATGCGCACCGTCCTCTCAGAGTAGGCGCTGGCGCGGACGAAGATCCTCCGCGCCCTTGTTCGCTGCCGTCGTGTGGGCAAATCCCGCCTGCCCGCCTAAACGACATCTCGCCCACCTGAGGTATAACTTCTTGTACTGGTCCAGATCCCCAGGTCGCTGCGTGCAGGTTTTCTTCTATGCGACTACTCCCCAGCTCCCCATGCATAGTAGCTAGGGTTCGTCGGCTGGTCCAACATCACCTACTAGTACTATTATAGAGGAAATGCCACTCGAAAAGTTGTCCTGATTTATGCCTCGGTGGAGGTATACATGTTGTTTCGACAAAAAGTACATGGTGGTTGTGCGGTCATTTTCCATATGGTGGTAGTACTATCATTGGTTAAATGAAGAAATGCTTTTTTTCTCGGGTATCCTGGTTTAGTTCCCATCAAGATATAATTATGATGCTTCTGTTTGCCGGTGTACTTTTAATTAACCCTTTTTTATATTTTTGGAAACAGTGATGCGTGTCTCCATACCCGGGCATGTCTTCCTCAATTTTAGTGGAACTGCACAAAATTGGATGGCCATTGTTGTTCTGCCTCACTGTCCTCTGCCACGTGGTTCTTCCTTCCTCGAGCTTGATTAGTGAGAAGAAACAGACCACAGTGAGGATTTGTTGAACTTCATAGATGCCTCACCCAAACTTGATGCTAAATGGATGATGCATCACCACGATGACCTATCGATGCTCATGGTCGTGCCTCATGGTTGCGTCGGCTGGTGAAGCTGGTCGATTTTCAATGAAAAACAAGTTGTCTTCCATCAGTGCTCTTTGCTTGTTACGCACAAAGATGATACCCTTCATCAGTTCACGTTGGTTGCGTTGGAGACGCAGTTGTCTTTCACGTTGGTGCAATTTTATCACACAATTGGCTATGAACCAAATGTTTCCTCGAAGAAGGATCGACGTTGGTACTAAGACCATAAGTTTTGTATTGATTTCTAAGCCTTCTCGCAACTTCGTCTCCAACTCCCCTGTAATTTTATTTGTCCAGCTATTAACTTTGATTTAAAAAATGGTGTGGACTAAAAACCGGGATGGACGTAGTAGCCCTCCATTTTTATTTACTCTGCATATTATATTTGACTGAAGTCAAACTTTGTAATACTCTCAAACCTTTCCAATAATTGAAATTAAAATTCTTTATTTGTACACACTCTCACACGTTTCCGATATTTGGCACATGTGTGGTTGTTCACTTAAGGGAGGGTAGTGTATCACACGTGAAGGACAGGAAGTGCGACCAGGACGCGTGGGCGTGGATCGTTAGTTCATCGGAAGTAGTACTAGTTTTCTTCACTGTGCATTAAATAAAGAGTTTCGTTTCGTACTTACACAATTTAAAACGATTGTTATGGAGAAAATAAGAAAACCACTCCACTATATATTAGTCGTATACACACGAGAGTACTATATGGACGCAGCTTCATTGACTTAGTGCACCTGCCTTTGGGTTTATGACAGGTGGGCCCAAAATGTGGCTGGCTCACCTGTCATACAGCCAAAAGTAGATGGAGTGAAGGCACCGGAGCTCAGTCCGTACTAAATTAGTATATATATAAGCGGGAGCCTCAGCGCTTGTTCGCTAGGGTTTGCACTCTCCACACGCTCGCCGCAATACATATATATTACACGCTAGAGGCTCGGCGTTCATTTGCTAGGGTTTGCTATATTCACAGTCTCTCACCCTCTCTTCACCAGATCTAAACAAGGCTGCATTGCCCTCTTGTCTCTCTCTCCCCCCTCACAGCTGGTGAAGGAGGCGTCTGTATCCCATCGCACCGGGAAGGGGAGGAGGTGCAGCATTAACTCTATCGCCTTCGGTGAGGGAGGCAATCCACTGCCGGTTGCACTGTTCTCTTTCACCCAGCGCCTGTGCGGGAGGGCCACTGACCCCTTCTTCCTTGCTGCCGTACGTAGTGTGGGCAGATCCGGCCTCCCGCCGCACGCCTTGCCACATCCCGACGACCCTAAGGTATAAGTTTCTTTGAAACCGTCGTTGCTCTAGCTGCATGTGGATCTTTTTCGATCTGTTGTCGAATCTAGGTCTTGGTTCAAAGAAGAAAGAAAGGTGCGGTGGGGTGGAGCATGAATCTAGGACATGGTTCAACAAGGAAAGGAGGGAGGAGAAGTAGTATAGACTGGCTATCCAGCCGCTTTGTTGGTCGAAAAGGGAAAAAGGGGGTAACCCAGTAAACACATCTATAAGGAACCGATCTCTTTGTTGAAAAGGGAAAGAAACTGGGGGGGTCGGGTAGTTTGTGCAGGACTAGATTTGCTACCCTCACATAGGAAAAAAGTTCAAAGAGAACAAATATGGGACCAACACAGATATGTTGCTTGGCTACATACTCTGCATCACCCATTTATACATGTGGACGCACATGGTGCTAGCATGTCCCATACAGCTATTTTGCTGTTGTTAATCTAAGAATGCCACCGGAAAATTGAAGCAATGCCACTGTTAAAAGTAAATTACATTTTTTAACGAATGTTGTTTCAAGAGAGTGTCTCTGTTAATATGAATCAATGCAACCGTTTTAGAAATGCTACTATCCTACTTTGTTTTCCATCCAAGATAAGTTAGATGCTTCTTTCTGTCACCGTTTGTTTCATCCTCCTTTATCGGCAAGTAATCATTTCCTTTTTTGCCTCTGTTAAAACAGGGGTATCGATTCAACTTGTTGCTATTGCGACATTTTGCTTCGCTACTCGAAACACTTATGTTTTAAGAGTGTTTTGTGCAGTTCAACTTGAATGTCACACCGGTGACTTTGCTTAATTTTGGTGGAACTGCACAAAAGGAGATCGAGATTTGTTTCTAGTGTTCCTGTCGAGTTGTTTCAAATCTTGGTCTCAACCACATGGTATCTATTCAACTTGTTGCTATTGCGACATTTTTCATCGCTACGCGAAACACTTTGCTTGATTTCAGTGCAACTGCACAAAAGGAGATTGGATTCCTATTCGTGTTAGCGGATTCGTATTTTATCCTAGTGTTCTCATGAAAGGTCAGTACAGGCCTTCATCCACATGATTGTGTAGTGTGCTTTGAGATGTTGTGCTACTTGTATTGGTACTGTTTTAAATACATGTTGAATTGAAGCTATTGTATTGTTGTCTTTTCCCATTAAGTAGTGAACAAAAATGGGACCAACCCATACATGATGCTTGTTGCTTTGTTACAGCAAACTCTGCATCACCCCCTTTATAAGTAGATGGAAGCACATATTGTTGTTGCGCCCACTCTCCCCTGAAAATGTTTATGCTTTTCATTAATCTAATGCCACTGGTAAAATTAAGCAATGCCACTCTCAGAATTAATTAACTACTGAATCTTAGTTCAAAACTGCAACACTTGTTAGGAATGGTACTATCCTGCTTTGTAGTTCTTTCTACATGTTTAACCAAGGTATTGTTAAGATAATGTCTCTTTAAAAATGAATCAGTTGCATTGTTTTAGGAATGGTACTTTTATGCTTTGTCATTCTTTATACATGTTGAACCAAGGCATTGTTAAGATAATGTCTCGGTCAATATGAATGAATCACTGCGATGGAGAATTGCTACTCTCTGCTTTGTTTCCCATTAAGACAAGTCATCAACCGTTATTTCTCAATAATTGTTTCCCTTATACCTATTGTTGCTTACAGGATATCAAAATTAAAGCTCGGTTTTATTCCGACTTGGTTTTAGTTGAAGCGCACAAAAGGAGCCAATGTGTCCAAGGCAAGCTGCTGCATCGGGTCCATTGGTCATTCCACTTTGCGTAAAGAAGCGATCCTTTGGATGCGGTACATTAGAGAAGGAATGACCGAGAAGCTCTACAGAGTATTATTAGACACCGGTGACATGACTAGTCTGCAGAGACCATTGGCAATTTAACAACACATGGAGTGCCCTGGACAAAAAGTGCCCAAACAAGTACAAGAAGCTAAGACATGACACGATCATAGGCATTACATATTTTGAATGGGAAAAGCTTATCAAAGTTTAATCATTGATGTTAGCAAGAAGACAATAGTTTAATATATTGGAATTGGAAAACCTTTTCAAAATTTGCTCATTGATGTTAGCAAGAAAATGTTAGTTTAATATATTGGAATTGGAAAAGCTTGTCAAAATTTGCTCATTGATGTTAGCCAGAAGACATGCATTTGATATTTTTGAGTGGGACGCCCTTCTTTGTGAGCAGCGTCAGTGTTTTTTCCTATTCACGTGTTCGGTTTAGAAGTAAATAGTTACTCTGCTGAGATATTCCTATGTTAAGAGTTTGTTCTGAATATTGTCTATGTAATGCCAGGCCTTGTGTTTGATTGCAAAGTTGAGCTTGGAATGTTGTGGCATGCAGCATCACGAGCTGTTCACCGTGCCTCCTGAGAATAATGCTTCGTATTGTTTTGCATGTCAATCTAATGCCAGTGATTTGCTTGTTAAGAAGATCATCCTCTTCTGTTGTTTCCGTGCATAAGAAGTTCATTGTCTGATTTTTCATTCATAGCCTATACGACATGTCGGGTAGGTTAGATGTGAAACCATATGATCTTCTGACCAACTCATGATATTAGGCCGTGATTGGATCGTCGTTTTCCAACCAAAATCGCTTGTAAAACTGACGCTTGTAAATTAAAGCAGATGGTCTCGGGCGAAGGCGCTTGGTTGGTCGATTTCGACTAGTAAAATATCGAAGTACTTCACACACGATAAAAACGTTGAGCGACACTCGACGATTGCTAATCCAGCCGTTAGCTGTTGTTTCAGCCTTGCCCATGGATGGCATGATACGCACGTCGTGCATGTATCGTCTGGTAATGTCATCCATATAGCAATGCTCGTAAAATATACACTGGTCTCACAAATTACACGCATAACCCGCCGGTTTTACTTACAGACCTCGAGCCTTCCGATGACAAGTAAATTACACTTGTATGTTAATACAAGTTTGAAATAAACCAGATCTCCTAAGCGCGGCCTTACCGTTTCATGCCGTCTCAGTTTCTCAAAGGTGCTCATAGGTGTCCGATGATCCTGGCTTCCTGAATGAGCAGCAGGTGCTGTATCAGACCTCCGTAGGGCCCGCGAAGCCCTCTCCGTTGTCCTTCGAGTTGTTGCGCTCGCCGTGGCGCCGAGCATTGTTAACATGGTCAACAAACATGGGGATTCAAGAGATGACTTTATTTTGACTGGATGACACTAGGGACCAACTAGGGCCATAGCTGTACGTACGCAAGTGCCTCCTTATTATGTACAACTATATTTTTTTTGCTTTCTCCTGGTTTCCTGACATCACGGTCCCACACCATTGTCAACCTATGTAGTCAATATAAACGAGAGAATTGCACAAGGTGCGGCCGACAGCTGGGACCAAGCAGCTCGAGCAATATTTGTATTTTTGAGGCGTGAGCACTGCAGAGTTTTTCTTGGCGATGATTTCGTTGTTGTTCAGAGGAGAGCAAGGTATTAACTGGGCGGGCTGTGGCCCGTCTAGCCCAGGCCAGATATCCAGCCCAGATACTCCTTTTTTCAAGATGAAAATGGCTAGCCCAGCTATACGTCTTTTTGAGGAATACCCAGGCAAGGTCAACTTGTTATTCTCCTCCCCGCTGGGCTGCAAATCTTTCCTAGGAGGGATGCATTAGGCTTAACAGGAAAATGGGCTTTAAAAATAATAAATGGGATGTAATTATAAAGCTGGGCAGTAACTATAAAAAAATGCACCAAACACTAAATTAGTTTATAAAATATTATTTATGGATTTTGAAAATATTAAATTTTCATTGTTCTTGTATAATGTTTCATTGGATTTTACGTAATACAAATTTATATTTAATCTGACTAGAAATTTCGGGATAAAAATATTTCGGATACCATCAAAATGTGGGAAATTTTATTGAATTCTGTCTTCAACGGTTGGTTGAAATTATTAATCGTTGTCCTAGCTAGAAAATGGGCTGTACTTTTAACAAACTGTAAATGGGCTGTTGTAAATTCCATTAGAATTCAAAAATGGGCCGTACATTCTTACAAAACGCAAATGGGCTATATGTTCTCTGCCACACACTTGTGGGCCTACTAATTGACGCGTCCCCTAAAAAAATAAGTTGACACGTATGCAAGGCTTTGTCAACTTATTATAGTCAACACACGGTTCTAGCAGCAGTGGCCGTTGGATGTCTATCCAACGGAAGTCGTGCTTCTTCTTCAATCTCGGATATTCTTAGCTTAGGCCGCCCAAAAAATGATTCCTCCCCCTGACATCTGGGGCGCACCGTTTCAGAGGCTGACCTGTGGGCCTACTAAGTTGGAGCGTACCAAGGGCTTTGTCAACTTAGTCAATATAAACAATTCTAGCTTCAGTGACCGTACGATGTCCATCCAACGGCCGTAGTGCTTCTTCAACCTCTGGTCTTCTTGGTCCAGCCGCCTAAAGCAGCGCCGGTCGTGTCGCCGCTCCCGCCTCCGTGGCGGCTGTCTTTGCCATGAGGCCTTACCGCCCCATACTACTCCCACCATCGGCGTGCCATCCCTCCACTCACCCACACCCGTGTTATTCTCAAGGGCGATGACAGCCTCACACCGCAGCTGAACCAGTGAACCCTCGTACTCCTCTCCACGCGGGCTTCCACTGCTACGTCTTCCCCGGCTCCGCGTCGTCCCCTTCCTAGGCGTCGCCGTCGTCCACCGCCCTGGTGCTCTCGGCGCGGCGTGGTCAACGTGGTCAATGACCGACTTCCATCGGAAGAGTACTATACGTGGAGAGGCTCACAGCTGGATCCACGGCGGCCGCAAGGAAGTGCCTCCTTATTACGCGCAAAATAATTATTCCTCCACCTGACAGTAGGGACCCACCGGACGGGCCACCTTATTTCGTGAAAAAACGTTTCCCCCTGACTGCTGGTACCCACCGCACGGGCCACCGTATTTCGCGAAAAAAAACGTTCCCCCGCTGTCAGCTCGGACCCATCGGAAGTGCCTCTTTATTACGCACAAAAAATGAATACTCCCCCTGCTAGCTGGGACTCACCTTGGTGGGAAGCTGACTTGTGGGCCTACTAAGTTGACGGGGACGGAGGGCTTTGTCAACTTAGTCAATATGAACGATTCTAGCTCCACTGACCGTAGGATGTCCATCCAATGGCCGTAGTGCTTCTTCAACCTCTGGTCTTCTTGCTCCAGCCGCCCAAAGCAGCGCTGGTCGTGCCGCCTGCTCCTGCCTCCCGTGGTCAGCTGTGCTGCCGCGGAGGCCTCACCGCCTCCATACTACTCCCACCACTGGCCAGGCCATCCCTCCACTCCACTCACCCACACCCCCTGTTATTCTGCGGCGACGGCAGCGCAGCCGAACCAGGGAACCCTCGTACTCCTCTCCGTGTGGGCATCCACTGCTGCGTCTTCCCCGGCTCCGCGTCGTCCCCTTCCTAGGCCTCGCCATCGTCCACCGCCGTGGTGCTCTCGGCGCGGCGTGGTCAATGTGGTCAACGACCGAATTCCATCGGAAGAATACTATACGCGAAGAGGCTGACAGCTGGGTCCACGGCAGCCGCAAGGAAGTGCCTCCTTATTACACGGAAAATAATTATTCCTCCACCTGACAGCAGGGACCCACCGGACGGGCCACCAGTATTTCGCAAAAAAACGTTTGCCCCTGAATGCTGGGACCCGCCCGACAGGCCACCGTATTTCGTGAAAAAAACGTTCCCCCTGCTGTCAGCTCGGACCCACCGGAAGTGCCTCCTTATTACGCACAAAAAATGAATACCCCCCTGCTAGCTGGGACCCACCTTGGTGGGAGGCTGGCTTGTGGGCCTACTAAGTTGACGGGGACGGAGGGCTTTGTCAACTTAGTCAATATAAACGATTCTAGCTCCAACGACCGGTCAATGTCCATCCAACGGCCGTAGTGCTTCTTCAACCTCTGGTCTTCTTGCTCCAGCCGCCCAAAGCAGTGCCGGTCGTGCCACATGCTCCTGCTTCCCGTGGCGGATGTCTTTGCTGAGGCCTCACCGCCCCTACTATTCCCACCGCTGGCCAGGCCCTGCGGCGATGGCAGCCTCACACCGTAGCCGAACCAGTGAACCCTCGTACTCCTCTCCGCGCGGGCTTCCGCTGCCGCGTCTTCCCTGGCTCCCCGTCGTCCCCTTCCTAGGCCTCGCCGTCGTCCACTGCCCTGGTGCTCTCGATGCGGCGTGGTCAACGTGGCCAAGGAACGACTTCCATCGGACGTGGACTGTATGTGGAGAGGCTGACAGCTGGGTCCACGGCCGCAGCAAGGAAGTGCCTCCTTATTACGCGGAAACTAATTATTTCTCCACCTGACAGCGGGGACCCACCGGACGGGCCACCGTATTTCGTGAAAAAAAACGTTTCCCCCCTGACTGCTGGGACCCACTAGCTGCACCTTCGCACGCAAGGAAGTGCGTCCAGGCAAAAAAATTATTCGCCCCCCTGACTGCTGGGACCCACCAGCTACATCTTCGCACGCAAGGAAGTGCCTGACAGTCGGGACCCACCTGGTCGAAGCGTACGTAGCGTTGTCATTCTGGTCGCGAACGTGTACGTGCGTAGCGCAAAATGGACGAAACGGACCTGTGTTGGAGCGCTACGGTCGAAACGGGGGTCCTGTTCATCGGGAGGGGTGTGGCGTACCGCCAAACAGGACTCCACGGGATATTGTTCATCTCCACCGTCGACCTCCTCCAGCCTCCATGGGCTACTGTCGACCTCCTCCAGCCTCCACGGGCTCCTGTTCATCCAGCCTCCACTGCGCGCTAATCCACTGGATACTGTTCAACCACCCCTCCACGGGCACCCCTCCACCGTCTACTGTTCATCCAGCCCTCCACACAACAGGGTCCTGTTCAACCACCCCTCCACGGCCACCCCTCCACCGTCTACTGTTCATCCAGCCCTCCACACCACGGGTTCTTGTTCATCCAGAGGCAACGCCATCGCTCACTGTTCATCCACCCCCCCCCCCCCCACAACGCTCACTATTCATCCAATCGATCGGCTTCATTAGCAGCAGAGCGAAGAATCGGTCCATCGGGTTGATTAACGACCATCGATCGATCGCTCGGGTTCGAGAACGCGTAGCTGCGGTCAATCGCTCGGGTTCAGTTAGAGCCCAACGCCTCGCTCGGGTTCAGTTAGAGCCAACGCCTCGCACACACACGCATACGTGTATGAGAGAAACGTGCATCGCCCGGCCCCCGACCTCCCACCGTAACCGGCAACTCCCCGAAATTTTCCTCCCCCTCGCTTCTACCACGGTTTTTTCTGTCATGGACGGCCCAAAGAATGTCATGCAGCTGCGTCTCCGGCCCGCCCAGGACGAAAAGCCCATTTTCTGTCATGATTTTTTGTCATAGAAGTAGGAGCCCACCACATCTATGATGATACCGGGTTTTGTTTCAATTATCGTCATAGAAGTTTCATATGTATGACAGAAAAAAAATTCGTTCAGCCCAAAATGTCACGGATGTGTCTTTTTTTGTAGTGTAGAGATGCAAATATGTTTGACAATTGAACAAGCATCTACCTCAAGGTCATATCAAGCATGCATAAAGTGCTCAACAAACAGTCTATGGTAGGCATAGGAAGCATTCACCACACCAAATAAAATGAAGTGTCTAAACACATGAGTCAAGTGCAAGACAATCCAAGCATAACGTGCATAGGGTGTAGTGAAGATAGTATGGCACTCAACACAATTGAAAGAGCAATTGTTCATCATGTGTGAGGAAATCAAGATAAGCATGTAGCAATCAATGGGACATGGCATATGTGAAGTGATGACATTGTTGCAACCAAACATATGATAGGAGCAAGTAATCCAAGAATTGGATGCAACACACAAGGCATATATACCATGATGCATGGAAATGTGAAAATGGCAAGTCAAAGCAAGATCTCGAACAAGTGCGCAATCAAGTGGTCCAAGATGGCCAATAAGTCGCATGGTGCAGGCAACACAAGTAGGATGATCCGCAATATCCATGCTCAAGAAAGATGTCACCTTGAAAGCGTGTCCTAGTGCTTTCTGCACAATGTCAAAGTACAATCAAATGCGGTGTAGAATCGTCGTGGTAGAAGGTGGTTCCTTCTCAAGAGCTCGAATGGACAACGTGCGTGAAGTGGAAGTCGAGACGAAGTCCAAGTATCCTACACATGCACACAACAAAACAAAGAGCGTATGCGCATGGTAGATAAACACATCATCCATCATGATGGTTCTCTTCTCTTGCACATAACCACTAGAAGCACAAGTGCATGAATAATATGATGAAACAATGGCAATATTCATGTCACTAAGTATATGGTGCAAAGAGGTAAGGCAAGCATGCTTCACAAGAAATATGTCAAAATCTCGAAATATATATGAGAATGCTATGGGGGCAATCTCATTAGCAAGACTAAAGGCATAGTTGCACTCAATACATGGAAAATCATCTAGCATGAGAGAGGCAACATATGGAAGCTATGACAAGAAGCAATAGCAATCATGTGCAAAGCATGGTAATGGTACCATCAACCGCATGAAATGAGAAAGTATGAATCATCGGTGATGCAACAAGACAAGCAATCATAGTAATTAAGTCGTGCAAGCTAGTAGTGCGAAGATGCAACATACTAGAGAAAATCATGGCAATCATGTCATGTGAGCAAATAATAGGCATATGCAATGCACATGACATATCGCAAGCACGAGCACAAAGCAAGATCATAGTATCATCATAGGCATGGGGCACAAAGCAAACATGGCAATAACAAGTGATATCTCCACCAAGCTTGCAAATACACATACAAGTACTATAATCAATCATCATGTGTAATGCAAAGCATGGGTCACAAATGCATGTCAAAGGCATAGGAATGAGCATATCGTGCAAAGTGAACATGGCAAGATGGGCATATAATATGTAATGGACAATAACCCATAGCCAAGTGAGAGCCATGTAGAAGAAATGCGCGAAGTCTTTGCGCGAAGAGAGTGGTGGGGAAGACAATCCATGGGATCCCAAGTCATCGTTCCTCTCTAGAGCTCGTTTTGTCAACTCATGGGATTGTGAGGTAGACAAGTATTCATGGGTACCTACACAATAAAGACACAAACAAAAGAAATTGTGTGTGTGGTAAATGTACACATCATCCATCATGATCTGTATGTGCACGTGTGAGTTAGCACAAGATAAGCATCGCTCAAAGAAATTTGATGCATGGTATAAGAACATGTCATCCATCATGAAAGAATAGTTATTGTGTATAACACGGTGGGGACACAAATTAAGAATGCAAGTATATGGCACATCAATATCATGTGTATTCATGGGGAGCATATTGTGAACACAAGTATTGGGATCATGCAATGGATGGGATTGATCAAAATCTCCTAACATGTATGAGGAAACTATGGGGGTCTCCTCAGGAGCAATATCACATGGAGAAAATGGACAACATCCAAAACAATGCATATCCAAAGCTAGGTGGTCATGGCATGGCATATGAGATAAATGATGCAAAGGGAGCATATCAATATCATCACAAGAAAAACAAATGCCAATAACCATGGGCTTGTCATCTATGCCATAGGTGCAAATTGGGTTTAATGGAATGGCATATGCATAGTCACTACGACGAGATTGCAAATAAGACATATGGTTGATCTCATTCATAACATAGGACAAGTCAAGCAGATTGTCAAACATGATGTGACCGAGAGAATTATCACAAGAAATCCTATGTAACATGGCATCACAACTAATAGACTCCACATGGTAATCATCAAACTCATCATAAATGGGCAAATCATCACATGGGGAAGTCGCACTAGCATGAGGCATGCAAATAGGTTGATCAACATCATGCAAGCAATCAATGTGAAGAATGTCCACTAGTGGGACTAGAGCATCACCGTGACCTATGTTACCGTTCTCATTCCACTCACGTGGTGTAGGTGAGGTGGGAAAGACCGAGTAGTGGTCATCTTCATCTTGATGGAACCATGTGGGGGGTGCATCATATTCCACCATGGCCATCGTCTTGTCCAAAGGTAGGACGAAGTCGTCGCGAATCGGCGCGTCATCATATATGGGACCTAGCACCAAATGAGAAGACAATAGAGGTAGAGGTTAAGTCGTTAGAAATCATAGTGGCCGCACATGCCCTATCAACTATCACACTCTCTCTATGTGGTGGTTCACTCACTCCCTCCAGGTGGGTGCACTCAATCTCACGTATGGTGGAGTCACTCATCTCAATCAAGTGGTGGGGGTTGTGGCTCTCCTCACATGGGAATTGGGGCAACTAGTCATATATGGGGCTAGTGGTGAAGTCACTCTCACTCTCAATATGGTGGCACAAGTCACTCAAGTCATCATATGTCGCCGTGGTCGAAGGGAAAATCCCATGCTCAACCATCTCATCGTCGTCACCATGGATGAAGGCCAAAGATGGCACATCATCACTCTCGCTGTGGATGAAGGCGGAAGATGGCACATCATCACTCTCCTCCATGACCGAAGGGAAAATCCCATGCTCGATCATCTCATCACCGTCGCCGTGGATGAAGGCCGAAGATGGCACATCATCACTCTCGCCTCCTAAGATGGAAACATCATCCATGCTCGTCACCAAGTCGCTCGCCTCCTAAGCTTGGTCCTTGATGGTCTCCGTAGTCGTAGTCGTCGCCGCACCGTCTTGAAAAAGAGTCATGGGGGACTCGGCATCATCAATGCCACAAAGAGGGATGGCGGTGAAGTCGAACTTGGAAGCATCGTCTTGGAGCTTGTCGGGCTTGGACATCTTGGTGGTACTATCCTCAAGCTCGCCTTCTTGGAGCTTGGTCTTCGAGAAGTGTGCTTGGAGTCATGAAGCCTTGGCCTTCATTAGTTCTTGTTCCACCTTGAGAGCGCCAATGTAGTTGTCGCCGAGGGACTTGTAGTTCTCGCGGAAGAAAGTCTTGGAGATGTCGTTGTGCAATCCCATCATGAAGTGGAACTTCATCGAAATGGGGTCGTCATGCCGGCTCGTCGCAAGGCATTCTTCATCTCCTTGAAGTATGCATCGATGGACTTGGATCCTTGGGTGGTGTTCTCCAATTGGCGTCGAAGTTGTTCTGTGTAGGTTGGACGCACGAACTCACTCCGCAAAGCTCTCTTCGTCTTGGGCCAACTCATGTCGTGGCTCGCCAAAGGTGTGTGAAACCACCATGTAGAGGCGTAGTCATGGAAGTTTCTTGTGGCTCACTTCACTTGATCTTTGGGAGGAACTTGATGTAACTTGAGGTAGTCGTCCATTAGGCGCTCCCACTCGAGATACTCCTCAGGTTCTTGAGTCCCATAGAAAGGAATCTCGTGGTTGGTGTCGAGGTCGTAGTAGCTTGTGGAAGTCACGGACTTGAGCTTGGGGAGCTTCTCTTGAGTATAGTATTGAGGTGCTTGTTGGAGAAGATGTCGTGTATCCGAAGGCGAAGATGCCCTGAAGTCGCTTGGCAAAGATTGTCACGCCCAAGATGCGACCCTATCCTAAAGGAACTCAAAGGTCCCACCAAGGATAGAAGCGCATCTTGAAGGCGCTTTTGCAAGGTGGATATCATTACATCAACATTACATAATAGATAGGGATACATACTTAAGGCATACAATGCCACACGAATACGACATCATCTTACATAAGAGCACCATCTGACTACGGATGAAACACAAACAGAAACTCAAACGACATCCACCCTGGTAGCCCAGGCTGCCGACCTGGAACCTATCCCCTGACCGAAGAAGAAGCAGAAGAAGAACTCCAAAATAAGCAAACATCGCTCTCGCGTCGTGATCATCGCATAACCTGTACCTGCAATTGTTGTTGTAGTAATCTGTGAGCCACGAGGACTCAGCAATCCCATTACCATGGGTATCAAGACTAGCAAAACTTAATGGGACAGGAAGGGGTAAAGTGGTGAGGTTGCAGCAGCGACTAAGCATATATGGTGGCTAACATACGCAAATGAGAGCGAGAAAAGAAGCAAAGGAACGGTCGTGAAGCTAGCAATGATCAAGAAGTGATCCTGAACTCCTACTTACGTCAAACAAAACCCAAAGACTGTGTTCACTTCCCGGACTCCGCCGAGAAGAGACCATCACGGCTACACACGCGGTTGATGCGTTTTAATTCAGATCTGGTGTCAAGGGCCGAAACAAGTTAAGAGAGCGGGGTACAAAGGCCAAAAGGCCAAATACACGCAGTTGGACCGGAGGGGACCGGGCACCTGGCCAACTTGGTTCGGGCACCCGGCCTGCTCAGGGGGCGGCTGGCGGGAGGCCGGGCACCCGGGGGAGCGCTGGAGGTCGCCAAGTGGGGTGGCCGGGCACCCGGGGCCTCAAGCCCAGTGCCGGGCAGAGCCAATGACTGGAGGTCTGGGGCGGGCACCCGGCCGGCCAAGGCCCGGCACCCGAGGGCGCTGGCTGGAGGCGGGCAGAGCCCGGCACCCGGGGCTGCAGTGCGGGCACCCGGGGTGTCAGGGGTTTGCCCCTCCTCCTCCTTCTTCACTCTTCTCGATCTGTCCTTCCTTCTCTTGCTCCATGGATGCTCGCAGCTTCCCCTTCTCCTTCTCACGATCATCTCCTTGGTGCCCTAGAATGCATAACATGTCCTTATGAGGTAGAACCCAATTCTCATGTGATTCCGAACGAAACTCGAAGAGGAGAGAATCAACCTCGTTCTCGATGGCGCGTGCACGTGCTCTTGTCATCGGTCCTCGCGGTGCTTGCGGTGGTGAAGTAGTGTCGGTGCGGGTAGGCTAAGGATGCTTCGCATCATCTCCCCCGCCCCTTGGGAGAGATCCGTCCACGGATTGCGCTCTTCATCACCATGGTACTTGGCCAAATCTTTGACGTTGAAGATGTCGCTTACACTGTACTTGTCACGTGGGATGTCGACCTCTTAGGCGTTGTCGTTGTAGCATGCTAGCACCTTGAATGCTTCGTCGGCTCTCGGGAGTAGCTTGGACTTGCGTTCCTTGGGGAAGTGGTCCTTGCGGAGTTGTATCCATACTTGATCACTCGGTTGGAACACCATCGGAGACTTGTTAATGTTGAGCTTTGACGCTAGTTGTTGTACTTGGCGCTCGATAGTGGAACGTGTTTCTTCGTGCATCTTCTTGAGGTAGGTGGCTCTTGCACTTGCGTCCAAGTTTGCTCGTTCTTGAAGCGGTAGAGGGAGAATGTCCAATGGTGACAAAGGGTTGAAGCCGTAGACAACCTCGAAGGGGGACTTGCCGGTTGTAGAATGTCTTGCGCGGTTGTAGGCGTACTCGGCAATGGGTAGGCACTCCTCCCACTCCTTGATGTTCTTCTTTATCGACACGCGTAGGAGAGTTTCAAGCGTCCGGTTGGTGACTTCCGTTTGGCCATCGGTTTGAGGGTGGTATGCCGTGGAGAAGAGTAGCTTGATTCCGAGCTTGGCGCATAGCGTCTTCCAAAAGTAGCTTAAGAACTTGACATCTTGATCCGACACAATTTTCATTGGCACACCGTGCAACCTCAAGATTTCCCTACAAAAGAGATTGGCAACATGTGAAGCATCGTCTATCTTATTGCATGGTATAAATGAGCCATTTTAGAGAATTGGTCCAAAACAACAAATACGGAGTCCTTGCCATTTTGAGTCCTAGGTAATCCGAGCACAAAATTCATGCTAATGTCTTCCCAAGGTAGGTGTGGAATAGGTAAAGGCATATGTAATGGCTCAATGCTATTGCTTACAAGCTCTTTGTTTCTCCTCTTGTGCTTAAAAGCTTTTCTTTCTTTCTTTTCTTTTCACTATGTTTGATGCTCGAGCCAAGTATGATATGAGACAAGTATGTAAGATATGCACGGGAGAGACTTCTGGCACTAAGATGATAACAAGATCACTAAGGTGCACAATAGCGTGGCCCGGCAATTCTCAACTCGCTAGTCTCGATGGGTAAGCAACGCAAAAGGCTCGGGCTATCGATGCAAAAGCAAAGGTAAGTGACGTTGAGGTTACCGTCCTTTCTTAGGGTTAGCGGTGAAGATGACTCCGAGGCGATGATGAATGGTGGTGATGTCAATGTCACACGTTCCTAAGTAGCCGAAACACCTTAGGAAACGGAAACCGCAACTCAAAACTCGGTCAAATGCAGAAGGTGGGTGTTTTTGTGTTGATTTTTGGATGGAGGCTAATGGTGGTGGTAATGATATATGTGGATGGGGGTGTCAAGACCTTCCAAACGAGCTAAAGAACATAAAAACAGACTTGGGAGGTGGAAGGTATGGTCAATTTGGTGTTGTAGTTGGGCTGATTCGGGGGGGGTGCGGGCACCCGGGGGTGGAGGGTGCGAGTGCTCGGGGTGGTCAGGGGAAAGTGGCCCGGGGGTGCGAGTGCCCGGTGGTTCGAGGTGCGGGCACCCGGTGGTCTCCGATTTGGGCGAACAATTTGGGGGAAATGCAAAATTCGGAGGATTTCGTGGTGGGAAGGGTGGGGATTGTTGGGGAGGGGCTAGATCCACTTGCCAAACATCAAATCCATGGACCAAAACAACCAAATCTCACAAGATCCAACAAATTGCAAGAAATTTTTTTGGGGCTATTTTTGTGGGGAATTTCCGAATTTGGACGAAAAACAACAAAATCAAGCCAGCAAATGGGGGGATGGGACTCCAAGATGTGAATCAACCTTGCTCATGATACCAAGATGTTGTAGGGTGAAACCCTAGAAGGGATCTTTTCACACTTGAAGGGGTAAAAGGAGGAAGAACACTCAAGAACACAAAGCACAAAACACTCAAACAAACCCAAATATCACATCCACTAGAGTAGCATACATGAGATCCACAAGATTACAAGATCAATCCAAGGAAACAAGCATAAAGGTAAAGTTCTCCCCACTCCTAGAGGAGGTGAGGTCTTGATGATGATCTACTCCCTTGGGAGGTCTTGCAATCCACAAGGATTCTTCCCAAAGAGGGGTCTTGATCTCCAAGAGGAGGAGGATACAAGGAGCAAAGCTCTCTTTGGTTTCTAAAATACTTTTCTAACCCTACAAATGACCTAGGAGGTGCCCTTATGTAGTCTAGGGACGAAACAAGTTAAGAGAGGGGGGGTACAAAGGCCAAAAGGCCAAATACCTTGGTGTTGGAGGAACCGGCACCAGGCAACAGGGCGGGCACCCGCCTGCTCGGGGCGATGGCGGGAGGCGGGCACCGGGGCCCAAGACCCGGCACCGGGAGGCTGGAGGTCGCTAGGTGGGGTGGCGGGCACCCGGCAGAGCCACTTTGGAGGTGGGGGGGCACCCGGCGGCCAAGGCCGAGGCACCCGGGGGCGCGGCTGGAGGCGGGCAGGAGCCCGGGCACCCGGGGGCTGCAGGTGCCGGGCACCCGGGGTGTCCAGGGGGTTTTGCCCCTCCTCCTCCTTCTTCACTCTTCTCGATCTGTCCTTCCTTCTCTTGCTCCATGGATGCTCGCAGCTTCCCCTTCTCCTTCTCACGATCATCTCCTTGGTGCCCTAGAATGCATAACATGTCTTTATGAGGTAGAACCCAATTCTCATGCGATTCCGAACGAAACTCTAAGAGTAGAGAATCAACCTCGTTCTCAATGGCGCGTGCACGTGCTCTTGTCATCGGTCCTCGCGGTGGCTGCGGTGATGAAGTAGTGTTGGTGCGGGTAGGCGAGGGATGCTCTGCATCAAGTATGCTATGATGTATGGTTCCCGGTGTTTCTCTCAAGATAATCCAAGATGATCGGATATGACAATCTTATGTGCAATGTGGTATGATGCTATGGCTATTGCTTACAAGCTTCTTTGCTCTTTCTCTTTTTGCTTAAAAGATTATTCTTTTTTTTTATATGGCCACAATGCGAAATGCACAACCAAGATAGCAATTTTGTATATGCGGGAACAATCTTGTGACACAAGGGATGATATGATGATACCAATATGATATGGTATGTATGCAATGGGAGGTGTAGATCGATGATCACTAATGTGCACAAGGAACGTTGCCGGCAATACTCAATGGCTAGTCTCGATAGGCAAGTTACACAAAATGGCTAGGGGTTAACAATGCAATTGCAAGGGAATATACAATGATGTCGTCGAGGTTACCGTCCGAGTCGATGATGAGAGGCGGTGTTCTTGATGTAGAACCATTCCTAAGTAGCCGAAACGCCCTAGGAAATAGATAAAACCGCAAACTCAAAATCTCCAAAGGAAAATGTCAAATGGTGGTAGCGAAAAACGGTGGTGGTTTGCACTTGGCAATGCGAAAGTGGAATGATGGGTCATGAGAGTCGAAGTTGAAGTTGTCGTCCCTAAGTAGCCGAAACACCTTAGGAGACACAAACCACAACTCAAACAAGCTAGAACAAAATCGGGTTAAGTTGGGGTGGAAGTGTCTGGTGGGTAAGCCTATGCAGAAGTAGTAGTGGTGGTTGATGAGGAAGCAACCGTCCCTAAGTAGCCAAAATACCTTAGGAGACTCGAATCACTACTCAAGCAACCACATATGCAATGGGGATCGAAATGGGTTAGGTTGCGGAAGTCGGTGGTGGTAATGCGGATGGTGTGGTGGAAGCCCTAGGCAAAGATGCCAAAATTCACAAAATTTGATGGAGTCAAATGATGTTGACGGTATTTTTGTGGGATGGGGGATGTCAAGAGTTTCAAAACGAGCTAAAGAACGTCAAAAAGGACTTCGGATGAATTAGTTATGGCTGAAACAAGAATTCAGCCGAGTCAGTGTCAGGGTTACCCGGACATCCGGGAGGAGGTCCGGCTGATCCGGGTCAGGTCTGGATGATCCGAGAGTACTTCCAGATGATCCGGGTTTGTCAGCTCCGGTTCTGCTTTTGGGCGCGTGGGTTATCTGGACGTCCGGGAGAGGGTCCAACTGATCCGGGTGGTGTCCGGATGATCCGGGAGAAGGTCCGGATGATCCGGGCAGGTCAAACTGCTCGGGATTTCCTCTCGGGGACGAATTTTTGGGCGAAAATTGGGTGATTTTCGAGGCAAAATTGAGGAGATTTCGTGGATGGAAGGTAGGGAAACTTGGGGAAATGCTAGATCCACTCAAAACCAAGCAAATCCATGGATCAAAATCAATAAAACTTCATCAAAACCAACAAATCACAAAAAAATTGGGGCTATTTTTGGTGGGGATTTTTGGATTTTAGGACGAAATCAAGCAAAAGAAGGCTAGAAAACGGTGGGGGTGGGGACTCCAAATTCGTGATAAACTTGGCCCATGATACCAAGATGATGTAGGGTGGAACCCTAGGTGGCCGATCTTTCACGATTGGAGTGGGATCCCTCGAAGAACACGAAGAACACAGGGAAGAACAGAGAGAAATCACAATGGGAAACACTCAAGAACAAGTCCAATCACTCATCCACTAGACAATCAAACACACAAGATCCACAAGGTACATGAACAACAAAGGGAAAGATACAAGGTAAGGTTCATCTCCAAGAGGAGGTCTTGATGATACCCCGAAGGATCTTCTCACATGCTCACATGGAGGTCTTGAACTCCATGGGAGTGGTAGTCTCTCTCTCTCAAGAGTAGAGGTAGGTAGGAGCAAAGCTCACATACAAATGAGCTATCACTTTGCTAACCCTAGAAAGGAGGTGGAGGAGGTCTATTTATAGCCCAAGGGGCGAAGGGGTAAGTGAGGGGGCGAACGGGTACACGGGCCTCGTCCCAAGTCATGCGCGCAGGCAAGGCCGGATGATCCGGACGGGGTCCCAGATGATCCGGGCATCAGGGATCCGGATGATCCGGACGGAGTCCCGGATGATCCGGCTTCATGTGAGACCTCCGGGTGTCTTCGACGAAGATAGCCGGACGATCCGGGGAAGGGTCCGGATGATCCGGCTGAGCCCGGATGATCCGGACGGCGGTCCGGATGTCCGGCCTGGCTCCAGCAGCCGCTTCATCTTCTTCTTCTCCTTTCTTCCATCTTCTCTTCCACGCTTCCCTCGCGGACGGTGTGGTCGTTCCTTGGCGCTTGCACTCCTCCTCGACATCTGTGAGGCTCCGACAATACCTATGCATGCACACGGGAGGAGTGTCAAGTAGTATACCATCCTCGAGAGGATCAAGTGAACACGTGTAAAGGAGATGATTCACCTTTGTGTATGTGAAGTAGATGTCGCACATGCCACTTGCCAAATGGACTCTTGACATGGTGTTGTCCGTAGGATGCTCCGCATCAGTAGAGGTAGAAGCGGAGGAAGCCGCGGCTGCGGAGACCTTGGCGGCGATGATGGTGGCGTGCCGCTCGAAGTAGCCGGGTGGCGGCGGCGGGGCTGATGGGTTAGCCATACCCTAGGATCGTAAGTCTGATACCATGTAGAATTGAATTGAATAATTGTTGATGCAATATTGTGCCAGTACAAGAGGTATATATAAGAGCCAAGCCACACCTGACCTAGTCCTATCACAAACCGAGTAGGAGTCATAATTCTATTATAAATTGTATTCTAATAGAAACAACTACTCACCTTCTGCCAAATATGGAGTGCGTGCGTGGTGGCTTCCGCCAAACATGCTACGAGTACTTCAAAGATCTTGTCTAGCAGCCTTCCACCAACCGCCAAGCAAGATAATCATCTTCCGTCAGACCGCAATTACCTTAGCAGCGGCCTTTTGCCATCCGGACTAAGAGATAGAGGGATACATGATGGCCTTTGATTGGCCAGGCAGATGTCCCAACTCTCACAGACCTTCCACGGTTTTGCTTCCAGTTTGCAGGAATTTTGACATATGGATTGGTCTGTGGAGATTTGAGACGCCATGTTGGATGGCAAAAAGATGTCCGCACACCTCGATCCTTACGTTTGTGGCCGATTTGAGCAACGCCATCGGAGATGTCCTTAGCAACGACCTTTCGCTATCCTGAGACTAGCCACAATGGGTAGTAATATAGACTAGTAACATGCATATGTTACTAGTCTATGTTACTACCTCTATAGTGGGGAGTAACATATGTGTGGTAACATGCAACACTTTATTTATTAGGCTATAGACTCACCTTGTCTTGATACGTGTAATGTTACTCATACTACTAGTAACTAGCTATGTTACCACTTTTCTCTCTTTTTTCATTTATTGCTTGTCACATCATCTATTTTATCTAGATATATGTGATGTTACTACCTATGTTACTCCCACTGTGGGTAGTCTGACAGAGAGAGAGGGGGAGGGGGGTACGTGGTAGCGTTTGATTGGTGCGACAGATGTCCGGACTTTCATATCCCAGGTTTGCTTCCGTTTGTGAGAATTCAGACACGTGGACTGGTTCGCGGACGTTTGGGGCACCATGTTAGGGCATCTCCAATACAGACCCTCAAAACTGCCACAAATGTCCGAACCGAGCTGTCAAGATGAACTTTGCCGTCCAATGTGGACTCGTATTTGCCCACGGACACGTCCGCCAATCCATTTTCCCGCAAATGGAAAGCAAACTTGGGGGTTTTGCGGGAGTCCAGACCTCTGCCACGTACGCGTCCGACACCCCCGGCCCACCCAAAACCAAAGCAGAGCCCACACCATTTGGAGCGGTCCGCACTGCTTGCGCGCCAAAATTCGTGCTTTCCCCACCCTCTCCACTCCGATCGCCGCCCTCCACCCTAATTCCCATGATTTTCGCTTTTCCCTTCCGTCGCCACGTGGACCTATATGAAGAGGTGCCGAAGCCGGTGGAGGTGGAGGATCCAAAGAACATGGCCACCCGCAAGGTCAACTCAGTGACACGACAACTGCCACCTCAAAAGGAAGGCAAAGGATCAAGAGGGCGTCGGGCGGGGGCGGGACGCGGGGCAGGTGCCTGGCGGGGCTGAGGCGAGGGGAAGGGCCTGGCAGGTGCGGGGATGGGGGGGCACCGCCGCCACCGCTGTCCATGCACATGCCCCCTAGCCAGAGCAATTTCAATCACCCTACTTCTACACGGCCAAGTAGCTTGGCCATCAGCGGCAGTCCTCCACTGCCAAGTACGTGCTGCATTGCGTCGACGTCAATGCACGACTGCTCCATTTTGCCAACTCAGCATCGTCGCAGCTTGTCATGTCACTGATGCCACACATGGATTAATTAGGTGCCTGCTCTTTGTCCATCGGTATGTCTCAACCGGGCGAGACGGCATACAATGACGCAGATAGGGTGTTTATTGGAGATGATCCATGATGGAGGCTGAGATGGCTTCTAGGACATGCAAGTGGATGACTCGGAGCTGGAGGTGTATACCCGGGTGTCGGACATGTACACCCACTAGCCAAAGTAGGACATGTACGCTGACGAGAGGATAAGTATTAACATGAAGGATGACAAATTGTTGTATGATGTAGGGGTCGGCATAAAAACTCACCAACCAAAAACTGAACCGAAACCGAATAAACCAAAATTTCGGGTTTTTTAGTGTGTATAGGAAATTTAGGTTAGCCCGGCTACTAACCGAACCAAATTCGGTCGGTTCGATGTTTTACTCGTGAAAGGATCGATATAGTTGACTAGAGGGGGCTGAATAGGCAACTAACAATTTTTAGCTTTTCTTTACCAAATTAAACTTTGCATCAAAGTAGGTTGTCTAGATATGCAACTAGGTGAACAACCTATATGATGCAACAACAACAAGCACACATGCAAGCAAGGGATATAACACAAGTAAGCTTGCAAAAATAAAGGCGTGAGATAACCAAGAGTGGAGCCGGTGGAGACGAGGATGTGTTACCGAAGTTCCTTCCTTTTGAGGGGAAGTACGTCTCCGTTAGAGCGGTGTGGAGGCACAATGCTCCCCAAGAAGCCACTAGGGCCACCATATTCTCCTCACGCCCTCACACAATGCGAGATGTCGTGATTCCACTATTGGTGCCCTTGAAGGCAGCGATCGAACCTTTACAAACAAGGTTGGGGCAATCTCCACAACTTAATTGGAGGCTCCCAACGACACCACGAAGCTTCACCACAATGGACTATGGCTCCGAGGTGACCTCAACCGTCTAGGGTGCTCAAACACCCAAGAGTAACAAGATCCACTAGGGATTAGTGGGGGGAATCAAATTTCTCTTGGTGGAAGTGTAGGTCGGGGCCTTCTCAACCAATCCCGAGAAAATCAACAGGTTTGATTGGCTAGGGAGAGAGATCGGGCGGAAATGGAGCTTGGAGCAACAATGGAGCTTGGGGATGGAAGAGCTGAGTCTTCTTGGAGAAGAAGACCCCCTTATATAGTGGGGGACAATTCCAACCGTTACCCACCACTCAGCTCAGGACCAGCGGTACTACCGCACTACGAGAGCAGTACTACCACCACGGGCCTGCGGTACTACATGGCGGACATGCAGATACTACCATGGGCGCGGCAGAGCCTTGATCTGAACAGAAGAGCACAGACAGGGCGCGGTAGAACCGCAGGCACAGTACTACCGTGACCCTGTGCGGTACTACCACAGGGCAGTCACAGTCTAGGCACGGTAGGCATGGATGTAAAAAATTACATCCGTGACTACCTCCGCTGAGATTTTATCGGTGCGAAAATCCGACACGGTACTACCACAAACTAGAGGTGCGGTACTACCGTGAAGGGTGCGGATGTAAAAAATTACATCCGCCCCTACCTCCGCTCCTGCTGCTGCACCTGGCCAGGCGACACGGTACTACCGCGACGCAGCACGATACTACCGCGTAGGGCGCGGATGTAAAAAAATTACATCCGCCCCTACTATCACTTGAGCAGTGGCGCCAGGCCAGAACTCATGGTACTACCGCTTAGGAGGAGTGGTACTACCGTGGAAGCCCATGGTACTACCGTGCCGGAGCCCGGTACAACTGCTGGCTCCTGCGATAGTACCGCTCAGAGGAGCAGTACTACCGCCAGCCTGAGAAGAGCAACTCGGAGTCCTTCATTTCGCAGAGACAAGGTGAGACGGAGGAGAACTCCATAGAGCCAAAGGAAAAGCGGTGCAAAAGGGACGTGTACGTGAGATTCCACCCAAACCTTTCCAAAGCGGACCCCCTCTTAATAGTACGGCTTTCCTACGACTCAACTCCACCGAAAAGAACCATAGAGAAACGCCGTCTTCAATAATCTTCGAGGGGCGACAAATCGTCTTGTGTTTAGTCATGATATATCTGAAAAGCTCAGTACACACGATTAGTCCGCAAAAGCATTGTCATCAATCAGCAAAACTACTAAGGAACAAGAATGCCCTTACAATCTCCCCTTTTTGGTGGATTGATGACAATACGGGATTTGCACAAAGGGAAAGAATATAGCACAAGCAAACCCCACATCTCTATAATATAGACGAGCTCCCCCTAGATTCGTGCTAGAGAGTAAATTGCTTTGGACTGCACGGCACGAATACTAGGATCACCACTCCCCCTATATTTTAGAGACAAAGCATATCTTGCAAAGATAAGGCTAACACTAAACAAGATAGTAAATATGAGCATAACATAAATAGCACGATATAGCATAAGCTCAATAAGCTAATAAGGTACGATAGAGTGCATATGTCTTACACCATATGATAAACTTAGTCTCACGAGCACAACCAAACCAAAGCAAACAAGTTCAACATATGGAAAGCAAAGCAAACGGTGAAGCACACACGAAACACACACGACACGCAAATCCTACACTCTCTCCCCCTTTGGCATCGAGACATCAAAAAGGCAGAGAGGGCACCTACAACAAAGGTGGTAGCTCAGGCAGAAAACGACTCCTCGTCGTCAGACTCCGCAGCAGGAATGTACTCCTCCTCAAAATCGGTCCACTTGTAGCCCTGCTTAGCCATCCAGGCAGCCTCGGGGGTGATGTGCCTCTCAGAGCCGCTGACCACGTCCTCGCCGCACACCCTCAAAATCCTGTTGTCGCGACGACGACCCTCCTTATGAGCAACATGGGCCTTGTACTGACTCTGGACCTGCATGCAGAAAAGCCTCTTCATCTTGATCTTCAGCTTCTTCGCCCAAGAGGCTCAGCAGAGGGAGTAGTGAAAGCAGAACGGTCCTCAGCAGCTTCTTCCTCCTCAATCTCCTCCTCATCCACAGCCCTCCTGGCAGCCTCAGCAGAAGTGATGGTGTTAGCCCATTGTGGCTTGATGCGGAGCCTGATGGGCTGATGACGAATCCACCCTGGAACTTTAAACTCATCATTGGGAAAGTGCTTCTCCCAAGTCTTGGAGATCAGGTGAAATAGGTAAGGCCCATAGATGGGGACCTTATGGTTGAACACAGCGAACTGAAGCTCACACCACATGATATGTGAGACATCAAGTGGCTGAGTCTGAGCCTGACGGGTCTCCTCACAAAGGAGCATCATGTCAATGAGGTAAGCATGCACCTGGCCCATGTCACCAATGCGTGGGAAGAGGGTGTTTCGGAAGAGCCGATGCATGATGTCAAGGAAGGGTTTAAGCACCCACACCTGCTTCTTGTTGGGAAGAGTCTTCTGAACAAGGAATGGCATGAGCTTGTTCTTGTTGGCAGACTCAGAGTTGGCATGAGGGCGAACTCCAACTGGCGTGTCGAGCCCTTCATCTGGAACGTTAAGCAACTCCATGAACTCCTTCCATGTAGCAGACATCCGGCAACCATTGGTCATCCAAGTCATGGTCCTTGCTTCATTGACGCCGAAGTAGACCGAAGCAAAGAACTGTGCTATGATCTCTGGATCAAAATCCTTGTGGAAGGTGAGCAAGTGCTCAATGTCGAGCTGCTCCACTAGATCCAAGGCCTCTCCAAAGTACCCACGGTGCTTGTCCTGCCTCATATGATGCATGTCAATATAGTGAACTTCCATGTAGAGGTTCTGCTTGGCCTTGATCACATCCAGATAGATCAGATTCTGCTGCTTGGTGCAGAAGAGATCATTGCCTCGCAAGTTAGCCCGGGGATTCACATAGGGATTGAGCTTCCTTCGAATGAAAAACTCGGCTTGGGGCATCTCAGCCATGCCCATGACGGGCTCCTTCTGCTTGTTGGCGGTGTGTTTGGTCCGGCGTTGGGAAGCAGATGACCCCTCTGGAGCTTCATCTGGGTTGAGCAACGAGCAAGAGAACCGGAGCCACCACCTAGACACAAAACACAAGAACACGCACGGGAAACAAGACGGATCAATGCAAAAGACAAAGGCCAAAGCTGAAGGAAACAAATAAGCACGAGATCTGGACAGAAAAAGAGCACCGGATGAATCTACGGTAGTACCGGGCCGGTGTACAGATGTAAAAAATTACATCCGCTCCAGCCGTGGTAGTACCATGCCGGGGTGGCATGGTAGTAACGCGCCTGGGGTGGAAGTAATTTTTTTACTTCCGGGCGCCAAGCGGTAGTACCGCACCAAGGTACAGAAGTGCCGCATGGCGCCAGATACAGGCGAGGCCGCGGTAGTACCGCTCCAGGAGGAGCGGTAGTACCGCGCGGATTGAAAATCGCGACAGAGAGTTACGGATCTAGATCTAGAACCTCCGCACGACAACATCGGTACTACCGTTGATCAACCGGAACTATTTTGACTATCCAACGAGCATGCTTACTACACTACCACGCTCCTACGAATCCCTCTTGCACAGATTTAGCAAAAAATCTCAAGAACACCATATGCATCTCCCCAAGACCTAAAAGCACACGGAAGGACGAAAAGGAGAGGAACTTGGGGAAAAACCTTGGTCCATGGCAAGAGGGCGAGGTGGGGAACGATCCCACCGGTTGGAATCCGAGGAGAGCGGCCGGAGACGGAGATCCGGCGAAGTCCTCCGACGCCGTTCTTGGGCAGGAGAGAGTGAGAGACGGGGTGGGGAATAGAGATGAATGGGTATGGGGAGTTAGAACTCCCCCTGTCCCGCTCTTAACCCCCACCTGCTCGCGTGGGCGCGGAAGTACCACAGTCATCATGTAGTACCGCCCGGCGGAAAGCCGTCAGGTTGGGCGGTAGTACCGCTCTTCCAGCGGCAGTAAAAAATTACTGCCGCGATGGTAGCGGTAGTACCATGCCCCTGGGAGGCAGCTGAGCTAGCGCAAAGCTACCAACTCCTGCGATAGTACCGTGGCCTGCCACGGTAGTACCGTAACCCAAGAAAGTGCAAGTTTCACACAAGAGCAAAAGCAAAACAACCTTCGAAAACACCGAACAACAAAGAGGCGGATACAAACAACGACACAAACTCGCACAGGGAAGAGGAAAGCACAAGACAACGAAGACCA
Organism: Aegilops speltoides; assembly: GCA_021437245.1. Classification (NCBI taxonomy): domain Eukaryota; kingdom Viridiplantae; phylum Streptophyta; class Magnoliopsida; order Poales; family Poaceae; genus Aegilops; species Aegilops speltoides. The sequence continues at coordinate 232,229,967 of CM038141.1, forward strand.
ACCACGAGACACAACCTCTCCAAGGAGAGGGCGGTGGACGGAGCCACCTATGTTTGAGTCAATTGGTATGGCACCGCGAAGAATTATCCTTGGGCCCATGACCAAAACTCGTCTTTGAAGCACAAGTACCATCAAAGATGGCTAATGTGAAAGAGTTGATCAATTTATGCATAATGGGGGGAGGGATAGTTCATTGAGAGAACAACACTCCCCCTATGTCCATGCCTACACCTAAACTAGACAACAAGTTGAGTGTGGTGGGAGGTGCAAGGGTTCAAGTCACATTGCTCGAATCAATGATATTTAGCTCATGCCTTAACTTGCGAAATCTTGCTTCATCCAAGGGCTTCGTGAAAATATCTGCAAGGTTATCATGAGTGTTGACATACTTGAGCTCGATCTCCCCTCACCTAATATGATCCCGGATGAAGTGATACCGAATCTCAATATGCTTCGTCTTGAAGTGTTGCACTGGGTTGAGAGAAATCTTGATGGCACTTTCATTGTCACACCAAAGAGGCACTTTGTCACAAATGACACCGTAATCCTTTAAAGTTTGCCTCATCCATAGGAGTTGTGCACAACAACTACCGGCCGCCACATATTCCGCTTCGATGGACGAGAGAGACACACAACTTTGGTTCTTGGAAGACCAACTTACCAAAGAGCAACCCAGAAATTGGCACCCTCCAGAAGTGGACTTCCTATCCACTTTGTCTCCTGCCCAATCGGAATCCAAAAATCCTTCAAGCTTGAAGTTTGCTCCTCTTGGGTACCATAAGCCAAATTTGGGGTATGAGCCAAATATCAAAAGATTCGCTTGACCGCCACATAGTGACTTTCCTTCGGTGCGGCTTGAAATAGTGCATATATTCCCACACTCAACATGATATCCGGTCTAGATGCACAAAGGTAAAGCAAGGAGCCAATCATGGAGCGATATACCATTTGATCCACCGCTTTACCATTGGGATCAATGTCAAGTTGGCACTTGGTAGGCATTGGAGTAGAAGTCGGCTTGACATCACTTAGCTTGAATCTTTTGAGCATGTCTTGAGTGTCTTTGGCTTGGTTGATGAAGGTACCTTCTCTTCTTTGCTTGATATCGAAACCAAGGAAGAACTTCAACTCTCCCATCGAAGACATCTTGAACTTAGAGGTCATGAGAGCGGCAAATTCCTCATTGAAAACTTTGTTAGGGGAACCAAAGATAATATCATCAACATATAGTTGGCATACAAACAACTCCCCTTTGACCTTCTTAGTAAAAAGAGTGGGATCGATTTGCCCAACCTCAAATCCACGATCTTGTAATAACTCAGTAAGGTGGTCGTACCACGCACGTGGGGCTTGCTTAAGGCCATAGAATGCCTTAGCGAGTTGATACACATGATCTGGGAAGTAGGGATCCTTGAACCCGGGGAGTTGCTTGACATAAACCAACTCATTAATAGGACCATTACGAAAAGCACTCTTCACATACATTTGTTGTAACTTAAAGTTGTGACAGGAAGCATAAGCAATCAACAAACGAATGGATTCAAGGCGAGCAACGGGAGCAAAGGTTTCACCATAGTCGATACCCTCGACTTGGGAGTAGCCTTGTGCTACCAATCTTGCCTTGTTGCGAATGATGTTTCCATGAGCATCTTGCTTGTTCTTGAATATCCACTTGGTTCCAATGAAGTTGTGGTTCCCCGACGGCCTTGGCACCAATCTCCACACTTGTTGTACTCGAAGTTGTTGAGTTCTTCATGCATGGCATTGAGCCAATCCGGATCTTCGAGCACCTCATAGACCTTTTGGGGTTCAACACAAGAGACAAACGCGTGATGTTCACAATAGTTTGCTAATTGTCTACGAGTGCTTACCCCCTTTCTTAGGCTTCCAACCACATTCTCCATGAGATGACCTTTGGTGGTGAGCTTGGAAGCAATCTTCACGGCACGACGCTCTAATTCCTCCTCGGATGTGGAAGGAGGAGGGTTAACTTGATTATCTTGAGCACCGTCTTGAGCTTGTTCTAGATCTTGAGCTTGCTCTTGATCTTGAACTTTTTCGAGGGGGAGAACTTGACCTTGGGCATCATTTGGTGGTTCACCACCATCTTGAGGTTGATCTTGCCCTTGGTCTTGTTCACGAGGTTGAGGGCCTTCACTTTGTTCTTCGGAAGCGTGTGGGTCTTGGGGAGGTGATGGCTCCACTTGAGTGGAGCATTGTCCTTCTCCTTCGGCCACAAGGGGTTCCTCAATGGGTAGAATATGACCAATACCCATTCTCTTATGGCTTGGGGTGGAATTTCATCACCTGCATCACAAGTACCACTTTGCTCCACTTGGGAGCCGTTATTTTCGTCAAACTCCATGTTACACGTCTCCTCAATGAGTCCGGTGGACTTGTTGAGGACACGGTAAGCATGAGAATTTGTAGCATAACCAACAAATATGCCCTCATAAGCTCTTGCCTCAAATTTAGACAAACGAACACCTTTCTTGAGAATGAAACACTTACACCCGAACACCCGGAAGTACTTGAGGTTGGGCTTGTTACCGGTGAGTATTTCATAAGGGGTCTTGTTCAAGCCTTTGCGGAGATAGAGCCGATTGGATGCATGACATGCTGTGTTGATGGCTTCAGCCCAAATTTAGACAAACGAACACCTTTCTTGAGAATGAAACACTTACACCCGAACACCCGGAAGTACTTGAGGTTGGGCTTGTTACTGGTGAGTATTTCATAAGGAGTCATGTTCAAGCCTTTGCGGAGATAGAGCCGATTGGATGCATGACATGCTGTTGATGAGGACATGACTACCTTGGATAAGACCAAAAATATTGCATACATGCATATTGGTCAGGTGATTTCTAGTGCAAACTATTCAATAATATATTTATGTTATCCAGAACAAAAATACTTCACATACTTTTGTGTTTTGTCTAATTGCAGGTGTATGGGACATTTGTACAATCCACATATGAAGATAAGGGAAAATGAGAAGTTTAGGTGCTGTTCAAAAAGTCTTCCCACGTCACTTTTGGGCCAAGAGAAGATAGAGTCCAAGTCTCTCACGTTCTGGATTCAGATTCGGACTGCACAGACATACCTGACTCAAAACGTCAACAACTTTTTCATACGGACTCCGAATTGGGTGATTCTTTTTTTGTTGGAAAGTAGATTTCATGCTCTTTCCAGCACAATTGGAATCACCTTAAAAGCCGTCCGGAGCGTTGAGTTGTGGACGAAATAATCTGACGCTGCACCAGAATCCGAGTCAAACTACAAGTCCAAAGGTGTTACGTCACCTCCACTTGGGCCCATTAGCCTTGTACGACCTAGGGCTAGTTTTAGGCTGCCTTGGGACGTTCTCCCACCTCCTTGGCCGTGACCCCTTGCTCCTATATAAGTAGATCCATCTAGTAGCTTTTTGCTTGGGATTTTGTTTAGTTAAAAGTTAGCCATTGCAACTTCGTGTACTTCGTTTGTGTCCAACGACCAGACCAAGACCGCTTACGGATCCCCACCTTTATCAATACTTCATACGTACTCGCAATATTCAGATTGCTTTTATCATATTCTTGCTTGTTCTTCGATTGCTTGCAGGAATAGACCTTCGTGGTCAGGTTGATTGTGCTTCGGCGTGGTCAATAACCTCTCGGAGTTGGTTTAGCGTTTGCTAAGGCGCAACGTCGTGCACGTTTGTAGTCGGATCGTCAAAGTCATCTTCACCAAATCGATAGTTATCATCTCATCGAAAGACGGGACAACTACCAAGCAGGATATACAAAACTCTCTCTCCAACTATCCTCTTGAAATGTTTGAGCCAATTTTATGATAAATTCTTTCAAAGAATGCTACTAACTCAAGCTTTCCAATGCAAAAAGAATCAGTCAATTCCGAGTTGATATAAGGAGTCAAAGAATTCTAAAACTGGCCTGAAATATTGGAACAAGCTGTGTTCACGGACTTCGGAGGGCAAAAAGACCTATTTAGAAGCCGATTTTGAGGTGTCAAATACTGAACTAGCTTCTGCAACTATTTAGATGCGGCTCGTCGCTAGCTTCAATTTGAGTACTCACGGAGCCAAAACGGACTTCGTATGAGGAAGATACACCTGTTTTACTGAACAGTGCGCAAAACAGATTCTAATCCGAATTCAGGTACGAGATTGATTCTAGATAGATCCGATTTTTTTTTCTTTTTCTTCTCTCTTTTTTTCTCACGCTTTTTTTTTCTTTTTTTTCTCTCTTTCCAAGACAAACTAGATAAGATGCAGATTGGATCAGGCGAAGATGTGAATGACCTCAACTATGATTATGACAATGAACAGCGCGTAGAACGTGGTGGAAATTAATAGATGGGATGGTGGACAGCGGAAGGGATAATGATGCAGCGGTGGCGTGACTGATGTGAATAGAACTTGAAACTCTAAAGGAACTAGACACTAAGACCAGCAACTGACACGACGATGCAACCGATAATTCAACTATGCAAGCAACGAATAGAAAATTGCAAAGGCTCAGACTGGCTTGGATAAAAGATGAACAGATCTAACTTTTTTTGTGGCTTTTTCATGGACTATAGGTATGAATGACAGATGCGATCTAAACTATGAAAAACTGTAAAATCTCACCGAGCAACCTGAAAACTGATACCACTTGATAGAGGCAAAGGTGTCCCGTCTTTCGATGAGATGATAACTATCGATTTGGTGAAGATGACTTTGACGATCCGACTACAAACGTGCACGACGTTGCGCCTTAGCAATCGCTAAACCAACTCCGAGAGGTTATTGACCACGCCGAAGCACAATCAACCTGACCACGAAGGTCTATTCCTGCAAGCAATCGAAGAACAAGCAAGAATATGATAAAAGCAATCTGAATATTGCGATGCGTATGAAGTATTGATAAAGGTGGGGATCCGTAGCGGTCTTGGTCTGGTTGTTGGACACAAACGAAGTACACGAAGTTGCAATGGCTAACTTTTAACTAAACAAATCCCAAGCAAAAAGCTACTAGATGGATCTACTTATATAGGAGCAAGGGGTCACGGCCAAGGAGGTGGGAGAACGTCCCAAGGCAGCCTAAAACTAGCCCTAGGTCGTACAAGGCCAATGGGCCCAAGTGGAGGTGACGTAACACCTTTGGACTTGTACTTTGACTCAGATTCTGGTGCAGCGTCAGATTGTTTCGTCCACAACTCAATGCTCCGGACGGCTTTTAAGGTGATTCCAACTGTGCTGGAAAGAGGATGAAATCTACTTTCCAACAAAAAAAGAATCACCCAATTCGGAGTCCGTATGAAAAAGTTGTTGACGTTTTGAGTCAGGTATGTCTGTGCAGTCCGAATCTGAATCCAGAACGTGAGAGACTTGGACTCTATCTTCTCTTGGCCCAAAAGTGACGTGAGAAGACTTTGTGAACAGCACCTAAACTTCTCCTTTTCCCTTATCTTCATATGTGGATTGTACAAATGTCCCATACACCTGCAATTAGACAAAACACAAAAGTATGTGAAGTATTTTTGTTCTGGATAACATAAATATATTATTGAATAGTTTGCACTAGAAATCACCTGACAAATATGCATGTATGCAATATTTTTGGTCTTATCCAAGGTAGTCATGTCCTCATCAGCTGTGTTGATGGCTTCAGCTCAAAAGTTGTATGGAGACTTGAACTCCGCCATCATGGTCCTTGCCGCATCCATCAACGTCCGGTCTTCCTCTCCGCGACACCATTTTGTTGATGGGTATATGGTGCAGCATATTGATGCTTGATCCCCTCATCACTAAGAAACTCATCCAAGGTGTAGTTCTTGAACTCGGTGCCGTTGTCACTTCTTATTGTCAAGATCTTTGCATCATGTTGACGTTGAGCTTCATTTGCAAAGTCGATGACGGTTTGTTGAGTCTCACTCTTCCTCTTGAAGAAGTATACCCAAGTGTATCTTGAATAATCATCCACAATCACCAAGCAATACTTTCTACCTCCAAGACTATCAAAGGATGGAGGCCTAAAGAGATCCATGTGAAGGAGCTCCAAGGGTCTCTTCGAGTAGATGATGGTCGTGGGAGGGTGAGCCTTCTCATGAAGCTTTCCTTCAATACAAGCACTGCAAGCATGATCTTTGGCAAAACTAACATTTGTTAGTCCACGGACATGGTCCCCCTTGAGAAGACTTTGCAAAGATCTCATATTGACGTGGGCTAAACGGCGATGCCAAATCCATCCCACATCAACTTTAGCCATTAGGCATGTCGCGGTCTTAGTGGGTTGCTCCGAAAAGTTAATCACATAAAGACCATTCTCGACATGCCCAACAAAGGCTACTTTAAGAATCTTGCTCCACAAGAGGGCCAGGGTATCAATATCAAAGAAAGTGGCAAAGCCCATGAATGCAAGTTGATGAACGGAAAGAAGATTGGATGGAAGGGACTCAACAAGCATGACTTTCTCGATCGTTAGATCATGAGAAATGACAACCTTGCCAAGACCCAATACCTTAGAAGACGAGGCATCACCCCACTCGACATTGGTGGGCATAGAAGGAATCTTGTGCACGTCCACCACCAAGTCCTTGCTTCCGGTCATATGATTCGTTGCTCCACTATCGAGCAACCATGATCCCCCACCGGAAGCAAACACCTACACGAGATCAATGCTTGGTTTTAGGTACCCATTTTGTAATGGGTCCTTTAATGTTAGTAACAAGGGTCTTAGGAACCCAAATAGACCATTCAATGTACTCATAAGGAGAACCAACAAATTTAGCATAAACATGCCCATCACTAGCACGGCACAACACATAAGAAGGGTTAAAGTCGCCGGCTTTGTTGGAGGAGGTGGTTTTGTCCTTTTTGACATCAACACCCTTCACATTTTTCTTCTTCTCCTTAGTAGCACCCTCTCCCTCTTTCACAAAATTTTGCTTGAGAGGAGGAGGTCATTTGGTCTTGTCGTTCTTCTTCTTGTTCTTGGACTTGGGTGCGAACCCAATTCCCTCCTTGGCCACAACTTCCTTTTGATTGCTCAAAAGGTCGTTGAGGTTCTTCTCACCTTGAATGCATGTCACAAGGCCATTCTCAAGTTGATCCTTCAACTTGGCATTCTCCTCCACAAGATGCACATGCTCACAACACGGGTTAGTGGCATATGCATTATCAATTAATACCGTATGAGGAAAGGTGGCCTTTTCCTTGGTTAGCTTAACTTGGAGTTGAGCATGAGACTCCTTGAGGTTAGCATGAGCACCCTTCAAGACCTTGTGGGACTTGTCAAGTACATCAAACTCCTCCTTGAGTCTAGCATGATCAACCCCAAGTTTAGCCTTCTCGGAAGTTAGCACACGAGACACAACAAGTGCATGATCAAGATCTTTCTTTAACTTAGCATGGTCATCGTTGTGTGACTCCTCAAGAGCCAAACGATTCCCACGCTCTTCCTCAAGAGCATTAGAGAGATCCGATATCTCATCGGCATAGTCACGACTATGACCTTCCATCTTAGAGATGATTTCTTGGTGAGCCTCGATCATGTCATTGGCTTCACCAAGTTGTTCCAAGAGAGCAACAAAGTGCTTCTTGGATTTACCCTTGAGCTTACTCATAAAGGACTCAAATTCATTCACATCCTCATTAGACCCCTCATGTTCATGAATGCAACCCATCTCAGAGGGATTAGTAATGATGGTGGTTTTGATGTTGGGGGTTACCTTGTTAGAGGCTTTGGCCATGAGGCACTTGGCGGTGATGTTCTCGTTGGGTGAATCGAAGAGAGACATCCGGGGAGTTGTGGCAATGGCAACGGATGCCATGGCCATTGCTTCATCATCGTCGTCATCCTCACGGTATTCTTCTTGAACCACCAACCCTCGAGTAGGAGTCTTTTTGGTGAAGTTGTTCTTGTTGGGGAAGGACTTGGCTTTGTCTTTTCGGATGAGCTTGCCACCATTGTCTTTCCGCTTCTCGTAAGGACAATCCGCAACGAAATGGCTCACATTGCCACAGTTGTAACAAGTTCTTACTCGTTGCTTGCCCTTGAAGCCACTTGAGTTGGTCTTGTTGAAATTGGGCCTTGAGTTCTTCTTGCTCCAAAATTGCCTTGAAGCAAGAGCCATGTGCTCATGATAGTCATATTTTGTATCTTCGGGGTTGCTCTCCTCATCTTCCTCTTCTTCCTCTTCTTCCACAATAACCTTGGCCTTCAAGGCAAGGTTGGGCTTCTTTGCTCTTTGAGAGCGGAGCACCGCGTGTCGGCGGTCTTGTCCAAGATGCTCATTGCAATGAACTCATCCAACACTTCACTTGAGGTCATGGAGTGGAAGTACGGTCTTTGACGAATGACGGAGGACATGGCCTTGTTATAGGGCATCATGGCCTTGAGGAACTTGCGCTTGATCCAATTGTCATCCGTGTCCTTGCTCCCATGATCTCGGAGTGAGACGGCGAGTTTGGTTACTCTCCGAAAGAGCTCATGAGGTTCTTCATCTTCTTTCATTGCAAACTCATCGGCTTCATCTTGCACCACTTCATAGTTGGAGCGCTGAATGCTTGCACTTCCCCTATAGAGAGACACAACGCATTGCCATGCGTCTTTGGCCATGGCATGGGGTCGGAGATGAGGGAGATCTTCAGGAAGGATAGCATCTTGGATGATGAAGAGAGCATTCTCATTGAATTGATTATCCACTGCTTCTCTAGGGGTGAAGTTGCTTCGGTCATGTGGATAGAAACCTTCTTCAATGATTCTCCAAAGATTAGTATTCACATTATTTAAATGACGCTTGTAGTGATACACCCAAGAATCAAAATCCTCATTTTTCACAATCTTAGGAGGAGGGCCGGCATGATTTAAATGAGTAGAGGGAATCGGTCCTCCATAAGTTGGAGGTTCCACATGGGCAAAGATGCCGGTGCCATTTTTACCACTAGTAGAAGGACCCTTCTCACTATTAGCTTCCCCCTTGTCGGAGTTAGCATCCGTCACCTTGTTAGTGGGATCACCCACTTGCAACAGCGAGGTAGATAGTTTAAGTCCTTCTAAGAAATTATTAAACATGCTTTCAACCTTGGTTGTCATGGAGGTTTTCAATGTGTCCAAGGCCACATTGAATTCCTCACGGGACACCGAGGTTTCCCCATCACCCGTAGACGAGATCAGATTCACACCGGAGTTCTCCTCCTCCCCGCCGTCTACGGTGTCAACCATACTCTTCGGACGGCAAAGTCCTTAACAAAGAGACGAGGCTCTGATACCAATTGAAAGGATCGATATAGTTGACTAGAGGGGGGGTGAATAGGCAACTAACAATTTTTAGCTTTTCTTTACCAAATTAAACTTTGCATCAAAGTAGGTTGTCTAGATATGCAACTAGGTGAACCACCTATATGATGCAACAACAACAAGCACACAAGCAAGCAAGGGATATAACACAAGTAAGCTTGCAAAAATAAAGGCGCGAGATAACCAAGAGTGGAGCCGGTGGAGACGAGGATGTGTTACCGAAGTTCCTTCCTTTTGAGGGGAAGTACGTCTCCGTTAGAGCGGTGTGAAGGCACAATGCTCCCCAAGAAGCCACTAGGGCCACCGTATTCTCCTCACGCCCTCACACAATGCGAGATGTCGTGATTCCACTATTGGTGCCCTTGAAGGCGGCGACCGAACCTTTACAAACAAGGTTGGGGCAATCTCCACAACTTAATTGGAGGCTCCCAACGACACCACGAAGCTTCACCACAATGGACTATGGCTCCGAGGTTACCTCAACTGTCTAGGGTGCTCAAACACCCAAGAGTAACAACATCCGCTAGGTATTAGTGGGGGGAATCAAATTTCTCTTGGTGGAAGTGTAGATCGGGGCCTTCTCAACCAATCCCGAGCAAATCAACAAGTTTGATTGGCTAGGGAGAGAGATCGGGCGGAAATGGAGCTTGGAGCAACAATGGAGCTTGGGGATGGAAGAGGTGAGTCTTCTTGCAGAAGAAGACCCCCTTATATAGTGGGGGACAATTCCAACCGTTACCCACCACTCAGCCCGCGACCCCGGTACTACCGCACCATAGGAGCGGTACTACAGCATGGGCCTGCGGTACTACCGCGGCGGACCGCGGTACTACCGTGGACACGGCAGAGCTTGGACCTGAACAGAAGAGCACAGACAGGGCGCGGTACTACCGCGACCCTGTGCGGTACTACCGCAGGGCAGCCACAGTCTAGGCACGGTAGGCACATATGTAAAAAATTACATCTGTGACTACCTCCGCTGAGATTTTATCGGTGCGAAAATCCGACACGGTACTACCGCGAACCAGAGGTGCGGTACTACCATGAAGGGTGCAGATGTAAAAAAATTACATCCGCCCCTACCTCCGCTCCTGCTTCTGCACCTGACCAGGCGACACGGTACTACCGCGCAGCAGCACGGTACTACCGCGTAGGGTGCGGATGTAAAAAATTACATCTGCCCCTACTACCGCTTGAGTAGCGGCGCCAGGCCAGAACTCACGGTACTAGCGCTTAGGAGGAGCGGTACTACCGTGGAAGCCCACGGTACTACCGTCTCGGAGCCGGTAGAAACTGTTGGCTCTGCGGTAACGCCAGAGGAGCAGCGAGACTACCGCCCGGCGTGAGAAGAGCAACTCGGAGTCCTTCATTTCGCAGAGACAAGGTGAGACGGAGGAGAACTCCAAAGAGCCAAAGGAAAGGCGGTGCAAAAGGGACGTGTACGTGAGATTCCACCCAAACCTTTCCAAAGCGGACCCCCTCTTAATAGTACGGCTTTCCTATGACTCAACTCCACCGAAAAGAACCGTAGAGAAACGTCGTCTTCAATAATCTTCACGGGGCGACAAATCATCTTGTGTTTAGTCATGATATATCTAAAAAGCTCAGTACACACGATTAGTCCGCAAAAGCATTGTCATCAATCACCAAAACTACTAAGGGACAAGAATACCCTTACAACTCGGTTAATCGAAATGGCCAAAATCGCCAGCCCAGATCCCTCCGCGCCTCCGGCTTAGTACGAGTCCACCCTCCCCACGCGGCCTAGACCTAGCCACTAGCCAACATCGGGGCACCCCACACCCGCAACCCTGCACCGCACGCAGCCACGCACACTAAGACCTAACCGCCTGCCCTACCACCCCGACTTAGCCGCCGCCGCCACTGACGCCACCGCATCTTCTCCCCACCCGGTCATCCCCCGACGCCGACTCCCTCGGCGGGTGGCATCTCCCGAGTCTCTGACCTTGTCTTCCCGCTGGCCGTCGCGTCGCCGCCCATCCATCCGCCCAACGCCCTCCCACCTTCAATTCGAGCTTGGAGCCTTCGACATCATCCCTTCATGCTGTCAAAATATGTTTTGAACTTGCATTTTCTGTACATGATCCACAATTCGGTTTAAAACCAAAAATCAAACCAAAAAATCGCTTAACCAAAATTTCGGTTAGCTCATTTTTAGTGCCTATTTCGGTTTTCACTTTTGCTAACCGAATTCCCCCAAAAGGGGACTAGTAGAAACTGAACCGAACGCCCAGACCTAGGGTGATGCATGGTTGGTCACTAGCATCGATCCGATCCATGGCACGGAGCGAAGGGATGCAACATTTTACTCCAATATTCATTCTTGGTTCCACAAGCACAGGAATATCAAGCCCTACCGCAACGAAGTCATCCGCGGTTATGGGACAAAATAGTTTAACCATCGATGGTACACCATCCAAGAGCCCGTGAGCATGTATTTCAGCCGTTTAAAACAACTAATCGGTTGATGGCCCTGGATGGAAAAATAAATAGAAAAAGAAATCTAAGAAGGCAGATCCTCCCTCTCTATCAAGAGTAAAGTGGTGCGTAAATCGCCAACCAAGTTGTTGTATGCGTTGATCATTTGACCGGATATACAACTTATTGGCTGGATATGCTCTGTGTTTTGTCATTTGACTTGATATGTACTTTGTTGGCATTGTCTTTTTTTGCTTGCCGGCTCCCGTATCTGTGAACTAGTTCCGGACCAGTCCGACTGTGTCCAATTTAAGGGTTTGCCGGCTCCCGTATCTTTGAACTAGTTCTGGACCAGTCCGACAATGTCCAATTTAAGGGTCGGCACTGGAGATGCCCTGACATGGTGCTCCACGTCGTGACACAAAACAAGTGGTGCTCCAGAGTCATTGGTCACGATATAATTCCCAGGAAGAACATACAAGCACTGCACGCTAACAATAATGCATAAATGACTACATCACGGGGGGAAGGGCAAATGCGTAGAAAAAGCAACTGGATACAAACCGCACTGTAAAACGCGCATCAGGTAGAATGACATTTTGAGAATGCAAATCAGCCTTCCTTGTCTACTCTACACGTCAAATCAATCATCACAAAGACAACAACACGGAAGGAAAAAACAGTACAGCTCTCTCATGAGCTAATGGCAATACACTGGATCAAGCGGCCGAGCATGCATAATGGCTGGTAAACTGGTGGTACAGCAAAAACCTCATCCTGTTGTAACATGAATCTGGTTTGTTAATCTTCATTCACTTGAAGAAGGATCTTGATGGACCCATCTTATTGTAACAGTTTTCCTGTGTGACAATTTTTCCCTGGTTATCTTCCCGATGGTTACTAATTCTGTGAAATAGTTCAATAATCAGACACACGCACAAAAAAAAATAATACTACCAAGTAAATACTCCCTCCGTTCCCAAATATAAGTCTTTTTAGAGATTGCAACAAGTGACTACATACGGAGCAAAATGAGTGAATCTATACTCTAAAATATGTCTACATACATCCGTATGTTGTAGTCTATTTGAAATGTCTAAAAAGACTTATATTTAGGAACGGAGTACATGAAAAGTTTAAATGTCAAAAAAAGAGATGAAATTTTTGGGGGCATTCGCTCTGGATTAATAACTAATTCCAAGGACAGTGAACTTAAAGTCTTAAACAAATGTAAGACGTCTTATATTAGTGTACAAGAGGGAGTACAAGAACTGCAGTTCAACAAGTGTTCCCGATTGCAACACATGGCACACAGGCATACCAAGATGAATGGCGGCGCATTATTTCATGAGTGGTCAAACATCGTTGCAACACAAAGAAAAATCACACAAACTGAACGTGGTACTGAACTGAGAACTCTCGATATCTAGTGCTGGACAGCTGGGTGGACAGTAGTGTCAAGCAAAAAACACCTGTGTTCAAGTCTAACTCATACGTCTAATGTGAGTGGCAGAGCTCATACTCAGTTTTCCAAGTTGGGTGATTAACTAGTGAATATGTAGCAATTGCATTATTTGCAAGCCATAAACTATGTCTATCTCCATTGCATAATACTGCCTCTGTACCAAAATGTAAGACATTTTTTGGTTTTGCATAGGGCATAAAAACGGCTTACATTTTATTATGGAGGGAGTATAATCGTATAAACCTACCAACATACATACAGATATAAAATTTGAAACTGAGAAGACATGCTGGGGTACCATTGTATTCGACACTTACCACATTCTATAGTTTCTCCTCAGTAAAAGTACATGTTGCAGGACTCATGCAAGAAACTTAATAGTCGCTGCATTAGATTCACTCTGTCAGAAAACAGAACATTGTTGTGCCAAAAGCTCATTTTACTAAAGAAACAAAATAGCTTACATCCATATGTTACTTTTTCTCTTCGCCGTCGGAATCAGACTCTGCAAAGACGGTTTCCGGCTGAGTTTGAGCATATGCTGGTGCAATAAACTTTGGGTCATTCTTTGCAGCATCAGCATATTTCAAAATTGCCTCTCTTGGATCTTCATCCATCCAGGTCTCCTTAATTAAACCACCTTCCTGTAACAAATAAATTGAGAAAATTATGTGTCATCAACTAAAAGCAGGTATACTCTGGGAGGAAACACACTGGAGTACACAAATAACGTAAATTTACCATACATATAAAACATAAGGGATGATTAATGTGTATATTACCTTCATGAGATACTGTGTCAGCAAGCTGCCTTTTGTTGTGCCAATTTTACCACCAAACCCTGGACCACTAACAGGAGCTTCTGGTTTGTGCGATTTGAGGGGGTCTTTCATCATCTTCTCTCTTTGGCGTTTACGGCTTGGTTGATCTCTGAATAGAGGCAGTGCATGTGGGTTGTGTATTAAAGGTTGCACCTCATAATCATCAACAGATTTTTTCCTTGGTGCTCGTCCAACACATACAAGAGCTCCCCTCTGACTAACAGAAGGATCATACAAGATATGAGTCCCACCTTCCTTCTTGTCCCCAACTGTTGCGAACACCTACAGAAATAGTAGAGGTTCAAAAACTCAATAATATCCTAAAAACAGTATTCAGCACCAGCATATCCAAGTACTAATGAATAACCTGATTAATCCTTGGGTGCCAGAGTGACCTTATCACGCTGTAATGTGGTGAAATTCCCACCCTTGATACAAGCTCTAGTTTCCTTCTATCAAAGAAGCAAAGTAGGCCTCCATTTCTGCCATCTTTCTCAACAGAGGTTCCTGTAAAAATAAGTTGCTCGTCTGAACTAAATGAAGCATTTGTCTCCGCATAGTTATTAGGCAGATCGTCGAACACTTTCAAAGGAGTCTTCATTTTCCTCAAATCCCATATCTACATAAAATTACCAATGCAATACTATAATTAGAAATAATATATACAGTATAAGGAAGAAAAGAGCAATGCTGCAGTTCTTATCATTATCAAAGATTCACAAGATAACAGTAGACCCAAACAGCAAAAGTATCTAACTGAGTCAGATAACTGAACACATTGCAGGTTGCTAGGTTGGAATCGATAAATTAGTACTAATCATGGCTAATGAACCTTCTTTTACACCGTTTTTTAATCCACCTCCCAGCAGCGGCTCTCCAAAAGCACAAAAGACATTTTACCCCCCCTCCCCAACACACACACACACACACAACCCTGCATCATTTTGGCATATTGGCCAAAGTTTGACTTGAGACAAAACTAATATGCAGAGTAAATAAAAACAGAAGGAGTATCATATAGCCAATATGCCAAAATCATTTAAATACACTGTCTATTACATCAAACAATTGTAATTTCAGTTAAAGACCATGAAAACCGACAATCTGCGACAAAAAGAGCTCTTAATCAAGTCATTTCGATTATAACAGTACAATCAGCACCTATTCCCAATCTACAGAACAACGGAGGACATTATGGTCATTTTAGCACGCTTCTGCACCAGCTGCAGCTGCTACAGCGCAACTACCAAATGCCTGTATCTTGGCTCCAATCTTTCAGCCGCAGCTAGCAGCTAGCAGCTACAGCTGCTCCTTCCAGCCGGAGCTGTTGCAGCTGCAGCTGTGGAAGTTGCATCTATAACAAGCATGCCCTAAGCAGAAGTATTTTTGAGAAATGTACGTAGGTGACATCTCAAGGCTTACTGGACTGATGCTTAACCTAAATACTGAACAACTTTCAAGTGTGTAAGAGTATGGCGGCATAGGCTGATTGCAGATAATGAATTTAAACATGCAGACATGGATCGTGTTAACAGACCAGATACATTACCTTTAGAGTACTATCCATACTTCTTGACAGAAGAATCTGCCCATCAGTAGAAAACTTAACCCCAGTGATATCTTCTGTATGTGCTTTTTCAACATGAATATCTGGTCTGCTTCCCCATCCAGTCTTTATGGTCCAGAGCTACAAAAGACATATGAGGTCATACAATGTATTAACCAAACCATCTGGTTAAACTCAAAGTGATAGGACAGTTTAGAGATTGTGCAATATATAAAGTACCTGAATGGAACCATCCCCCACGCCAGCAACAATCCGCTTGCCTTCATGATCCCATGCACATGAAGTAACAGGAATTCGCATTGGTCTTTTTAACTTTGGTTTGATGACCTATTGAAAATGTAATGACAAAAATTCAGTATTCCACAATAGAAAATGGTAGGAGCTTCAATCATACTACATAACAAGTGGTTCAACTTTAAGCAAATGTTGGTGCAAAAATGAACAAATATCAGAGCATTTCAGGGTTATTATATTACTAGGACCTTCTCCTCAAAATGATGCACTGCTATCTAGCGAATAGAACGATTAGTTCAATGTACCTGCTTTTGACTGCTAAAGTCTGAAACATCCCAGAGACGTAATGATCCATCTTCCGATGAGGTCAATATAGTTTCTTTTGACTTGGGATTCCATTCACCACCAGTTAGTCCAGAAATATGACCCTTTGTATTCTTCAGATCACGGATATACATATCACCCTTAACAAACTCACCAAGCGAAAGCCCGTCTCGGTCATATATCTGATAGGAAGCATAATGTAATTAACATGGTATTGATTTCTAGGGGTCACAGTTTTTGGTGATTCAAGGAAGATAGCAAACCAGAATACCTTGGCCTGAGCTGAACCCGTGACACATAAGAATCGGTCCGATGTTGGACTCCAGCTTAGGCTACGAACTTGATGCCCCTCACAAGGTTCTAATTGCCTAAATGACTGTAGCTTCGAATTCATGCCTTGGAAGTCATACATCCGTATGGTATAATCATAGCTGCCAGAGAGCACTCGGGATCCTGTAGGGTCAACAGCAAGGGCTGAGACAACCTGCGAATGAAATAAATGATTATTAACCAGCGAAATAGATTTACTTGAAACTAGCAATTTAACCCGGACGAGTCTTCATAGCATCACAGGAGGCACCTTTGAAGATCACCCCAAAAGCACGCTAGTTGATATTCGACTAAATTTGTTGATTCTAAGGTTGGCTAGCTAGGTGTAAGCTTTTTTCCTTTCTGCTGTTCTTTTTCTTTGGCTGCCTAGGTATGTTTGCTGCCTTTTTATTTCTTTTTGAGTCGTAGACTTTTAGTTGTAAGGCCAGCATCATCATCCTGAAAATTTTCTTATACTCCCTCCGTTCCTAAATATAAGGTGTATTAGTTTTTCAAAAAGTCAACTGTTGTCTATGTTTGACCAAATATACAGCAAAATATATAAAGATTTATAATACTAAATATATAAAATGTAAAAATATAGTTCATGATGAATCTAGTGATAATAATTAGGTATTCTAGTTATTGATATTTTTGTCTATTAACTTGGTCAAACTTAGAGAAGTTTGACTTTTTGAAAAAATAATACACCTTATATTGAGGAACGGAGGGAGTAATAAAAAACTCCGCCTATGTCTTTTAGGCATAACCGGTCCCAAGCCCGAGTAAAGGAGGAGGGTTGTGATAGGCTTGGCGAGCCAACGTAAAAACTAGCCAGTCCCATGGGTATGAAACCCATTTGAGCGAGAGTAGTACTAGGATGGGTGACCTCCTGGGAAGTCCTCGTGAAAGGGTTTCATATATAAGGGTTGTGATAGGCTTGGCGAGCCAACGTAAAAACTAGCCAGTCCTTTGGATATGACCCATTTGGGCGAGAGTAGTACTAGGATTGGGTGATGCAATCCCAACAACTCATTCTGTTTGAACATGGCTAGAGTTGGCACGGTATTCTCTACAGAAAACTTATGCGGTATGTAACACTGGTAGAGAAAAATTCTTAGAATAACACCATGCAGAACAAACAGAAGGCGAGCTTCCACAGCTTATCTTCCAAGATCAGTTTAATTCGGCTAAATCGTATTTGTGAAAGAACTAAGAAACCTGACAGCTCCCACAACTATCCAGAAATTCTAAAGTAATTGAGCAAAACTAGTTGTCAAACCACATCAACCTTAACAATTCCAATAGTAAAACAACTCAGCTGTAGAGAAGGAAATAATTATGGGCGTACAGTTACCTTGGTGTGCCCCCGCAGAACAATTTCGTTGCTGAGAGGAATCCTGCCGAAATCCTCCCCATCATCATCATCCATATCATCGTCGTCGTCATCCTCGTCGTCGTCGTCGCCCTCGTCCTCGTCATCCTCATCCCCCTCCTTCGACGGTGGCGGCCGAGGCGGCCCAACCATGCTGCCGTCCTCGTCCTCCACCTCCGCGTGCGCAGACGGCCGCTGTGGCGGCCGAGGCGGCCCAATCAGACCGCCACCCTCCTCGTCATCCTCCTGGATAGGAGCCAATTCCTTGGGCGGCCTAGGGGGTCCGACAATGGCACCACCGCCATCGTCCTCCTCGGCGGCGGCAGAGGTGGAGGGGTTGGAGCTAGGGTTTTGGGGCTTGCGGAGGGTGGAGGAGTGGGAGGCGGCGCTGGGGCGGGTGGGCGCCTTGCCGAATGAGGTCGGGAAGAAGGCGCGCATCATCGCCTCCTCGTCCATCTCGCCGCCGTCCGCCATAGGCCACTCGTCGACGGCGAGTTCGGGAATAGAGATGGGTGCTGCCGCGAGTTTTTCTTTTTTCGACGAGCGTTCCAGCGCACGGGCTCTGTGTCCGGGTCTCCGTAGCCGAACTGGTCGAGCCACCGCTGCCCTGCTCGTAGCGAAGGTCTCAAATTCGTGTCGTGTTCGTCCGATAATGCTTTTTCTTTTTTTGACGTCGTCCGTCCGATAATCCTACAACTTAACTTTCGTAACTATAATTATGTTTCATTTTATAAGACTTAATTTAGTTGTTCCTCATTATATGTTAAGATTTTAAGGTGCAATAAATCATTGCATGCAAGTAATAAAAGAAAATTGACCAATACATGTACTTTATGCATGCATGCATTGCAATTAATGCATTGGTAAACACAATTTTCTGAAGAAAACAAACGCATTAATTGAGTAGTTTTGCAAACTACAAAAATTGTTTCACCACTTACCATCTATCTTAGTTGGTGAGATTTTTGAACTGAACCCTATAAGGCTGGTCATAGTGGGGAGTAACTTAGACTAGTAACATGCATATGTTAATAGTCTATGTTACTACCTCTGTAGTACATAGTATCATAGATTAGTACTACCTCTCTCTCAGTTTACAGGGCGTGCGCGTATTCCTAGGTCGTCAATTTGACCAACCTAATACAAGTCATATATTACAAAAAATATACCAACATAAACTTCGGAGTTTCTACTTTCAAAAGGTATAATTTTTGTGTTATATAGTTTATATTATGGTGATAAAATTAGCAATCTCGGTTACGCGTAGGACTTGTAAACTGAAACGGAGGTAGTATCATATGTGGTCTCATTTATTGCCATGCATAACACATACTACGGTAGTAGCATTACATTTATTATGTTACGGTATCTACCTATGTTACTATAACATCTCTCTCTTCTCTAATTGTCTGCCACATAAGTATGTTTGCGAATCTTAAGTGCATGATACTACTTATGTTACCCCACTATGGCCAGCCTAAACCAAAAAATATAGTAATTAACTACCTCAAATTTTATTGGACCACCTGTCACGTTACGTAATACACGTAAGTGGCCTTACGTAGGTGTAGCATTACCCCGCGTTCGTGTGCAATGCAATCATGTAGGTGAATGTGCTTTGTGCTGCCAAACGATGTGAGATGATACAAACAATTTTAATTATATTATATTCGCCAAAAAGAGTTATTTATCACATTCAAAGAAAACTGACTGATTTTAGCCGCCTTCTACCTATCTTTCTTCTCTTCTCTTCTTTCTTATCCTCTGTCTATATATATATATTAGGCCACTAATAGGCGCCGGTGCGTCGGCCGAAATTTCGGCCGGTCGCACCGCAGTCGCTTGATTAACAGCGTAACAACCATTGGATAAGTGGTCCACCTGTAAAGAAAAGTCAAACACGTGTTCCCCAATCTCCCCCGCCTAGTCCAGCACTAGTATGGTTGTTTCCCATCGCAAAAGAAATCGTTGCCCAGCGCGCTCATGGCCAGCGACACCCTTCCTCGCTGAAAACTGGCATCGCTTGCACCACCGCTCGCCTCTCGCCGAGCCGCCAAATCAGTAGCTTGCCCCCGTCGCCTCTGGTTGCAGCACCGGGCGCCTTGGTTCCAGCTCGTCGCCATGACGGTTGCAACATCGGTTGCTCCGGTTCCAGCTCGCCATGTGTTGATTGTAGCATCTGCTACCTTCGGTTGCAGCTTTCTGACGTGCTAGTTCCAGTTTGCCGCCATGCCGGTTCCAGCACCGGACGCTCCTCCCAGATGCAACTCACCGTCGTCCTCGTAGCATCCGTCCTCCTCGGTCCAGCAGGAAGCGGGTGCCCTCGTAGGAAAACGCTACCATCTTGGAGCACGCCGACGCCTCTGTCGTTGCAGCACGTATCAGCCGCCATGGTAGCACATCCGTCGCTGCATCATCGTGTCGCCGGCCCCAACTCTCAACGTCACAGCTCCACCGTGTCGATTGAAGCTTTTTTCATCTACGGTCGAAGCTTTTTTGTAAATGGATGCAACTTTTTTTGTCTTGCAGTGCGCGGTTGAAACTTTGTATTTCTTTCGGTTGAAGCTTTTTTTCA
The DNA here is from genome assembly GCA_021437245.1 of Aegilops speltoides. Lineage (NCBI taxonomy): Eukaryota > Viridiplantae > Streptophyta > Magnoliopsida > Poales > Poaceae > Aegilops > Aegilops speltoides. Next base: position 232,250,360 of record CM038141.1, read on the forward strand.
TCTAGGGTTGAAGCTTTTTTCGTAATGGTTGCAGCTTTTTTAGTTTGACATTGGCTGGTTGAAGCTTCCCATGTTGATGCTTGAAGCTTGTTCGATCTAGGCTTGAAGCTTTTTTCATGTCGGCTGTAGCAATTTGTGATGCCGGTTGTAGCATGTAGCAAAAACAGCGACGCCGTGAGTTGCTTGGAGCAGCGCTGGCGTCCTCACAGCCTGTGGTCGCTGCGCTCGCCGTCCATGATCGCCGCTCTCTTGGGCGCCGGTTGCTGCTCCCGTCGACAGTAACCATGGCGTGTGTCGGTGTCAAAACCGGCGGATCTCGGGTAGGGGGTTCCGAACTGTGCGTCTAGGCGGATGGTAACAGAAGACAAGGGACACGATGTTTTTACCCAGGTTTGGGCCCTCTCGATGGAGGTAAAACCCTACTCCTGCTTGATTAATATTGATGATATGGGTAGTACAAGAGTAGATCTACCACGAGATCAAGGAGGTTAAACCCTAGAAGCTAGCCTATGGTATGATTGTTGTAATCGTTGTTCATCCTACGGACTAAAACCCTCCGGTTTATATAGACACCGAAGAGGGCTAGGGTTACACAGAGTCGGTTACAATGGTAGGAGATCTACATATCCGTATTGCCAAGCTTGCCTACCACGCCAAGGAAAGTCCCATCCGGACACGGGACGAAGTCTTCAATCTTGTATCTTCATAGTCTTGGAGTCCGGCCGATGATGATAGTCCGCTATCCGGACACCCCTAGTCCAGACTCCTCAAGAGCCCCTAACCAGCTTCAATGATGACGAGTCCGACGCGCATATTGTCTTCGACATTGCAAGGCGGGTTCTTCCTCCGAATAATTCATAGAAGATTGTGAACACCAGGATAGTGTCCGGCTCTGTAAAATAAATTCCACATACCACCATAGAGAGAATAATATGTACACAAGTTCAATCTGCTGACGTATTTTGTGGCGTGACGTCACACCACTACCAAGCCTTTACTTGAATCGTTTTTATTATACCACCTCAGCGCGTTTAGCGAAGCGGTTTCCTTGGCACGTCTTGTCGAAGCAGAGATCGTGTTCCCCTTATTCCGTGATTCCCATCAATACGGACGTGGGTAACCCAACCGCGCCCGTTGCCACGCCTCCTCTATCGAAGGTGAGTCCGAAACGGTCACGGAGACGGCTCTTGGTATTCTCCCTCTTTATAATGGGACCAAAGCTCGTTTCTTTTCTTCAATCCTCAATCAAATCTGCCCCTCGCCCCGAGTTCCAACACCCAGAGCCTCAAATTCGAGCGCCCCAGACCTTCAACGATGTCCGGCTTTGACCTACAGGGCTGGTGGATGCCCTCCTCCGTCACGGAAGAGGACGTGCAGAAGCTGAGAGAAGCCAGGTACCTGACCTACGAGATTTTGCATAGGTTGCCCGCCAAAGGGCAAGTCATTCCTACTCCCGAGCCCGGCGAAAGCGTCGTGCTTGTGTCCCACCTCCGTCGGGGTTTAGGCTTCCCGATGGATCCTTTTGTGAGAGGGCTCATGTTTTACTATGGGTTGGAATTCCACGACTTGGCTCCGGAGTCCATCCTCCACATCTCATCATTCATTGTTGTCTGCGAAGCCTTCCTCCTCACTACCCCTCACTTCGGCTTGTGGCTTAAAACCTTCAACGTGGAGCCAAGATGATCGATCGGCGTCAGCAGAAGTCTTGTTGGGCGGTTGTAAGCAAGAGGGCCGATGCTCCATGGCCCGAGGGCTCTGGCCCAGAGGAGCTCGGCCAGGCAACAGGAGTGGTTCTATATTACCGCTCCCAGGGGCAGCAGGCAGAAGCCGCCGCCCATCTTCCGCTCGGGCCCTCCACGGCGGTTGATGTCATGGGTCAACCAAGGGCTCTGAAAGTGCAACTAATCCCCGGGTGGTTTTGGTAATTAATAACAACATATATATCATTGAACTAATAGCTTCTTGAGAATCATTTCAGAAAGTTCAATTGATATGGGTATGGCAATGATCAAGAAGTGGACCCTCAAAATGCTAAGGCAAGCATTGGCAAAAGCTCAAGACTCCATTTTTGGTTTAGTGATCCAAGATCACATTGAGTCTATAGGAAAGCCAATACTATTAAAAGGGATGAGGTTATGATAATGATCTGGTTGCTCAAAGTGCTTAGTGATACATCTCCTAAACTATCAAAGCACCCTTCACTTCAAATATACACTCATAAGTAATCTCGGTCCCACCGATTCCATAAACTCACCACACCGAGATGAACCACCTCACCATATAGCCAAACCCTAGAAATTTCGGATTTTCCGATTCGAACTCGGTCTCACCGAAACTGGTGTTGCCAAGCTTCAGAACCTTCGTCATCAAATCGGTGTCACCGAGATGATGAAGTCGGTCCCACCGAGATTGGCAAACCCTAGTCTTTGGAAGAATCGGACTCACCGAGATTGTATTTTCGGTCCCACCGAAAATCCCAACGTTCACATGTTTTGAACTTTCGGTCTCACCGAGTTGTCAACTTCGGTCCGACCGAGATTGGTCAAATGTGTGTAGCAGTTGGATTTTGTGTGGAGGCTATAAATACCCTCCACCCCTCTTCATTCGTGGAGAGAGCCATCGAAAGAACTACCACTCCTACCTTACATTTTCGAGAAGAAAACTACCTACTCTTGTGTTGAGATCAAGTAGCTCCACTCCCACCATATGAAGCTTGATCTCTAGCCTTCCCAAGTTGCTTTCCACTCAATCCTTTCTTCCACCACAGCCAAATCGGTGAGGAGAGTTGAGTGTTGGGGAGATTATCATTTGAAGCACAAGAGCAAGGAGTTCATCATCACCAACACCATCTATTACCTTTTGGAGGGTGGTGCCTCCTAGATTGGTTAGGTGTCGCTTGGGAGCCTCCGTCAAGATGTGGAGTTGAACCAAGAAGTTTGTAAGGGCAAGGAGATCGCCTACTTCGTGAAGATCTACCCCGAGTAAGGCTAGCCCTCCGTGGGCGTATGCCATGATGGCATAGACAAGGTTGCTTCTTCGTGGACCCTTCGTGGGTGGAGCCCTCCGTGGACTCTCGCAGCCGTTACCCTCCGTGGGTTGAAGTCTCCATCAACGTGGATTGACGATAGCACCACCTATCGGAACCACGAGAAAAAATCTCCGTGTCTCCAAATTGCGTTTGCTCTTCTCCACCTCTCTTTACTACATGTGCAATTTACTTTCCGCTGCCTATACTCTAGAATTGCATGTGTAGGGTGATACTTGACTTGATCATCATTGTGAACTTGCCAAAAACTTGTCTTTATCTAAAGGCTAAATCACCCCCCCTCTAGACATACTTTCGATCCTACAAGTGGTATCAGAGCTTTGGTCTCCATTGTATTGGTTTCCATTGCATTGGACTCCATAAGCTTGGTTTCACAACCTAGGAGAGTATGGCGTCTAGTGAGGGTAATTTTCGAGAGGTCCTTACTTTGATGGTTCAAATTTTGCTAGTTGGAAGCATAAAATGAAAATGCATATTCTTGGACATAACCGCCGCATGGGGCATTATTTGTGTTGGTTTGCAAGGTGAGTTCTTAGAGGAAGGAAAAGTTCCGGATCGTGAATCTACAATGGATGAATTGCGGATGTTGCAAAACAATGCTCAAGCTTGTGACATTCTCTTCAATGCTTTGTGTCCCGAGGAGTTCAACAAAATCAGCCGTCTTGAGAATGCAAAGAGATTTGGGATACTTTGGTCGAAATGCACAAAGGTACCGAGTCCGTGAAGGAATCAAAGCTAGATGTTCTTCAAGGTCAACTTGACAAGTTCAAGATGAAGGAAGGTGAAGGAGTCGCTGAAATGTACTCTAGGCTTGCTCTCATCACAAATGAGATTGCCGGCTTAGGAAGCGAAGAAATGACCGACCGATTCATCATCAAGAAGATTCTCGAGCTTTGGATGGAAAGTATGACACCGTGTGCACTTTGATCCAAATGATGCCAAACTACAAGAATCTCAAGCCTACCGAAGTCATTGGAAGAATTGTTGCTCATGAGATGACACTTAAAGATAAGGAAGAGCTTCACAACAAGTCAAGTGGTGCTTACAAAGCTACAATTGATGCTCCCACAACCTCAAGTGACAAGCTAGTTTCCAATGAAGAGATAAGCCTAATGGTGAAGAACTTCAACAAATTCTACAAGAGTAGAAGCAAGGAAAGAAGCTCAAAGTCTAGATCATATGATGAAAAGAGATCTTCTAGTCGTGATCGAAACTGCTACAATTGTGGAAGACCCGGACACTACTCAAATGAGTGTTCGGCTCCCCACAAGAGAAGAGAAGAATCTCCAAAAAGAAGAAGCTCAAGAGAGGAGTCACCTCGGAAAGAGAGAAGGAGTAGAGATGATCGTTATGAACGAAGACCCTCTCGGAGAAGCAAGGATTCGGAGAGGAAAGACAAGTCATCAAGGAGCTACACAAGAAGAAAACATCAAGCTCATGTAGGTGAATGGGTCTCGGCTCCGACTCGACAATCACTCGAAAGAAGCTATCACTCCAACTCCGACTACTGATCAAGATGAAGGTGTTGCCGGTCTTGCTCTCGTGTCCTCCAACTCCAACTCCTATGACTTGTTTAATTCACCAAATGAGGGAATTGGAAGATGCTTCATGGCTAAAGGCCCCAAGGTATCACACCCTGAATTTATTGACTTTGATAGTTATGAGGATGACTTGCTTGGTGAAGATGAGCTTTTACATGATAAATCTAGTGAGCCTAGTAATGATGAACATGCTAGTAGTCTTTATAGTCGAGAAGAGTCGAATGACAATGCTATGAAGGAGATTGAGCGTTTAACCAAAGAACTAAACACTCTTAAGTTAGCTCATGAAACAGCTCAAGAAGATCATAGAGAGCTCCTAAGATCTCATGAGAAGCTACGCTTCGAGAAGCTCAATCTAGAGCAAGAACATGAGTTTCTAAAAGCAATCAATGACGATCTTCGAAAGAAGAGTTCTTCATATCTTGCCAAACGACTTCTCTTGTCTAATTTCTTGCCACCTATTAAAACTAAGCATGACAAGCATAAGAAAAATTCTTCATCTAGTAGTAACAATAACCATGCTAAATCTAATGTTGTTACCTCTAGTAATTCTCTTGATTCCACTAACAATGTTTCAAGCCAAGTTACACTTGAGCAAGAAAATAGTTTATTGAAAGGGATTATAGAGAAAGGTGTCTACAAGAGCCTTGCCGGAAGCAAGAACTTTGAGGAAATTGTTCGCAAGCAAGGAAGGCACCGGAAGAATCAAGGAATTGGTTTTGAGCGAAAGTTCAACGCCGAGGGTGTTGAATGGGAAGAAGGTCAATATCCCACTCCAAAGTTTGTTTCTCAAAAGGAGAAGTATGATCCTACTTCCTCCAATGTGGAACAAGCTCAAGATGATCTTCCACCACAAGACCACAAGCTAAAAGGCAAGGACAAGCTTCAAGAGGAGATTGATGCATTTATTGAAGCACCTAAAGCCATGGTCAAGTGGGTTCCCAAGGAAGCGTCAAGTTCTACTTCGTCAAGCTCAACTACAACCCCAAGGATTCCCATCAAGATGATGTGGATCCCAAGAAGAAGAACTAGAGAGTTCTTGAGGGTGACTCGCCAACATACTCCACTCACATTCATTTTGGCAAGAACTTGTGCAATCAACTTCCACATCTTGCACTAGTTCATGGAGTCACAAACCCTCTTGTTGGTAAGTCAAGGGACAAGGTAATCATTGCTTTCATGGACATCATCTATTGTGTACTTCAATCTATGTCCGTGGATATCCTTGTTTGTTCCTTGTGGGACTAACCCATGTAGGTATTGAAAGTGCCCGAATCCAAAGGATTGCTCCCAACTCTTGATGATCTTCATCAACATTGAGCATCCACATCTTCAACATCTACATGAAGTCTTCTACGACAACCCAAGGTTAGTTTGACCCTTTAAAAGGGGTTCTCACATCTAGGGGGAGCTTTGCTCTAAAGAATTGAGCTAAAGCATCTTCAAATGATGTGAACACATCAATGCATTATGTAAAAGTGGTAACCCCACTTGTGCTTAAACGATGAGTATGACCTATGATCAAATGTTCTCATTTGACTCCTAAGTCAATATACTCATATATAGATGACCTAGTCATCGACAAATTGTGTGATGGTAGCTAGAGTTTTGATTGTGCATGTTTGACACATATTTCATTTGCTATCTTATTGTGTGAGCATGTTGGATGCATGATTTTATCCATTCGAGGACATCCATTTGTTGCTTTGGTCTTTTGGATTTTCTTTTTCTGACCAAATGGATGGACAAGAATGCCTAAGTTCCTCCCCTAGCTATCTATGCTTTCTTGTCTCAATTCTATTCATGCTTATATCACAAACTTTGGACAAGTCATTTTCGGACACACCGAGTGAGGAGCACTCGGAGCCACCGATCCGTCAAAGGCTAACTTCCAAAACCTTCTAAGTATTTTCGGTCAGACCAACCCACTCAAACTCGGACGGACCGAAAGCACTTGGATTGATCTAGGTTTTCACCTCGGTGAAACCGAGTTGTGATTTTCGGCGTGATCAAGTGTGTAATACTGCGAGTTATCCATCTCGGTGCCACCGAAGTTTACAACTCGGTCCCACCGACAACAAAGGGGTATATATACTCCGAGGGCAGCGTTGATTCCTACTTCAAAACGCCTCGCCCCAAACCCCTTCTTTGCCGCCGCCGTGGTCTCCGGATCGTCTCCGTCGTCGCCTCTGGCGCCCTCGCCGCAGGTCTCCGTCGCCGTCAACGGACATTCTCTCCGCGCCGTTGCCGCCATAGAGGAACTCCACCAAGTTAGGGTGAGTTTCAATCCCACTCGTGCTCCCATCTCCGATTCAATGCACGATTGGTTTGCCTAGCATCTTGCCACGTTTGAGATATTCCTATACACCGATTAGTTCCTTTGAACGAAATTGAGTAAAAGTTTTAGGGTTAGGTTTCGCGAACACATCTCGGTGAGACCGATTTTACATTCTCGGTATGACCGATTTGGCCTCTGGCCAATGCATCGCACCTTCGGTCCAACCGAAGTTGTGCAAATCGGTGCGACGAAATGAGGATTTAGTGAAACCCTAGTGTTCTCGGCGGGACCGAAACCCACATCGGTCCCACCGAAAGTGGTGTGAATGCTTCGTTTGAACACTTCGGATTCACGAATTTTAGACTCGGTCCGACCGAAATGCATTCTGTGAAAACCTAAAACTGAAATTTGAACTCATTTTTTTGCAAAATCTTCGCAGTTTGTGATAACTCTTCTACTCGCCTACACCTAATCTATTCACAAGTTGTCACCATGTCGATGCGGTGACAGCCGAACAGGTCCGAGTCACCAATTGCTGAAATTCCAGAGGCGGGCACTAGTCCCGAGCCCAAGACTTTTCAGATGATGGTGAAAGGAGCACACCAAGTGGTTTGCCTCCTGCAGCCACCGAGGGCGAAAGAAGAGGAATTCGATGAAGAAGATTTCGATTTCATTGTCGAGGAAGAGATCTCCTCCAAGCCAAAGAGGAAAGTTGTTGCCAAAGAGCATCAAGGGCAAGCAGACTAAGAAAGGCACCAAAGAAAGTGAAGAAGTCCTTTGTTGCCAAGAAGCTGAGTATGGAAGAGGAAACTTCAAGCAAGGTGAAGAAAACTTCCAAGAGGAAGAGGATTGTGCATGATGATGCAATGAAGAAGATGAGGATGAGGAAGCACCCCAGCCTCCTCCTCGAAGCCTAAGTTCATGAGTGATGCCATCAGGTAAGGAGCACCTTCAAAGCCCAAGCCATCTGCTCCAAAGAAAGGCAGCTCAAGCCAAGCCTCTTGCCAAGCCCAAGAAAACTGTCAGAACATTCCAGCTTCAGAGAAGAAGAAAGATAATGTGCCACCGGTGAGTCGATGATGAGGCACCAGATTGCTGAAACTTCGTTAAATCGCCAATTCACAATGATGCTCATCCTCGAGCTGAGAACATGAAGGAAAGAAAGGATAGAGGTCTCGTGCTATGGAGACAAGCTGATCCATATCTTTGTGAGGAGAAGGACTGCTGTTGATCCACGATTCCACACCGAGAGAGCAAAGCAGGATTTCTATGAGACTATCTCGATGGACAAGAAGCCCATTATTGCGCAGACACTCGCTATGTTATTCGGGCATACATTGTGAGTGAAGAGCACAGAGACTTCTTTCCACATGTGCATGAGAGCTTCACCGCATGTGGTGTTGCTGAGTTTGTTGGTCAAAAGTTGTGATTGGAATGATGAGATGATCATGCAATTCTATGCCATGACTCATTTCTATCCGGATGGAAAGATCACATGGATGATGAAGGCCAAAGATTCTCTTCTCTTGAGAAGAATGGGCAGACTCGCTGAATGCTCCGGTGTAGAGAGAGGATGATGTTGATGTCTATGGCATTCCCAAGAAGAACCATGAGTCTATGAAAAATATGTACAATGAGGTACCAGCTAAGGATGTGGAAATCTGGAAGCTCGGCTCAGTGTATCATCTCCAGGCAGGTCTACCTACCACAAACACTATTCTGAGGCATACCTTGATGCCCAAGTGCGAGATCATCGCATGATCGAGGATACTCTATCAACATGCTGCATATACTTGATCGAAGGCACCTTTCAAGGTGATGGACACGATAGTTGAGACTATCAAGAGGACTGCAGCAGACTGAAGAGGTCGTGGATTTGCCCCGCACATTCAGATGCTTATCAATGCCAAGTTTGGCACGGGCACCTACTTGTTGGATAGACCACATTTGCCACCGCAGCTCGAGCATGAGGACAATGAAGTTGTGATGGATGAGGAGGATCCAACATCGGTTGAAGGACAAGCAAAGAGTGAAGCTGCCAAGAAAGCTAAAGTCGAGAAGGAAGCAGAAGCAGCAGCAGCTAAACCCAAGAGTGTTGGAGAGCAGCTCCTTGAAGCTACCGGAGGATTGAACAATGCCCGCCAACATTATGCGATCTCGGGAGAGTCTTGAGAGGATTGTTGAAGACAAGATCCATGCTCTGGATGTCAAGTCGATCAAGTGCAAGTCCTTGTCAACAAGCTTGAGGCAGATATCGAGGAAGCAAAGAGGGAGAAGGAAGAGCTCATGCGAGAGATGCAGGATGACCTAGTCCAGATGATTATGAACAGCCTGCTCCGGTTCCCACTGACCCGATCATTGCTATCCGAAAGGATGACACCGGGACTACAGACCTCAAGACCTCCCACAGCTCCATCGGCCCAGCTCCAGCTCCGGTGACCACTCCTCCGGCTCCACAGACATCACCAAGCCTTCGCAGATGCAGCCATCTCAACTCCATCAACCCAGACAGGAGCCGCCAGCAGAGTCCCTAGTGACGTTTAGCTCTATACTTTTCGAACTTTTTGGTAACTTGTTGCCAAAGGGGGAGAAATTGTATAGATCATAGGACTTCGAGAGAGAGAGTGCTCGCTTTTGCTCTTTCGTTCTTTTGCGGTCTTTTTGAGATACTTTTGAGATTTTTCGAGACTTTCTATGTGTTTGATACTACGTTTGCTCTATTTTGATGAGTGCTTGATCGTACTATGCCTTAATGTGTGCTTAATGCTTATCATATGCTATTCATATCTTGTATGATCATTTACTCATGTCTTGGTGATTGGGTGCATGCTATTCATTCTTATCATTTTGTGCGCTCCACCAAGATGTATGTGACATGGAAGAGTGACCCATGATCCTAATCGATTGTGCATTTGCATTCAAACGCAAATCTTAAATAATGCACAAGTTTAGGGGGAGCTCTTGCTTATCACATACTTCTCAAAGCGACGATATTATTCATTGATTATATCCTTTGTCGAAGCTTTGATCTATATGTTGTCATCAATTACCAAAAAGGGGGAGATTGAAAGTGCAACTAATCCCCGGGTGGTTTTGGTAATTAATAACAACATATATATCATTGAACTAATAGCTTCTTGAGAATCATTTGAAAGTTCAAGTGATATGGGTATGGCAATGATGAAGAAGTGGACCCTCAAAATGCTAAGGCAAGCATTGGCAAAAGCTCAAGACTCCATTTTTGGTTTAGTGATCCAAGATCACATTGAGTCTATAGGAAAGCCAATACTATTAAAAGGGATGAGGTTATGATAATGATCGGTTGCTCAAAGTGCTTAGTGATACATCTCCTAAACTATCAGCACCCTTCACTTCAAATATACACTCATAAGTAATCTCGGTCCCACCGATTCCATAAACTCACCACACCGAGATGAACCACCTCACCATATAGCCAAACCCTAGAAATTTCGGATTTTCCGATTCTCAACTCGGTCTCACCAAAACTGGTGTTGCCAAGCTTCAGAATCCTACGTCATCAAATCGGTGTCACCGAGATGATGAAGTCGGTCCCACCGAGATTGGCAAACCCTAGTCTTTGGAAGAATCGGACTCACCGAGATTGTATTTTCGGTCCCACCAGAAAATCCCAACGCTCACATGTTTTGAACTTTCGGTCTCACCGAGTTGTCAACTTCGGTCCGACCGAGATTGGTCAAATGTGTGTAATGGTTGGATTTTGTGTGGAGGCTATAAATACCCTCCACCCCTCTTCATTCGTGGAGAGAGCCATCGAAAGAACTACCACTCCTACCTTACATTTCGAGAAGAAAACTACCTACCCTTGTGTTGAGATCAAGTAGCTCCACTCCCACCATATGAAGCTTGATCTCTAGCCTTCCCAAGTTGCTTTCCACTCAATCCTTTCTTCCACCACAGCCAAATCAGTGAGGAGAGTTGAGTGTTGGGGAGATTATCATTTGAAGCACAAGAGCAAGGAGTTCATCATCACCAACACCATCTATTACCTTTTGGAGGGTGGTGCCTCCTAGATTGGTTAGGTGTCGCTTGGGAGCCTCCGTCAAGATGTGGAGTTGAACCAAGAAGTTTGTAAGGGCAAGGAGAACGCCTACTTCGTGAAGATCTATCCCGAGTAAGGCTAGCCTCCATGGGCGTATGCCATGATGGCATAGACAAGGTTGCTTCTTCGTGGACCCTTCGTGGGTGGAGCCCTCCGTGGACTCTCGCAGCTGTTACCCTCCGTGGGTTGAAGTCTCCATCAACGTGGATTGACGATAGCACCACCTATCGGAACCACGAGAAAAATCTCCGTGTCTCCAAATTGCGTTTGCTCTTCTCCACCTCTCTTTACTACATGTGCAATTTACTTTCCGCTGCCTATACTCTAGAATTGCATGTGTAGGGTGACACTTGACTTGATCATCATTGTGAACTTGCCAAAAACTTGTCTTTATCTAAAGGCTAAATTTTTATATTGTCAAGTAGTCTAATCACCCCCCCTCTAGACATACTTTCGATCCTACAGGCTCGACTGGGGGCCATCAAAAGACGTACCCCTATTGCAGGGCCGGATTCGAGACCTCCAAGAGAGGGAGATGAATCTGGTCGTGGTGATGCAGGTTATGTTGATTAGGCGTCTTCTGCCCTGCAAACGTCGCCCTCTCCGACTGTGGGAGTTCAATCCGGAGGGACCACGAGTTCTCCAACACTTCATGGGTACGACACCCGTGGAGATGTACAAATTGTTCTTCAGATCACAAGAGGTGTGTCCGGAATTGACCGAGGACGCTGGCCTAAGCTGCAATCGCCCGGATACACAAGTAAGTAGCTCTGTGTCCGGACATACCGTTCGTTTGCATATCTTGGATTTGCCTTTTAACCAATTGTCCTCTGAACAGGAGTGGATAGCGCAAGCAAAACTGATACGGTGTCCGGCCACCCTCCCGAAGACCATGCCGGATCCCGTGTTGGTCAAGATGCTGGAGGTTGCGCCTTCGGAGGAAGGCGAAGGGGAAAACAGAGAAGCTACCGCCTCTACCAAGGAGGCTTTCGAGAAAGGGGGATCGAGAATCCCTCCTTCCAAGGGGAGAAGAGGACCGCTTCCGAAAACCCGGAGGCCAAGGCCTCAAAACGGGGGAAGAGATCTTCACCGGATGGTCCCGCACCTAGGGAAGCCCCAGCCGCACCCTCTCCCCCAGGGGATCAGCCCTCCAGCGAGCCGTAAGTAGAAAAAGGGGAGTTTTGTAATAAGGGACATCCCTATTTTTGCTTCTGAGGATAACCGAAGTTTTTACCTTATAGTTCGGATCTCCGTCCTTCTCAGCTGAGCTCATCTTCGGAGGACCTTCGTCCGGAGATGATGGAGAGCGAAATGCCTCCATCTGCCGCACCGTCAGGCAGCGCGGACGACCCTGAGGTGTCGTCACGGAGGGTATCCCCGAGTCCGGCAGGGCCGGAGCACCAACTGGTGTACGGCCGGGGGAGCTGAAGGATCTTCTTGAGAAGGCGTCCATCTCAGAAGGTCACCGTACATTGATGAGTACGGTGATTGAAAGAATTTTATCCGCCGAGGGCGGGTTGCATGATGCCGTCAGAAGTTTGGTGGCGGGGTTTGAGGTACGTGAAAATGACATACCTTTTGACAGTTTTACACATAAAGCGCGCCCTGTATGGATAGTAGCCCCTGAGACTCGGTATATTGTCGAAAGCGACAGCGTGCCGAGGATCATAATCTCAGGTATTAATTCTCGCCTTTCCTGCACAGGTGGCGGATAGTCCGGTGACCAGCCGGACTGATGGAGTTGCTGAATTAAAGCGGCAACTCGACGTTGCCGATGCAGACATCACGCTGGTCAATAAACGACTTGACGAGTCACGAGGTAGGTTGTTTCTCCGTGGTCACCTAGTTAGGGAGCTGATGCTCAGTCCTTACAACATATATGCTTGAGGCAGATGGCGCCGCTGCTGTGGAGGACCTTCGAGCAGAGCTTGCTCAAGCCAAGGAGCAGGCCTGAAGGAGTGATGCGGCTGCCTCTAAGGCGGCCGAAGAGCTAGAAGCCGAAAGGGCTGCTCACTGCCGAAGCAGGGGGGAGTTGGCCGAAATGGCCGTGAAGCTGAAAGATGTATCCGACCGCTATGAAGTTCTTGAAAAGGAACACGGAGCGGAGCAAGAAGACCTGAAGAAGGCCACCGCCGAAGCCAAGGATGCCCGTTCTGCAATGAGGGCTATAAAGGAGGAGCTGCGTCAGGCCGGAGACATTGCGGCTGGTAAGCCCTTTACGCTCTGTGCAGAGGTTCACAGATCCAGTATGCTCAGCTTGGCCAGCTGTGGGGTCCGGAGGATCCTTATATGGATTTAGCGGCGAGTGCGGCAGATGTTGTTGTGCACTTCCGAAGTCAAAAGGATCACGAGACGGAAGAGCTTTTTTGGTCTCAATTCCATAGTCTGGAGCATTCACTTCCGTTGACCGATCGGCTGGCTGAGTGGGCTGAGCTGAATAGATTGTCCGGACTTGCCATGACGGATGTAGTGACACATATCTGGCCGGATAGGCCCAAGCCGAAGAGTTATTTTGGCTTATTGCAGCAATTCCTTGGGGCGGTGCCGCATATCAAGGCGATGAAGTGGTCGGCCTGCATAGAGGATGCACGGATGGCCCTCGCCCGTGTGAAACATACTGGACGGAGATGGATGCCACCAATGTTGCAACCTGTGGTTGAGACGAGCCGATTACCCGCCGAGCACTATTTTGGGGAAGTTTCATGGGCGCTCGTGCAATAGAGTCGCAGATGCTCAAAGAATGTCATGTTCAAATGATCTTTATGATTTGTAAAACGATATTTATAATATAAGTGCTTTTTATACTTGTGCGTTCAAGTATTGAAATATCTCTGTCTGCCGTTAATGTATACTTGTGTATAACCCGAAAGATGGAGTCTTGGTTTTAGCCCCCACGCACATGGTGCGGGGTGTTTGCAAAATAGCGTTTTCACACTTAATCCAACGTCTTGGTCTGTGAAGGAGGTGGTAGCGTAGCAAACGAGGCAACCGGACTATAATGCTTTATCACTTTCACTTAGCCATAGGAGTTCGAGGGTGGGGCTACGATATAGCCCCTAGGGGCACCGCTCTCCGAATTCGGGGCGCGTATGTGCCTGACCGGGAAACGGTCCTTCGTCAAAGCGAGGAATTCTAAACATTCCGGTAGTCGATCGAGTGGTTGACCAGTCTCGTTGTATCATGATCAGTTTCGGCTTTTCTCGAGGTGCTCGCCCGCGTAACCGGGCACAATCGCGATAGTTCTCCGATGCCGCGTTAGCCGATGATACTGAGCGTAAGGCAGCAAAACACGGAGCCGGGCAAACCCAACATTTGACCAAAGACATGATTCGAGCTGATGCATATAAGGCCTAACTCGAGACGCGAACACTCCCTAAGGTATTCGGTCTTTATGATAACGAGCGAACAATGCCCTAAGCCCCTAGTGTCCAGTGCAAAGAGAATTTCGACACGGCCGATGCCAAAACGCCAGCCTCCTCGTTGGTTATGGTGAAAAAACGTGGGATATGAATCAACAAGAGACAGTAAGAAAGGTTTACGCAGGGTCTTAATCTGAAAAGAATCCTTGCCACGGGTCCCTGCTGCACGTCTGCGCCTGTGTCTCTGTTGTGCCGTATCCTGGACAGGTGTACACGTTGTTCATCTGTAAAAAGAGAGGAACTTAGCTTGAAAAGAAATCATGCAAAAAATTTATTGAAAACAAAGTATGAATGAATGAATAAAGTTGAGCTTTTATTGGCTCTTTATTTTTTGTACGCGCAGCCCCTTGTGAAGGGGTATGCGGCTAGGGAGCCCCTAGTTTATTTATGCCGGACTCGCCTAGCCGTGTCCGGGGTCTTGAACGGCCTTTTAATGAGATGATGCCGCGTGGACCGGGCATTTTGAGCGTAAGAGACGCGTAGTGCGGTATTGCATTAAAGCGGGCAAAAGCTTCACGTCCCAATAGTGCTTGATGGCTACTTTTGAATGGGGCGACATGGAAGATTAGCCTTTCGCGACGGAAGTTGTCGGGTGATCCGAACACAACTTCTAGTAGTAAGGAGCCCGTGCACTTGGCGTAAGGGCCTGGCGTCACTCCTTTGAAGGAAGTGCGGCTATGGCGAATTTTAGTAGGGTCTATCCCCAACTTGCAGATTGTGTCCGGATATAGCAGGTTTAAATCACTGCCGCCATCCATTAGGACTTGTGTAAATTGTAGTCCGTCGATTATAGGATCCATTATCGAGCAGTCCATCCTGCGTTTGAATATACGGAATAATCCGGTGGTGAAAGTAATTGGTTTTGACATCCAATCTCGGATTCATTTGGGGTGGACCGTGCGGCGTGTAATTAGAAGCGGTGCCGCACTATTGTTTCGTATAATCACATGAAGTGAGTTTCTGTTTTAACTTCTTGTGGGAAAGTCTTTTGTTTTCGGCGCTCTCTGCTGGTGGGGTTTGTCGTCATCCTCGCTTGGCGTGTCGAGCCCCTTGTGTTCGGCGTTGAGTCGGCCGGACTGTTTGAAGACCCAACAATTTCGTGGGTGTGGTTTGCGAGCTTCGGTGGTCTTGTGGATTTGACATATCCGATCCAAAATTTTGTTGAGGTTGGATAGCTCGTCACTGTTATCCTTAAGAGGCAGTGTTTTGTTGTTCGGCCGCGAGCTTTTGAATCCGGCGTTGACTGCCGTGTTTTTTGGGCCATTTTCTTTGTTTCAGCGTTGATCCTTTCTGCGCCGTGATTTTCCATTTCCATCTCTGATCTCAGATGTACTTGGGTCGCTGGTGCTGCATCTTGCCAGCCAGCTGTCTTCCCCCGCACAAAAGCGGGTCATGAGGCTCGTTAGCGCGGCCATTGTTCTTGGCTTTTCTTGGCCGAGGTGTCTGGCGAGCCATTCGTCTCAGACGTTATGTTTAAAAGCTGCTAGGGCTTTGGCATCCGGACAGTCGACTATTTGGTTCTTTTTGGTGAGGAACCTGTTCCAGAATTTGCGCGCTGACTCTCCGGGCTGTTGAGTTATGTGACTTAAATCGTCTACATCCGGAGGGCGGACATAAGTCCCCTGAAAATTTGCTCTAAACGCGTCCTCGAGCTCTTCCCAACTTCCAATGGTATTTTCTGGGAGGCTTTTGAGCCAATGCCGAGCTGGCCCTTTGAGCTTGAGGGGTAGATATTTTATGGCGTGGAGATCGTCTCCTCTAGCCATATGTATGTGTAGGATGTAATCCTCGATCCAGGCTCCGGGGTCTGTTGTTCCGTCGTATGCCTCTATATTTACGGGCTTGAATCCCGCTGGAAATTCATGGTCCAACACCTCATCGATGAAACATAGTGGGTGTGCGGCGCCCCTGTATTTAGGTGTGCCATTATCTTCGAACACTCGGAGTGCTGTGTTGCTTCCTGGGGCCCTCTTTTTTGGCCCATAAATGGACCTGACCGGGCCATCTGTTTTGCGAGAACTTTTATGTGTGTCATGCGCCGGCTTGTGTGCGGCGCCGCATGCCGCTCCTGGCCTGTCATCTGGTTGTCTATCCGGCCAGGCGGCCTCTTTACTTTTTGATTGTGGGGGCTCTACGGCCTCCTCGTCGAATTCGGGCAGCAGCTTGCGCTTAGGGTAGCTCTTTGCTTGATGGCTATTGCCGTATTTGTCCGCGGTCTTGAGTACTTTGCTCCACCTCATTCTGAGTATGTCTTCCGCTGTTTTGAGCCTCCCTTTCTGCTTCTTCAAACTTCTTGCAGTGGCGACAAGCCTTTTGTGAAGGTTCTTATGCTCCGGTGGTGTGTCCGGCATGAGATCGTCTGGACTGTTGTTTTCGCCGAGGATGGGTTGATTGTCCGATTCATCCTGTTCGGATGGTTGCTTGGCTGCATGTTCACCGTCCACTGGTTTGCCCTGCTCTACGGCTAGGTCGTTATGGGTGCTGTTGTTATCGAGGCGGGACTTGGGGCGGCGCTTGCGTCGCCGTTTTGGTTGTTTTTCGGGGGAATTATCCTTCGCCGCGTCCCGTTGTTCCTCATTATCGCTCCCTTTTGGGGTGTCCACCATATATATGTCATATGACAAGGTGGTCTTCCAGTGCCCCGTAGGCGCTGGTTCTTGGTCGTCTTCGGCATCGTCGTCCATACTGTCGATGTCTTCGGAGTCATAGTCTAGCATGTCGGTTAGATTGTCGATAGTGGCTACAAAGTGGGTGGTGGGTGGGCTTTGAATTTCTTCATCGTCCGCATCCCAACCGTCCTGACCGCAGTCCGGCCAGGGCTCTCCTGATAACGAGAGATACTTTGGCCAATTCAGGATGTCACCAAAGGGTGAGTGCCGAAAGATGTCCGCGGCGGTGAACTCCATAATCGGTGCCCAATCGGATTCGATTGGCAGGGGCGCAGGAGGCTCGGAGTCCGGCGAGGAGTCCGGCACCTCGGAGTCACGAGCTTTATAGGGGACAAGGTCAGTATTCGGCTCCATCGCCGTAGAGGTTGCAGCCCCCGAGGCGGCGTCTAGCCATCCGTCCTCGATCTGCGTGGTCGGCTCCGAATTAAGGGTTGGAGCGGACTTATGTGCAGCCTCCAGGGCACTGTCCGGCAGCAGAGCTAAATCATGCCCATTGTGACAGTGCGGCGCGCTCGGTTGTGGCTCGAATCCGTCGAAGATCAAGTCTCCACGGATGTCAACCGTGAAGTTTAGACTTCCAAATCTGACCTGATGGCCAGGGGTGTAGCTTTCGATCTGCTCCAGATGGCCAAGCGTATTGGCCCGCAGTGCGAAGCCGCCGAACACGAAGATCTATCTGGGGAGAAAAGTCTCACCCTGGACTGCGTTGTTGTTGATGATCGAAGGAGCCATCAAGCCTATCGGTGACGACACAGAGGAACACTCAATGAAAGCACCAATGTCGGTGTCAAAACCGGCGGATCTCGGGTAGGGGGTCCCGAACTGTGCGTCTAGGCGGATGGTAACAGGAGACAAGGGACACGATGTTTTTACCCAGGTTCGGGCCCTCTCGATGGAGGTAAAACCCTACTCCTGCTTGATTAATATTGATGATTTGGGTAGTACAAGAGTAGATCTACCACGAGATCAAGGAGGCTAAACCCTAGAAGCTAGCCTATGGTATGATTGTTGTAATTGTTGTTCGTCCTACAGACTAAAACCCTCCGGTTTATGTAGACAACGGAGAGGGCTAGGGTTACACAGAGTCAGTTACAATGGTAGGATATCTACATATCCATATTGCCAAGCTTGCCTTCCACGCCAAGGAAAGTCCCATCCGGACATGGGACGAAGTCTTCAATCTTGTATCTTCATAGTCTTGGAGTCCGGCCGATGATGATAGTCCGGCTATCCGGACACCCCCTAGTTCAGGATTCCCTCAGCCTGTGATGCATGGATGGAGGAGAAAAAGGAGAGAGAAAGAAAGGAGATTGCATGAGAGCAGGAAGGATACGAGATGACGGGGGCGATGTACGTGAAGAGTTAAGGGAATTAAGAGTGGGAAAGCGACGTGTGGGACCAGGAATATGTGAACATGTGAGGGGGAGCCTCGCAAGTGTCGTGCGACCGGCCCACCATTCGGCTGGCGCGCCGACATAAAACATTTCCCTATATAGTATCTAAAAGAATAGTTTTCCCTAATTCATTGCTTCTTTCGTCAAGCCGTCCTTAGCCTAGCATAGGCAGGCTTACCTGAATTGATTGACCCAAACTTCTTTTATTCCTATTCAAGCCACTAGAGGTCCATCGATTCTCTCGCATGGCCTAATGGTGAATTATTTACCCAAAACCACCACACTTGGTGTTGGGGAACGTAGTAATTTCAAAAAAAATTCCTACGCACACGCAAGATCATGGTGATGCATAGCAACGAGAGGGGAGAGTGTTGTCCATGTACCTTCGTAGACCGAAAGCGGAAGCGTTAGCACAACGCGGATGATGTAGTCGTACGTCTTCATGATCCGACCGATAAAGTACCGAACGTACGGCACCTCCGAGTTCAGCACACGTTCTGTTCGATGACGTCCCTCGAACTCTGATCCAACCGAGCTTTGAGGGAGAGTTCCGTCAGCACAACGGCGTGGTGACGATGATGGTGTTCTACCGACGCAGGGCTTCGCCTAAGTACAACTACAATATTATCAAGGTGGGTTATGGTGGAGGGGGGCACCGCACACATCTAAGAGATCAAGGGATCAATTGTTGTGTCTAGAGGTGCCCCCTGCCCCCGTATATAAAGGAGCAAGGGAGGAGAGGCGGCCGGCCAGGAGGAGGCGCGCCAGGAGGAGTCCTACTCCCACCGGGAGTAGGACTCCCTCCTTTCCTAGTTGGAATAGGAGAAGGGGGAAAGAGGAGGGAGAGAGGAAGGAAAGGGGGGCACCCCCCTCCTTGTCCAATTCGGACTAGAGGGGGAGGGGGCGCGCGGCCTGCCCTGGCCGCCCCTCCTCTTCTCCACTAAGGCCCATGTTGGCCCATTAAACCCGGGGCGGTAACCCTCGGTACTCCGGTAAAATCCCGATTTCACCGGTAACACTTCCGATATCCAAATATTGGCTTCCAATATATCAATCTTTATGTCTCGACCATTTCGGGACTCCTCGTCATGTCCATGATCACATCCGAGACTCCGAACTATCTTTGGTACATCAAAACACACAAACTCATAATATAACCGTCATCAAACTTTAAGTGTGCGGACCCTATGGGTTCCAGAACTATGTAGACATGACCGAGACACGTCTCCGGTCAATAACCAATAGCGGAACCTGGATGCTCATATTGGCTCCCACATATACTACGAAGATCTTTATCGGTTCAACCGCATAAGAACATACGTTGTTCCCTTTGTCATCGGTATGTTACTTGCCCGAGATTCGATCGTCGGTATCTCAATACCTAGTTCAATCTCGTTACCGGAAAGTCTCTTTACTCGTCCCGTAATACATCATCCCGCAACTAACTCATTAGTTGCAATGCTTGCAAGGCTTATAGTGATGTGCATTACCGAGTGGGCCCAGAGACACCTCTCCGACAATCGGAGTGACAAATCCTAATCTCGAAATACGCCAACCCAACAAGTACCTTCGAGACACAGAGAGCACCTTTATAATCACCCAGTAACGTTGTGACGTTTGGTAGCACACAAAACGTTCCTCCAGTAAACGGGAGTTGCATAATCTCATAGTCATAGGAACATGTATAAGTCATGAAGAAAGCAATAGCAGAATACTAAACGACCGAGTGCTAAGCTAACGGAATGGGTCAAGTCAATCACATCATTCTCCTAATAATGTGATCCCGTTAATCAAATGACAACTCATGTCAATGGTTATGAAATATAACCATCTTTGATTAACGAGCTAGTCAAGTAGAGACATACTAGTGACACTCTATTTGTCTGTGTATTCACACAAGTATTATGTTTCCAGTTAATACAATTCTAGCATGAATAATAAACATTTATCATGATATAAGGAAATAAATAATAACTTTATTATTGCCTCTAGGGCATATTTCCTTCAGTCTCCCACTTGCACTAGAGTCAATAATCTAGATTACACAATAATGATTCTAACACCGATGGAGCCCTGGTGCTAATCATGTTTTGCTCGTGGAAGAGGCTTAGTCAATGGGTCTGCAACATTCAAATCCGTATGTATCTTGCAAATTTCTATGTCTCCCACCTGGACTTGATCCCGGATGGAGTTGAAGCGTCTCTTGATGTGCTTGGTTCTCTTGTGAAATCTAGATTCCTTTGCCAAAGCAATTGCACCAGCATTGTCACAAAAGATTTTCATTGGACCCGATGCACTAGGTATGACACCTAAATCGGATATGAACTCCTTCATCCAGACTCCTTCATTTGCTGCTTCCGAAGTAGCTATGTACTCTGCTTCACACGTAGATCCCGCCACAACGCTTTGTTTAGAACTGTACCAACTGACAGCTCCACCATTCAATGTAAACACGTATCCGGTTTGCGATTTAGAATCGTCCGGATTAGTGTTAAAGCTTGCATCGACGTAACCATTTACGACTAGCTCTTTGTCATCTCCATAAAGGAGAAACATATCCTTAGTCCTTTTCAGGTATTTCAGGATGTTCTTGACCGCTGTCCAGTGATCCACTCCTGTATTACTTTGGTACCTCCCTGCTAAACTTATAGCAAGGCACACATCAGGTCTGGTACACAGCATTGCATACATGATAGAGCCTATGCCTGAAGCATAGGGAGCATCTTTCATCTTCTCGCTATCTTCTGCAGTGGTCGGGCATTGAGTCTTACTCAACTTCACACCTTGTAACACAGGCAAGAACCCTTTGTTTGCTTGATCCATTTTGAACTTCTTCAAAACTTTGTCAAGGTATGTGCTTTGTGAAAGTCCAATTAAGCGTCTTGATCTATGTCTATATATCTTGATGCCCAATATATAAGCAGCTTCACCGAGGTCCTTCATTGAAAAACTCTTATTCAAGTATCACTTTATGCTATCCAGAAATTCTATATCATTTCCAATCAGCAATATGTCATCCACATACAATATCAGAAATGCTACAGAGCTCCCACTCACTTTCTTGTAAATATAGGCTTATCCAAAAGTCTGTATAAAACCATATGCTTTGATCACACTATAAAAGTGTTTATTCCAACTCCGAGAGGCTTGCACCAGACCATAAATGGATCACTGGAGCTTGCACACTTTGTTAGCTCCCTTTGGATCGACAAAACCTTCCAGTTGCATCATATACAACTCTTCTTCCGGAAATCCATTCAGGAGTGCAGTTTTGACATCCATTTGCCAAATTTCATAGTCATAAAATGCGGCAATTGCTAACATGATTCGGACAGACTTAAGCATCGCTACGGGTGAGAAAGTCTCATTGTAGTCAATCCCTTGAACTTGTCAAAAACCTTTTGCAACATGTCGAGCTTTATAGATAGTAACATTACCGTCAGTGTTAGTCTTGTTCTTGAAGATCGATTTATTCTCAATGGCTTGCCGATCATCGGGCAAGTCAACCAAAGTCCACACTTTATTCTCATACATGGATCCCATCTCAGATTTCATGGCCTCAAGCCATTTTGCGGAATCTGGGCTCACCATCGCTTCTTCATAGTTCGTAGGTTCGTCATGGTTTAGTAACATAACCTCTAGAACAGGATTACCGTACCATTTTGGTGCGGATCTTACTCTGGTTGATCTATGAGGTTTAGTAACAACTTGATCTGAAGTTTCATGATCATCATCATTAACTTCCTCACTAATTGGTGTAGGTGTCACAGGAACCGGTTTCTGTGATGAACTACTTTCCAATAAGGGAGCAGGTACAGTTACCTCATCAAGTTCTACTTTCCTCCCACTCACTTATTTCGAGAGAAACTCCTTTCTCTAGAAAGGATCCAAATTTAGCAACAAAAGTCTTGCCTTTAGATCTATGATAGAAGGTGTACCCAATAGATTCCTTTGGGTATCCTATGAAGACACATTTCTCCGATTTGGGTTCGAGCTTATCAGGTTGAAGCTTTTTCACATAAGCATCGCAACCCCAAACTTTAAGAAACGACAACTTTGGTTTCTTGCCAAACCACAGTTCATAAGGCGTCGTCTCAACGGATTTTGATGGTGCCCTATTTAACGTGAATGCAGCCATCTCTAAAGCATAACCCCAAAATGATAGCGGTAAATCAGTAAGAGACATCATAGATCGCACCATATCTAGTAAAGTACGATTACGACGTTCGGACACACCATTATGCTATGGTGTTCCGGGTGGCATGAGTTGCGAAACTATTCCGCATTGTTTCAAATGAAGACCAAACTCGTAACTCAAATATTCTCCTCCACGATCAGATCGTAGAAACTTTATTTTCTTGTTAAGATGATTTTCAACTTCACTCTAAAATTCTTTGAACTTTTCAAATGTTTCATACTTATGTTTCATTAAGTAGATATACCCATATCTGCTTGAATCATCTGTGAAGGTGAGAAAATAATGATACCCACCGCGAGCCTCAATATTCATCGGACCACATACATCTGTATGTATGATTTCCAACAAATCTATTGCTCGCTCCATAGTTCCGGAGAACGACATTTTAGTCATCTTGCCCATGAGGCACGGTTCGCAAGTACCAAGTGATTCATACAAGTGGTTCCAAAAGTCCATTAGTATGGAGTTTCTTTATGCGCTTTACACCTATATGACCTAAACGACAGTGCCACAAATAAGTTGCACTATCATTATCAACTCTGCATCCTTTGGCTTCAATATTATGAATATGTGTATCACTACTATCGAGATTCAACAAAAATAGACCACTCTTCAAGGGTGCATGACCATAAAAGATATTACTCATATAAATAGAACAACCATTATTCTCTGATTTAAATGAATAACCGTCTCACATCAAACAAGATCTAGATATAATGTTCATGCTCAACGCTGGCACCAAATAACAATTATTTAGGTCTAAAACTAATCCCGAAGGTAGATGTATAGGTAGCGTGCCGACCGCGATCACATCGACTTTGGAACCATTTCCCACGCACATCGTCACCTCGTCCTTAGCCAATCTTCGCAATCCATAGTCCTGTTTGAGTTGCAAATATTAGCAATGAACCAAGATCAAATACCAGTGCTCTGCGAGCATTAGTAAGGTACACATCAATAACATGTATATCACATATACCTTTGTTCACCTTGCCATCCTTCTTATCCGCCAAATACTTGGGGAAGTTCCGCTTCCAGTGACCAGTCTGTTTGCAGTAAAAGCACTTAGTCTCAGGCTTAGGTCTAGACTTGGGCTTCTTCACTTGAGCAACATCTTGCTTGCCGTTCTATTTGAAGTTCCCCTTCTTCCCTTCACCCTTTTTCTTGAAACTGGTGGTCTTGTTAACCATCAACACTTGATGCTCCTTCTTGATTTCTACCTCCGCAGCCATTAGCATTGCGAAGAGCTCGGGAATTGTCTTATCCATCCCTTGCATATTATAATTCATCACGAAGCTCTTGTAGCTTGGTGGCAGTGATTGAAGAATTCTATCAATGACACTATCATCAGGAAGATTAACTCCCAGTTGAATCAAGTGATTATTATACCCGGACATTTTGAGTATATGTTCACTAACAGAACTATTCTCCTCCATCTTGCAGCTGTAGAACTTATTGGTGACTTTATATCTCTCAATCCGGGCATTTGCTTGAAATATTAACATCAACTCTTGGAACATCTCATATGCTCCATGACGTTCAAAATGTTGTTAAAGTCCCGGTTCTAAGCCGTAAGGCATGGCACACTGAACTATCGAGTAGTCATCAGCTTTTCTCTGGCAGACGTTCATAACATCGGTGTTGCACTGCAGAAGAGGTCTGGCACCTAGCGGTGCTTCCAGAACGTAATTCTTCTGTGCAACAATGAGGATAATCCTCAAGTTACAGACCCAGTCCATGTAATTGCTACCATCATCTTTCAACTTTGCTTTCCCAAGGAACGCATTAAAATTCAATGGAACAACAGCACGCATTAAAATTCAATGGAACAACAGCACGGGCCATCTATCTACAATCAACATAGACAAGCAAAATACTATCAGGTACTAAGTTCATGATAAATTTAAGTTCAATTAATCATATTACTTAAGAACTCCCACTTAGATAGACATCCCTCTAATCCTCTAAGTGATCACGTGATCCAAATAAACTAAACCATGTCCAATCATCACGTGAGATGGAGTAGTTTCAATGGTGAACATCACTATGTTGATCATATCTACTATATGATTCACGCTCGACCTTTCGGTCTCAGTGTTTCGAGGCCATATCTGCATATGCTAGGCTCATCAAGTTTAACCTGAGTATTCCGCGTGTGCAACTGTTTTGCCCCCGCTGTATTTGAACGTAGAGCCTATCACACCCGATCATCACGTGGTGTCTCAGCACGAAGAACTTTCGCAACGGTGCATACTCAGGGAGAACACTTGTACCTTGATAATTTAGTGAGAGATCATCTTATAATGCTACCGTCAATCAAAGAAAGATAAGATGCATAAAAGATAAACATCACATGCAATCAATATAAGTGATATGATATGGCCATCATCATCTTGTGCTTGTGATCTCCATCTCCGAAGCAACGTCATGATCACCATCGTCACCGGCGCGACACCTTGATCTCCATCGTAGCATCGTTGTCATCTCGCCAACTTATGCTTCTATGACTATTGCTACCGCTTAGTGATAAAGTAAAGCATTGCAGGGCGATTGCATTGCATACAATAAAGCGACAACCATATGGCTCCTGCCAGTTGCCGATAACTCAGTTACAAAACATGATCATCTCATACAATAAAATATAGCATCATGCCTTGACCATATCACATCACAACATGCCCTGCAAAAACAAGTTAGACGTCCTCTACTTTGTTGTTGCAAGTTTTACGTGGCTGCTACGGGCTAAGCAAGAACTGTTCTTACCTACGCATCAAAACGACGACGATAGTTTTTCAAGTTAGTGATGTTTTTAACCTTCTCAAGAACCGGGCGTAGCCACACTCGGTTCAACTAAAGTTGGAGAAACTGACACCCGCCAGCCACCTGTGTGCAAAGCACGTCGGTAGAACCAGTCTCGCGTAAGTGTACGTGTAATGTCGGTCCGGGCCGCTTCATCCAACAATACCGACGAACTAAAGTATGACATGCTGGTAAGCAGTATGACTTATATCGCCCACAACTCACTTGTGTTCTACTCGTGCATATAACGTCTACGCATAAAACCTGGCTCGGATGCCAGTGTTGGGGAACATAGTAATTTCAAAAAAATTCCTACACACACGCAAGATCATGGTGATGCATAGCAACGAGAGGGGAGAGTGTTGTCCATGTACCCTCATAGACAGAAAGCGGAAGCGTTAGCACAACACAGATGATGTAGTCGTACGTCTTCACGACCTGACCGATCAAGTACCGAACGTACGACACCTCCGAGTTCAGCACACGTTCAACTCGATGACGTCCCTCGAACTCCTATCCAACCAAGCTTTGAGGGAGAGTTCCGTTAGCATGACAGCATGGTGACGATGATGATGTTCTACCGACGCAGGGCTTCGCCTAAGCACCGCTACGATATTATCGAGGTGGATTATGGTGGAGGGGGCACCACACATGGCTAAGAGATCAAGAGATCAATTGTTGTGTCTAGAGGTGCCCCCCTGCCCCCGTATATAAAGGAGCAAGGGGGGAGAGGCGGCCGGCCAGGAGGAGGCGCGCCAGGAGGAGTCCTACTCCCACCGGGAGTAGGACTCCCTCCTTTCCTAATTGGAGTAGGAGAAGGGGGAAGGAGGAGGGAGAGAGGAAGGAAAGGGGGGCGCTGCCCCCCCTCCTTGTCCAATTAGGACTAGAGGGGGAGGGGGCATGCGGCCTGCCCTGGCCGTCCCTCCTCTTCTCCACTAAGGCCCATGTTGGCCCATTAAACCCCCGGGGAGTTCCGGTAACTCCCGGTACTCCGGTAAAATCCCGATTTCACCCGGAACACTTCCCATATCCAAATATAGGCTTCCAATATATCAATCTTTATGTCTCGACCATTTCGAGACTCCTCGTCATGTCCGTGATCACATCTGGGACTCCAAACTATCTTCGGTACATCAAAACACATAAACTCATAATATAACCGTCATCAAACTTTAAGCGTGCGGACCCTACGGGTTCGAGAACTATGTAGACATGACCGAGACACATCTCCAGTCTATAACCAATAGCGGAACCTAGATGCTCATATTGGCTCCCACATATTCTATGAAGATCTCTATCGGTCAAACCGCATAACAACATATGTTGTTCCCTTTGTCATCGGTATGTTACTTGCCCGAGATTCGATCGTCGGTATCTCAATACCTAGTTCAATCTCATTACTGGCAAGTCTCTTTACTCGTCCCGTAATACATCATCCCGCAACTAACTCATTAGTTGCAATGCTTGCAAGGCTTATAGTGATGTGCATTACCGAGTGGGCCCAGAGATACCTCTCCGACAATCGGAGTGACAAATCCTAATCTCGAAATACGCCAACCCAACAAGTACCTTCGGAGACACCAGAGAGCACCTTTATAATCACCCGCACGTTGTGATGTTTGGTAGCACACAAAGTGTTCCTCCGGTAAACGGGAGTTGCATAATCTCATAGTCATAGGAACATGTATAAGTCATGAAGAAAGCAATAGCAGAATACTAAACGATCGAGTGCTAAGATAACGGAATGGGTCAAGTCAATCACATCATTCTCCTAATAATGTGATCCCGTTAATCAAATGACAACTCATGTCAATGGTTAGGAAACATAACCATCTTTGATTAAAGAGCTAGTCAAGTAGAGGCATACTAGTGACACTCTGTTTGTCTATGTTCACACAAGTATTACGTTTCCGGTTAATACAATTCTAGCATGAATAATAAACATTTATCATGATATAAGGAAATAAATAATAGCTTTATTATTGCCTCTAGGGCATATTTTCTTCACTTGGGGCTAAGGTAACAACTTGGTACCACATTTGAACCAGGGCACAAAAACCACCGATTTTGCGCCCAATGTGTAATGCGGAGCACTGACGCTCGAATTTGGTCACGAAAACAGCCAAACCGATAGGTAGGGCCCACCTGTCAGGCTTACGTGGCAAAGACCAAAAACTTTGACCGATTGATGTGGCGAATGAGACGCGTGCCCCACCTGTCAATGACTAGACGGACATGTTCTTCACAACATTTTTCAATGGGGCATTCCATCAAGCACCTTCAGTGTGCTCATCTTGTGCTCACTGAAGAAGGGGCAACATGCCATGGGCACGCCAAAGCAGTGACCAGAGGAACGGCAGGCCAGAGACCTCCATCCCGACCGAGAGCTCGCACAACCCTTCCCGTCCTCCTACCAAGGGGGTGACCACCTTGCCGAAGCTGGCATACGCGGCGACGCGGACAGGGTGCCGATCAAGCCAAGTTGTGGCCGCGCGAGGAAGGCATGAGGGGCTCACCTTGAGCATGTATGCATGCTCGGACATGGTGAGTTAGCACTGGAGCGACATCCTCATCAGCAGCAGCAACCAATGGAGCATGGCAAGGTCGGTAAGACGACTCATCCACACGCTGCTTGTCGACGCTTGCCGAGGAGGCATCAGAACGGCGTGCTAAAGCCCGTGAAAAGATGCAATGCATAGAGGTTCAGCGGAGCGGGAGATCAAGGACCGGTGGTGTGTGGACGGAGGTGGAGAAGATGACCACATCGCTGCTGATTCTGGATGTTCCGATCCTATTGCTCTGGTAGGGTTGGTCAGGGAGGTCTTCTAGTGCTCCCAGACAAGGTGGTGGAGCTCGTGGTAGTCTCTGGCCACAAGAATGGGCGACGACGACCACGAATAGGGGGGGCTGCTCCTGGTGGACGCAACAGAGCTCGGTAGCTGCTAGGTGCTCTAGGTCCCCTCCATGACCGGCACCACAAGCTAGCTTATGGAGGAGTCAAGCAGGGAAGGGGTGCACATGGCCGACGGGAGCAAGCTGCGCATGGGCCGGCCGTTCGGCTGCAGGAAAACACCGACACATGAAAAAAGATGGGAGGAAGCTAAAAATGACTCATTAACATGTGGGACACACGCCTCCTCTTCCACCCCACTCGCCGTATTAGTCGGTCAAGTTTTTGGTCTTCACCACGTCATCCCGACAGATGGGCCCCACCTATTGGTTTTGCTATTTTTGTGACCAAATCCGAGCATCGGTGCTCCGTGTTACAAATTAGGTGCAGTTTCGGTGATTTTTTGTGCCCTGGCACAAATCTGGTACCAAGTTACCCTATCCCCACATGTGGTGGTTTTGCGTAAATAATTCCCTAGCGGTAGACCGTTGAATGATTTCTTTCCTACCACTCAAAAAGAAAAACGATCTCCCGACCACCCAATACAAAATACCATCTCATGCCCACTCATCCATGGCAGCGAAGGCGGCGATGGCATTGACCAAACTCTTGTCCTCCTCCTCATGTTGGCAACTCCACTCAATTCGACTGACAGGCATCCAACGGTCCATCACGACATCCATAGTCGTTTCTCCGTCTAGCTCAATGACCTCCCTCGGATTTGGAGCCCACGTCTGATGCGGTCATGTTGTCGACACTCCTCTAGATCTCGATGTGCTCATGTACAGATGCATGTTGTTGATGTATATGCTTGCGTTCGTGCTCTTGATGCATGTGTGTCTGTTTGCGTGAGGCAATGCATGATGCTTGGCAATTTCATGGCTCGAATTAGTGTGTTGGATCTATGATGTGCTTATTCTTCATTAACCTATTTTGTTGATAGTATATTCCAACCCTTACTTAACAGATCAATATATACCTTATTTGGGGCTAAGCAACCCCTTTCTCTGGATGCTCACTAGCACCATCATAAGCGCCTCCTAGTGTAGGCTCTACGATGGTTGCTACCATGTATTTTCACCACCCCTCCCTCATCAATGGAATGATACGCATCTCGCGTATACATGGGAAAAATCTACCTTATGCAATTGCAGGGTGATAATGGAAGACGCCGAGGTTTAGCATCTCATGGTAGTCACCGCCCTGGCTAGCCTGCTCGCGAGCAATGTAAAGCCGCGGCGAGGTGGCTCGATGTCGGGCCGGCTGAAGGCAAAGCAGAGGCATCGATTGGAAAGCTATTGCTTGCTCTACTCCGACTACTTCACCGACACTCTGATACGTCTCCAACGTATCTATAATTTTTTATTGTTCCATGTTGTTATATTATCATTCTTGGATGCTTTACAATCATTTCATATCATTTTTTGGTACTAACCTATTGACATAGTGCCTAGTGCCAGTTGTTGTTTTCTGCTTGTTTTTTACATGCCAGGAAATCAATACCAAACGGAGTCCAAACGCAGTGAAACTTTTTGTGGATTTTTTCTGGACCAGAAGACACCACATGGGCCTAAGAAGTTATAGAGGGGGTGCTCCGAGGGGAGCACAACCCACCAGGGCGCGCTTGGGGGCCAGGCGCGCCCAGGTGGGTTGTGCCCACCTCGGCGGCCTCCCGCACCGCCTCTTTGCTCTATAAATACCCCAATATTCCAAAAACCCTAGGGGAGTCGACGAAAATCAATTCCAGCCGCCGCAAGTTCCAGAACCACCAGATCCAATCTAGACACCATCACAGATGGGTTCATCATCCTCATTGATGCCTCTCTGATGATGCATGTGTAGTTCATTATAGACCTACGGGTCCGTAGTTAGTAGCTAGATGGCTTCCTCTCTCTCTTTTGATTCTCAATACAATGGTCTCTTGGAGATCTATTTGATGTAACTCTTTTTGCGGTGTGTTTGTTGGGATCTGATGAACTTTGAGTTTATGAACAGATCTATGTTTTTATCCATGAAAGTTATTTGAGTCTTCTTTGATCTCTTATATGCATGATTGCTTATAGCCTCGTATTTGCTTGTTTTTCTTTTTAATTTCAATAAGAATCCTTGCTGTACACACCTATTTGAGAGAGCCAAATTATTCTATGACTTGTTAGAATTGCTCTCTATGCTTCACTTAAATCTTAATGAGCTATGGAATTGCTCTAGTGCTTCACTTATATCTTTTTGAGCACGGTGTGCTTTGCTATCTTTGAAGAAATTCTCTCTTGCTTCACTTAAATTAATTTGAGATAAAGAATTATGATGCTCACGATCTTCACTTATATTTGTTTGAGCTTTTCAAAAGCAACATATGAAACTAGTTCCAAAGTGATAGATATCCAAGGAGGATGTAATAAAAACTTTCATGAAGATCATTGGACAAAATAAAATGAATTCCTTGTAATAGTTTTGAGATATGATGATAGTGATATGTGTGTGATGTTGATGAGTAATTATGCTTTAGTAAGAATATTGGTGTTAAGGTTTGTGATTCCCTATGCAAGCACGAAAGTCAATAGTGCAATGGAATTACATCCTACTTGTGGTGCATTATTCGGTGTTAGTTATGCTTAATGCTCGCTTATGAGATTTTTCGTTTCTTAGTTGGATGCTTCTGAATCTTTTGCTAGCCTTCATTTGCACTAAGTATGATCACTACTTGTGCATCCAAAATCCTTTAAACCAGTTTTGCCACATGAGTCCACCATACCTACCTATATGCGGTATTCTTTTGTCGTTCTAAGCAAATTTGTATGTGCCATCTCTAATTTTCAAAATAAACTTCTCTTTTGTGTGCTCGTACCGCTCATGAAACAGTAGGGGGTGGCTGATATATTTCCATGCTAGATATGTTATTCTCAAGATGAGTGTTTATTCACTTGTCATTGCATGAGAGTACGACAAAGGTATTAGGGATGCCCAGTCCCGAAATGAAAAATGAATTTACTTTATGTTCTCAAATAATAAATTGTTGGGGAACGTAATAATTTCAAAAAAATTCCTACGCACACGCAAGATCATGGTGATGCATAACAACGAGAGGGGAGAGTGTTGTCCACTTACACTCGTAGACCGAAAGCGGAAGCGTTATGATAATGCAGTTGCTGTAGTCGTACGTCTTCACGATTGACCGATCCTAGTGCTGAATGTACGGCACCTCCGCGATCTGCACACGTTCAGCTCGGTGACGTCCCACAAACTCATGATCTAGTAGAGCTTCGAGGAAGAGCTTCGTCAGCACGACGGCGTGATGATGGTGATGATGAAGCTACCGGCGCAGGGCTTCGCCTAAGCACTACGACGATATGACCGAGGTGGATTATGCTGGAGGGGGGCACCGCACACGGCTAAGAGATCAATGATCAACTTGTCTGTCTATGGGGTGCCCCCATCCCTCGTATATAAAGGAGTGGAGGAGGGGGAGGAGGCCGGCTTCCTAGGCGCGCCCCAAGGGGAGTCCTACTCCCACCGGGAGTAGGATCCCCCCTTCCCTAGTTGGA
This sequence comes from Aegilops speltoides, assembly GCA_021437245.1. Classification (NCBI taxonomy): domain Eukaryota; kingdom Viridiplantae; phylum Streptophyta; class Magnoliopsida; order Poales; family Poaceae; genus Aegilops; species Aegilops speltoides. Next base: position 232,282,217 of record CM038141.1, read on the forward strand.
TTAGGAGAGAAGGAAGGGGGAGGAAGGAGGAAGGAAAGGGGGGCTCCCAATTCGGATTGGGCTTGGGGGGAGGGGGCGCCCCCTCCTTTGCTTCCTTCTCCTCTCTCACCCACTAAGGCCCAATAAGGCCCATATACTGTAACGCCCTCGATGCGGCTATATCTCCCACGTGTCGAAGCACGACTTAGAGGCATAACCGCATTGAAAGCAATGTCACAAGTGAGGTAATCTTCACACAACCCATGTAATACATAAGGGAAAGAGATACATAGTTGGCTTACAATCGCCACTTCACACAATTACATGAATAAAGCATTACATCATCCAGATACAATCAAGGTCCGACTACGGAACCAAAATAAAAGAAGAACCCCAAATGCGATAAAGGTCCCCGATCGACCCCAACCTGGGCTCCACTCTTGATCAACTAGAACGAAACAACACCAAGGGCAAGATCTTCATCGAGCTCCTCCTTGAGCTTGATTGCGCCACCGCTTTCGGTAACATAGGCACCTGCAAACTGGTTTTTGGAAGTATCTGTGAGCCACGGGGACTCAGCAATCTCGCACCCGCGAGATCAAGACTATTTAAGCTTATAGGTAGGACAGAGTGGTGAGGTGGAGCTGCAGCAAGCGACTAGCATATGGGGTGGCTACATATGCAAAAGAGAGCGAGAAGAGAAGGCAAAGCACGGTCGATAAAAGTATGATCAAGAAGTGATCCTGAAACTACTTACGTCAAACATAACTCCAACACCGTGTTCACTTCCGGACCACGAGAAGAGACCATCACGTTACACACGCCGTTGGTGTATTTTAATTAAGGTCAACTTAGGGTTTTCTACAACCGACATTAACAAATTCCCATCTGCCACATAACCATGGCACGGCTCTCGAAAGTTTATACCTGCGGGGTGTCCCAACTTAGCCCATGACAAGCTCTCGCGATGAACGAAGGAATAGACCTTCACCCGAGACACTCCGATCAGACTCGGTATCCCGGTACATCAAGACATTTCGACAATGGTAAGACAAGACCAGCAAAGCCGCCCGATGTGCCGACAAATCCTGATAGGAGCTGCACATATCTCGTTCTCAGGGCACACCGGATGAGCAAGACGACGGGTTGGCATAGACCCTGGTTGCCCAGGGGGCGCCGGACATCGCTCGGTTTGGACCAGCACTCGAAGGAGCACTGGCCCGGGGGGTAAAATAAAGATGACCCTTGAGTCTGCAGAACCCAAGGGAAAAAGGCTTAGGTAGGCAAATGGTAAAACCAAGGTTGGGCCTTGCTGGAGGAGTTTTATTCAAAGCGAACTGTCAAGGGGGTCCCATAAATCACCCGACCGCGTAAGGAGCATAAAATCCGGGAACATAACACGGTATGACGGAAACTAGGGCGGCAAGTGGAACGAAACACCGGGCATAAGGCCGAGCCTTCCACCCTTTACCAAGTATATAGATGCATTAATTAAATAAGATATATTGTGATATCCCATCAAGTAAACATGTTCCAACAAGGAACAACATCTCCATGTTCAACAAGGAACAAACTTCAATCTTCACCGCAACTAACAACGCTATAAGAGGGGCTGAGCAAAGCGGTAACATAGCCAATCAACGGTTTGCTAGGACATGGTGGGTTAGAGGTTTAACATGGCAACATGGGAGGCTGACAAGCAAATGGTAGGCATCGTAGCATTGGCATAGCAAAAGAGCGAGCAAACTAGCATAGAAAAGATAGTAGTGATTTCGAGGGTATGATCATCTTGCCTGAAATCCCGCTAGGAAGAAGAACGAGTCCATGAAGAAGACAAACGTACGTAGTCGAACGAATCCTCACAACTCCGGAACGAAACCGAAGCTAACGAGAGAAGCAAACCGGAAAGAAGCAAACAATGGTAAACACACAAGCATAACCATGTCATGATGCACAAACAAGTATGATGCATGTCCGGTTTAATGAGGCATGGCATGGCAATTTGCAACAAATAATACTACAAATTTAAGTGGAGCTCAATATGCAACGAGTTGCATATTGACGGAACACCACATCAATTATTTAGTTCTCTCTCGGTTACGCTACCAAACAATATTAAGTGTTGTTAAGCATGGCAAGAGGTGAAGCATAATTAAACTAACAATTTAGGCAAGTTTAAATGAGGCTAGAACAACAAACAACAATTCCGGAAAATCCCCATATGTCTTTTAGTAGTTTAAAGCAAACACAATTTTAAGCATTTAAATGTTGTTATCATGATGCGGATGACATATGCAAGTTTTATGCAATTTTTATGAAAATGTTGACATGAGCATGATACGAGGCATTTGGTCACCATGGCGGAACAAAAGGGGTGCCACGGCAACGACAACGAAAATGGTGCCACGGCAAACATATCGGTTCCGGTAGCTCATGGAAATACCGGTGCAAAAGGAGGCGTGCGGATGTGCGCAACATGCTAGAGATGGTGGGGTGCTCCCGACTACCGGGTTCCCACGGGTTAGTGGCATGGAAATGAGTGACAATTTGGACACGGTGCAAACGGTGCAACTCATTCAACACATGCATTCGTTCACGGCGGTCGCCTCGGGGTTATACCTTCAAAGCGTGCATTTTCGGAGCGGTTCGAGTCGTCGAGGGAAGTAGTGGTACTCGTTTCGTACATGAACTTGACGGATTCGAATCCCTTCGGGGTTGTCGTGGTACTTGCGGTCTCGGTGACGGTAGTCGTTCACGTTTCGTAGTCGTACATGTCGATGGTAGTGGAAGTAGTCGTTCTCGTAGCGGTCGTAGAGGAAGTAGTTGTACACAACGACGGTAGTTGTACACGTTTTCGTAGATGTTCAGGTCGACGGTAGTGGTACATGTGACGTCGGGGTACTTGTCGGTTCGGTCTTGGCGGTGTAGATGTACACGTTCCGTAGACGAACATGGATGTCGTGGTACTTGGCGTTACTGTGGCCTCCAGGTACTTGCCGAAAACCACATCGGAGGTAGTCGAACCGATCCGAAGAGCGAACTTGGCGCCGAGGTCGAACTTGCGGTCTGGATGAATCAAGGGGCATCGAGGGACTTGCAAGGCTCGCCTCGGGAGGTCACCGGGACCGCTCGAGCTCTTTGGATTGGTGCATGGCGAGCAGCGGCTGGAAGAAGTGGCGGCGTGAGGAGACGGGCGGCGTCGAGCGCCTGGCGAGGAGAAAGCGGGCCGACGGAAGGAGAGGGTGCGTTGGGACGAGGCAGAGGAGAGGGCACGGCCGTTAGGGGACGGATGGCGCGGAGTTGGCTGCCCCGGTGGTGTTGCGGAGGCCGGGCGCGGGGCCGGCAGGGGCGTCCATGAAGGTGAGCAGGAAAGGCATGGCAAGGAGGCATGGGAGGATCCCGTGGCCGTGGAGGGCCAGCGGCGGCCTGGACAACGGCGGAGACGGGCTGGAGATGGACGACGAGGAGGAGAGCTTGGGATCGGCGTGGTGCGAGGGCTCCGGGTGGCTCGGGCGGTGCAGCTCGCACACGAGGAGAAGAAGATGAGGCCCGACGAGGAAGGGGCTCGCCGACTGGGAGGCTCTGGTGGCTGGCGCCCACGCGGAGTGGGGAAGGCGGCGACATTTTGGACGGCGGCGGCGCTGCACGCGGACGCAGCAGCAGTGGGGGCGATTTAACAGGCGGCGGGGCTCAAGGGACTTGCGCGCGGCCCTCGCGGAGACGGGAGGAGGCGAGATGGGGCGGCGGCCTCACCGAGTGGATAAGGCGGCGGCAGCGCTCGCAGATTGGGATCGGGATCGGGATCCCGACCTCTGTTCTGGCGTGTGAGGAGGAGGAAACAAGGAGAGAAGTGGGATCGGGGAGCTGGCTTCCTGGCGGCGATGGGAACGAGAGGGAGAAGCGATCAGGCTCGGTGGAGGCTAGGGTTAGCTAGGCGGGGCCGGCTGGGCCTTAGAGGGCGGGCGGTGGGCCTGGAGGTCCAAGAGGCCCAGTTGTTGGGCTCCTACTCTATCTCTTTAGCAGAAAAAAATAGAGAGCATTCAAAAGAATTAAAAGAAAAGGCCAAGAACAAGAAAAAATGGTGGGACATATTTGTAAGGCTTTACGGAATATTTCCAACCCAACAAAAATGGTTCCAACAAAATAGGAGAAGTTAAATCTAAAATTATTTAACTTGCACCGAAGGAGTTTGAATGGAGTCTAGACTTTAGGAGTAGCCAAACTGTTGAGATTTTTGGTGGAGCTCCGGAAGATGATGAAAGAATAAATGGAAAAGTTGGAGATCAAGAATTAAGACAACAAAGGCATTGGGATTTTGCAAGTGTGTTATGGTTAATTCCAAATAAATGGAATAATTTTATTATGGCTCCCTAATATTGGAGGATATGTTATAAAGAGAAGTCACCATGTGAGTTCCCTCGATTTAAATGGACCGAAGATCCATGCAATTTATTTAGCTGAGTTATAAAAATTAATGATATGATGGCATGATGACATGATGCAATGCAAATGAAGCTAAGAAGAAAGCAACAAACAAAACAAATCACATGACGAAACTCGGAGTAGCTGGAAGTCTTCTGGAGCGTCGGTCTCGGGGCGTTACAACACTCCACCACTACAAGAGGATCTCGTCCCGAGATCTAGGATGGCACCGGAGAGAAACGGAAGAGGAAGAGAAGAGGTAAAACTAAGGTTGCTTCTTTGACGAACGAGTGAAACCACGAACCTTGAGAGGTTGAGCAAGTTAAAAGAAAGAGTACAATAGAGATGAACGAGATTGCAAACAATCCGTTAGAAAAGAGGAACAAGGAACATTACGAGGACTTGAAGGTTGCAAAGACATGAATCAAGAGTTTAATGGACAAGATAGAATTCGAAACCACTCCGGTTAAAACAAGATGAGAGAGGAAGAATTCGGGCAGCACTCCGGTTGAAAAGAGATGCAAGACTTGATAAGATGAAAAAGAACTTGAAAGAAAAAGACACGACACTCCGGTTAAATGGATAAGCATGAAAAGAACACGATCCTGACAAAACAAGATGATGATTGAAGAGCACAACATCACAATGCCTCCGGAACGAAAGAATAGAAGCTAGACCATTGGGATAAAGGGACGGAGAAGAAAATGACAACTTCTACCACAATTGAATTTGGAAGGCATCCTTGCAAGAAGGTTAGAATAGAGTTGTTGGAAGACCAACAACGAGAAGCACAAGCTTGTTGTGGGCTTATGGAAAACATCTCGAGACTATGAGGTGACAACCGACCACTAATGGAAACCATTGATTGGTTGAGATCAAAGAAGATAAGAGAAACTTCTTTCACCACGAGGATAACTGGAGAACTTGGGTCATTGAATAGCACCACAATTAGCAACATTCCTTCGGGAAGGCTTTTAGGTGAAATCTTTACCAAGACAATTCCAACGAAGAGATTCATGGATTTAAAATACCTCATTCTTGACAACATATGAATCACGAAACATGAAAGGAAATTGTCAAGAATGATATAACACCATCTCAAAATATAAGGTAGGAGAATTGCAATTTGAAATGCAAGAAGAAGAAATATTTGAACGCCTCAAAACAAAACATGTGTTGAGCGTCATGTTTATTTTAGAGTGTAGCTTGGCTGATCTTAACTTCAAGAGAAATCTTGATGAACAATTGAAGAATGAAAAGAATCCTTGACGAACCACCATGTAGAGCCTCCATGAAGAACTCCGGTAAACAAAAGGGTGATAGAAAGAAAGAGAAATTGAAAACATAAGGTGAATCCTTGCAATGATTTAGATGGATCTCCGTGATAATTAGAGCTTGGAACTCCGGGAAAAAGAGAAGATGAAACAAATGAAACCGAGAATTTTAAGGGCCTCCGGAATAAAGAATTAATCACTTGGATGAACAAGAATAAGAATTATGTTATGCTTATCCTTCACCAATTGAATTGATGACAATCGACGGATTTGGCATACTACTTATTCTCGTAGAAAGGATTGAAAGAGATATATCAAAACTTGAGAAGGTCTTCAACGAACCACCGGTAGGATTGAAACAACAAATGAATTGATATGATGAACAAGCAAAAGAGATCTTGAAAGAACCACCATAAGAATTGAAAATGAAAGTAGCAAAGGCACAATTCACCGGGAAGAATTGAAAAATGAATGAAGATACTTGAGGGGATTTAGATACATGAGAACGAAGAGATCATGAACTGATTAGAGGGTATTCAATTGATGCACCGGCAAGATAGGAGAATGATAACAGACAGCTGAGAATGAATAAACCTAAATTGATGGACTCCGGATGACAAACTGAGAAGACTCTTGAATATCTTCTGATGGGTGAAAAGATTCTCACAATCGAAAACAATTATGAGAGGATGGCAACAAGCTAGCACCATGAATCTTGAAGAGAATAGAGCAAGATTAAAGAGAAACTCTTCTTCGGTCTTCAAATGATGAGAATGACAACGAGAAACACCACCAAGAATTATTGAGGCACATCGGAAGAATCAAAAGCGAAGAGGTTGAGCCAACTATGAAAAGAATTTGAAAGATCTTGGAGAAAAGCATTTGACTGATGATAACTCATTCTTACGTCAAACTTGGAGAAGAATTTAGGATAGCTCTGGGAAAATAGAAGAGTCAGGTAAGATCCTGGGAAAAGACCTGTGGGTTAGGGCCCACTCAAAAGAACACCGTTGAAAAGATTACGTGAAAAGGAGATTGCACCGGTTGAATTAAATGGCTTGAATGAGGTAACAGCCTCGAAATAGTTAGAATTGATGCGGAGTGGAAACACGAATCTTCAGAGATATCTTCAGCACTCCGGAATAACAAATAGCGAGAAGTAGAATGATAATGAGGTGCACCGGTATGAGAAGACATTGAAATGAGGAAAAAGGTATGATCAACAAAACTTGACTTGAATCCACCGGAGAAGAGAAAGGAATGAGGAATGACGAACTAGTAGAACATCTTCTTGAGAACCACCGGGTAAGAACATAGACGAAAAAGAATGGAGAAACTTCACAAAAATAAAAGGATACTTGGTAAAGAAATCTTAGTCCTTGAGGAAAAAGGGTGGGTGGGCGGGAAAAAAACAAAGGCAACTTGGAGACGGATGAAACAAACACCGTTGAGAAGAAATTATAATTGGTCTTGCTGATGTTGAAGTGATCGGATCCACTTGAAGAGAAACACGCCGGTTGAAAAGGATTGACATGACAATCTCGATTGTCGAGAAGGATTGTTATTCACATCGGAGTATGAGAACACCATTTCGGAAAGGTATGGAATCAACACTTGACATTGAAGCAACTCGACTACCACAACTCAAAACAAAAACAAAGGATTGGCTTGCAGAATAAGCCGGAACAAAATATGATAGAGATTTCGTCCGAAGTTTTCGTGGTGGGGCCTACACGGGCTCGATCGTACAGCACCATCATGTACAAGGCAGTGCACATGACATACGAAGCGTCCCCGAGTCGGCATAGCCAAGGATTCTTTAAGACACAACGAGACCACTGTAAAAACGACCGTGGATAGGCGGACCACTAGACGTCGAACCCCAATTTCATATCATACATCCGTCGGAAAGATATCCTAAGAGCTACTTGAATTCCCACCTATGAAACTCCGAAATTTTCGGTTATGCAATCAGGTGTTGGGGATACGGGGAAGCATAATATCTCACCCAAAACTAGCAAATCCTACATCCAATTGTATCCATCCTTCAACACGTAACCAAGAAACCTTCGAAATCGTCTACCTCAACCTTCAAAAGCATCCGTTATACGAGTCATGGCAATACTCCGTACTCACCTCGAGATCGGGTTATCGGGTTATCTCACCAACAAGCGCATAAAAGAGATTTTCGATGTCGGTACATTAAACTCGGTATTCCAGAATCGCAACGATAAAATTATGACGACAACACCTCGAGCTCAACTCCCGTGACACTTCCACTAAACCCCGACAGAGGCACCAAGACAATGTTCTCATCATAAAACCATCGAAACGATTCCAAGATACCCGTGTGATCCTAAAAAAAATTTAGTGAAATTTGAGAAGAGAAGAGTCAAAACTCTATGTCAGGATGCCTTACCAGAGCGATGAAGAGACTGGGGAGTAAAAAGAATTCCTAACTCTCCGATATATATAATCCTAAATGACTCAAAACATTTTTCTAGACACAACTCGGCTGCTAAAAACGATCAAGCAGTGGGGCTCCTAAGGTCGGGGAAGGCTCTGATTACCAACTTGTAGCGCCTCGATGCGGCTATATCTCCCACGTGTCAAGCACGACTTAGAGGCATAACCGCATTGAAAGCAATGTCGCAAGTGAGGTAATCTTCACACAACCCATGTAATACATAAGGGAAAGAGATACATAGTTGGCTTACAATCGCCACTTCACACAATTACATGAATAAAGCATTACATCATCCAGATACAATCAAGGTCCGACTACGGAACCAAAATAAAAGAAGAACCCCAAATGCGACAAAGGTCCCCGATCGACCCCAACTGGGCTCCACTACTGATCAACTAGAACGAAACAACACCAAGGGCAAGATCTTCATCGAGCTCCTCCTTGAGCTTGATTGCGTCACCTGCTCGGTAACATAGGCACCTGCAAACTGGTTTTTGGAAGTATCTGTGAGCCACGGGGACTCAGCAATCTCGCACCCGCGAGATCAAGACTATTTAAGCTTATAGGTAGGATAGAGTGGTGAGGTGGAGCTGCAGCAAGCGACTAGCATATGGGGTGGCTACATTCGCAAAAGAGAGCGAGAAGAGAAGGCAAAGCACGGTCGATAAAAGTATGATCAAGAAGTGATCCTGAAACTACTTACGTTAAACATAACTCCAACACCGTGTTCACTTCCCGGACTCCGCCGAGAAGAGACCATCATGGTTACACACGCGGTTGGTGTATTTTAATTAAGGTCAACTTCGGGTTTTCTACAACCGGACATTAACAAATTCCCATCTGCCACATAACCGCGGGCACGACTCTCGGAAGTTTATACCCTGCAGGGGTGTCCCAACTTAGCCCATGACAAGCTCTCGCGATCAACGAAGAATAGACCTTCACCCGAGACACTCCGATCGACTCGGTATCCGGTACATCAAGACATTTCGACAATGGTAAGACAAGACCAGCAAAGCCGCCCGATGTGCCGACAAATCCCGATAGGAGCTGCACATATCTCGTTCTCAGGGCACACCGGATGAGCAAGACGACGGGTTGGCATAGACCACGGTTGCATAGGGGGCGCCCGACATCGCTCGGTTTGGACCAGCACTCGAGGAGCACCGCCGGGGGTAAAATAAAGATGACCCTTGAGTCTGCAGAACCCAAGGAAAAAAGGTTTAGGTAGGCAAATGGTAAAACCAAGGTTGGGCCTTTTTGGAGGAGTTTTATTCAAAGCGAACTGTCAAGGGGTCCCATAAATCACCCGACCAGCGTAAGGAACGCAAAATCCGGGAACATAACACCGGTATGACGGAAACTAGGGCGGCAAGAGTGGAACAAAACACCAGGCATAAGGCCGAGCCTTCCACCCTTTACCAAGTATATAGATGCATTAATTAAATAAGATATATTGTGATATCCCAACAAGTAAACATGTTCCAACAAGGAACAACATCTCCATGTTCCAACAAGGAACAAACTTCAATCTTCACCTGCAACTAACAACGCTATAAGAGGGGCTGAGCAAAGCGGTAACATAGCCAATCAACGGTTTGCTAGGACATGGTGGGTTAGAGGTTTGACATGGCAACATGGGAGGCTGACAAGCAAATGGTAGGCATCGTAGCATTGGCATAGAAAAAGAGCGAGCAAACTAGCATAGCAAAGATAGTAGTGATTTCGAGGGTATGATCATCTTGCCTGAAATCCCACTAGGAAGAAGAACGAGTCCATGAAGAAGACAAACGGACGTAGTCGAACGAATCCTCACAACTCCGGAACGAAACCGAAGCTAACGAGAGAAGCAAACCGGAAAGGAGCAAACAATATGGTAAACACGCAAGCATAACCATGTCATGATGCACAAACAAGTATGATGCATGTCCGGTTTAATGAGGCATGGCATGGCAATTTGCAACAAATAATACTACAAATTTAAGTGGAGCTCAATATGCAACGAGTTGCATATTGACGGAACACCACATCAATTATTTAGTTCTCTCTTGGTTACGCTACCAAACAATATTAAGTGTTGTTAAGCATGGCAAGAGGTGAAGCATAATTAAACTAACAATTTAGGCAAGTTTAAATGAGGCCAGAACAACAAACAACAATTCCGGAAAATCCCCATATGTCTTTTAGTAGTTTAAAGCAAACACAATTTTAAGCATTTAAATGTTGTTATCATGATGCGGATGACATATGCAAGTTTTATGCAATTTTTATGAAAATGTTGTCATGAGCATGATACGAGGCATTTGGTCACCATGGCGGAACAAAAGGGGTGCCACGGCAACGATAACGAAAATGGTGCCACGGCAAACATATCGGTTCCGGTAGCTCATGGAGATACCGGTGCAAAAGGAGGCGTGCGGATGTGCGCAACATGCTAGAGATGGTGGGGTGCTCCCGACTACCGGGTTCCCACGGGTTAGTGGCATGGAAATGAGTGACAATTCGGACACGGTGCAAACGGTGCAACTCATTCAACACATGCATTCGTTCACGGCGGTCGCCTCGGGGTTATACCTTCAAAGCGTGCATTTTCGGAGCGGTTCGAGTCGTCGAGGGAAGTAGTGGTACTCGTTTCGTAGATGAACTTGACGGATTCGAATCCCTTCGGGGTTGTCGTGGTACTTGCGGTCTCGGTGACGGTAGTCGTTCACGTTTCGTAGTCGTACATGTTGATGGTAGTGGAAGTAGTCGTTCTCGTAGCGGTCGTAGAGGAAGTAGTTGTACACAACGACGGTAGTTGTACACGTTTTCGTAGATGTTCAGGTCGACGGTAGTGGTACATGTGACGTCGGGGTACTTGTCGGTCCGGTCTTGGCGGTGTAGATGTACACGTTCCGTAGACAAACATGGATGTCGTGGTACTTGGCGTTACTGTGGCCTCCAGGTACTTGCCGAAAACCACATCGGAGGTAGTCGAACCGATCTGAAGACGAACTTGGCGCCGAGGTCGAACTTGCCGGTCTGGATGAATCTGAAGGGGCATCGAGGGACTTGCAAGGCTCTGCCTCGGGAGGTCACCGGGGACCGCTCGAGCTGCTGGATGCTGGTGCATGGCCGAGCAGCGGCTGGAAGAAGTGGCCGGCGTGAGGAGACGAGGCGGCGTCGAGCGCACAGGGCGAGGAGAAACCGGGCCGACGGGAAGGAGAGGGTGCGCTGGACGAGGCAGAGGAGGGGCACGGCCGCAGGGGACGGAGAGCCGCCGGAGTTGGCCGTCCCGGTGGTGTTGCGGAGGCCGGGCGCGGGGCCGGCAGGGGCGTCCATAAAGGTGAGCAGGAAAGGCATGGCAAGGAGGCATGGGAGGATCCCGTGGCCGTGGAGGGCCAGCGGCGGCCTGGACAACGGCGGAGACGGGGCTGGAGGACAACGAGGAGGAGAGCTTGGGGTCGAGCGTGGTGCAGGGCTCCGGGTGGCTCGACGCGGTGCAGCTCGCACACGAGGAGAAGAAGATGAGGCCCGACGAGGAAGGGGCTCGCCGACTGGGAGGCTCTGGTGGCTGGCGTCCACGCCGGAGTGGGGAAGGCGGCGACACTTTGTGATTTAAGGCGCGCTGGCACGTGGGATGCAGTGATGGGGCGACGAACGGGCGGCGGGGCTCCAGGGACTTGGCGCGGCGGTCCTCGCGGGAGACGGGGAGGAGGCGAGATGGCGCGGCGGCGGCCTCACCGGAGTGGATAAGGCGGCGGCACTGGCTCGCGCATGCTGGGATCGGGATCGGGATCCCGACCTCTGTTGCGAGCGTGTGAGGAGGAGGGAAACAAGGAGAGAAGTGGGATCGGGGGAGCTGGCTTCTGGCGGCGGCGATGGGAACGAGAGGGAGAAGCGATCGGGCTCAGCTGGAGGCTAGGGTTAGCTAGGCAGGGGCGGCTGGGCCTTAGAGGCCGGGCGGCTGGGCTGGAGGTCCAAGAGGCCCAGCTGTTGGGCTCCTACTCTCTATCTCTTTAGCGAGAAAAAAATAGAGAGCATTCAAAAGAATTAAAAGAAAAGGCCAAGAACAAGAAAAAATGGTGGGACATATTTGTAAGGCTTTACGGAATATTTCCAACCCAACAAAAATGGTTCCAACAAAATAGGAGAAGTTAAATCTAAAATTATTTAACTTGCACCGAAGGAGTTTGAATGGAGTCTAGACTTTAGGAGTAGCCAAAATGTTGAGATTTTTGGTGGAGCTCCGGAAGATGATGAAAGAATAAATGGCAAAGTTGGAGATCAAGAATTAAGACAACAAAGGCATTGGGATTTTGCAAGTGTGTTATGGTTAATTCCAAATAAATGGAATAATTTTATTATGGCTCCCTAACATTGGAGGATATTTTATAAAGAGAAGTCACCATGTGAGTTCCCTCGATTTAAATGGACCGAAGATCCATGCAATTTATTTAGCTGAGTTATAAAAATTAATGATATGATGGCATGATGACATGATGCAATGCAAATGAAGCTAAGAAGAAAGCAACAAACAAAATAAATCACATGACGAAACTCGGAGTAGCTGGAAGTCTTCTGGAGCGTCGGTCTCGGGGCGTTACATATACCTCCCGAGGGGTTCCGGTAACCTCCCGGTGCACCGGTATATGCCCTATCTCTCCAGGAACCATTCTGATGTCCAAATATAGTCGTCCAATATATCAATCTTTATGTCTCGACCATTTTGAGACTCCTCGTCGTTCCGTGATCATATCCGGGACTCCAAACTACCTTCGATACATCAAAACACATAAACTCATAATACCAGTCGTCATTGTAGGATCGAAAGTATGTCTAGAGGGGGGGGGGTGATTAGACTACTTGACAATTTAAAAGTTTAGCCTTTTGATTAAGACAAGTTTTTGGCAAGTTCACAATGATGATCAAGTCAAGTATCACCCTACACATGCAATTCTAGAGTATTTGCAGCGGAAAGTAAATTGCACATGTAGTAAAGAGAGGTGGAGAAGAGCAAACACAATTTGGAGACACGGAGATTTTTCTCGTGGTTCCGATAGGTGGTGCTATCGTCAATCCACGTTGATGGAGACTTCAACCCACGGAGGGTAACGGCTGCGAGAGTCCACGGAGGGCTCCACCCACGAAGGGTCCACGAAGAAGCAACCTTGTCTATGCCATCATGGCATACGCCCACGGAGGACTAGCCTTACTCGGGGTAGATCTTCACGAAGTAGGCGATCTCCTTGCCCTTACAAACTTCTTGGTTCAACTCCACATCTTGACGGAGGCTCCCAAGCGACACCTAACCAATCTAGGAGGCACCACCCTCCAAAAGGTAATAGATGGTGTTGGTGATGATGAACTCCTTGCTCTTGTGCTTCAAATGATAATCTCCCCAACACTCAACTCTCCTCACCGATTTGGCTGTGGTGGAAGAAAGGATTGAGTGGAAAGCAACTTGGGAAGGCTAGAAATCAAGTTTCATATGGTGGGAGTGGAGCAACTTGATCTCAACACAAGGGTAGGTAGTTTTCTTCTCGTAAATGTAAGGTAGGAGTGGTAGTTCTTTCGATGGCTCTCTCCACGAATGAAGAGGAGGTGGAGGGTATTTATAGCCTCCACACAAAATCCAACTGCTACACACATTTGACCAATCTCGGTCGGACCGAAGTTGACAACTCGGTGAGACCGAAAGTTCAAATCTTGTGAGCGTTGGGATTTTCGGTGGGACCGAAAATACAATCTCGGTGAGTCCGATTCTTCCAAAGACTAGGGTTTGCCATTCTCGGTGGGATCGACTTTATCATCTCGGTGACACCGATATGATGATGAAGGTTCTGAAGCTTGGCAACACTAGTTTCGTGAGACCGAGTTTGGAATCGGAAAACCGAAATTACTAGGGTTTGGCTTTGTGGTGAGGTGGTTCATCTCGGTGTGACTGAGTTTATGGAATCGGTGGGACCGAGATTACTTATGAGTATATGTTGGAATGAAAGATTGCTGATAGTTTGGGAGATAGATCACTAAGCACTTTGAGCAACCAGATCATTATCATAACCTCATCCCCTTTTAATAGTATTGGCTTTCCTATAGACTCAATGTGATCTTGGATCACTAAACCAAAAATAGAGTCTTGAGCTTTTGCCAATGCTTTCCTTAGCATTTTGAGGGGTCCACATCTTCAGTCATTGCCATACCCATATCACTGAACTTTCTGAAATGTTCTCAAGAAACTATTAGTTCAATGATATATATGTTGTTATTAATTACCAAAACCACCCGGGGATTAGTTGCAATTTCAGTCATCGAATGTTAAGCGTGCGGACCCTACGGGTTCGAGAACTATGTAGACATGACCGAGACACGTCTCCGGTCAATAACCAATAGCGGAACCTAGATGCTCATATTGGCTCCTACATATTCTACGAAGATCTTCATCGGTCAAATCGCATAACAACATACGTTGTTCCCTTTGTCATCGGTATGTTACTTGCCCGAGATTTGATCATCAGTATCTCAATACCTAGTTCAATCTCGTTACCGGCAAGTCTCTTTACTCGTTCCCTAATGCATCATCCTGCAAACTCATTAGTTACATTGCTTGCAAGGCTTATATTGATGTGCATTATCGAGAGGGCCCAGAGATACCTATCCGACAATCAGAGTGACAAATCCTAATCTTGATCTATGCCAACTCAACAAGTACCATTGGAGACACCTGTAGAGAACCTTTATAATCACCCAGTTACGTTGTGATGTTTGGTAGCACACAAAGTGTTCCTTCGGTATTCGGGAGTTGCATAATCTCATAGTCATAGGAACATGTATAGGTCACTAAGAAAGCAATAGCAATATACTAAACGATCAAATGCTAAGCTAACATAATGGGTCAAGTCAATCACATCATTCTCTAATGATGTGATCTCGTTAATCAAATGACAACTCATGTCAATGGCTAGGAAACTTAACCATCTTTGATTCAGCGAGCTAGTCAAGTAGAGGCATACTAGTGACACTCTGTTTGTCTATATATTCACACATGTACTAAGTTTCTGGTTAATACAATTCTAGCATGAATAATAAACATTTATCATGATATAAGGAAATATAAATAACAACTTTATTATTGCCTCTAGGGCATATTTCCTTCAGTCTCCCACTTTCACTAGAGTCAATAATCTAGATTACACAGTAATGATTCTAACACCCATGGAGTCTTGGTGCTGATCATGTTTTGCTCGCGAGAGAGGCTTAGTCAACGGGTCTGCAACATTCAGATCTGTATGTATCTTGCAAATCTCTATGTATCCCTCCTTGACTTGATCGTGGATGGAATTGAAGCATCTCTTGATGTGCTTGGTTCTCTTGTGAAATCTGGATTCCTTTGCCAAGACAATTGCACCAGTATTCTCACAAAAGATTTTCATTGGACCCATGCACTAGGTATGACACCTAGATCAGATATGAACTCCTTCATTCAGACTCCTTCATTTGTTACTTCCGAAGCAGCAATGTACTCCGCTTCACACATAGATCCCGCCACGACACTTTGCTTAGAACTCCACCAACTGACAACTCCACCATTCAATATAAATACGTATCCGGTTTGTGACTTAGAGTCATCCGGATCAGTGTCAAAGCTTGCATCAACATAACCATTTACAACAAGCTCTTTGTCACCTCCATAAACGAGAAACATATCCTTAGTCCTTTTCTGGTATTTCAGGATGTTCTTGACCGCTGTTCAGTGATCCACTCCTAGATTACTTTGGTACCTCCCTGCTAAACTAATAGCAAGGCGCACATCAGGTCTGGTACATAGCATTGCATACATGATAGAGCCTATGGCTGAAGCATAGGGAACACCTTTCATTTTCTCTCTATCTTCTGAAGTGGTCGGGCATTGAGTCTGACTCAACTTCACACCTTGTAACACAGGCAAGAACCCTTTCTTTGCTTGATCCATTTTGAACTTCTTCAAAACTTTATCAAGGTATGTGCTTTGTGGAATTCCAATTAAGCGTCTTGATCTATCTCTATAGATCTTGATGACCAATATATAAGCAGCTTCACCGAGGTCTTTCATTGAAAAACTCTTATTCAAGTATACTTTTATGCTATCCAGAATTCTATATCATTTCCAATCAATAATATGTCATCCACGTATAATGTTAGAAATGCTACAGAGCTCCTAGTCACTTTCTTGTAAATACAGGCTTCTCCAAAAGTCTGTATAAAACCATGTGCTTTGACCACACTATCAAAACATTTATTCCAACTCTGAGATGCTTGCACCAGTCCATAAATGGATCGCTAGAGCTTGCACACTTTGTTAGCATCCTTTGGATCGATAAAACCTTCAGGTTGCATAGTATACAACTCTTCTTCCAGAAATCCATTCAGGAATGCAGTCTTTACATCCATTTGCCAAATTTCATAATCATAAAATGCGACAATTGCTAACATGATTTGGATGGACTTAAGCATCACTACGGGTGAGAAGGTCTCATCATAGTCAACTCCTTGAACTTGTCGAAAACCTTTCGCAACAAGTCAAGCTTTGTAGACAGTAACATTACCGTCAGCGTCAGTCTTCTTCTTGAAGATCCATTTATTCTCGATGGCTTGACGATCATCGAGCAAGTCAACCAAAGTCCACACTTTGTTCTCATACATGGATCCCATCTCAGATTTCATGGCCTCAAGCCATTTTGCGGAATCGGGGCTCATCATCGCTTCCTCATAGTTCGGAGGTTTGTCATGGTCAAGTAACATGACCTCCAGAACAGGATTACCGTACCACTCTGGTGCGGATCTTACTCTGGTTGACCTACGAGGTTCGGTAATAACTTGATCTGAAGTTACATGATCATCATCATTAGCTTCCTCACTAATTGGTGTAGGAGTCACAGGAACAGATTTCTGTGATGAACTACTTTCCAATAAGGGAGCAGGTACAGTGACCTCATCAAGTTCCACTTTCCTCCCACTCACTTCTTTCGAGAGAAACTCCTTCTCTAGAAAGGATCCATTCTTAGCAATGAATGTCTTGCCTTCAAATCTGTGATAGAAGGTGCACCCAACAGTCTCCTTTGGGTATCCTATGAAGACACATTTCTTCGATTTGGGTTCAAGCTTATCAGGTTGAAGCTTTTTCGCATAAGCATCGCAGCCCCAAACTTTAAGAAACGATAACTTTGGTTTCTTGCCAAACCATAGTTCATAAGGTGTCGTCTCAACGGATTTATATGGTGCCCTATTTAATGTGAATGCAGCTGTCTCTAAAGCATAACCCCAAAACGATAGCGGTATATCAGTAAGAGACATCATAGATCGCACCATATCTAGTAAAGTATGATTACGATGTTCGGACACACCATTACGCTATGGTGTTACGGGTGGCATGAGTTTCGAAACTATTTAGCATTGTTTCAAATGAAGACCAAACTCATAACTCAAATATTCTCCTCCATGATCAGATCATAGAAACTTTATTTTCTTGTTACGATGATTTTCCACCTCACTCTGAAATTCTTTGAACTTTTCAAATGTTTCAGACTTATGTTTCATCAAGTAGATATACCCATATATGCTCAAATCATCTTTGAAGGTGAGAAAATAATGATACCCGCCGTGAGCCTCAACATTCGTTGAACCACATACATCAGTATGTATGATTTCCAACAAGTCTGTTGCTTGCTCCATTGTTCCGGAGAACGGATTTTTAGTCATCTTGCCCATGAGGCATGGTTCGCAAGTACCAAGTGTAATAATCAAGTGTTTCCAAAAGTCCAGCAGAATGGAGTTTCTTAATGTGCTTTACACCAATATGACCCAAACAGCAGTGCCACAAATAAGTTGCACTATCATTATCAACTCTGCATCTTTTGGCTTCAATATTATGAATATGTGTATCCTACTATCGAGATTCAATAAAAATAGACCACTCTTCAAGGGTGCATGACCATAAAAGATATTACTCATATAAATAGAACAACCATTATTCTCAGTTTTAAATGAATAACCGTCTCGCATCAAACAAGATCCAGATATAATGTTCATGCTCAACACTAGTACCAAATAACAATTATTCAGGTCTAAAACTAATTCCGAAGGTAGATGTAGAGGTAGCGTGCCGACCGCGATTACATCGACTTCGGAACCATTTCCCACTCGCATTGTCACCTCGTCCTTAGCCAATCTTCGCTTAATCCGTAGTCCCTGTTTTGAGTTGCAAATATTAGCAACAGAACTAGTATCAAGTACCCAGGTGCTACTGCAAGCATTAGTAAGGTACACATCAATAACATGTATATCACATATACCTTTGTTCACCTTGCCATCCTTCTTATCCGCCAAATACTTGGGGCAGTTCCGCTTCCAGTGACCAGTCTGTTTGCAGTAAAAGCACTCAGTCAGGCTTAGGTCCAGACTTGGGCTTCTTCACTTGAGCAGCATCTTGCTTGCCATTCTTTTTGAAGTTCCCCTTCTTCCCTTCACCCTTTTTCTTGAAACTGGTGGTCTTGTTGACCATCAACACTTGATGCTCTTTCTTGATTTCTACCTCCGCAGCCATTAGCATTGCGAAGAGTTCGGGAATTGTCTTATCCATCCCTTGCATATTATAGTTCATCACGAAGCTCTTGTAGCTTGGTTGCAGTGATTGAAGAATTCTATCAATGACACTATCATCAGGAAGATTAACTCCCAGTTGAATCAAGTGATTATTATACCCGGACATTTTGAGTATATGTTCACTAACAGAACTATTCTCCTCCATCTTGCAGCTGTAGAACTTATTGGTGACTTTATATCTCTCAATCCGGGCATTTGCTTGAAATATTAACATCAACTCTTGGAACATCTCATATGCTCCATGACGTTCAAAACATCGTTGAAGTCCTGGTTCTAAGCCGTAAAGCATGGCACACTGAACTTGTAACGCCCTCGATGCGGCTATATCTCCCACGTGTCGAAGCACGACTTAGAGGCATAACCGCATTGAAAGCAATGTCGCAAGTGAGGTAATCTTCGCACAATCCATGTAATACATAAGGGAAAGAGATACATAGTTGGCTTACAATCGCCACTTCACACAATACATGAATAAAGCATTACATCATCCAGATACAATCAAGGTCCGACTACGGAACCAAAATAAAAGAAGAACCCCAAATGCGGCAAAGGTCCTCGATCGACCCCAACCGGGCTCCACTCTTGATCGACTAGAACGAAACAACACAAAGGGAAGATCTTCATCAAGCTCCTCCTTGAGCTTGGTAGCGCCACCGCTTTCGGTAACATAGGCACCGCAAACTGGTTTTGAAGTATCCGTGAGCCACGGGACTCAGCAATCTCGCACCCGCGAGATCAAGACTATTTAAGCTTATGGGTAAGGTAAAGGCATGAAGTGGAGCTGCAGACAGCGACTAGCATATGTGGTGGCTAACACACGCAAATGAGAGCGAGAAGAGAAGGCAAAGCACGGTCGATAAAAGTATGATCAAGAAGTGATCCTATAGCAACCCACGTCAAGCATAACTCCAACATCGTGTTCACTTCCGGACTCACGGAAAGAGACCATCACGGTAACACACGCGTTGATGTATTTTAATTAAGGTCAACTTGGTCTTCTACAACCAGACGTTAACAAATTCCCATCTGCCACATAACCGCGGGCACGGCTTTGAAAGTTCAAATCCTGCAGGGTGTCCCAACTTAGCCCATGACAAGCTCTCACGGTCAGCGGAGGAATAGACCTCCACCCAAGACACTCCGATCGACTCGGTATCCGGTACAACAAGACATTTCGACAGGTAAAACTAAACCAGCAACACCGCCGAATGTGCCGACAAATCTCGATAGGAGCTGCACATATCTCGTTCTCGTGGCACACCGGATTGTCCAAACTTCCGGTAGGCCAGCCCAGAGTTGCCCCCCGGTGGCCACCGGCGGCCGACGGTTTGGACCAACACTCAACGAGCACCGCCAGGGGGTAATAAAGATGACCCTTGAGTCTGCAGAACCCAAGGGAAAAAAAAAAGGCTAGGTGAGGCAAATGGTAAAACCAATGTTGGGCATTGCTGGAGAAGCTTTACTTAAGGCGAATCGTCAAGGGTTCCCATTATAGCCCAACAAGTGTAAGGGACGCAAAATCCGGGAACATAACACCGATATGACGGAAACTAGGGCGGCAAGAGTGGAACAAAACACTGCATAAGGCCGAGCCTTCCACCCTTTACCAAGTATATAGATGCATTAATTAAATAAGACATATTGTGATATCCCAACAAGTAAACATGTTCCAACAAGGAACAACATCTCCATGTTCCAACAAGGAACAATCTTCAATCTTCACCGCAACTAACAACGCTATAAGAGGAAATTTGAGCAAAGCGGTAACATAGCCAATCAACGGTTTGCTAGGAATGGTGTCAAAGGTTAGATGTTTGACATGGCAATTTGGGAGGCTGACAAGCAAATGGTAGGCATCGTAGCATTGGCATAGCAAAAGAGCGAGCAAACTAGCATAGCAAAGATAGAAGTGATTTCGAGGGTATGATCATCTTGCCTGTAAGGTTCTCAGAGTTGACGAAGGCTTGAACCTCGTAGGCGCTCTCAACAGGTTCCTCGTTCACGTACTCGTCTCCCGGCTCTACCCAAAGCAAGAACACAAGCAACGGAACCACAATCAAACAAGGAACATATGCACAAGCAATATGATGCAAAACATGACATGCGATGCGAGATGTGATATGCAATGCATATGTATGCTCTGGAAGGAAAATGATGAACCGGGCATCAACTCGGCAAACCAAGTATGCCACTGGAAAGATGGGATGATTTCGGGTGAAATCGATATAAAGATCACCGGAATCGGATGCACGGTTTGCAAATGACAAGCAAAACAAGAATGATGCAAAGCTGCGTTTAACAGCCCGATGCTACTTAGCACGCAACAAGGAACTATGCTACAACACCCAAACATAAAAACAAAGCATATAGCAACGAACTACAGGAGATGCTTAACAAAAGAGGAACACTGAGCTACGGCTAAATCACATCATAACATGTTCAAACAAGCATGGTGAAAGTGCTAAAAATATCAGGTTCACAGACTTAGTGAAAATACTAGCATGCCAGAAATTAACATCAGGAAGGCATGTTTAGAGCAAGCAAACAACATGCTACAGGAACTTATAATAGCAAAGCAAGGCATGACATGATTCTACTCAAAGCATATTTCAATAGTCCCTTACTGACCATAAGCCAAAAAGGACTCTAAGAAATGATGGCACCCATGTAAACATTGCAAGTTTTATTACAGATTTCAGACTTTGTGAAATATCAGGACATGGCAAAAACAGATTCAACATGGCATGTTCGTGAGCTCGATGCACTCACTACAGAGCATCTCATGATAAACTAAGCATACACCCATCAAGAAGACATGGCATAGGGGCTATACATGGAAAGAACAACACCATAGCATACACGGATCAACTACAACGACCTCGTGAAAATTGAATCTCACGCAAACAGTCTGCCAGGAAACATTTCCAAGCAACTTTGGAGCAAGAAATGAACATGTTCCAGCAGGCTATAATTGCAAACAAGGGCATGAATAGATAGAGCAAGCCATGTATATCAAAACATGTTTATAGAGCATCTCCAGATTATGCATAGAATGATTAGTGGAAGCATGTTAACATGGCATCAAATTATAACAGAATCTGACTAGCAAAACAGCAACAGCAACTACCCTACTTTACAAGCTTGATACACTCAGCACACAAGTCACAAAAATACAAGGTCAACACCCCTGGAAAGATGGCATGGCCTAGTCCAACATTCATGTAGAGCTCACACTCATAGGATGCACACATAAATCATGGCAAAAATGACAAAAGAGCTCGAGCTGATAAGATTCTGAAACTAACGATCTGAAGCTATCTTCCAACAGCATTTCGGGCATCAAGATGAGCTTTAATGCAAATGATGCAATGGAATGAAATGATGTACTCTTCGAGACGAACAATTTGACATATTATACGCCCAAAACGGAGCTACGGGTGCGGAGATGTGATGCTATGAAAAATGCACGAAAATGTAAAAATCTCAGGGACTTAGGCATATGGGGGTCAACCTCTGCACGGATATCGATGCACGTCATAGCTCGCCGGAGGAGCTGCCGGAGATGGCGGGGTCGCCGGAGATGGACGGATCCGGCCGGATCTCGCGGATCCGCCGAGGAGGCCTGATCGCCGGGGGCCGGGCGCGAGGCGGCGCGGCGGAGGAGCTCGCCTAAGCTCGGCCGGCTATGGCAGGAGGCGGAAGCGGCAGCGCGGCGGACGGCGGAGGGTGGCAGGGAGGCGGAGGCGCTGGCGGCGCCAGATCCGGCGGGGCGCGCGCGCGGTCTGTGGCGGCACCGGCGGAGAAACGGCGGCGAGGAGCGGCGAGGGGAAGCGCGGCGGCGGAAAGCGAGCGGCGGCGGCGGCGGCAGAAGGGCGGCGGGCGGCGGCGCAGAAGCGGCGGCGGGCGGCGGCATGAAGCGGCGGCGGCGGCACGGGACGGCAGCTGGCTCGCAAGGCGGGCTTGCGCTGGCTGGCGGGCGGCGGGGAGGGCGGCGGCGCCACGTGGCAACGCGCGATTGATGGGGGCGGCGTGTCCGTCGGTCCTTGATGCGGATATGTCCGCGCGCAGTAGGAAAATCTAGGGTTTCGGGAAATCATCGCGAAAATGGAATGGGGGTGTATAAATAGGCATAGAGGAGCTAGGAGAGTCCAAATGAGGAGCGGTTTTGCCACGCGATCGTGATCGAACGACCGAGAGCATGGAGAGGAGTTTGGTGGGTTTTGGGCCACTTTGGAAGGGTGTTGGGCTGCAACAAAGAGGCCCTGCGGTTACCGGTTAACTGTTGAGTACCAAACGACCTCCAAATGGCACGAAACTTGACAGCGGTTCTCGGTGTTATACCAAGGCCGCTTGGCAAACCTCGCCATTCGGAGAAAGTTTAATACCCGCCACAACAGAGAAAAAGGGACGCCGGGGACATAGGAGTGCCGGATTGCAAAACGGACAACGGGGAAAATGCTCGGATGCATGAGACGAACATGTATGCAAAATGAAATGCACATGATGACATGATAAAATGCAGATGATGACATGGCAAAGTGCAACACGCAAGCAAATGACATGGCAACGACGGCGAATAACTGACGGACACCTGGCGCAACGGATCCGGGGTGTTACAACACTCCACCACTACGAGAGGATCTCGTCCCGAGATCTAGGATGGCACCGGAGGGAAAACGGAAGAGAAAGAGAAAGGTAAAACTAAGTTGCTTCTTTGACGAACGAGTGAAACCACGAACCTTGAGAGGTTGAGCAATTTAAAAGAAAGAGTATAACAGAGATGAACGAGATTTCAAACAATCCGGTAGAAAAGAGGAACAAGGAGAATTACAAGAATTTGAAGGTTGAAAGACATGGAAATAAGAGCTTTACGAACGAAAAGAATATGACCACATCGGTATAAAGAGATAGCCAAGGAACAAGAATGACAGAATTTGGACAGCACTCCGGTAGAAAAGAGAAGAAAACTTGATAAGATGAAAAGAACTTGAAGAGATGACCCAACACTCCGGTTGAATGGGTAAGCACGAAAAGAATACGACCCTCACAATCGATGATGATGAGAGAAAAGAGCAACTTCACAATGCCTCCGGAAGAAATGAAAGAATGGAATGGAATGAACGGAGGGAAACAATATCTTGAAAGAGCACGCTTACAAGAAATGCTAGAACGGAGTTGTTGGAAAACCAACAACGAAAGGATATGATCCTCGTGGGCTTATGGAGACATCTCAAAACTTGAGGTGAAATTCTGCCACTAACGGAAACAAATGATTGGATTGAAATCAACAAGGAGACGAGAAACTTATTTCACCGGGAGGACAAATGAAGAACTCGGGTCATTAATAAGCACCAAAATAGCAACATTCCTTAGGGAAGTCTTTAGGTGAAATCTATACCCAGATAACTCCAAAGAAGAGATTGATGGATTTAAAATACCTCATTCTTGACAACATGTGAATCGCGAAACATGAATGGAAATTGTCAAGAATGACATAACACCATCTCACGAGATAAGGTAGAAAGAATTGCACTTTGGAATGCAAGATGAAGAATACTTGAACTCCTCAAAACAAAACATGTGTTGAGCACCATGTTTATTTTTGAGTATAGCTTGAAGGATCATAACTTCGAGAGAAATCATGAAGAACAATTGAATAATGAAAGAAATCCTTGACGAACCACCATGTAGAGCCTCCATGAAGAACTCCGGGAAAAAAAATGAAACAACTAAAACCGAGAGTTTATTCATCATGAACAAACTCCGAAAGAAGGAATTAACCATTTGGAAGAATCAAGAACAAGAATTATGTAATGCTTGTCCTTCACCAATTAAATTGATGACAATCAACGGATTTGGCATACTACTTATTCTCGTAGAAAGGATTAAGAGGGATATAGCGTAAACTTGGGAAGGTCTTCAACGAACCACCGGTAGGATTGGAACAACAAATGAATTGATATGATGAACAAGGAAGAGAGATCTTGAAAGAACCACCGTAAGAATTAAAAATAAACGTAGCAAAGGCACAATTCACCAGGAAGAATTGGAAAACGAATGAAGATATTTGAGGTGATTTAGATACATGAGAACGAGGAGAACATGAACTGATTAGAGGATATTTGAACGAATCACCGGTAAGATAGGGGAATGATAACTGATAGCTGAGAATGAATAAACCTGAATTGATGGACTCCGGATGACACACTGAGAAGACTCTTGAATATCTCCTGATGGGTGAAAAAGATTCTCACGATCGAAAACAATTATGAGAGGATGGCAACAAGCTATCACCATGAATCTTGAAGAGAATAGAGCAAGATTAAAGAGAAACTCTTCTTCGGTCTTCAAATGATGAGAATGACAACGAGAAACACCACCAAGAATTATTGAGGCACACCGGAAGAATCAAAAACAAAGAGGTTGAGCCAACTATGAAAAGAATTTGAAAGATCTTGGAGAAAAGCATTTGGTGATGATAACTCATTCTTCGCCAAACTTGGAGAAGAATTTAGGATAGCTCTGGGAAAATAGAAGAGTCAGGTAAGATCCTGGGAAAAGACCTGTGGGTTAGGGCCCACTCAAAAGATACACCGTTGAATGATTTAAAAGAGATGTTGCACCGGTATGAGAAGACATTGAAATGAGGAAAAAGGTATGATCAACAAAACTTGACTTGAATCCACCGGAGAAGAAACAACAATGAAGGATGATGAACTTGAAGCTCGTTAGCATCTTCACGAGGGATCACCGGATCAGAACAATGATTGAAAAGAGTGAAGAGACTTCATATGAAAAAAAATGGATACTTGATTAAGAAATCTGAGTCCTTGAATAAAAAGGGTGGGTGGGCGGGAAAAACAAAGACAACTTGGGACGGATGAAACAAACACCGTTGAGAAAGCTTAGATTTGATCTTGCGGATAGGAAAAATGATGGGATCCACTTGAAGAGAAGCACCCCGGTTGAAAAGGATTGACATGACAATCTCGATTGTCGAGAAGGATTGGTATTCACATCGGAGTATGAGAACACCATTTCGGAAAGGTATGGAATCAACACTTGACATTGAAGCAACTCGAATACCACAACTCAAAACAAAAACAAAGGACTGGCTTGCAGAATAAGCCGGAACAAACATATGATAGAGATTTCGTCCGAAGTTTTCGTGGTGGGGCCTACACGGGCTCAATCGTACAACACTATCATGTACAAGGCAGTGCACATGACATACGAAGCGTCCCCGAGTCGGCATAGCCAAGGACTCTTTAAGACACAACGAGACCACTGTAAAACCAACCGTGAATAGGCGGACCACTAGACGTCGAACCCCAATTTCATATCATACATTCGTCGGAAAGATATCCTAAGAGCTACTTGAGTTCCCACCTATGAAACTCCCGAAATTTTCTGGTTATGCAATCTGGTGTTGGGGATACAGGGGAGCAATAATATCTCACACAAACTAACAATCCCTACATCCAGCTGTATCCATCCGTCAACACATAACCAAGAAACCTTCGAAATCGTCTACCTCAACCTTGAAAAGCATCCGTTATACAAGTCATGGCAATACTCCGTACTCACCTCAAGATCGGGTTAGCGGGATTATCTCACCAACAAGCGCATAAAAGAGATTTTCGATGTCGGCGCATTAAACTCGGTATTCCGAATCGCAACGATAAAATTATGACGACAACACCTCAGAGCTCAACTCCCCGGGACACTGCCACAACCCCTAAATGTCAGGAGGCAACCAAGACAATGTCCTCGTCATAAGAATATCGGAACGATTCTAAGATACCCGCGTGATCCTAAAAAAATTTTTTAGTGAAATTTGAGAAGAGAAGAGTCAAAACTCTACGTCAGGATACCTCACCAGAAGGTCGAAGGGACTGGGGAGTAAAAAGAATCCTACTCTCCGATATATATAATCCTAAATGACTTAAAACATTTTTCTAGACACAACTCGGCCGCTAAAAACGATCAAGCAGTGGGGGCTCCTAAGGTCGGGGAAGGCTCTGATACCAACTTGTAACGCCCTCGATGCGGCTATATCTCCCACGTGTCGAAGCACGACTTAGAGGCATAACCGCATTGAAAGCAATGTCGCAAGTGAGGTAATCTTCGCACAATCCATGTAATACATAAGGGAAAGAGATACATAGTTGGCTTACAATCGCCACTTCACACAATACATGAATAAAGCATTACATCATCCAGATACAATCAAGGTCCGACTACGGAACCAAAATAAAAGAAGAACCCCAAATGCGGCAAAGGTCCTCGATCGACCCCAACTGGGCTCCACTACTGATCGACTAGAACGAAACAACACAAAGGGGAAGATCTTCATCAAGCTCCTCCTTGAGCTTGGTAGCGTCACCTGCTCGGCAACATAGGCACCTGCAAACTGGTTTTGGAAGTATCTGGTGAGCCACGGGGACTCAGCAATCTCGCACCCGCGAGATCAAGACTATTTAAGCTTATGGGTAAGGTAAAGGCATGAAGTGGAGCTGCAGCAAGCGACTAGCATATGTGGTGGCTAACACACGCAAATGAGAGCGAGAAGAGAAGGCAAAGCACGGTCGATAAAAGTATGATCAAGAAGTGATCCTATAGCAACCTACGTCAAGCATAACTCCAACATCGTGTTCACTTCCGGACTCCACGGAAAGAGACCATCACGGTAACACACGTTGATGTATTTTAATTAAGGTCAACTTGGTCTTCTACAACCGGACGTTAACAAATTCCCATCGCCACATAACCGCGGGCACGGCTTTCGAAAGTTCAAATCCTGCAGGGTGTCCCAACTTAGCCCATGACAAGCTCTCACGGTCAACGGAGGAATAGACCTCCACCCAAGACACTCCGATCGACTCGGTATCCGGTACAACAAGACATTTCGACAGGGTAAAACTAAACCAGCAACACCGCCCGAATGTGCCGACAAATCCTGATAGGAGCTGCACATATCTCGTTCTCAGGGCACACCGGATTGTCCAAACTTCCGGTAGGCCAGCCTAGAGTTGCCCACAGGTAGCCACCGGCGGTCGACGGTTTGGACCAACACTCACAACGAGCACCGCCCCGGGGTAATAAAGATGACCCTTGAGTCTGCAGAACCCAAGGAAAAAAAAGGCTAGGTGAGGCAAATGGTAAAACCAATGTTGGGCATTCTGGAGAAGCTTTACTTAAGGCGAACTGTCAAGGGGTTCCCATTATAGCCCAACCGTAAGGGACGCAAAATCCGGGAACATAACACCGATATGACGGAAACTAGGCGGCAAGAGTGGAACAAAACACTGCATAAGGCCGAGCCTTCCACCCTTTACCAAGTATATAGATGCATTAATTAAATAAGACATATTGTGATATCCCAACAAGTAAACATGTTCCAACAAGGAACAACATCTCCATGTTCCAACAAGGAACAATCTTCAATCTTCACCGCAACTAACAACGCTATAAGAGAAATTTGAGCAAAGCGGTAACATAGCCAATCAACGGTTTGCTAGGAATGGTGTCAAAGGTTAGATGTTTGACATGGCAATTTGGGAGGCTGACAAGCAAATGGTAGGCATCATAGCATTGGCATAGCAAAAGAGCGAGCAAACTAGCATAGTAAAGATAGAAGTGATTTCGAGGGTATGATCATCTTGCCTGTAAGGTTCTCAGAGTTGACGAAGGCTTGAACCTCGTAGGCGCTCTCAACAGGTTCCTCGTTCACGTACTCGTCTCCCGGCTCTACCCAAAGCAAGAACACAAGCAACGGAACCACAATCAAACAAGGAACATATGCACAAGCAATATGATGCAAAACATGACATGCGATGCGAGATGTGATATGCAATGCATATGTATGCTCCGGAAGGAAAATGATGAACCGGGCATCAACTCGGCAAACCAAGTATGCCACTGGAAAGATGGGATGATTTCGGGTGAAATCGATATAAAGATCACCGGAATCGGATGCACGGTTTGCAAATGACAAGCAAAACAAGAATGATGCAAAGCTGCGTTTAACAGCCCGATGCTACTTAGCACGCAACAAGGAACTATGCTACAACACCCAAACATAAAAACAAAGCATATAGCAACGAACTACAGGAGATGCTTAACAAAAGAGGAACACTGAGCTACGGCTAAATCACATCATAACATGTTCAAACAAGCATGGTGAAAGTGCTAAAAATATCAGGTTCACAGACTTAGTGAAAATACTAGCATGCCAGAAATTAACATCAGGAAGGCATGTTTAGAGCAAGCAAACAACATGCTACAGGAACTTATAATAGCAAAGCAAGGCATGACATGATTCTACTCAAAGCATATTTCAATAGTCCCTTACTGACCATAAGCCAAAAAGGACTCTAAGAAATGATGGCACCCATGTAAACATTGCAAGTTTTATTACAGATTTCAGACTTTGTGAAATATCGGACATGGCAAAACAGATTCAACATGGCATGTTCGTGAGCTCGATGCACTCACTACAGAGCATCTCATGATAAACTAAGCATACACCCATCAAGAAGACATGGCATAGGGGCTATACATGGAAAGAACAACACCATAGCATACACGGATCAACTACAACGACCTCGTGAAAATTGAATCTCACGCAAACAGTCTGCCAGGAAACATTTCCAAGCAACTTTGGAGCAAGAAATGAACATGTTCCAGCAGGCTATAATTGCAAACAAGGGCATGAATAGATAGAGCAAGCCATGTATATCAAAACATGTTTATAGAGCATCTCCAGATTATGCATAGAATGATTAGTGGAAGCATGTTAACATGGCATCAAATTATAACAGAATCTGACTAGCAAAACAGCAACAGCAACTACCCTACTTTACAAGCTTGATACACTCAGCACACAAGTCACAAAAATACAAGGTCAACACCCCTGGAAAGATGGCATGGCCTAGTCCAACATTCATGTAGAGCTCACACTCATAGGATGCACACATAAATCATGGCAAAAATGACAAAAGAGCTCGAGCTGATAAGATTCTGAAACTAACGATCTGAAGCTATCTTCCAACAGCATTTAGGGCATCAAGATGAGCTCTAATGCAAATGATGCAATGGAATGAAATGATGTACTCTTCGAGACGAACAATTTGACATATTATACGCCCAAAACGGAGCTACGGGTGCGGAGATGTGATGCTATGAAAAATGCACGAAAATGTAAAAATCTCAGGGACTTAGGCATATGGGGGTCAACCTCTGCACGGATATCGATGCACGTCATAGCTCGCCGGAGGAGCTGCCGGAGATGGCGGGGTCGCCGGAGATGGACGGATCCGGGCCGGATCTCGCCGGATCCGCCGGAGGAGGCCTTGATCGCCGGGACGGAGCGGGCAGGCGGGCGGCGGCGAGGAGCTCGCCTAAGCTCGGGCGGCCATGGCGAGGAGGCGGGCGGGCGGGCCGGCTTCGGGGCAGCGGAGGTGGCAGGAGGCGGAGGCGCGGGGGCGGCAGCCAGATCCGTGAGGCCGGTGGCGGGCTGATGTGGCACCGGCGTGAGAACGGCGGCGAGAGCAGCGGCAGCAGCGGCGGCATGGCAGCGAGCGGCGGCGGCGGCGGCAAGAGCAGCAGGGCGGCGGGCAGCAGAAGCGGCGGCGGCGGCGCAGCAGCAAGCAGGCGCAGGCGGCGGCGGGCGGCGGGCGGCAGGGGCAGCTGCATGGCCTGCATGGGCGGCGGCGGCGGAGGGGCGGCGCGCGCGTGGCACGCGACGCGATTGGATGCGCGCGCGCGGACGTGTCCGGCGCGGTGCGGACATGTCCGCAAGGCAGAGGAAAATCTAGGGTTTCGGGAAATCATCCGAAAATGGAATGGGGGTGTATAAATAGGCATAGAGGGAGCTAGGAGAGTCCAAATGAGGAGCGGTTTTCGGCCACGCGATCGTGATCGAACGACCGAGAGCATGGAGAGGAGTTTGGTGGGTTTTGGGCCACTTTGGAAGGGGTGTTGGGCTGCAACAAAAGAGGCCCCTGCGGTTACCCGGTTAACCGTTGGAGTACCAAACGACCTCCAAATGGCACGAAACTTGACAGGCGGTCTACCGGTGTTATACCAAGGCCGCTTGGCAAACCTCGGGCCATTCCGAGAAAGTTTAATACCCGCTCACAACAGGAGAGAAAAAGGGGACGCCGGGGGACATAGGAGTGCCGGATTGCAAAACGGACAACGGGGAAAATGCTCGGATGCATGAGACGAACATGTATGCAAAATGAAATGCACATGATGACATGATAAAATGCAGATGATGACATGGCAAAGTGCAACACGCAAGCAAATGACATGGCAACGACGGCGAATAACTGACGGACACCTGGCGCAACGGATCCGGGGTGTTACAGAACTATCGAGTAGTCACCAGCTTTGCTCTACCAAACGTTCATAACCTCTGGCATTGCTCCTGCAGCGGGTTTGGCACCTAGCGGTGCTTCCAGGACGTAATTCTTCTGTGCAGCAATGAGGATAATCCTCAAGTTACGGATGTAGTCCGTGTAGTTGCTACTATCATCTTTCAACTTAGCTTTCTCTAGGAACGCATTAAAATTTAACGGAACAACAACACGAGCCATCTATCTACAACAACATAGTCATGCAAAATACTATCACGTACTAAGTTAATGATAAATTAAAGTTCAATTAATCAAATTACTTAAGAACTCCCACTTAGCTAGACATCCCTCTAATCATCTAAGTGATCACATGATCCATATCAACTAAACCATGCCCGATCATCAAGTGAGATGGAGTAGTTTTCAATGGTGAACATCACTATGCTGATCATATCTACTATATGATTCACCCTCGACCTTTCGGTCTCAGTGTTCCGAGGCCATATCTGCATATGCTAGGCTCATCAAGTTTAACTCGAGTATTCTGTGTGTGCAAAACTGGCTTGCACCCGTTGTATGTGAACGTAGATCTTATCACACCCGATCATCACGTGGTGTCTCGGCACGACGAACTTTCGCAATGGTGCATACTCAGGGAGAACACTTATATCTTGAAATTTAGTGAGAGATCATCTTATAATGCTACCGTCGATCTAAGCAAAATAAGATGCATAAAGGATAAACATCACATGCAATCAATATAAGTGATATGATATGGCCATCATCATCTTGTGCCTTTGATCTCCATCTTCAAAGCACCGTCATGATCACAGTCGTCACCGGCGCGACACCTTGATCTCCATCGTAGCATCGTTGTCGTCTCGCCAACTATTGCTTCTATGACTATCGCTACCGTTTAGTGATAAAGTAAAGCAATTACATGGCGATTGCATTTCATACAATAAAGCGACAACGATATGGCTCCTGCCAGTTGCCGATAACTCTGTTACAAAACATGATCATCTCATACAATAAAATTTAGCATCATGTCTTGACCATATCACATCACAACATGCCCTGCAAAAACAAGTTAGACATCCTCTACTTTGTTGTTGCATGTTTTACGTGGCTGCTACGGGCTGAGCAAGAACCATTCTTACCTACGCATCAAAACCACAACGATATTTTGTCAAGTATGTGCTATTTTAACCTTCAACAAGGACCGGGCATAGCCATACTCGATTCAACTAAAGTTGGAGAAACAGACACCCGCCAGCCACCTGTGTGCGAAGCACGTCAATAGAACCAGTCTCGCGTAAGCGTACGCGTAATGTCGGTCCGGGCCGCTTCGTCCAACAATACCGTTGAATCAAAGTATGACATGCTGGTAAGAAGTATGAGTAGTATCGCTCACAACTCACTTGTGTTCTACTCGTGCATATAACATCTACGCATAAACCTGGTTCGGATGCCACTGTTGGGGAACGCAGTAATTTCAAAAAAATTCCTACGCACACGCAAGATCATGGTGATGCATAGCAATGAGAGGGGAGAGTGTTGTCCATGTACCCTCGTAGACCGAAAGCGGAAGCGTTATGACAACGCGGTTGATGTAGTCATACGTCTTCACGATCGACCGATCCTAGTACCAAACGTACGTCCCCTCCGTGATATGCACATGTTCAGCTCGGTGACATCCCATGAAATCACGATCCAGTAGAGCTTCGAGTGAGAGCTTTGTCAGCACGATGGTG
Source organism: Aegilops speltoides (assembly GCA_021437245.1). Lineage (NCBI taxonomy): Eukaryota > Viridiplantae > Streptophyta > Magnoliopsida > Poales > Poaceae > Aegilops > Aegilops speltoides. The sequence continues at coordinate 232,315,095 of CM038141.1, forward strand.
TGATGACGGTGATAATGAAGCTACCGGCACAGGGCTTTGCCTAAACACTACGACGATATGACTGAGGTGGATTATGGTGAAGGGGGCACCGCACACGGCTAAGAGATCAATGATCAACTTGTGTGTCTATGGGGTGCCACCCTCCCCGTATATAAAGAAGTGGAGGAGGGGGAGGAGGCCGGCCTCCTAGGCGCGCCCCAAGGGGAGTCCTACTCCCACCGGGAGTAGGATTCCCCCCTTCCCTAGTTGGATTAGGAGAGAAGGAAGGGGGAGGAAGGAGGAAGGAAAGGGGGGGCCGGCCCCCCTCCCAATTTGGATTGGGCTTGGGGGGCGCGCCCCTCCTTTGCTCCCTTCTCCTCTCTCCCACTAAGGCCCAATAAGGCCCATATACCTCCCGGGGGGTTCCGGTAACCTCCCGATGCACCGTTATATGCCCTATCTCTCCAGGAACCATTCCGATGTCCAAATATAGTTGTCCAATATATCGATCTTTATGTCTCGACCACTTCGAGACTCCTCGTCATGTCCGTGATCATATCCGGGACTGTGAACTACCTTCGTTACATCAAAACACATAAACTCATAATACCGATCATCATCGAACGTTGAGCGTGCGGACCCTACGGGTTCGAGAACTATGTAGACATGACCGAGACACGTCTCCGGTCAATAACCAATAGCGGAACCTGGAGGCTCATATTGGCTCCTACATATTCTACGAAGATCTTTATCGGTCAAACTGCATAACAACATACGTTGTTCCCTTTGTCATCGGTATGTTACTTGCCCGAGATTCGATCGTCGGTATCTCAATAGCTTGTTCAATCTCGTTACCGGCAAGTCTCTTTACTTATTCCTCAATGCATCATCCCGCAACTAACTCATCAGTCACATTGCTTGCAAGGCTTATATTGATGTGCATTACCGAGAGGGCCCAAAGATACCTCTCCGACAATCGGAGTGACAAATCCTAATCTTGATCTATGCCAACTCAACAAGTACCATCGGAGACACCTATATAGCACCTTTATAATCACCCAGTTACGTTGCGACGTTTGGTATCACACAAAGTGTTCCTCCGATATTCGAGAGTTGCATAATCTCATAGTCATAGGAACATGTGTAAGTCATGAAGAAAGCAATAGCAATATACTAAACGATCAAATGCTAAGCTAACGGAATGCGTCAAGTCAATCACATCATTCTCTAATGATGTGATCTCGTTAATCAAGTGACAACTCATGTCAATGGCGAGAAAACTTAACCATCTTTGAATCAACGAGCTAGTCAAGTAGAGGCATACTAGTGACACTCTGTTTGTCTATGTATTCACACATGCACTAAGTTTTCGGTTAATAAAATTCTAGCATGAATAATAAACATTTATCATGATATAAGGAAATATAAATAACAACTTTATTATTGCCTCTAGGGCATATTTCCTTCATAAATACCTTGGAAAGTGTTGGTATGGAAGGCACCCGTGGATATGGCTAGCCATGTAAAGTGAAAGTATGGTTGAAAAAAGGAATAAACTTTATTTTCTGTTTTGGAACCACCTATGATATATCTAGCATGGAAAGTTTTGGGAACTACTCGGTCGTTTTTGTTGACAGGAAAAGCATGCCTCCCAAAATGTTTTTATCTCTATCTTTTTCGCTCTAAGCTCTGGCACCTCTACAAATCCCTACTTCCCTCCGCGAAGGGCCTTTCTTTTTACTTTATGCAATTTTTATTTTTACTTGAGTCTCCATCTTCTCTTATAAAGCACCAACTAAGGGACACTATGATCGTACTTGAGCATTGGGTGTAGCTAATATGCGAGTGTGTTTCATGAATGGATCAATTATTGAGCGCGATGGGCTAGGGATAACTTGCTTTAGTGTTGATATTTTGAAAGACATGGTTGCTTGTTCATATGCTTGAGTATTAAAGTCCTCATGTCAAAACTAGACTATTGCTTTGAACCATTCTAAAGTCCAACTGTCCATGCTATAAAGAAAAGAATATGTCATCAACATGTTAGGTAGCATTCCACATCAAAAATTCTGTTTTTATCATTTACCTGCTCAAGGACGAGCAGGAATTAAGCTTGGGGATGCTGATACGTCTCCAACGTATCTATAATTTTTATTGATCCATGCTATTATATTATCATTCTTGGATGTTTTACAATCATTTTATATCATTTTTTGGTACTAACCTATTGGCATAGTGCCCAGTGCTAGTTGTTGTTTTCTGCTAGTTTTTTACATCGCAGCAAATCAATACCAAACGGAGTACAAACGCAGGAAAACTTTTTGTGGATTTCTTCTGGACCAGAAGACACCAAATGGGCCGAAGAAGTACCAGCGGGGTGCTCCAAGGGGAGCACAACCCACCAGGGCGCGCCTGGGGTCCAGGCGCACCCAGGTGGGTTGTGCCCACCTCGGTGGCCTCCCGCACCGCCTCTTTGCTCTATAAATACCCCCAATATTCCAGAAACCCTAGGGGACTCGACAAAAATCAATGCCAGCCGCTGCAAGTTCCAGAACCACCACATCCAATCTAGACACCATCCCGGAGGGGTTCATCATCCTCATTGGTGCCTCTCCGATGATGCGTGAGTAGTTCATTGTAGACCTACGGGTCCGCAGTTAGTAGCTAGATGGCTTCCTCTCTCTCTTTTGATTCTCAATACAATGGTCTCTTGGAGATCTATTTGATGTAACTCTTTTTGCGGTGTGTTTGTTGGGATCCGATGAACTTTGAGTTTATGATCAGATCTATGTTTTTATCCATGGAAGTTATTTGAGTCTTCTTTGATCTCTTATATGCATGATTGCTCATAGCCTCGTATTTCTTCTCCGATATTTGGGTTTTGTTTGGCCAACTTGATCTATTTATCTTGCAATGGGAAGAGGTGCTTTGTGATGGGTTCGATCTTACGGTGCTTGATCCCAGTGACAGAAGGGGAACCGACACGTATGTATTGTTGCTATTAAGGATAACAAGATGGGGTCTATTTCTACATAAATAGATCTTGTCTACATCATATCATCGTTCTTATTGCATTACTCCATTTCTCCATGAACTTAATACACTAGGTGCATGCTGGATAGTGGTCGATGTGTGGAGTAATAGTAGTAGATGCAGGCAGGAGTCGGTCTACTAATCTTGGACGTGATGCCTATATAATGATCATTTCCTGGATATCGTCATGATTATTTGAAGTTTGATCAATTGTCCCACAGTAATTTGTTTACCCACTGTATGCTATTTTTCTCGAGAGAAGCCACTAGTGAAATCTATATTATATTTGCCTTCGTGATCTATTTTTATTTGCTTTTATTTTCAGATCTATTAATCCAAAAATCCAAAAAAAATTGTTGCAATTTATTTTTACTTATTTCATCTTGCGTTCCCGCGAGACCTATTTATCCAATCTACTACAAATTTAACTATCTTTTTACTTGTGAGGGATTGAAAACCCCTCTCTTACGTCGGGTTGCAAGTATTTGTTCTCTCTGTGCATGAGCTGTTTACGTGGTGTTGCGTGGTTCTCCTACTGGTTCGATAACCTTGGTCTCATCACTGAGGGAAATACCTACCGTTGCTGTGCTGCATCATCCCTTCCTCTTTGGGGAAATACAGACGTAGTTCAAGAATACATCAAAAGGAATTTCTGGCGCCGTTGCCGGGGAGACATCATCAACATCTACCAGGTTCCAAATCACGAATCTCATCTCCTTGCAATTTACATTATTTGCCATTTCCCTCTCGTTTTCCTCTCCCCACTTCACAAAAATTTGCCGTTTTATTCGTCCTCTTTTTCGTTCGCCGTTTTCTCGTCAGATCTATCTTTTTGCTTGCAATCATGAGTGATTTTGGTATGGCAGAAACAGATGATGGCCTAACTCCTAAATTGGACGATCTAGCAATCCGGATGCTAAAACTTTTGTTTTGGGGGCAAGGGAACGTTATAGGAAAAGAATGTATCCAAGAATATTTCAATTCTTGGAAATTTATGTAACATCCCAAAATTCTAAATTTTGGAATGTTATATTAAATAGATAGATTTGATTGATTATTTGATTGTGGTGTGGTTGCTTGTGTGAAATTGAGTGAAATTAGAAACTTTTTGAAAGTTAAATGAGAGGGAATAAAAGGACTTTCCCAAACTTTCATTTTGCATTTGTAATCTCCGTGAATTCAAATTTATTTCATCATAAAACCCTAGAGAGAAGATGACATGACTTCTTCCATTTAATTAAATGAAAAAGGGTTTTGAAAAGATTTGAATTTCATTCGGAAATATTTCCAATTCATAAACTTCATGCAACTCAATGATTTTCATGAGAGAAGATAAAATGACTTCTTCAAAACATCTGAAATATGAGTTGGGAGTTTCGAAGAATCAAATTCAAAGTCCCTTTGAAATTATTTTTTCAATTTGGAGTTATTTGGGTTTTATTCAAATTATTTTTCTCCAAAAATAAAATATGTTGAAATTAGGGTAAGATGATTCCCTACAATGAAAAATTGGAGAGAAATAAATTTGAAATTATTTTGGTATTTTTAAAGTGATTTTTATTGGATTTTATTAGAGTAGTAGCACTGTTTGATTTATTTGAATTTTTCTAGATTTTATTTGACACTAGAAAAATGTTCAGGTTGTAGCAAATCTTTTTCTGAAAATTTTGATATATTATATGCCTATATAATATTTTTATTTATTTTGTTATTATTATTATTTTACTTGTGTGGAAAAATGTTTTTTTAAAGAAGACCGACCAGACCGGGCCGGCCCAGTCGCCAAAGCAGCAGCCTGCCTTGCCTTGCGCGCCCGCTCGTCTCCCGAGCTCGGGGCGAAGTCCCGAGCCAAGACGCCGCCGCCGCCGTGCTCCGCACGGACTCCCGCCGCCACCTCTGCTTGCCCTCTCCACGCATCGCGCCACCCCTCACCTCCATAAATAGAGCCGCCCCGAACCCCCCTCTCTCTCTCCTCACGCCGCATCTTGCCACGCTGCTGTCGCATCTTGTCGCGCGCTACCGACGAAGCTCCACCTTTTCATATCACGCTCACGCCTCCGCCATGGCCGCCTGCCTGCTGCCGCTCCGCGCCTTGCTGCCGCCGCCCGCACCTCGCCGTTGCTAGCCGCGCCGCCGCGGGAAGCCGTTGTCACTGTTGACCCGCCGTGGACCGGTAATAACCGCCCCAGTTCACCGGCTTTTTATCTAGGTTTTTTTCGGTTTTCTTAAAAAAAACCGTTTCTCTTTTAGTTAGGTTATTTAGCGAGTGTTCGCTCGTTAGCTTCTGGTAGCGAATGAGTTCTTTCTGTAGGGTTCTGTAGCGAACGTTCATTTGGTAGAATTTTTCTTTTTTCTTTTTAATTTCGGCCAGGGACCTATTCGTGAATATTTTATTTACAGATTAGTCCCTAATCTTCAAACCCTCACTACTTTTTGCTCGTTAGTCGGAATTAGACGAAACCAATGCCCACTTCTTTGTTATGATCCCCTCTATCCAGTAACCAACTCAAACATGTTTTTGAAAGTTTTAAAATTTGAATTCAAACAGATTTGTATTTGAACTTTGTTTAATCATAACTCGAGTTTTATAACTCCGTTTCAGTTGATTCTTTTTGCAAATCGAAGCCCTTGACCTAAAATTTCTGATAAGGCCAAATTCACATAATTTTGGTACTGTTAGAAATTGTTTTATGTTGCAATGGTTATTTGCTTGGTTTTGATGCTTTCCGAATTATCTTCTTCGTTCTTTCCGAACTTTTGCTTGATTGCTTATGTGTGGTTACTATTGCTTGCTCACGCTAGATTGATTAGAGTGTGACGAGTAGTACTATCAGGAGTTATGAGTGTGAATCATCTTCATCAACAGTACAAGGCAAGTTCACACTTTGATCATACTCTTCATACCCAATTTTAATGCATTAGTTTCACCCTCAAACATTGCATGAGTAGGATTGATAACATGTGGGTATTGGGAAGTAGTTGATGAGGTAGGAATCTATTGTCCTGCATTCAAACCTTGGGAGTTACTACTACGTTATGCTTACTGCTATGTTATGCTCATAGACGTGGTTTGGTTCGAGTGATTCATGACAGATGTGAGAGTTATTATTAATGGTTAACTTAAGGTGGCTGCTTTAATACACATCTGGGTGGAATGGTAGGGGCACCCTGGAGCACCCAGTGGTTTGCCCGGGCACCTGGAGAACCCAGTGCTTGCCCAAGGGGATCCCGGAGGACCCGTGTGATCACCCTATGGAATGCCACCCAGGCTTAAAGGGATCATAAGATTATTCATGCTAGAAACTTTCGTGTGCAGCCACAAGCTATTATGGGCTCTAGCATAGTCGAGTATGTTGCATGACCTCTTTCAGTGGTGGGCTAGCAGATGTAGGGGAAAGTAGGTGTAACTGTCCATCTAGAGTAAAGAGTTAGTGCTTCTGAAAGACTGTGTCTCGGTCATCCGTTTCTCAAACACCATGTAGTGCGAGAAATCCAACGGAGGACATCGAGTCTTGTGGGGAAAAGTGCGCAAACCCCTGCAGAGTGTACAAACTAATCATGATTAGCCGTGTCCCCGGTTATGAACATCTTGAGTATATGGTTCTTAGATTATCATGTTGATCTCATCACGTTACTTAATTAATTTGTTGGGTTGTTAACTTTTAATTGGGGATTGAGTTGGAGGAACCTTCTCAATGTTTTTCAACAAACTTTGTAGTTAAATAAAATATATTCCTTTGCAGTAGGGAAAAATTGGCTTTTTGCAAAAACATGATAACCATAGAGCCTCCACCAGCCAAATATGCATGTAGTGATAGCTATTATTCATCATTGTCCTATGGTGTGAATTTGCCAGTACATTCAACGTACTGACCCTTTGTGGCTGCAACATCTCATGTTGCAGGATTCTTACGCTGAGTAAGTGATATGTTTGGGTTATGATTTCTACACTCAACTTTGCCATTGGTGTTGATGGGAATCCACAACCTTGTTGTTACTTCCGCTATTTGGATTGAGGTAATATTATTTACGTTACTTTATACATGTGATTTACCTCTGTTATAAATCCTCGAGTACTGTATGTGTCAGCATATCGATCCAGGGATGGCACTTAAGCACAAAGACTTGACCGTCAGAGGTCGGGTTGCTACAATTTAAATCTTGATGATGTTCCTATACTTAAGAGGACTAAATCGTACGCGGAAGCTATTTTAGCACTAGTTCTGAAACTTGAAAATAAATTCATCCGTACTCATCCTACCTTGCAAAGATTTTTTTGAGCTACTCGTTATAAAGAACCCCAAGGCTAAAAAATTGGCTACTCTTGTTCTTATGAATGAATTTGACTACATAATACGGGAAGCTAGAGAAATATTTGATTCTTGTGGTATGAATCGTGAAAAACCCGTGATAGACGAAATTCTTTATAATAGAGATTATGCGTTAAGACATTTGCTTGGGGATAATCAAATCTTTGATGACAATCCGAAAAAAGAAGTCCCTATTTTAGAAATAATCCAACAAGTTTTCAATGATGTTAATCAACATTATTCTTGGATTGTTGCCAGAAACCAAAGAGGTTATGATGATAAACAACTTGATCGTGCTAAGGTTTCCATGGATAATGTGTTTTATGTTGTTTTTACAAAACCTCCTCACAAAAACACCTCTAAGGAAATTAAGGAGAAGGATGACAAAACTTAGGTCCTTTGCTTTATGCCTAGCTAAGAGCGTAAAACACGCTTGTTGGGAGGCAACCCAACTTGTATCTTTTTGCTTTTTGGTTTTCTTGCTGTTTTCGATAAAATACCCAATTATGCCTCTATTTAGATGTGTTTTTGTGGTTTAAATTAGTGTTTGCGCGAAGATATAACTTTTGTCCCATTATATTTGGTAAACCTTTCTTGAATACAGTTAATGCTAAGATAGACTGCCCCATGATAAAGATATTGTTACTGTTGGTTTAGGAGATATGTCTCATGATTTAGTTTTCTCTAAATTTTGTAGACAACCCCATGATAAAGAATTGCCTAGTAAGGATGAAATTATTAGTCTTTCTTCTATTGTCGTGCCTCCTACAGATCCCTTAGAACAATATTTGGTAGACCATGAAAATGATATGTTTATGAATGAAAGAAGGAAAATAGATGAAGTATTTTTAATTAAGGGCCTATTTTGAAACAAAATTTGCCTGTTGAAATCCTCGGAGATCTTCCTCCACCCAAGGTGATCCCGTGTTTGAGCTTAAGCAATTACCTGATAATCTGAAAAGAGGCGGCGCGGGGCGGGGCAGCCGGGGCAGCGTGGCAAGGGGGGCGGCCGGGGCGGGGCGGTGTCTGCTACCTCTTGAGCATGCGTTGGTTTTCCCTTGAAGAGGAAAGGGTGATGTAGCAAAGTAACGTAAGTATTTCCCTCAGTGTTTGAGAACCAAGGTATCAATCCAGTAGGAGACTACACACAAATCACCTAGTACCTGCACAAACAATCAAGAACCTTGCAACCAACGCGATAAAGGGGTTGTCAATCCCTTCACGGCCACTTGCAAAAGTGAGATCTGATAAAGATAATAAGATAAATATTTTTGGTATTTTTGTTATATAGATTGGAAAATAAAGATTGAAAATAAATAGTAAACTAGAATTATAGATCGGAAACTTATATGATGTAAAGTAGACCCAGGGGCCATACGTTTCACTAGTGGCTTCTCTCATGATAGCATATATTACGGTGGGTGAACAAATTACTGTCGAGCAATTGATAGAAAAGCGCATAGTTATGAGAATATCTAGGCATGATCATGAACATAGGCATCACGTCCATGTCAAGTAGACCGAAACAATTCTGCATCTACTACTATTACTCCACACATCAACCGCTATCCAGCATGCATCTAGAGTATTAAGTTCATAAAAACAGAGTAACACATTAAGCAAGATGACATGATGTAGAGGGATAAACTCAAGCAATATGATACAAACCCCATCCTTTTATCCTCGATGGCAACAATACAATACGTGTCGGTTCCCTTTCTATCACTGGGATCGAGCACTGCAAGATTGAACCCAAAGCTAAGCACTTCTCCCATTGCAAGAAAGATCAATCTAGTAGGCCATATTAAACCGTTAGTTCGAAGAGACTTGCAAAGATATCAAATCATGCATATTAGAATTCAGAGAAGAATCAAATATTGTTCATAGATAATCTTGATCATAAACCAACAATACATCGGATCTCGACAAACACACCGCAAAAAGTATTACATCGAATAGATCTCCAAGAACATCAAGGAGAACTTTGTATTGAGAACCAAAGAGAGAGAAGAAGCCATCTAGCTAATAACTATGGACCCGAAGGTCTGTGGGAAACTACTCACACATCATCGAAGAGGCTATGGTGTTGATGTAGAAGCCCTCCGTGATCGAATCCCCCTCCGGCAGATTGCCGGAAAAGGCCCCAAGATGGGATCTCACGGGTACAGAAGGTTGCGGCGGTGAAAAAGTGGTTTCGTGGCTCCCGTGGATGTTTTTAGGGTATAAGAGTATATATAGGCGAAAGAAGTAGGTCGGTGGAGCTACGAGGGGCCCACGAGGGTGGGGGCGCACCTACCCCCTGGGAGCGCCCTCCTGCCTCATGGCCACTTTGTTGCATCTTTGACTTCCACTCCAAGTCTCCTGGATTGCGTTTGTTCCAAGAAAGATCCTCTCGAAGGTTTCGTTCTGTTTGGATTCCGTTTGATATTCCTTTTCTGCAAAACACTGAAATAGGCAAAAAACAACAACTGGCACTAGGCCTCCGGTTAATAGGTTAGTCCCAAAAATAATATAAAAGAACATATTAAAGCCCATTAAACATCCAAAACAAATAATATAATAGCATGGAACAGTCAAAAATTATAGATACGTTGGAGACGTATCAGCATCCCAAGCTTAATTCCCGCTCGTCCTTGAGTAGGTAAATGATAAAAACAGAATTTTTGATGTGGAATGCTACCTAACATAATTTTCAATGTCATTTTCTTTATTGTGGAATGAATGTTTAGATCCGAAAGATTCAAGACAAAAGTTTAATATTGACATAAAAATAATAATACTTCAAGCATACTAATCAAGCAATTATGTCTTCTCAAAATAACATAGCCAAAGAAAGCTCATCCCTACAAAATCATATAGTTTGGTCATGCTTCATTTTCGTCACACAAAATGCTCTCATCATGCACAACCCGATGACAAGCCAAGCAATTGTTTCATACTTTAGTATTCTCAAACTTTTTCAACTTTCACGCAATACATGAGCGCGAGCCATGGACATAGCACTATGGGTGGAATAGAATATGATGATGGAGGTTGTGTGGAGAAGACAAAAAAAGGAAGTCTCACATCGGCGCGGCTAATCAACGGGCTATGGAGATGCCCATCAATTGATGTCAATGCGAGGAGTAGGGATTGCCATGCAACGGATGCACTAGAGCTATAAATGTATGAAAGCTCAACAAAAGAAACTAAGTGGATGTGCATCCAACTTGCTTGCTCACGAAGACCTAGGGCATTTGAGGAAGCCCATTGTTGGAATATACGAGCCAAGTTCTACAATGAAAAATTCCCACTAGTATATGAAAGTGACAAAATAAGAGACTCTCTATCATGAAGATCATGGTGCTACTTTGTAGCACAAGTGTGGAAAAAGGATAGTAGCATTGTCCCTTCTCTCTTTTTCTCTCATTTCTTTGGGCATTCTCTCTTTTTTTGGCCTTTATCTCTTTTTTGGGCCTTCTCTTTTTTGGCCTTTTTTTACTTTCTCACACGGGACAATGCTCTAATAATTATGATCATCACACTTCTATTTATTTACAACTCAAGGATTACGACTCGATACAGAACAAAATATGACTCTATATGAGGGCCTCCGGTGGTGTACCGGGATGGGCAATGAATCAAGAATGACATGTATGAAAAATTATGCATGGTGGTCTTGCCACAAATACAATGTCAACTACATGATCATGCAACGCAATATCACAATGATGAAGCGTGTCATAATAAACGAAACGGTGGAAAGTTGCATGTCAACATATCTCGGAATGGCTATGAATGCCATAATAGGTAGGTATGGTGGCTGTTTTGAGGAAGATATAAGGAGGCTTATGTTTGATAGAGCGTATTATATCACGGGGTTTGGATGCACCGGGGAAGTTTGCACCAACTCTCAAGGTGAGAAAGGGCAATGCACGGTACTGATGAGGCTAGCAATGATGGAAGGGTGAGAGTGTGTATAATCCATGGACTCAACATTAGTCATAAAGAACTCACATACGTATTGCAAAAATCTACAAGTCATCAAAACCAAGCACTACACGCTTGCTCCTAGGGGGATAGATTGGTAGGAAAAGACCATCGCTCGTCCCCGACCGCCACTCATAAGGAGGACAATCAAAGAAACACCTCATGCTTCAAATTTGTTACACAACGGTTGCCATACGTGCATGCTACGGGACTTGCAAACTCCAACACAAGTATTCCTCAAATTCAAAATTACTCAACTAGCATGACTCTAATATTACCATCTTCATATCTCAAAACAATCATCAAGTATAAAACTTCTCATAGTATTCAATGCACTCTATATGGAAGTTTTTATTATACCCATCTTGGATGCCCATCATATTAGGACTAATTTTATAGCCAAAGCAAATTACCATGTTGTTCTAAAATACTCTCAAAATAATATAAGTTAAGCATGAGAGATCAATAATTTCTATAAAATAAAACCACCACCGTGCTCTAAAAGATATAAGTGAAGCACTAGAGCAAAATTATCTAGCTCAAAAGATATATGTGAAGCACATAGAGTATTCTAATAAATTCCGATTCATGTGTGTCTTTCCCAAAAGGTGTGTATAGCAAGGATGATTGTGGTAAACTAAAAAGCAAAGACTCAAATCATACAAGACGCTCCAAGCAAAACACATATCATGTGGTGAATAAAATATAGCCTCAAGTAAAGTTACCGATAGACGAAGAAGAAAGAGGGGATGCCTTCCGGGGCATCCCCAAGCTTGGGCTTTTGGTTGTACTTGAATTTTACCTTGGGGTACCTTGGGCATCCCCAAGCTTAGGCTCTTGCCACTCCTTATTCCAAAATCCATCAAATTTTTACCCAAAAACTTGAAAACTTCACAACACAAAACTTAAACAGAAAATCTCATGAGTTCCGTTAGTGTAAGAAAACAAACCACCACTTTAAGGTACTGTAATGAACTCATTCTTTATTTATATTGGTGTTAAACCTACTGTATTCCAACTTCTCTATGGTTGATACCCCCCGATACTAGCCATAGATTCATCAAAATAAGCACGAAAAACAGAATATGTCAAAAACAGAACAGTCTGTAGTAATCTGACTTAATCGAATACTTCTGGAACTCCAAAAAATCTGAAATAAATTGTTGGACGTGAGGAATTTGTCCATTAATCATCTTCAAAAAGAATCAACCTAAAATCGCTCTCCAGTAAAAAACGGCAGCTAATCTCGTGAGCGCTAAAGTTTCTGTTTTTTACAGTAAGATCGCAAAGACTTCACCCCAAGTCTTCCCAAAGGTTCTACTTGGCACAAACACTAATTAAAACATGAAAAGACATCTAAACAGAGGCTAGATGAATTATTTATTACTAAATAGGAACAAAAAGCAAGGAACAAAAATAAAATTGGGTTGCCTCCCAACAAGCACTATCGTTTAACACCCCTAGCTTGGCATTGATAATTTTGATGATGCTCACATGAAAGGCAAGAATTGAAGCACAAAGAGAGCATCATATAGCATATGAAAAACACATCTAAGTCTAACATAATTCCTATGCATATGCACCTTATAGGCAAATAAATTATCAAGACAAGCAAAAACTAGCATATGCAAGAAAGAAGTGAGAAACAATAACAATCTCAACATAACGAGAGGTAATTTAGTAACATGAAAATTTCTACAACCATATTTTCCTCTCTCATAATAATTACATGTGGGATCATATTCAAGTTCAACAAGATAGCTCTCACATAAAATTTTCTCTACATGATCCACATGCATGTTGACACTCTTCCAAAATAGTGGGAGTATCATTAACTAAAGTCATGACCTCTCCAAACCCACTTTTATCAAAAACTTCATAAGATTGAACATTATCCAAATATGTGGGATCTAAAGTTGACACTATTACAAACACACTTTCAGTATTATTGCAAACATTATTATCAATCTCATATTCATCATGGGGCTTAAATAAATTTTCAAGATTGTAAGAAGAAATCACCCCAATCATGATCATTGCAACAAGTAGTGGACATAGCAAAACTAGCATCCCCAAGCTTAGGGTTTTGCATATCATTAACATAATTGACATTAATAGAATTTATAACAATAGCATTGCAATCATGCTTTTCATTCAAGGAGCTATCTTGAATCACTTCATAAGTTTCTTCTTTCAACACTTCATCACAATTTTCAGATTCAGGAATTTCAAGCAAAGCCTCATAAAGATAATTTAGTGCACAAAACTCACTAGCAATTGGTTCATAATAATTGGATCTCTTAAAAAGATTAGCAAGGGGATGAGGATCCATAAACTCTTAGCAAGCGAAGATGCAAGCAAAAAGAAGGCACATGGTAACACAAGATAGAATGGAAGAAGGGCGAAGAAAAGGCAAAGGTTTTCAAAAATCGTTTTAGAGGTGGGGGAGAGGAAAACGAGAGGCGAATGGCAAATAATGTAATGCGAGGGAGAAGAATTTATGATGGGTACTTGGTATGTCTTGACTTGGCGTAGATCTCCCTGGCAACGGCGCCAGAACTCCTTCTTGCTACCTCTTGAGCATGCGTTGGTTTTCCCTTGAAGAGGAAAGGGTGATGCAGCAAAGTAGCGTAAGTATTTCCCTCAGTTTTTGAGAACCAAGGAATCAATCCATTAGGAGACTACACACAAATCTCTTAGTACCTGCACAAACAATCAAGAACCTTGCAACCAACGTGATTAAGGGGTTGTCAATCCCTTCATGGCCACTTGCAAAAGTGAGATCTTATAAAGATAATAAGATAAATATTTTTGGTATTTTTGTTATAAAGATTGCAAAAGTAAATAGTAAACTAGAATTATAGATCGGAAACTTATATGATGTAAAGTAGACCCGGGGGCCATATGTTTTACTAGTTGCTTCTCTCATGATAGCATATATTACGGTGGGTGAACAAATTACTGCCGAGCAATTGATAGAAAAGCGCATAGTTATGAGAATATCTAGGCATGATCATGAACATAGGCATCACGTCCGTGTCAAGTAGACCAAAACGATTCTGCATCTACTACTATTACTCCACACATCGATCGCTATCCAGCATGCATCTAGAGTATTAAGTTCATAAGAACAGAGTAACGCATTAAGCAAGATGACATGATGTAGAGAGATAAACTCAAGCTATATGATATAAACCCCATCTTTTTATCCTTGACGGCAACAATACAATACGTGTCGGTTCCCTTTCTGTCACTGGGACCGAGCACCGCAAGATTGAACCCAAAGCTAAGCACTTCTCCCATTGCAATAAAGATCAATCTAGTAGGCCAAACTAAACCGATAATTCGAAGAGACTTGCAAAGATATCAAATCATGCATATAAGAATTCAGAGAAGAATCAAATATTGTTCATAGATAATCTTGATCATAAACCGACAATTCACCGGATCTCGACAAACACACCGTAAAAAGTATTACATTGAATAGATCTCCAAGAACATCGAGGAGAACTTTGTATTGAGAACCAAAGAGAGAGAAGAAGCCATCTAGCTAATAACTATGGACCCGAAGGTCTGTGGTAAACTACTCACACATCATCGGACAGGCTACTGTGTTGATGTAGAAGCCCTCCGTGACCGAATCCCCCTCCGTGATTGTTTAAAAGGCCCCAAGATGGGATCTCACGAATGCATGAAGGTTCTTGGGTGGAAAAGTGGTTTCGTGGCTCCCTGGATGTTTTCAGGGTATAAGAGTATATATATATATATATATATATATATATATATATATATATCGAAAGAAGTAGGTCGGTGGAGCTACGAGGGGCCCACGAGGATGGGGCGCGCCTACCCCCCTGGACGCACCCTCCTGCCTCATGGCCGCCTTGTTGCATCTCTGACTTCCACTCCAAGTCTCCTGGATTGCGTTTGTTCCAAGCAAGATCCTCGTGAAGGTTTCGGTCCGTTTGGATTCCGTTTGATATTCCTTTTCTGCGAAACACTGAAATAGGCAAAAAAAAAAAACAACTGGCACTGGGCTTCCGGTTAGTAGGTTAGTCCCAAAAATAATATAAAAGAGCATATTAAAGCCCATTAAACATCCAAAACAAATAATATAATAGCATGTAACAATAAAAAATTATAGATACATTGGAGACGTATCAGCGACGAGGGGGGCGGCCGGGGCGGGGCGGTGGCGCGGGGTTGGGACGAGGGGAGAGGGAGAGAGATGGGCAGGGCGCGAGCATTTTGATACATATAGGGCTAGGCTCTTTGCCGTACGCTAGCTGACGGCAAAGAGCCTAGCTAACGGACGTTAGAACGGCCACTTTCGTTGCCGTCTGCTACCGGACGGCAAAGTTTCTTTGCCATCAGCTAGCAGACGACAAAGAAAGTGGCCGTTAGCTGCCCCTCCATTTCGGCCCACCCTGCCTCTTTGCCGTCGGCTAGCGGATGGAAAAGGTTCTATGACGTCAGCCAGCTGACGGCAAAGATGGAGCTGACGGCAAACACTTTCTTTGCCGTCAGCTGCTTCTTTGCCGTCAGGTTTCTTCAAGCTGATGGCAAAGACCCTCTTTGCCATCAGCTAGCTGATGGAAAAGAATCGGCTGACGTCAATGTTCCTGATTCTAGTAGTGTCTATCAATTGCCCAACAGTAATTTGTTTACCCACCGTTTGCTATTTTTCTCTAGAGAAGCCACTAGTGAAACCTACGGCCCCCGGGTCTTATTTCTCATATATTTGCCTTGCGATCTACTTTTCCTTTGCATTTTTATTCAGATCTATTAAACCAAAAAATACAAAAATACCTTGCTGCATTTATCTTTATTTGTTTTATTTGGCGTTCGATCTATCAATCTACTACAAGTTACCTCACGTCCACTTGCCTATCTTGAGGCGACATACCCCGAAAGGGATTGACAACCCCTTTAACTCGTTGGGTTGCGAGGTGTTTTTGTTTTTGTGCAGGTGCTGTTTACGTTGTGTTGCTTGGTCTTTCTACTGGTTCGATACCTTGGTTTCATAACTGAGGAAAATATCTACTGTCGCTGTACTACATCATCCCTCCCTCTCTGGGGAAATACCGACGTAGTTGCAGCTACCATCAAGGAGAATTTCTGGTGTCGTTGCCGGGGAGGATCTTCATCATAACCAGGTTCCTAATCACAAATCTCATCTTCTTGCAATTTACATTATTCGCCATTTGCCTCTCGTTTTCCTCTCCCCCACTTCACAAAAATTTCCCGTTTTATTCGCCTCTCTTTTTCCGTTCACCATTTTCTCGTCAGATCTATTCTTTGCTTGCAGTCATGAGCAATTTTGGTATGGCACCGACAGATGATGGATTGACTTCTAAGATTGGACGTACAGGCAATCTGGATGCTAAAACTTTTATCTTGGGGCAAGGGAATGTTATGGGAAAAGAATGTATCCTAGAATTTTTCAATTGTGTTGGGAATCTAAGTCTTGAGGATGCTCCTATACTTAAAACTACTAGATCTTATGCGGATGCTATTTCAGCACTAGTTCTGAAACTTGAAAGTAAATTTATTCGTACCCATCCTACTTTGCAAAGATTGTTTTTTGAGCTCCCCGATATAAAGAATCCTAGGGCTAAAAAGTTTGCCACTCTCGTTCTTATGAATGAGTTTGACTACATAATTCGGGAAGCTAGAGAAATCTTTGACTTTTATGGTATGAATCGTGAAAAACCAGTGATAGATGAAATTCTTTACAATAGTGACTATGATTTGAGACATTTGCTTGGGGATAATAAAATCTTTGATGAGAATCTCAAGAAGGAAGTCCCCGTTCTAGACATAATCCAACAAGTTTTTAATAATGTTAACAACACTACTCTTGGATTGTTGCGGGAAATCAAAGGGGTTATGATGAAAACCAACTAAGGAATGCTAAGGTTTCCATGGATAATATGTTTTATGTTGTGTTTACAAAACCCCATGATGAAAATATCTCAAAGAAAATTAGGAAGAAGAAGGATGACAAAACTTAGATCCTTGCTTTATGCCTAGCTAAGGGCGTAAAACTATAGCGCTTGTTCGGAGGCAACCCGATGAATAAAATTTATTTTTGCTTTTAGCTTTCTGTTCTTGAGTGTTAACACAATTATGCTACTGTTATGATTTTGTTTTTTATGTTTTAATTAGTGTTTGTGCCAAGTAGAACCAATAGGACCTTCTTGGGTGATATTTGTGTAATCTTGCTGAAAAAGACAGAAAACTTTGTGCTCACAAAATTAATTCTCATTTTTATTCAGAAAGAGATTTTGCCCTGATTCTTTTTGCAGAAGACTAATATACAAATTACCCTAGCCGTCCTATTTTGGTAGAATTTTTGGAGTTACATAAGTATTCGTTTAAATCAGATTGCTATAGTTTCTATAGTCTGTTCTGTTTTCTTTGTGTTGTGTGCTTATTTTGATGGCTCTATGGTTTTCTTTGATGAGTTTTTGCCATAGAAAAGTTGGAATACAGTAGATATAATACAAAAACAAAATAAGAATTGGTTTGATACAGCACTTATAGTAGTGGTTTATTTTTCTTACACTAACGGATCTCATGAAGGTTTTGTTGAGTTTTGTGTGATTGAAGTTTTGAAGTTTTGGGTTATCTTACTATGGATGAAGGGAGGATGTAAGAGCCTAAGCTTGGGGATGCCCCGACATCCCAAGCTATTATCAAAGAATGAGCAACCAACTAAGCTTGGGGATGCCCCCCCCCCCCGAGTGGCACCCCCGCTTTCTTCCAACAACTATCGGTATTTTACTCGAGGCTATATTTTTATTCGTCACATGATATGTATTTTGCTTGGAGCGTCTTGTATGATATGTGTCTTTGCTTGTTTTATTTTGTGTTTTAAGTCATCAATCCTTGCTGGACACACCTTTTTGAGAGAGCCAAAATTATATCATGACTTGTTAGAATTGCTCTCAATGCTTCACTTAAATCTTTTATGAGCTAGGACTTCCTCTAATGCTTCACTTATATCTTTTTTAGCACGGTGTGCTTTGTTATTTTTGAAGAAATGCTCTCTTGCTTCACTTAGATTTATTTGAAAGTAAGTAAAATTTTGAAGAAATTCTCTCTTGCTTCACTTAAATTATTTTGAGAGAAAGGAAATTTGTTATGCTCATGATCTTCACTTATATTTGTTTGAGCTTATGAAAAGCAACACATGAAAATTAGTTCCAAAGTGATAGATATCCAAGAAGGATAAAAGAATAAAAAAATGTCATGAAGATCATTGGACAAAATAAACTTGATTCTTAATTAACAATAGTTTTGAGATATGATGATGTGATATGTGAGTTATGTTGATGAGTAGTTGTTCTCTAGTAAGAATATTGGTGTTAAGGTTTGTGATTCCCTATGCATGCACGAAAGTCAATAATCATACAATGAAAATTATATCCTACTTGTGGTGCATTATTCGGTGTTAATTATGCTTAATGCTTGTTTATGAGATTATTCGTTTCTTGGTTGGTCACTTCCCAATCTTTTACTAGCCTTCATTTTGCACCAAGTATGACCTCTACTTGTGCATCCAAAATCCTTTAAACCAGTTTTGCTACATGAGTCCACTATATCTACCTATTTGCGGTATTCTTTTGCCGTTCTAAGCAAATTTGCATGTGCCATCTCTAATTTTCAAAATAAACTTCTCTTTTGTGTGTTTGTTTCGCTCGCGGAGCGGTGAAGGGTGGCTAATATTTTCCATGCTAGATGTGTTATTCTCAACTAGCACAAATGCCCGTGCGTTGCAACGGGAGAAACAAACTCAAGAACAGACCTAGCGAATCATCTTCGTTGCCACTTCTCCTGTGTCATCATGATGGTGGTCACTTGCCCACCTATTACAACAAATGTGATCAATCCCAAGGCGGTGAGCTTGGTCATCACACTCTACTTTGCAACCGTCACATACATCTTCACGTGCTTCAACACCAATCATGTCTTAACAAATCAGAGCACATAATAATTATTATTAATGCAAATCAAGTTAAGCAGGGAGGACGTCAATTACTTGAGTCAACACAAACTACATACACTTCACTATCGCCACCGTCCTCCTTCTTCATCTCTAACATGAACTTGGGTATGTTTCTAGCAGCGAATTATGGCGTGCTCTTCCTCCATGGCCATCTAACCATAGTCTTACAAACTGAACGAACGACTCACCGGTTGGACTACCGGCTCATCAGTTCATTCGCGACAAAAAAGAATATTAAAGTTATTAAAAAATAACCTTAGATCAAATAAGTACGCATAATATTGGATGTGATCCATTAAAAAATTACAAAGTGTTTATGACCTAGTTGGTTATTGGTCCTTCAGAGTCCATGGGCTCAAGAACAACGGTTTGATCACAATTTGACACACCATTACAAATATTTTCTTGGATTTGTAGAAGTCCTAAAAACATGCAAAACGTCGGATCTCATTGGTTACAAATCAAAAGTTGTTAACTTGGCATTCATACGGCCCCGCCCTAAATAATTCATACCTCATAACAAATTATAACATGGCCAAAAGCATAATATATATGGACCTCATAGGACATTGAAAACAACATTACAATGAGATTCTGAAACATGGTTGCTTGCCAAGAGCTCCTCCACAGGCTAGCATTTTAATTTCTAACGGAATTTATTTCTTATTTTAAATTCCTTCCTTTTTTGCCTAATAACAGGGGAATTTATTCTACTTCCTTTCTAGCAATTTCCTTTTTTTATATATCCTGGGCTGTCATAGGGCGGATTCTGATTCCATGCCGTGCGCTAGCTTGCTATGGCAACGCGACTTCGCAAGTGGCTTCTTTCGGGCGTGCGAGCTCCTCATGGCCAGCTGGCGGACCCACGGCGTAGGCAACCCCGCAACAACAGGGTCGGGTCGCAGCAATTCTTCCTTAATCATACAACTATTAAAGGGAAGCATGCATAAAGGCATTGATCCTCATTTTCGTAGGAAAAATAATTTGAACTAATAATCAACTATGCTAGTCATCCATGCTTATATAGTGAAAAGCATGGAGAGTTCAGTAAAGTAATCTTTAAAGCTAAAAAAAGAGAAAAAGTAATACATGTCCGGCCGATTGAGTAGGGAGGACATACCATGACTATGTATGCATTTACTCAACAGCTGCATTTGGGCACCCTGTATGATTTTTTGTCGGATACATGTGCATTAACAGGAGCAGCAACAATACAACGCAGCAAGAACCTCCAATCGTCTTAGATACTTAGCGTGCATAGGTAAACAACGCCCGCATCGTCCTCCTCCTGGGGCGACTCGGGCGGCTAGAAACCTAGCCGCCGCCGCCACCACAAACTCCCTTCTCCCCTCCCTCCGCCGCTGCCGGAAGACGCCGCCGGGCTAAGCCCGGGGGCCGACGGCGGTGGCGGGGGATCTCCTCTCTCGCGCGTCTTCGGGGTGGGGAGGACCCCAAGGCGTGTGGTGGCGCGACCGATCTGGGATCTGCGGCGCGGCGGATGGTGGCGGCGGCGGAGGCCGCCCGTCCTCGGACGGCGACGGCTTGGCGCGGCGGAGGCTGGCTGCGGCGCTGCGGATGGCTTCTTCGGGCGGCGGCGGCGGCTGCGGTTGACGGCGGCCGGCTTGGCTGCGGCGGCGTGCATCTTGCCTTTAGATCGGCGACGGCGGCGTGGAGGCTTGGTGGTCTCGTCGGCGGCACCTCCGATCGATCTGTTCGACCAGCGGCCGGCGGTGGTGGTCATCTCTTCCATCGAGGTGGTCGGCCCGAGGTGGGTGTTTGGATCTCGGGATTCGTCATCCGCACCACCGCGAGTCGGGAGACGTAGTTGCGGTGAAAACCGAGCCGACGGCGGGCGATGGCGGCGTTCCACGTCGTTACCTTGATGAAGGCATCGTCATGTGACTACCGTCGACCCACTCGTATTGCTCGGGAAACCCTAGGATCCGTGTACCAGACCGGACGATGGCGGCAACTGCGTGTCGCTTTCTCTTGGGAGCGTCATTTCGTGGAGCTGCGGGAAGTCGAGGCGAGGAGGTGGAGCGGCCGTCTTGCACGAGCTTGATGGAGATGTCAAGTCATGCTCGACCGACAGTGCTACGCTTAGTCATGCTCGGTCGGCGGGTGCTACGCGACGACAAATCCTCCAAGGGCTTCAAGTCGTGGTCGGTGGTGGTGCGTGGCAGCATGGCGCCGAGGTGTATCGATGGCGACCGCGACGTGTACAACTTGTTTTGCGCAGGAGGAGGTGACGTTAGGCGCCGTGGTGGCGTCGACGATAGCTGGACCGAGCAAGGTTGATGCATCGATGCAGATTCAAGATGGAGCGGTGGCGGTTGGTGGCGGCGGCCTCGAGAGCACGCCGACAGATGTGTGCCCTGCACCCGCAAGTGGCTAGGTTGGGGTCTCGGTCTTAGATGTTAGGCTTGGCTGCATTATGCATTTGGTATTGGGCCCAAAGCTATCTGCGCGCCTTCATCAACTGGATAGGTGTAGCGACAGTTTGTTGCTTAGACGACGGCTTTAGTCTTACTGTTGTATGACTTTGTAAGGTCTTGTGAGAATAATTAATAAAGTGGCCGTATGCATCGCCCAGATGCAGAGGCCGGCGGTCATCCTCCTTTTCTAAAAAAAAATCGTCTTAGATACTTGTCGTCCGCAGAAAATCAGACACCACACTTGTAGCGAAGCAGGTGAGTTCTGACCAAACCTGAAAATAAGATTGCCATCCAACACATGACCTATTGAAATTCCTATTCTTTCTCGGCATTCTTACCCTGTACATCTAAATCTTAATGAGGATTTTCAATTCCGGCCACAACCATCCATCATAATAAGAGAAATTAGATGAATGCAGATGATAATTGATATCTATAGAGGATATCTATAGAAGCTGGAGCTTCGTGTTTAGCCTGAGTCAAATTGAACAAAGACATTTTTCAGCTTCTATATGAAAATATACTCCTTCAGCATCTGGACATTTTTTTGGTTTTGTTGTCACCACGAATGTAGTACAGAAAAACTCTCATAAAAAAGCAATGTACACAAGAACTGTGCACGCATTGTCATTCTGAAGAACAACATAATACAGGGAGTGGCATGCGCCCCTTTTTTGTACTGGAATTTGCAATGGCATGTACCACAAGTTTTGTCTGACTAAGGATTGGCATGCGCGGAGCCGCGGACAATAGCTGGTTACTAATTATCCATGTTTATTTGCAGCCAAGATTGACATGTGCATAAATGGCATGCACCACAAGTATTTTCTGGCTAATAGGGAATGTTACACATGCCTAATACTGTTGATTTCCTATTCATCTGATGGTAACGGCGCAGCAAGCAGCATACTGCTGCTACCGCTGTTTTTAGGTGCAGCAAACAGCACAGGTCCTCAACGGCATGGCCAATTCCCAACTGATGCAAGTATGGGATTCCTAGGGTGGACACGCACGAACCTGAACGGTGGCAGTGGATGGGAACAGCGGCAGCGGAGGTGATGCGAGGAGCTTCATTGCCGGTCACGGTCTTCCCTCGAGATTCAGTTGGGATCCCCCCGTGTCTGCTAGGGCCGCCGGGAGCCGCCGCCCCACCGAGATGCAGCTGGAGCCTCCGTGCTGCAGCCGGAGCTGCCGCATGTCCGATATGCAGCGGGAGCGCCGGGCTGCTGAGGTTCAACAGGAGCCGTCGCGCCTCTGAGCTGCAGCGGGAGCTGCCGCGTGTCTGATATGCAGCGTGAGCGCCGGGCCGCTGAGGTTCAACAAGAGCCGCCGTGCCTCCGAGCAGGAGCAGGAGCACAACAAGTATATAAGATACGAACCCCATATTATGCTTCAACGAATATTAGCACATAAAGCCTTCCTCTGTAAATTCCCAGTGCGCTACCTTCCTCCGAGCTCCTCATAGCGCGTGACCTGCGAGTCTGCGGCGCACCTCCTTGCTCCGTATATTCCTAGGGTCGCTACCTTCCTCTCTCCTTGTCGTCCATGACCTGCGACGCCTCTCCGGGAGAGCACCGTTGGGTGGCCCACGCAGTCCTCATCCAGCTCTGACCCCGCCTCCTGCTCCCAACCCCCACTGCATCCTCTCACCTCCTGCTCCCCACCCCCGCAGCATCCTCGGACTCATGTGTCAACGGCAACGCGGGGTCTTCCAGGTGGCTGGGGTTTGCTCTGGCTGTGCGTTAGGGCGCTGGGTTGGCGGAGAGAGAGAGAGAGCGAGAGAGAGAGAGAGAGAGGAGTTCTCCGACAGCTCAGCCATGGATGGACCGATAGCGAGCGAAGATTTCTTTCTTTTGGTGGATTTGATTTGATTGATTGATGGATGATTTGAGACCAGAGGGGAGTTCGAATTAGGGGAGAGATAGAGCAAGAAATAGGCGTGGACTACTTTAAACACAATGCACTACGGGAAGGAGATTGAGATGTATGTGGGACATGGCCTGTTGCCGTGGTTTAGAAGGCCGAGGAATCTTAGCCGTCAAATCTTTATGATTAACATAAATTTGACGGATATAAAGGGGTGACGTATGGAGAACTATGAAAGCCTTCATCCTTTAATATTAGGTAAAGAGATGAGTGTTTATTCACTTGTCATTGCATGAGAGTAAGACAAAGGTATTAGGGATGCCTAGTCCCGAAATGCAAAAAATATTTACTTTATGTTGTCAAATAATAAGTTTCTTGGAAAGTGTTGGTATGGAGGGCAATTATGGATACGGCTAGCCATGAAAAGTGAAAGAATGGTGGAAAAAGGAATAAACTTTATTTTTTGTTTGGGAACCGCCTATGGCATATCTAGCATAGAAAGTGTTCGGAACTCTAAGTCATTTTCGTTGGTGGGATGGATACACCACCCAAAATGTTTTTATCTCTAAGTTTTTCGCTTTGAACTCTGGCACCTCTACAAATCCCTACTTCCCTCTGCGAAGGGACTTTCTTTTACTTTATGCAATTTTTATTTTAAAATTTGAGTCTCCATCTTGTCTCATAAAAAGCACCAACTAGGAGGCAATATGATCGTACTCAAGTATTGGGTGTAGTTAATATTCGAGTGTGTTTCATGAATGGATCAATGTTTGGCATGATGGGCTAGGGATAACTTGTTTTAGCATTGATATTTTAAAAGACATGGTTGCTTGTTGATATGCTTGAGTATCTAAATTATTATGTCAAAACTAGACCATTGCTTTGACTCACATAAAAGTCCAAATGTCCATGTTATAAAGAAAAGAATATGATATGGCTTGATGAACAACACTCCACATCAAAAATTCTGTTTTTATCACTTACCTACTCGAGGACGAGTAGGAGTTAAGCTTGGGGATGTTGATATGTCTCCAACGTATCTATAATTTTTGATTGTTCTATGCTGTTTTATCTTCAATCTTGAATGTTTTATAATCATTTTATAGTCATTTTATATTATTTTTTGGTACTAACCTATTAACATAGTGTCAAGTGCCAGTTGCCGTTTTTTCCATGTTTTTTATATCGCAGGAAATCAATATCAAATGGAGTCCAAATGCCACGAAACTTCACGATGATTTTTTATGGGCTATAAGGAAGGCAATGGGCCCTGGTTGCACGGGGGTGCCCGAGGGGCACAACCCACCGTAGCGCCAGAGGCCAGAACACGCCTGGTGGGTTGTGCCCACCTCGGGTGCCCCCCGGACCGCCTCTTTGCTCTATAAATACCCCAAAAATACCAGAACACTAGGGGAGTCGACAAAATATTCATCCAGCCGCCGCAGAGCCCAGAACCACCAGATCCAATCTAGACACTATCACGGAGGGGTTCACCACTTCCATTGGTGCCTCTCCGATGATGCATGAGTAGTCCTTTGTAGACCTTCGGGTCCGTAGTAAGTAGCTAGATGTGTTTCTCTCTCTCGTTGAATTCTCAATACAATGGTCTCTTAGAGATCCATATGATGTAACTCTTTTTGCGGTGTGTTTGTTGGGATTTGATGAACTTCAAGTTTATGATCAGTCATATCTTTTTATATCCTGAAATTTATTTGAGTTTCTTTGATCTCTTATATGCATGATCTCTTATAGCCTCGTATTTCTTCTCTGATATTTGGGTTTTGTTTGGCCAACTTGATCTATTTATCTTGCAATGGGAAGAGGTGACCGGTAGTGGGTTCGATCTTACGGTGCTCGGTCCAAGTGACAGAAAGGGAACCGACACGTATGTATCGTTGCTACTAAGGATAAAAAGACGAGATCTATATCTACCGCCATATTGATAAACGGATCTTGTCTACATCATGTCATCGTTCTTATTGCATTACTCCATTTTTCCGTGAACTTAATACACTAGATGCATGCTGGATATCGGTCGATGTGTGGAATAATAGTAGTAGATGCAGGCAGGAGTCGGTCTACTAATCTTGGATGTGATACCTATGTAATGATCATTGCCTGGATATCGTCATAATTATTTGAAGTTCTATCAATTGCCCAACAGTAATTTGTTTACCCATCGTTTGCTATTTTTCTCGAGAGAAGCCACTAGTGAAACCTACAGCCCCCGGGTCTTCTTTCTCATATATTTGCCTTGCGATCTACTTTTCCTTTGCATTTTTATTCAGATCTATTAAACCAAAAAATACAAAAATACCTTGCTGCATTTATCTTTATTTATTTTATTTGGCGTTCGATCATCAATGTACTACAAGTTACCTCACTCCGCTTGCCTATCTTGAGGCGCCGTACCCCGAAAGGGATTGACAACCCCTTTAACTCGTCGGGTTGCGAGGTGTTGTTGTTTATGTGCAGGTGCTATTTACGT
Organism: Aegilops speltoides; assembly: GCA_021437245.1. Lineage (NCBI taxonomy): Eukaryota > Viridiplantae > Streptophyta > Magnoliopsida > Poales > Poaceae > Aegilops > Aegilops speltoides. The sequence goes on from CM038141.1 coordinate 232,341,186, forward strand.
TGTGTTGCTTGGTATTCCTACTGGTTCGATACCTTGGTTTCATTACTGAGGGAAATACCAACCGTCGCTGTGCTACATCATCCCTTCCTCTCCGGGGAAATACTGACGTAGTTGCAGCTACCATCATGCATGGGTGGGGGCTCCCTCTGAGTGGAGCCCCCGGGGCGTGTACAGCCCTGCCTTGACACGTGGCTTGCACGGTAGGGCTAGACGAGGTGTGTCTGGGCACTCGTGAGCCAGCGCGGGACTCACGAGGCCCTACCTCAAGGCGTGTTGCGCCTGAATTTGATTCTTGACAGCTGTGGTGGTCCTGCGAGATGGTTAGACAACCTGCGCCGAATGAATCTCCTGAGGTGATCACATGAGAAGGCCAAACACCAACGACTCCAGGAGGTGATGTGAACGGGGCTGGCTTGCCAGACAGAGCTCAGTCGTTGGGTTTGTCGACGCTGCAGGGACTGACCCGAGCACAGACACCGTGTCCAGTCTTCTCATGCGAAAAATCCTAAAGAAAGACATCTGGCGCGCGGCTGCCGTGGTGGTGAGGCACCGGGTCGTGCGCCCTGGCTCGTCCGTCTGCGATTAGCTCATGCGAGAACAGGGCACCAAAGGCCATGGGAGGTGACGTACACGGGAGCTGGCCCACGAGCCAGAGCTCAGCCTCTTGGGTTTTGTGACGCTGCAGGGATGGACCCGAACACAGACATCGTGCTAGTCCTTAATCATGAGACGGTCGTGGGCGGGCTTGCAAGGGCGTACGACGTTCATGGTATCGAAGTACCGGACAGGCACATAATAATCGTGAAGCAACTAATGGAAGGAGGCAAGCTAGTTCAGGTAAATGCAAGAACGATACATGCCGCATGGACGTACCCATGCGTCCTTGGGATGATGCAGCCCGAGGGGCGCCCCCAACAGAGTAAATTTAAAGATGCAAAGGATACATGTCGCAGGGACAGACCCATGCGACCTGGGGATAATGCAGCCCGAGGGGCGCCCCAACTGAATGAACAGGAAAATGTCACCTGGCACCGTTGCTGGAGGGTTGTTGAAGTAGCTGTAGACGCGCGCTTGCTACGTCTTGAGCTTGCGTTGGTTTTCCTTGAAGAGAAAAGGGTGATGCAGTAATAGTAGCGTAAGTATTTCCCTCAGTTTTTGTGAACCAAGGTGAAAGTGCAACTAATCCCCGGGTGGTTTTGGTAATTAATAACAACATATATATCATTGAACTAATTGTTTCTTGAGAATATTTCAGAAAGTTCAGTGATATGGGTATGGCAATGACTGATGATGTGGACCCCTCAAAATGCTAAGGAAAGCATTGGCAAAAGCTCAAGACTCCATTTTTGGTTTAGTGATCCATGATCACATTGAGTCCATAGGAAAGCCAATACTATTAAAAGGGATGAGGTTATGATGATGGTCCGTTGCTCAAAGTGCTTAGTGATCTATCTCCCAAACTATCGCAATCTTTCATTCCAACATAAGTAATCTCGGTCCCACCGATTCCATAAACTCACCACACCGAGATGAACCACCTCAGCCATATAGCCAAACCCTAGTAATTTGGATTTTCCGATTCCAAACTCGGTCTCACCGAAACTAGTGTTGCCAACCTTCAGAACCTTCAGAATCATATCGGTGTCACCGAGATGATAAAGTCGGTCCCACCGAGAATGGCAAACCCTAGTCTTTGGAAGAATCGGACTAACCGAGATTGTATTTTCGGTCCCACGAAAATCCCAACGCTCACAAGATTTGAACTTTCGGTCTCACCGAGTTGTCAACTTCGGTCCGATCGAGATTGGTCAAATGTGTGTAACGGTTGGATTTTGTGTGGAGGCTATAAATACCCTCCACCTCCTCTTCATTCATGGAGAGAGCCATCGAAAGAACTACCACTCCTACCTTACATTTCGAGAAGAAAACTACCTACCCTTGTGTTGAGATCAAGTTGCTCCACTCCCACCATATGAAACTTGATTTCTAGCCTTCCCAAGTTGCTTTCCACTCAATCCTTTCTTCCACCACAGCCAAATCAGTGAGGAGAGTTGAGTGTTGGGGAGATTATCATTTGAAGCACAAGAGCAAGGAGTTCATCATCACCAACACCATCTATTACCTTTTGGAGGGTGGTGCCTCCTAGATTGGTTAGGTGTCGCTTGGGAGCATCCGTCAAGATGTGGAGTTGAACCAAGATGTTTGTAAGGGCAAGGAGATCGCCTACTTCGTGAAGATCTACCCCGAGTAAGGCTAGTCCTCCGTGGGCGTAAGCCATGATGGCATAGACAAGGTTGCTTCTTCGTGGACCCTTCGTGGGTGGAGCCCTCCGTGGACTCTCGCAGCCGTTACCCTCCGTGGGTTGAAGTCTCCATCAACGTGGATTGACGATAGCACCACCTATCGGAACCACGAGAAAAATCTCCGTGTCTCCAAACTGCGTTTGCTCTTCTCCACCTCTATTTACTACATGTGCAATTTACTTTCCGCTGCCATAACTCTAGAATTGCATGTGTAGGGTGATACTTGACTTGATCATCATTGTGAACTTGCCAAAAACTTGTCTTAATCAAAAGGCTAAACTTTTAAATTGTCAAGTAGTCTAATCACCCCCCCTCTAGACATACTTCCGATCCTACAAGTGGTATCAGAGCTTTGGTCTCCATTGGATTGGTTTCCATTGCATTGACTCCATAAGCTTGGTTTCACAACCTAGGAGAGTATGGCGCCTAGTGAGGGTAATTTTCAGAGAGGTCCTTACTTTGATGGTTCAAATTTTGCTAGTTGGAAGCACAAAATGAAAATGCATATTCTTGGACATAACCGCCGCATGGGGCATTATTTGTGTTGGCTTGCAAGGTGAGTTCTTCGAGGAAGGAAAAGTTCCGGATCGCGGGCTACAGCGGATGAATTGCGGATGTTGCAAAACAATGCTCAAGCTTTGACATTCTCTTCAATGCTTTGTGTCCCGAGGAGTTCAACAAGATCAGCCGTCTTGAGAATGCAAAAGAGATTTGGGATACTTTGGTCGAAATGCACGAAGGTACCGAGTCCGTGAAGGAATCAAAGCTAGATGTTCTTCAAGGTCAACTTGACAAGTTCAAGATGAAGGAAGGTGAAGGAGTCGCTGAAATGTACTCTAGGCTTGCTCTCATCACAAATGAGATTGCCGACTTAGGAAGCGAAGAAATGACCGACCGATTCATCATCAAGAAGATTCTCAGAGCTTTGGATGGAAAGTATGACACCGTGTGCACTTTGATCCAAATGATGCCAAACTACAAGAATCTCAAGCCTACCGAAGTCATTGGAAGGATTGTTGCTCATGAGATGACACTTAAAGACAAGGAAGAGCTTCACAACAAGTCAAGTGGTGCTTACAAAGCTACAGTTGAAGCTCCCACAACCTCAAGTGACAAGCTAGTTTCCAATGAAGAGATAAGCCTAATGGTGAAGAACTTCAACAAATTCTACAAGAGTAGAAGCAAGGAAAGAAGCTCAAAGTCTAGATCATATGATGAAAAGATATCTTCTAGTCGTGATCGAAACTGCTACAATTGTGGAAGACCCGGACACTACTCAAATGAGTGTTCGACTACCCACAAGAGAAGAGAAGAATCTCCAAGAAGAAGAAGCTCAAGAGAAGAGTCACCTCGGAAAGAGAGAAGGAGTAGAGATGATCGTTATGAACGAAGATCCTCTCGTTGAAGCAAGGATTCGGAAAGGAAAGACAAGTCATCAAGGAGCTACACAAGAAGAAAACATCAAGCTCATGTTGGTGAATGGGTCTCCGGCTCCGACTCCGACAATCACTCGAAAGAAGCTATCACTCCAACTCTGAATCTGATCAAGATGAAGGTGTTGCGGTCTTGCTCTCGTATCCTCCAACTTCAACTCCTATGACATATTTGATTCACCAAATGAGGGAATTGGAAGATGCTTCATGGCAAAAGGCCCCAAGGTATCACACCCTGAATTCATTGACTTTGATAGTGATGAGGATGACTTGCTTGGTGAAGATGAGCTTTACATGACAAATCGAGTGAGCTTAGTAATGATGAACATGCTAGTAGTCTTTATAGTCGAGAAGAGTCGAATGACAATGCTATGAAGGAGATTGAGCGTCTAACTAAAGAACTAAACACTCTTAAGTTAGCTCTTGAAACAACTCAAGAAGATCATAGAGAGCTCCTAAGATCTCATGAGAAGCTACGCTTCGAGAAGCTCAATCTAGAGCAAGAACATGAGTTCCTAAAAGCTATCAATGACGATCTTCGAAAGAAGAGTTCTTCATATCTTGCCAAACGACTTCTCTTGTCTAATTTCTTGCCACCTATTAAAACTAAGCATGACAAGCATAAGAAAAATTCTTCATCTAGTAGTAACAATAACCATGCTAAATCCAATATTGTTGCCTCTAGTAATTCTCTTGATTCCACTAACAATGTTTCAAGCCAAGTTTCACTTGAGAAAGAAAATAGTTTATTGAAAGGGATTATAGAGAAAGGTGTCTACAAGAGCCTTGCCGGAAGCAAGAACTTTGAGGAACTTGTTCGCAAGCAAGGAAGGCACCGGAAGAATCAAGGAATTGGTTTTGAGCGAAAGTTCAACGCCGAGGGTGTTGAATGGGAAGAAGGTCAATATCCCACTCCAAAGTTTGTTTCTCAAAAGGAGAAGTATGATCCTACTTCTTCCAATGTGGAACAAGCTCAAGATGACCTTCCACCACAAGACCACAAGCTAAAAGGCAAGGACAAGCTTCAAGAGGAGATTGATGCATTTATTGAAGCACCCAAGGCCATGGTCAAGTGGGTTCCCAAGGAAACTTCAAGTTCTACTTCGTCAAGCTCAACTACTACCCCAAGGATTCCCATCAAGATGATGTGGATCCCGAAGAAGAAGAACTAGAGAGTTCTTGAGGGTGACTCCGCCAACATACTTCACTCACATTCATTTTGGCAAGAACTTGTGCAATCAACTTCCACATCTTGCACTAGTTCATGGAGTCACAAACCCTCTTGTTGGTAAGTCAAGGGACAAGGTAATCATTGCCTTCATGGACATCATCTATTATGTACTTCAATCTATGTCCATGGATATCCTTGTTTGTTCCTTGTGGGACTAACCCATGTAGGTATTGAAAGTGCCCGAATCCAAAGGATTGCTCCCAATTCTTGATGATCTTCATCAACATCGAGCATTCACATCTTCAACATCTACATGAAGTCTTCTACGACAACCCAAGGTTAGTTTGACCCTTTAAAAGGGGTTCTCACATCAAGGGGGAGCTTTGCTCTAAAGATTTGAGCTAAAGCATCTTCAAATGATGTGATCACATTAATACTTTATGTAAAAGTGGTAACCCCACTTGTGCTTAAACGATGAGTAGGACCTATGATCAAATGTTCTCATTTGACTCCTAAGTCAATATACTCATATATAGATGACCTAGTCATCGCCAAATTGTGTGCTAGTTGCTAGAGTTTTGTTTGTGCATGTTTGACACATATTTCATTTACTATCTTATTGTGTGAGCATGTTGGATGCATAATTTTATCCATTCGAGGACATCCATTTGTTGCTTTGGTCTTTTGGATTTTCTCTTTTTGACCAAATGGATGGACAAGAATGCCTAAGTTCCTCCCCTAGCTATATATGCTTTCTTGTCTCAAATTCTATTCATGCTTATATCACAAACTTTGATCAAGTCTTTTTCGGACAGACCGAGTGAGGAGCACTCGGAGCCACCGATCCGTCAAAAAGCTTAAACTCCAAAACCTTCTAAGTTCTTTCGGTCAAACCAATCTACTCAAATCGGATGATCAAATCACTTGATTGATCTAGGTTTTCACCTCGGTGAAACCGAAGTTACAAATTTCGGCGTGACCGATGTGAGTAATCGCTTGCGTTAACCATCTCGGTGCCACCGAAGTTTTCAACTCGGTCCCACCGACATTGAAGGGTATATATACCGAGGGCAGCAGCGTTGATTATTCCTTCAAAACGCCTCGCCCCAAACCCTTAGCTGCCGTCGCCGTGGTCTCCGGATCGTCTCCGCGTCGCTCAGGCGCCCGCCGCATGGTCTCCGTCGCCGTCAACGGTCAATCTCATCGCCGCCGTTGCGCAGAGAGAAACTCCACCAAGTTTGGGTGAGTTTTGATCCTCTCGTGCTTCAACCTCGATTCAATGCACGATTGGTTTGCCTAGCTTCTTGCCATGTTTGAAATCTTCCTATCCAGCAGATTAGTTCTTAGAACGAAATTGAGTAAAAGTTTTAGGGTTAGGTTTCGCGAACACATCTCGGTGTGACCGATTCTACATTCTCGGATCGACCGATTTGGCCTCTCGCCATCAGATCGCACTTTTCGGTCCAACCGAAGTTGTGCAAATCGGTAAGACCGAAATGAGGATTTAGTGAAACCCTAGTGTTCTCGGCTAGACCGAAACCCATTTCGTCCAACCGAAAGTGGTGTGAATGGTTCTGTTTAGACACTTCGGATTCACGAATTTTAGACTCGGTCGACCGAAATGCATTCTGTGAAAACTTAAAACTGAAATTTGAACTCATTCTTTTGCAAAATCTTCGCAGTTTGTGATAACTCTTCTATTACGCCTATACCTATTCTATTCACAAAGTTGTCGGTCATGTCGATGCAAGTGACAGCGAACAGTCTGAATCACCGGTAGAGATTCCAGAGGCAGCACTAGTCCCAAGCCGCAGCTTTTCCGATGATGGTGAGAGGAGCACCCAAGTGGTTTGCCTCCTGCTGCCACCAGGGCCAGGAAGAAGAGAAATTCTGATGAAGAGGATTCTGACTTTGTTGCTGAGGAAGAGATCACTTCTAAGCCTAAGAGGAAAGTGGTTGCCAAAGACTATCAAGGGCAACAAACAAGGAAAGGCACCAGCAAAGTGAAGAAGTCCACAGTTGCTAAGAAGCTGAGCATGGAAGAAGAAACCTCGAGCAAGATAAAGAAAACTTCCAAGAGGAAGAGGATTGTACATGATGAAGCAGCTGATGAAGATTCTGATGAGGAAGCACCCCAGCCTCCTCAGAAGCCTAAGTTGATGGGAGATGCCATCAGGGCAGGAGCACCTACCAAATCTAAGCCATCAGCTCCAGCAAAGGCAGCTCAAGCCAAGCCTGCTGCCAAGCCAAAGAAAATAGTGAGAAACATTCCTGCTTCAGAGAAGAAGAAGGACAATGTGCCACCAGCTGAGTCAGATGAAGAGGCACATGTGTTGCTAAAACTCAGACAGAAACTGCCAGTCCACAATGATGCTCATCCTCGAGCGGAAAACATGAAGGAAAGGAAAGACAAAGGCCTCAGGCTATGGAGGCAAGTTGATCCATATGCCACCAGGAGAAGGACAGCTGTTGACTCAAGGTTCCACACCAGAGAGCAACAAGATTTCTATGAGACAGTGCTTATGGACAAGAAGCCCATTGTTGCTGACACTAGATATGTTGGTCGGGAATATATTGTGATGAAGAGCACAGAGACTACTTCCCACATGTGCATGAGAGCTTCACCGCATGTGGAGTTGCAGAGTTTGTTGGTCGAAACCGACAAAGATGGAATGATGAGATGATCATGCGTTCTATGCCACAGCACATTTCTATCCAGATGGCAGAATTGTATGGATGACTGAAGGCCAGAGATTCTCTTCAACAGTTGAAGAGTGGGCTGCACTGCTGAATGCTCCAGTATCAAGAGATGATGATGTTGATGTCTATGGAATTCCAAAGAAAAATCATGAGTCTATGAAAAATATGTACAATGAGGTACCAGCCAAAGATGTAGAGATATGGAAGCTCGGCTCAGTGTATCATCTTCAGGCAGGTCTCCCTACCACAAACACGATTCTGAGGCATACTTTGATGCCTAAGTCTGGAGATCATCGCATGATAAGAGGCTATTCTATCAACATGCTGCATATTCTAGATCAGAAGGCACCTTTCAAGGTGATGGACCTGATAGTAGAGACTATCAAGAGGACATCAGCAGACCAGAAGAGGTCATGTGGGTTTGCCCCGCACATTCAGATGCTCATCAATGCCAAGTTTGGCACGGGCACCTACTTGTTGGATAGACCCCACTTGCCACTGCAGCCTGAACATGAGGATAATGAAGTTGTGATGACTGAGGATGATCCCACATCTGTTGAAGGTCAAGCTAAGTCTGAAGCTGCCAAACAAGCCAAAGCTGAGAAGGAAGCAAGAGCAGCAAACAAAACCCAAGAGCGTTGGAGAACAACTTCTTGAAGCTACCGGAGGATTGAACTACGCCTGCCAGCATAGTGCAGTCTCAGGAGAGTCTTGAGAGGATAGTTGAAGACAAGTTCCATGCTCTGGATGTCAAGTCGATCAAGTGCAAGTCACTGTCAACAAGCTTGAGGCAGATATCGAGGAAGCCAAGAGGGAGAAGGCAGAGCTCATGAAGGAGATGGAAGGTGATTTAGTCCAGGATGACTATGAGCAGCCTGCTCAGGTTCCCACAAGACCCAGATCAGCTGCTATTCCAGTGACAGACCCCAGGGCTACTACATCAGCACCTCCCACAGCTCCATTAGTTCCAGCTCCTAGTAACGCTTAGCTCTATACCTTTCGAACTTTTTGGTAACTTGTTGCCAAAGGGGGAGAAATTGTATAGATCATAGGACTTCGAGAGAGAGAGTGCTCGCTTTTGCTCTGTCGTTTGCGGTTTTCTTTGAGATACTTTTGAGTCTTCTGAGACATTTCGTGTGTTTGATACTACGTTTGCTCTACTTTGATGAGTGCTTGATCATACTATGCTTAATGTGTGCTTAATGCTTATCATATGCTATTCATATCTTGTATGATCATTTACTCATGTCTTGGTGATTGGGTGCATGCTACTCATTCTTATCATTTTGTGCGCTACACCAAGATGTATGTGACATGGAAGAGTGACCCATGATCCTAATCGATTGTGCATTTGCATTCAAACGCAAATCTTAAATAGTGCACAAATTTAGGGGGAGCTCTTGCTTATCACATACTTCTCAAAGCGACGATATCATTCATTGATTATATCATTTGTCGAAGCTTTGATCTATATGTTGTCATCAATTACCAAAAAGGGGGAGATTAAAAGTGCAACTAATCCCCGGGTGGTTTTGGTAATTAATAACAACATATATATCATTGAACTAATTGTTTCTTGAGAATATTTCAGAAAGTTCAGTGATATGGGTATGGCAATGACTGATGATGTGGACCCCTCAAAATGCTAAGGAAAGCATTGGCAAAAGCTCAAGACTCCATTTTTGGTTTAGTGATCCATGATCACATTGAGTCCATAGGAAAGCCAATACTATTAAAAGGGGATGAGGTTATGATGATGATCTGGTTGCTCAAAGTGCTTAGTGATCTATCTCCCAAACTATCAGCAATCTTTCATTCCAACATAAGTAATCTCGGTCCCACCGATTCCATAAACTCACCACACCGAGATGAACCACCTCAGCCATATAGCCAAACCCTAGTAATTTCGGATTTTCCGATTCCAAACTCGGTCTCACCGAAACTAGTGTTGCCAACCTTCTGTAACCTTCTGTAATCATATCGGTGTCACCGAGATGATAAAGTCGGTCCCACCGAGAATGGCAAACCCTAGTCTTTGGAAGAATCGGACTAACCGAGATTGTATTTTCGGTCCCACGAAAATCCCAACGCTCACAAGATTTGAACTTTCGGTCTCACCGAGTTGTCAACTTCGGTCCGACCGAGATTGGTCAAATGTGTGTAACGGTTGGATTTTGTGTGGAGGCTATAAATACCCTCCACCTCCTCTTCATTCGTGGAGAGAGCCATCGAAAGAACTACCACTCCTACCTTACATTTCGAGAAGAAAACTACCTACCCTTGTGTTGAGATCAAGTTGCTCCACTCCCACCATATGAAACTTGATTTCTAGCCTTCCCAAGTTGCTTTCCACTCAATCCTTTCTTCCACCACAGCCAAATCAGTGAGGAGAGTTGAGTGTTGGGGAGATTATCATTTGAAGCACAAGAGCAAGGAGTTCATCATCACCAACACCATCTATTACCTTTTGGAGGGTGGTGCCTCCTAGATTGGTTAGGTGTCGCTTGGGAGCCTCCGTCAAGATGTGGAGTTGAACCAAGATGTTTGTAAGGGCAAGGAGATCGCCTACTTCGTGAAGATCTACCCCGAGTAAGGCTAGTCCTCCGTGGGCGTAAGCCATGATGGCATAGACAAGGTTGCTTCTTCGTGGACCCTTCGTGGGTGGAGCCTCCGTGGACTCTCGCAGCCGTTACCCTCCGTGGGTTGAAGTCTCCATCAACGTGGATTGACGATAGCACCACCTATCGGAACCACGAGAAAAATCTCCGTGTCTCCAAACTGCGTTTGCTCTTCTCCACCTCTATTTACTACATGTGCAATTTACTTTCCGCTGCCATAACTCTAGAATTGCATGTGTAGGGTGATACTTGACTTGATCATCATTGTGAACTTGCCAAAAACTTGTCTTAATCAAAAGGCTAAACTTTTAAATTGTCAAGTAGTCTAATCACCCCCCCTCTAGACATACTTCCGATCCTACACAAGGTATCAATCCAGTAGGAGACTCCTCAAAAGTCCCACGCAGCTACACAAACAAACAAAGAACTCGCAACCAACGCAATAAAGGGGTTGTCAATCCCTTCACGGCCACTTGCGAAAGTGAGATCTGATAGAGATAGTATGATAAGTAAATATATTTTTGGTATTTTATAATATAGATGCAAAAAGTAAAGATGCAAATAAAAGTAGATTGAAAGCAAATATGATAAAAGATAGACCCGGGGGCCATAGGTTTCACTAGAGGCTTCTCTCAAGATAGCATAAGTATTACGGTGGGTGAACAAATTACTGTCGAGCAATTGATAGAAAAGCGAATAATTATGAGATTATCTAGGCATGGTCATGTATATAGGCATGACGTCCGCAACAAGTAGACCGACTCCTGCCTGCATCTACTACTATTACTCCACACATCGACCGACTCCTGCTTGCATCTAGAGTATTAAGTTCATAAAGAACAGAGTAACGCATTAAGCAAGATGACATGATGTAGAGGGATAAACTCAAGCAATATGATATAAACCCCATCTTTCTATCCTCGATGGCAACAATACAATACATGCCTTGCTGCCCCTGCTGTCACTGGGTAAGGACACCGCAAGGTTGAATCCAAAGCTAAGAACTTCTCCCATGGCAAGAAAGATCAATCTAGTAGGCCAAACCAAACTGATAATTCGAAGAGACTTGCAAAGATAACTCAATCATACATAAAAAAATTCAGAGGAGATTCAAATATTATTCCTAGATAAACTTGATCATAAACCCACAATTCATCGGATCTCGACAAACACGTGGCAAAAAGAGTTTACATCGAATAGATCTCCACAAGAGAGGGGGAGAACATTGTATTGAGATCCAAAAAGAGAGAAGAAGCCATCTAACTAATAACTATGGACCCGAAGGTCTGTGGTAAACTACTCACAACTCATCGGAGGGGCTATGGTGTTGATGTAGAAGCCCTCCGTGGTCGATTCCCCCTCCGACAGAGCACCGGCGAAGGCTCCAAGATGGGATCTCGCAGATACAGAAGGTTACGGCGGTGGAAATTGTTTTTCGTTGGCTCTCTGGATGTTTTCGGGGTACGCAGGCATATATAGGAGGAAGAAGTACGTCGGTGGCCGCCCGAGGGGCTCACGAGACAGGGGGGCACGCCCTGTAGGGGTGGGAGCGCCCTCCCCTCTCGTCGCCGCCTCGTCTGCTTCTTGACTTGCACTCCAAGTCCTCCGGATCACGTTCGTTCCAAAAATCACGCTCCCAAAGGTTTCATTCCGTTTGGACTCCGTTTGATATTCTTTTTCTTCGAAATACTGAAATAGGCAAAAAAACAGCAATACGGGCTGGGCCTCCGGTTAGTAGGTTAGTCCCAAAAATGATATAAATGTGTAAAATAAAGCCCATAAACATCCAAAGGGGGTAATATAATAGCATGGAACAATCAAAAATTATAGATACGTTGGAGACGTATCAAGCATCCCCAAGCTTAATACCTGCTCGTCCTCGAGTAGGTAAATGATAAAAACAGAATTTTTGATGTGGAATGCTACCTAGCATAATTCTTAATGTAATTTTCTTTATTGTGGCATGAATCTTTAGATCCAAATGATTCAAAATAAAAGTTCATATTGATAAAATAAATAGTAACACTTCAAGCATACTATTCAAAGTAATCATGTCTTCTCAAAATAACATGGCAAAAGAAAGTTCATCCCTACAAAATTATATAGTTAGGTTATGCTTCATTTTCGTCACACAAAGATGTTCCCAACTTCTATACCCTCGATGACAAGCCAAGCAATTGTTTCATACTTAAATAATCTCAAACTTTTTCAATGTTCACGCAATACTTGAGCGTGAGCCATGGATATAGCACTATGTGTGGAATAGAATATGATGATGGGGATTGTGTGGAGAAGACAAAAAAGGAGAAAGTCTCACATTGACGAGGATAATCAATGGGATATGGAGATGCCCATCAATTGATGTCAACATGAGGAGTAGAGATTGCCATGCCACTAGAGCTATAAATGAATGCTCAACAAAATAAAACTAGTGGGTGTGCATCCAACTTGCTTGCTCACGAAGACCTAGGGCATTTGAGGAAGCCCATCGTAGGAATATACAAGCCAAGTTCTATAATGAAAAATTCCCACTAGTATATAAAAAAACAAACTATGAGACTCACTATATGAAAAACATGGTGCTACTTTGAAGCACAATATATGAGACTCACTACATGAAGAACAAAGTGCTACTTTGAAGCACAAGTGTGGAAAAAGAGATAGTCACATTGCCCCTTTTATTTCTTTTTTTCTTTTTTTTCTTTTCTTTTTTTATTTTGGGCCTTCCTTTTTCTTTTCTTTTTGGCCTTTCTTCTTCTTTTTTCTTTTTTTTCTTTGGGCAATGCTCTAATAATGATGATCATCACACTTCTATTGATTACAACATATGAATTACAACTCGAAACTAGAACAAGATATGACTCTATATGAATGCCTCCGGCGGTGTACCGGGATGGTGCAATGAATCAAGAGTGACATGTATGAAAATTATGCATGGTGGCTTTGCCACAAATACGATGTCAACTACATGATCATGCAATGGCAATATGACAAAAGTAATGTATGTCATGATGATGAACGGAACGGTGGAAAGTTGCATGGCAATATATCTCGGAATGGCTATGGAAATGCCATAATAGGTAGGTATGGTGGCTGTTTTGAGGAAGATATAAGGAGGTTTATGTGCAATAGAGCGTATCGTATCACGGGGTTTGGATGCACCGGTGAAGTTTGCACCAACTCTTAAGGTGAGAAAGGGCAATGCACGGTACCGAAGAGGCTAGCAATGGTGGAAAGGTAAAAGTGCGTATAATCCATGGACTCAACGTTAGTCAAAAGAACTCATATACTTATTGCAAAAATTTAGGAAGTCATCAAAAATCAAGCACTACGCGCATGCTCCTAGGGGGATAGATTGGTAGGAAAAGACCATCGCTCATCCCCGACGGCCACTCATAAGGATGCACAAGCCAGGTACACTTCATGTTTCAAATTTGTTACACAACTTTAACCATACGTGCATGCTACGGGACTTGCTAACTTCAACACAAGCATTCTTTAAATTCATAATCACCCAACTAGCATGACTTTAATATCACTACCTCCATATCTCAAATCAATTATCAAGTATCAAATTGATCATAGCATCCAATTCACTTCCTATGATAGTTTTTATTATACCCAACTTGGATGCCTACCATTCTAGGACCAATTTTATAACCATAGCAAATACCATGATTTTCTAAAAGACTCTAAAAATAATATAAGTGAGGCATGAGAGACTAGAAATTTCTACAAAAATAAGCCACCGCCGTGCTCTAAAAGATATAAGTGAAGCACTAGAGCAAAAACTATCAAGCTCAAAAGATATAAGTGAAGCACATAACATATTCTAATAAATTCAATCAAGTAGGCTTCTCCCAAAAGGTGTGTACAGAAAGGATGATTGTGGTAAACTAAAAAGCAAATAGTAATATAATACACGACGCTCCAAGCAAAACACATATCATGTGGCGAATAAAAATATAGCTCCAAGTAAAGTTACCAATGAACAAAGACGAAAGAGGGGATGCCTTCCCGGGGCATCTCCAAGCTTAGGCTTTTGGCTATTCTTGAATATCTTGGGGTGCCTTGGCTATCCCCAAGCTTAGGCTCTTGCCACTCCTTATTCCATAGCCCATCAAAGCTTTACCCAAAACTTGAAAACTTCACAACACAAAACTCAACAGGAAATCTTATAAGCTCCGTCAGTGAAAGAAAACAAAACCACCACATAAGGTACTTTAATGAACTCATTATTTATTTATTTTGGTGTTAAACCTACTGCATTCCAACTTCTCTATGGTTTATAAACTATTTTACTAGCCATAGATGCATCAAAATAAGCAAACAACACACGAAAAACAGAACAGTCTGTAGCAATCTGTAACTAACGCAAACTTCTGGAACTTTAAAAATCCTACCAAAATAGGAAGTCCTGGACAATTTTTCTATTGATCAGCAGCAAAAATAATCAACGCAAAAGCATGTTTCTGTGATTTAACAAAACTAATTTCGTGCGTGCAAAGTTTCTGTTTTTCAGCAGAATCAAATCAACTATCATCATAGGTTATCCTATAGGTTCTACTTGGCACAAACACTAATTAAAAGATAAAAACACATCTAAACAGAAGGTAGATGCAAGATTTATTACTAAACATGAACAAAAACAAAAAACACAAATAAAATTGGGTTGCCTCCCAACTAGCGCTATCGTTTAACGCCCCTAGCTAGGCATAAAAGCGAAGATAGATCTAAGTAGTGCCATCTTTGGCACTCAATTCATAAGTAGCTCGCATGATAGATTCATAAGGTAATTTGACTTTCTTTCTTGGAAAGTGCTCCATGCCTTTCTTTAATGTAAATTGGAATCTAATATTCCCTTCCTTCATATCAATAATCGCACCAATCGTTCTAAGGAAAGGTCTACCAAGAATAATAGGGAAAGAAAGATTGCAATCAATATCAAGAACGTAAAATCTATGGGCACCAAATTTCTATTTGCAACAATGAGAAAATCATTGATCCTTCCCATTGGCTTTTTAATGTTGGAATCCGCAATGTGCAAATTTAAAGAGCAACCATCAAGATCATGGAAACCTAGAATATCACATAAAGTTTTCAGAATCATGGAAACACTAGCACCCAAATCACACAAAGCAAAACACTCATGATCTTTAATTCTAATCTTTATAGTAGGTTCCCATTCATCATTAAGCTTTCTAGGTATAGAAACTTCCAAATTAAGTTTTTCATCATAAGATTGCATCAAGGCATCAACAATATGTTTGTTAAAAGCTTTATTTTGACTATAAGCATGAGGAGAATTAACAACGGATTGCAACAAGGAAATACAACCTTCTAAAGAACAATTATCATAATAAAATTCCTTGAAATCCGAGATAGTGGGTTCAATACTATTTGAAGTCATGACCTCTCCAATCCCACTTTTACCAAATTTAGCATCAAGATCTAAAAACTCCGAATTCTTGGGACGCCTTCTAACTAAAGTTGACTCATCTCCAGTCCCATTATTATCAAGATTCATATTGCAAAACAAAGATCTAATAGGATACACATCAACAACTTTGAGATCTTCATCATTATTTTCATGGAAACTAGAAGAACACACTTTTACAAAGCAATCCTTCTTAGCACGCAATCTAGCGGTTCTTTCCTTGCACTCATCAATGGAAATTCTCATTGCTTTGAGAGACTCATTGATATCATGCTTAGGAGGAGAAGATCTAAGTTTAAGAGAATCAACATCAAGCGAAAGTCTATCAACGTTCCTAGCCAAATCATCAACCTTGAGCAATTTTTCTTCAAGAAAAGCATTAAAATTCTTTTGAGAAATCATAAATTCTTTCACAACATTCTCAAAATCAGAGGCCATATTATTAAAATTACCATAAGAATTATTGTAGGAATTTCCATAATTATTAGAGGAATTACTAGGGAACGGTCTAGAATTAAAGTTTCCTCTATAAGCATTGTTTCCAAAACTATTCCTACCAACAAAATTCACATCCACAGATTCATTATTATTCTCAATCAAAGTATACAAAGGCATATCATTGGGATCAAGAGGAGTATTTTTAGTAGCAATAAACTTCATAAGTTCATCCATCTTTCCACTCAAAACATTGATTTCTTCTATAGCATGCACTTTTTTACTAGAAGATCTTTTGGTGTGCCATTGAGAATAATTAGCCATAATTTTATCAAGAAGTTTTGTAGCATCTCCTAACATGATTTCCATAAACGTGCCTCCTGCGGCCGAATCTAAGAGATTTCTAGAAGCAAAGTTCAAACCGGCATAAATTTTTTGTATGATCATCCATAAATTCAAACCATGAGTAGGGCAATTGCGAATCATCAATTTCATTCTTTCCCAAGATTGGGCAACATGCTCATGATCAAGTTGTTTAAAATTCATAATATCGTTCCTAAGAGTGATGATCTTAGCGGGAAGAAAATACTTAGAGATAAAAGCATCTTTGCACTTGTTCCAAGAATCAATACTATTTTTAGGCAAAGACGAAAACCAAACTTTAGCATGATCTCTAAGTGAAAATGGAAATAACTTCAATTTAACAATATTGTTATCCATACCTTTCTTCTTTTGCATATCACACAAATCAACAAATTTGTTTAGATGAGTAGCGACATCTTCACTAGGAAGGCCTGCGAATTGATCTTTGATAAACAAGATTCAGCAAAGCAGTATTGATTTCACAAGACTCAACATCATTAAGAGGAGCAATCGGAGTACTAAGGAAATCATTATTATTGGTATTGGAGAAATCACACAATTTGGTATTATCTTGCACCATGGCAACAAGTAATCCAACACACAAGGAAACAAAAAAAGGCAAGCGAAAAAGAGAGGAGAAGATTGGGAAAGAGAGGGCAAATAAAACAGCAAGGGTGACGTGGGGGAGAGGAAAACGAGAGGCAAATGGCAAATAATGTAAATGCGAGGGAGATGAGTTTGTGATGGGTACTTGGTATGTCTTGACTTGAGCGAAGACCTCCCCGGCAACGGCGCCGAAATCCTTCTTGCTACGCCGTGAGCTTATGCTGGTTTTCCTTGAAGAGGAAAGGGTGATGCAGCAATAGTAGCGTAAGTATTTCCCTCAGTTTTTGAGAACCAAGGTATCAATCTAGTAGGAGGCTCCTCAAAAGTCCCACGCACCTACACAAACAAACAAAGAACTCGCAACCAACGCAATAAAGGGGTTGTCAATCCCTTCACGGCCACTTCATGTAAAGTGAGATCGATAGAGATAGTATGATAAGATAAATATATTTTTGGTATTTTATAATATAGATGCAAAAAGTAAAGATGCAAATAAAAGTAGATTGAAAGCAAATATGATAAAAGATAGACCCGGGGGCCATAGGTTTCACTAGAGGCTTCTCTCAAGATAGCATAAGTATTACGGTGGGTGAACAAATTACTGTCGAGCAATTGATAGAAAAGCGAATAATTACGAGATTATCTAGGCATGATCATGTATATAGGCATGACGTCCGCAACAAGTAGGACGACTCCTGCCTGCATCTACTACTATTACTCCACACATCGACCGACTCCTGCCTGCATCTAGAGTATTAAGTTCATAAAGAACAGAGTAACGCATTAAGCAAGATGACATGATGTAGAGGGATAAACTCAAGCAATATGATATAAACCCCATCTTTTTATCCTCGATGGCAACAATACAATACATGCCTTGCTGCCCCTGCTGTCATTGGGTAAGGACACCGCAAGATTGAACCCAAAGCTAAGCACTTCTCCCATGGCAAGAAAGATCAATCTAGTAGGCCAAACCAAACTGATAATTCGAAGAGACTTGCAAAGATAACTCAATCATACATAAAAGAATTCAGAGGAGATTCAAATATTATTCCTAGATAAACTTGATCATAAACCCACAATTCATCGGATCTCGACAAACACACCGCAAAAAGAGTTTACATCGAATAGATCTCCACAAGATAGGGGGAGAACATTGTATTGAGATCCAAAAAGAGAGAAGAAGCCATCTAGCTTATAACTATGGACCCGAAGGTCTGTGGTAAACTACTCACAACTCATCGGAGGGGCTATGGTGTTGATGTAGAAGCCCTCCATGGTCGATTCCCCCTCCGGCGGAGCACCGACGAAGGCTCCAAGATGGGATCTCGCGGATACAGTAGGTTACGGCGGTGGAAATTGTGTTTCGTTGGCTCTCTGGATGTTTTCGGGGTACGCAGTCATATATAGGAGGAAGAAGTACGTCGGCGGCCGCTCGAGGGGTCCACGAGACAGGGGCGGGCCCTCCCCTCTTGTGGTCGCCTCGTCTGCTGACTTGCACTCCAAGTCCTCCGGATCACGTTCATTCCAAAAATCACGCTCCCGAAGGTTTCATTCCGTTTGGACTCCGTTTGATATTCCTTTTCTTGAAATACTGAAATAGGCAAAAAAAATAGCAATACGGGCCGGGCCTCCGGTTAGTAGGCCAGTCCCAAAAATGATATAAATGTGTAAAATAAAGCCCATAAACATCCAAAAAGGGTAATTTAATAGCATGGAACAATAAAAAATTATAGATACGTTGGAGACGTATCAGCGCTGGAGGAGTTGCTCCTCACAAGCCGCCTGGGTCCTGAACCTCGGGAGGCTCTGGAGGTCCCGGGGGCTCGCGAGAAACCATCGCCATCTCCGCCTGGACCGCCTGAAGCCTGGTCTCCTGAGCCACCAGAACGCTCCGCAAGCGACACTGGAAGGTAACAGCCGAATTCGGCAAGCCGAAAAGCATGCGAATGTAGCTATGAGGTGGACCCTCGCATCGGCCAACGCGCGAAGGCCAGAAGCGCTCCTGGGATGCGACTCCGTTGAGCCCTGGGATGCCAACGCAGACGCGCAGCTCGTCGTCCTCGCCAGGACAAGGGGCTGCATCGGGTGGTGGGCGGCGGTCACCACGCATGGCTCTCGCCTCTTGAAGCTCCTCGGTCGTCTTGGTGATGAACTCCCGAGCACCTGGCACCCCGTGCCTTGTGCCCTTGTGAGGGAATCGTGCGATGAAGCATGCCTCCATGTGGTGCCCGAGCGCCTCCCTCGTGACATTGGCTAAGTCAAAGGACCTCCAGAACAGAGCCCCCAAGCCCAGCCTGAGGAGGGCGCCATGTGCGCCTTCCTATGCGAGGGAGGGAGGTGCCCCATCCGTGGGCGCAGGTCCTGAGGTGGTGCCGCTGGAGACACCGCTTTCCCGAGGCTCTTGACGGAGTAGCTGCTTCTTCTTCTACGGGACTGCCTCAGGAGGGTAGATGGTGCCTTCGTTGTCTGGGTCTTCAATCGCTGCGGCCTGGTAGGTGCGCTCGAGGGAGCACACCGCGTCCTTCTCTTCGCAAGCAATCGTGATGATGTCATGGTTCCCTGGCATCTTGAGGCCGTTGTAGCCATGGTGGGTCACCACCATGAACTTGGCCAGGGCCGGATACCCAAGGATGGCATTGTACGGCAGGCGGATGTGGGCGATGTCGAATTCGATGAGCTCGGTGCGGTAGTTGTCGCGCTGGCCGAAGGTGACGGGGAGGAGGATCTGCCCTATCGGGGTGGTGGAGGCATCGGTCACTCCTGAGAAGGGCTTGGTGGGCTGCACCTAATCATATGGCACTTGGAGACGGTCGAACGTCTCGATGGACAGAACATTGAGCCCCACCCCGCCATCGATGATGGTATTCGTTACAAGGACATTGCTGATGACGGGCGAGCAAAGCATCGGGAGGGTGCCGGCAGTTGCCGCGCACTTGAGCTGGTCGGACAAGCTGAAGGTGATGGTACACTTGGACCACCTGAGCGGGCATGTGGCCTCGGGCCTGGGAAGGGCCGTGTTCACCTCACAAGCGAACTTCTTGAAGATGCATTGGGAGGCTGGGGCCTGAGCGCCACCCAAAATGCAGGCGATGGCGCACGGCTCCTGGAAGCCCCCAGCCCCCTCGTCCTGGTGGTGGTCGTCGTTCCTCCTTGGTGGTGGCGGCAGCGGAGGAAGGCCGGCATTGCCCTGAGGTCGGTCCTCACGAGGTTGATCTCTCTAGGCGCCCTCGCGAGGCTGGCCTTGCCAGCGGTCCTCACAAGGCCGGTCGCACCACTCCTGGCGAGGGCCGTGGTCATCCCAGTGTCCTCTGCTTCGTCCTCCTCCACGGCTGTAGCCCCGATCGTTGCGCTCACGGCATCGACCAACGCGCCCATCGCGAATGGCCCTGACTTCCTGACAGTCGTTGGTGTTGTGTGTGTATGTTGTGGAAGACGCAGAAAGGACGGCTGCTCTTGGACGGCTCTGGGTGGTCGCAGTCGCGCTTCATCTCTGGTTCTGCCGCAAGCACGGCAGCCCCCTTGCACTTCACATCCTTGGCCTTGGCCTTCTTGTCTTCTGGGTCGGCAGCTAGAAGCTCGAGGAGGGAGAGGTGCCCTTCCTCAGCTCTCGCGCACTTGGTCGCCATGTTGAACATCTCCAGAGCTGTACACAGGTCCTCGTGGATGGTGAGCTCCTCCTTCATCTTGACATCACGGACACCATCAGAGAACGCTGAGATGATGGCTTCGTCCGAAACCTTGGGGATCTTGAGGCGAACGCTGTTGAAGCGCTGGATGTACTTCTGCAGGGTCTCCCCTGGCTGCTACTTGATGCGCCGCAGGTCACCAGCAGCAGGCGAGCGGTCGCGCGTGCCCTAGAAGTTGGCAATGAAACGCTCATGCATCTCGCTCCAGGAGGAGATCGATCCTGCGGGCAGATTCAGGAGCCATGAGTGTGCGCCATCCTTAAGGGCCATGGGAAACCAATTCGCCATGACCTTCTCGTCGCCGCTGGCCGCCTCGATGCTCAGCTCATAGAGCTGCAGGAACTCCGCAGGGTCGGGGGTGCCGTCGTAACGTGGAGGCAGGTCAGGCTTGAACTTGCCCGGCCAGACGATGCTGCATAGCTCAGGGCCGAAGGAGCGGCAGCCTGCTGTGGTCACCGGGGCCCATCATGGAGGCGGATCCTGGTCTTGGTACTCACCCGCCACCACCACAGGTGGTGCGTGGTGTTGACACGGTGGCGGAGGGAGTGCTGGAGCACCCTCTTGCGACTGCTGGACCTCCTGGCAACTTTCTTCATCGCACGCCGGCGCCCTGCATGGTGGATCACGCTGCGGGGCCACGCGCCTCAGTCTGGGAACGACGTCTTGACGGGGAGGTGGTGGAGGCGCTCCATGGGCTATGTCGCCCGCGGCAGGAGGCGTGCGAGGTAGCGAGAGGGACAGTGCAGGAGAGCCCCCAGCGGCACTGACGAGCTCGACGATGCGGTCGAGCCAGTCTTCGTAGAGGTCGTCTACCGGGCGATAGCGCAGGAGCTCATGTGCCATGAGCAGTGCAGCCTACGCATTCGCTGGGCCGTGACGAGCATGAGACTATGAGTCGGCCGGACTCAGCGACGGGGTGGCGGTGCGTCCGTCCCGCCGCACGGAAGGGTGCAGCGATGAGGCTTGCTGCTCGTGCCTCGCCGGGCCGATGGCGGCGGGTGATGGAGAACGATGGGGAGGCCCACCGAGGGGCGCCATCTGGGCGACACAAGCGGCAAGAGCGGCTCGACGCTCGACACAGGCTCGACGAGCATCAGCCATGGAGACGGTGGAGCCGCGGCGAGTCCGTCGACGGAAGAAAGGCTTCAACGCACCCCTACCTGGTGCGCCAAGTGTCAGATTCAGGGTTCCATAGACCCTTGAGAGGTTCGAACTCTGGGGTGCGTGCGAAGAACTCTCTCTCTTCCCAGCTCGCCCGCCCAACGATCCCACGGCCTAGCTCGACGAACCCAAAGAACAAGAGACACAAAGGATTTATCCTGGTTCGGGCCACCTTGCGGTGTAATACCCTACTCCAGAGTTGTGGTGGATTGCCTCGAGGGGTTGAGGATGAACTAGTACAGTGGACAAACAACCTCAGGAGATGAGGTGTTCTTGAGCTCGATGAGCTGGTGAGGTGGTCAGGGTAGAATGGCCCTAATCTAAGATGCCTTGCTATGGTGGTGGCTAAGTCCTATTTATAGTGGCCTTGGTCCTCTTCCCAAATGTAGGCGGGAAGGGATCCCACAACGGCCAAATTTGAAGGGAGACAACTAGTACAAGCTATCCTGACAAAATTAGTATTCGCCTGCAAAGGCTATGGTGGTGACGCTGCAGTGGGCTTCGGGATGAGCTTCGTCCTGCCGTCCTGGCGGTCTTGGTCTCGTTGCACTGATATGGAAACCTTTGATTGATTCCTTGGGACCCCGCGCCTGCGCTTGCCTCCTTAGCACCAAAGAGGAAACTGGTACACTGCGCCCGCTGGCGCCCGCTTGGCCTTGGTCGTCATGGCTCACGTCATGCGAACCTCGCGAGGTGCACCTTGCATTGATATCTCCACTCCTCCGGAGCCAACCTAGTGAGGCTGCCCCCAGGGAGGTCTTGTGTCGTCTGCCTCGCGAGGCTTGGTCCCTCGCGAGGGTCTTGAGTTGTTGCTGCTGAAGCTGGGCCGAACCGGGCTGTTGACGGAGCCACACCTCGGGCTGCAGGCAGGCAAGTTTGGGCAACCCCGTTCCCCAGACGCCAACACCTGTCCACCCACATATCAAATTATCAAAATAACGAACGCGAATCATATGAGCGTGATGAAAACTAACTTGACAACAATTCCCATGTGTCCTCGGGAGCGCTTTGCTTTATATAAGAGTTTGTCCAGGCTCGTCCTTTGCTACAAAAAGGATTGGGCCACCTTGCTGCACCTTGTTTACATTTATTACTAGTTACCCGTTACGATTTATCTCATCACAAAACTATCTGTTACCAATAATTTCAGTGCTTGTAGAGAATACCTTGCTGAAAACCGCTTGTCATTTCCTTCTCCTCATCGTTGGGTTCGACACTCTTACTTATCGAAAGGACTACAATAGATTCCCTATACCTGTGGATCATCAAGACTTTTCTAGCGCCGTTGTCGAGGAGTGAAGCGCCTTTGGTAAGGAAACATTTACATAGTGTGCTGAAATTTACAATCACTTCTATGGAAAATAATCCTTTGAGGGGTTGTTCGGGGTATCTTCACCTCGATCGGAAGAGCAAAGAGTTGCTCCTAAACCTACTGCACCTACTGAAAATATTTATTATGAAATTCCTTCGAGTATGATAGATAAACTGCTAGCTAATCCTTATGTAGGAGATGGAACATTACATCCTGATATGCACCTAATCTATGTGATGAAGTTTGTGTATTATTTAAGCTTGTAGGTATGCCCAAGGATGTTGTCAAGAATAAGTTCTTCCATTTATCTTTGAAGGGAAAGGCATTGACATGGTATAGGCTATGTGATGATATTGGATCATGGAACTACAACCGATTGAAATTGGAATTTCATCAAAAATTTTATCCTATGCATCTGGTTCATCGTGATCGGAATTATATGTATAATTTTTGGCCTCGAGAAGGATAAAGTATCCCTCAAGATCGGGGGAGGATTAAGTCAATGTTATATTCATGCCCCAATCATAAGCTCTCAAGAGAAATTATTATTCAAAAAAATTATGCTCGGCTTTCTCATAATGATCGATCCATGCTCGATACTTCTTGTAATGGTTCCTATATGAAGAAGGATATTGAATTCAAATGGGATTTATTGGAAAGAATTAAATGCAACTCTAAAGATTGGGAACTCGACGAAGGTAAAGAGTCAGGTATAAACCTTAAGTTTGATTGTGTTAAATCTTCTATGGATACCGATACTTTTCGTGATTTTAGCTCTAAATATGGACTTGACTCTGAGATAGTAGCTTCTTTCTGTGAATCTTTTGCTACTCATGTTGATCTCCCTAAGGAGAAGTGGTATAAATACCATCCTCCCGTTGAAGTTAAAGTAGTTGAACCTATTAAAGTTGAAGAAGAAACTATTACTTACAATTTTGATCTTATTGTTCCTACTGCTTATATTGAGAGACCACCTTTTCTTGTTAGAATTAAGGATCATGCTAAAGCTTCAACTGTGGTTTGTAAGAGTTATATTAGAACACCTACACCCCCTGAGCAAATTAAAGTTGAACCTAGTATTTCTATGGTTAAAGATCTCTTGGTTGATAATATTGATGGGCATGTTATTTATTTCTGTGGTGAAGCTGCTAGAATTGCTAAACCCGATATGAAAGATAAAAATAGACCTGTTGTTCGCATGCCTGCTGTTTCTGCTAAAATAGGATATCATTGTTATCATGGCTTATGTGATGTGGGTGCTAGTGTGAGTGCAATTCATTATACCTTGTATGAAGAAATTATGAAGGATATTGCACCTGCTGAGATAGAAGATATTGATGTTACTATTAAGCTTGCCAATAGAGATACTATTTCACCAATTGGGATTGTTAGAGATGTTGAAGTCTTGTGTGGACAAATTAAATACCCTACTAATTTTCTTGTTCTTGGTTCTCACAAGATAACTTTTGTCCCATTATATTTGGTAGACCTTTCTTGAATACAGTTAATGCTAAGATAGACTGCGAGAAAGATATTGCAACTGTTGGATTAGGAGATATGTCTCCTGATTTTAATTTCTCTAAATTTTGTAGACAACCCCATGATAAAGAATTGCCTAGTAAGGGTGAAATTATTGGTCTTGCTTCTATTTCCGTGCCTCCTATAGATCCCTTAGAACAATATTTGTTAGACCATGATAATGATATGTTTATGAATGAAAAAAGGGAAATTGATGAAGTATTTTTTAATCAAGGGCCTATTTTGAAACACAATTTGCCTGTTGAAATCCTTGGAGATCCTCCTCCACCCAAGGGTGATCCCGTGTTTGAGCTTAACCAATTACCTGATACTGCTACACTTGAGCTTGCATTGGATATTCCCTTGAAGAGGAAAGAGTGATGCAGCAAAGTAGAGTAAGTATTTCCCTCAGCTTTTGAGAACCAAGGTATCAATCCAGTAGGAGACAATGCGCAAGCCACCGAATACATGCACAAACAAACACCAACTTGCACCCAACGCGATAAAGGGGTTGTCAATCCCTTCACGGTTATTTGCAAAGTGAGATCTGATATAGATAGATAAACGCTAAAGTAATGTTTTTGGTATTTTTGGTTTATGGAATGGAAAGTAAAAGATTGGAAAGATAGTAAATAGGAAACTACAATTGTATATCGGAAACTTATATGATGGGGGCCATAGGTTTCACTAGAGGCTTCTCTCAAGATAGAAATTATTACGGTGGGTGAACAAATTACTGCCGAGCAATTGATAGAGAAGCGCAAAGTTATGATGATATCTAAGGCAATGATCATGAATATAGGCATCACGTCCGTATCAAGTAGACTGACTCCTGCCTGCATCTACTACTATTACTCCACACATCGACCGCTATCCAGCATGCATCTAGAGTATTAAGTTCATAAAGAATGGAGTAACGCCTTAAGCAAGATGACATGATGTAGAGGAATTAACTCTAGCAATATGATGAAAACCCCATCTTTTTATCCTCGATGGCAGCAATACAATATGTGTCGGTTCCCCTTCTGTCACTAGGATTGAGCACCGCAAGATTGAACCCAAAGCTAAGCACTTCTCCCATTGCAAGAAAAACCAATTTAGTTGGCCAAACCAAATCGATAGTTCGGACAGACTTGCAAAAATATCAAATCATGAATATAAGAATTCATAGAAGATTCAAATAATATTCATAGACAAGCTGATCATAAATCCACCATTCATCGAATCTCGACAAACACACCGCAAAAGAGTGTTACATAAAATAGATCTCCAAGAACACCGAGGAGAACTTTGTATTGAGAAACAAAGAGAGAGAAGAAGCCATCTAGCTACTAGCTATGGACCCGTAGGTCTGTGGTAAACTACTCATGCTTCATCGGAGAGGCAATGGTGTTGATGTAGAAGCCCTCCGTGATCGAATCCCCCTCCGGCAGGATGCCGAAAAAGGCCCCTAGATGGGATCTCACGGTTACAGAAGGTTGCGGCGGTGGAAAAGTGGTTTCGTCGCTCCCCTGAAAGTTTTTGGGATATTTGAGAATATATAGGCGGAAGAAATAGGTCAGTGGAGCCACAAGGGGCCCACAAGGGTGGGGGGCGTGCCCTACCCCCCTGGGAGCGCCCTCCAACCTTGTGGCCACCTCATGGATTCCCTGACGTGCACTCCAAGCCCTCTGGATGTCTTCTGGTCCAAGAAAAATTATTGCGAAAGTTTTATTCCGTTTGGTATTCCTTTTCTACAAAACTTTAAAACAAGGGAAAAACAGGAACTGGCATTGGGCTCTAGGTTAATAGGTTAGTCTCAAAAATCATATAAAATAGCATATTAATGCATATAAAACTTCCAAAACAGATAATATAATAGCATGGAACAATAAAAAATTATAGATACGTTCGAGACGTATCAGATACTCTGAAATATGCTTATATTGATG